>JARQOD010000009.1:154903294-155018477 GCA_033576555.1 Oophaga sylvatica
GAGTCAGTCCGGGTCATACATGAGAAAACAAGTCAAAGGCAGGAGGCTCACCAGGGAACAAGGGTCAGAGGCTCTAAACTGGAAGCTTGAGCTATCACTAACACTAGTCTGCCGGCTGTGATGGACTGAAATATCCCAGTTAGCTCCAGAATGAGGCCGAGGAAATTAACCCCGAATGACCAGTCCTGAGAGAGGACAGCAGAGCATAAACTCCGGACTGGACCATGACAGTACCCCCCTCTCAATGGGGGGCCACCGGGCCCCAAGCTTTCCTGAATGATGAGCGTGAAAGGCCCGGACCAACCATCAGCATGGACCGAACGCGCCAGCACCCATGACCGGTGCTCAGGACCGTACCCTTTCCAATGGACCAAATACTGAAGTGAACGGAGGAGCATACGAGAATCCACCACCTGTTCCACCTCCTACTCAGTCTGTCCATCTACCACAACAGCAGCGGGTGTGAGGGAGACTCACCAGAGGAAGGCACGACGGCTTCAGAAGCGCCTTATGGAACACATTGGGGATCCGCAACGACGAAGGCAAGCGCAGGCGAAAGACCACAGGATTAATCACCTCTAAAATTTCGTATGGACCACTAAACTTGGGACCCAACTTAGCTGAGGAATTCTCAGCCTTATATTTTTGGTGCATAGCCATCCTTATCCCCCACCTGATAAGCCGGCCCCACAGAATGTCGTTTATCTGCAAAAAATTTATATTTGCCCTGAGCCTCCCCAATGTTTCTCTGAACCTCCCTCCAGACCTCCCCCAACCGCAGAAAGGCCGAATTAGCCCCTGGAATCCAGCAGGGAAAACTCACCAAAATGAGGGTGAAACCCATAGTTTCAGAAAATGGAGAAGTACCAGTGGAACTGATTGACACGATTATTGAAAGCGAATTCTGCTATAGGTATCGCAGAGCACCAATCATCCTATTTAGACGTGACAAGACACCGTAAAATCTGCTCCAAAGACTGATTGGTCCTTTCAGTCTGACCGTTGGTCTCAGGATTGCAGGCTGATGAAAAGGTCAGACTGATGCCCAGCCTATTACAAAAAGCCCTCCAGAATTTTGCACGAATTGCACCCCCCTATCAGACACACACTGACAGGCACACCATGCAACCGGATCACATGCTCAATGAATAGTTTAGATAGAGTCTCAGCATTGGGAGGCCCATTAATGGTATAAATGTGCTTGTTTACTGAACCTATCAACAACTACCCAGATCACGGTTTTGCCATTAGAGGGAGGAAGATCGGGGATAAATTCCATGGACAAATGAGTCCTGGTCTATCCGGAATTGGCAGTGGCACCAATTCCCCGGCCAGCCGGTTGCGGGAGGTTTTTGCGTGGCACAAGTTTCACAGGAGGACTCAAACCAGTGATGTCAGAAGTCAAGAGGGCACCAGAAACAGCCTAGTGATGGCTTTATGAGTGGCCGAGAGTCCCGGATGCCACTCAGAGCAGAGTCGTGGAAACTCGCGAAGCACCCTTAACCGATATTGGACAGGCATAAAGAGCTTATTTTTAGGTATGGACGACGGAGCAAGAGATTGGGCCTCACGAATCTCCTGTTCCAATCTCGGGGAACCACAGCCACCACCACCCCATGCTGAAGAATGGAGGAAGGAGGTTCAGGAGGAGATACTGGATCGAGGCTGCGAGACAAGGCATCTGCCTTCACATTCTTGGACCCTGGTCTGAAAGTGATGGAAAACTGAAATCGGGAAAAAAAAAGTGACCACCTTGCCTGTCTCGGAGTTAAACGTTTGGCAGACTCGATGTAAGACAGGTTCTTGTGATCTGTAATGACAGTGATACGATGAGCTGCCCCCTCCAAAAAATGCCTCCATTCTTCAAATGCCAATTTAATGGCCAACAACTCCTGGTTACCCACATCACAATTCCTCTCAGCAGAGGAAAATTTTTTTGAAAAGAAGGCACAGGGTCTTAAGTTAGTTAATGTGGTGGGCCCCTGGGACCACACAGCCCCCACTCCCACCTCAGAGGCATCCACCTCTCTGATAAATGGTTTAGACAAATCAGTTTGGACCAGTACAGGGGCAGTCATGAAACTGATTTTTAAAGAAGAAAACGCAGCCACAGCTGGAGCTGACCAGTTTTTTAGATCAGCCCCCTTTTGAGTGAGATCAGTGAGGGTTTTGACCACTTGAGAAAACCCCTTGATAAATTTTCTATAGCAATTGGCGAAACCCCGAAATCGTTGAATACCCTTGAGATCTCTGGGTTGCACCCAATCCACAATGGCCTGTACCTTACTAGGGTCCATACGAAACCCATCAGTGGACAAAATGACCCCTAGAAAGGACAATTTTTGAGTAAAAAATGAACACTTCTCCAGTTTGGCAAAGAGTGAGTTCTCCCTGAGCCTCTGGAGAACCGCACAAAGATGACCCATGTGAATTTGTCTATCAGAAGAATATATGAGTATATCATCAAGATAAACTACCACAAAGCGTCCAATAAAGTCTGAAAAAACATGGTTAATGAAATTCTGGAATACCGCTGGTGCGTTAGTCAAGCCGAACGGCATGACCAAATTTTCAAACAGACCCTCAGAGGTGAGAAACGCAGTTTTCCACTCATCCCCCTCCCGCATACGGATGAGATTGTATGCTCCCCAGAGGTCCAACTTCGAAAACCACCTGGCCCGGACAATTGATTGTACAAATCAGGTAACAGTGGGAGAGGATAATTGTTTCTTATGGTGATCTTATTCAGTTCTTGAAAATTGAGGCATGGGCGTAAACCACCATCTTTTTTTTTACAAAAAAGAACCCTGCCGCCATGGGAGAGACAGATGGCCGAATATGTCCTTAACGGAGGCTTTCAGATATATACTCCTTCATAGCAGCTCGCTTAGGGACAGAGAAATTGTACAGACGGGCTTTGGGCAATTTGGCACCGGGAACAAGATCAATGGCATAATTGAATGGGCGGTGTGGTGGTAGAACCTCAGCTTCCTTTTCGGAGAACACATCCTCAAAGTCCTTCAGGTACTCCGGAATACCCTTCAGACTGACGGATGACATAGACACAGTAGCAAGACAATTTTCAGAACAATTAGGTCCCCATTTGACAATATCCCGGGACACCCAGTCAATAACCTGGTTATGCCGTTGCAACCAAGGAAACCCTAACACCAGGCCAGCAGGGAGGTATATCCAAAACAAAGCATGACATGTGCTCCTGGTGCAGGGCCCCCACCCTGAGGGTGAATTCTTGAGAAATGAAATGGAGACCATCCTTTGTGAGAGGTGTTGAGTCAATAGCCACAATTTTTAAGGGAGTCTCCAACCTAACTGTCCCTAATCTACAGAAGGCCACCAATTTAGAGTCAATCAGGTTCAGTGATGACCCACAGTCTACAAAAGCCGAAGTATGGACAAAGCAGTTCTCAACATCAAGTTCCACCTTTAACAGTATCTTTGAAAATGAAGAAAAAGGTACCTGAGAGTCTGAGTGACCTCCACGATGATCACCCAGACTCAGCCGCTTGTTAGTTGATGGACAAGAGGGGCACACCTGTTGTTGAATGACCTGGTTCCATGGAGATGATCGGATAAGCCAGGCGGTGACTCTTGTGTCAACTGGCTTTGGACCTTGTATGGACTCTATGGACTGTTCTCTGTCATCTCCCTATGCTTGTCGATATCTCTTCTCTGTATGTGTGTATCACAGGTGGAATAGCGACCCTGTTAGCTCTGATGTAACATCTATCATTATCCCGGCGAGTCAGCGGAAGGGTGAGATCCTGTAATGTGCACCATCTTGGGGGTTATTGCTGGGACTGTTCTGTTTGCTATTGGGAGTTGTGGGTGAGTAGAGTATTGCCACACTGTGTTACCCTAACCCAGTGAGCCCCCGCCAGGGCCGTGGGTTACTCGGTACCGAGCCTGTTGACTCCTATGGGGGATGTCACGGCAGCTACGACCCGGTCCGTGGCCCTGGACACTCACCAAAAAGGGGGTATATTTACAGGGGATAAAGTTTATGTAGTGATTCGTGACGCCACCTGTAGATTCTGGTCAGGGTGACCAGCGCTGCTGTGCAGGTCCTCTGGAAGTGATGGTATTAGGCAACTAGTTGGTAGGCCTCCTACAGGTGAGGCTGTGTTCTTCCAGGGCAGGTAGATGTTATATACTTGAGGAATGGTGCTGATTAATGTAGAAGAGAGAGAAGTGTGCGTCGCTGAAATAATTCTAGGAAACAGTCCAAGTGCAGTTTCAGGGTTTTTACTCACAGTCTGTTGCCAGCAAGACGGATGCCCACCTGGTACTGTGTCCTCCGGGCGAGGGGTCCAGAAACTCCCAGGTATATCGGTTACACTTGCCCAGGACTCCCGTTCTGTGTGTGTCCTTTCCTGGCTTTCTCTCTCTTTGCTGTTTCACTCCTCTCTTCCTAGCACCTCACCACGAAGTCTCTCAGTCCAGAAGCTGCGGACCCTGTAACAGATTAATTCTGTGCGTCCTTGGCCCTATATAGTTTCCTTCCTGGAGGTAGTGCTGGTGGTTGGTAGCAATGACCCGTAAAATGATCACCACCGCCGGCTTACTAGCAGGGCCTGTAGGTTTCCCACTAGTCTAGGGGCCGATCCCTGTTTGCCTCGTCCGGATAGGGCCACGGATGGAAATGTGCGCTCTCCGTGCATATGGACCCTTTCTCAAGTTCTCCAGGAGTTCCTCATACTTCTTCTTTCTCTAAGAGGACGAGCTCCTATTGGCTAGCTCTCCTCCCCACCTCTACACACTCCATGTGTTTTGCTTCCTTAACTTCTCTTCTCCTCTTACTGCTGCCTAAACTCCACCCACCCATACACCCATTGCTAACCAGCCTGGTATGAGACCATCCTCCCGTAGGGTCCGTCCATATGACCAGCTGATATGGTGTGTGTTGGATGCAGGTGTTGGAGTCCTAGGGGTGCTCCCTCCTTACCTGGAAGTGGGGTGTCACACCTCTGGATGAGGTGCAACACCTCTGTGGCGACTGAACCCTCAGGGGCGCCACACCAGCATTGTCTGTGTAGTGTATTGCCCACGGGGATATAGAGCGGGCGTTCAGTGGTATGAGCCCTGGTCCATGCAGTCTTGCTAAAGGCAGCCGGGCCAGCTGACGAGAGCACCCACTGATCCCGTTTCCTCCACATCCCCCATTCTGGTATATGCCCCCCATCCTGGTATATGCTACCCTTATCCTGGTATATGCTCCCCATCCTTATATATGCCCCCCAGCCTGGTATATGCTCCCCAGCGTGGTATATTCTCCCCAGTGTGATATATGCTTCCCGTCATGGTCCCCCATCCTATTATATGCTCCCCATCCAAGTCCCCCGTTCTGGTATATGCTCCTTCATCCTATTATATGCTCTCCCATCCTGGTGTATGCTCCCCCATCCTGGTATATGCTTCCCCATCCTGGTCCCCCATCCTGATATATGCTCCTTCATCCTGTTGTATGCTCCCTCATCCTAATATATGCTTCCTCACTCTGTTGTATGCTCCCCCATCCTAATATATGCTTCCCCATCCTGCTATATGCTCTCCCATACTATTTTATGCTCCCCCATCCTGCTGTATGCTCCCCATCCTGATGTATGCTCTCCCATACTATTTTATGCTCCCCCATCCTGGTATATACTTCCCCATCCTGGTATATGCTCCCCCATCCTGGTGTATGCTCCCCCATCCTGCTATATGCTCTTCCATACTATTTTATGCTCCCCCATCCTGCTATATGCTCTCCCATACTATTTTATGCTCCCCCATCCTGGTATATACTTCCCCATCCTGGTATATGCTCCCCCATCCTGGTATATGCTCCCCCATCCTATAATATGCTCCCCCATACTGGTATCTGCTCCACCATCCTGATATATCTCCCCCATCCTATTATATGCTCCCTATCCGGGTATATGCCACCCATCCTGCTATATGCTACCCTTATCCTGGTATATGCTCCCCATCCTGGTTTATCCCTCCATCCTAATATATGCTCCCCAGCCTGGTATATGCTCCCCCAGCATGATATATGCGCCTCCATCATGGTCCCCCATCCTATTATATACTCCCTTGTCCTGGTATATGCTCCTTCATCCTATTATATGCTCTCCCATCCTGTATATACCCCCTATCCTGGTGTATGCTTCCCCATCCTGGTCCCCCATCTTGGTATATGCTTCTCTATACTGGTATATGCTCCCCCATCCTGGTATATGTTCCCTCATCCTATTATATGCTCCCCCATACTGGTATCTGCTCCCTCCATCCTGGTTCCCCATCCTGGTATATCTCCCCCATCCTATTATATGCTACCCCAACTTGGTCCCCCATTCTGGTATATGCTTCCCCCATCCTGGTATATGCTCCCCATGCTGGTACCCTACCCTGGTATATGCTCCACCACCCTGGTCACTCATCCTGGTATATGCTCCCCCATCTTATTATATGCTCCCCCATCCTGGTGCCCTATCATGGTATATGCTCCACCATCCTGGTCACTCATCCTGGTATATTCTCCCCCATCCTATTATATGCCCCCCCATTCTGGTATGTGCTCCCTGGCACTGTGGTTCCCAATCCAATTACAGTTATATGAAAAAGTTTGGGCACCCCTATTAATCTTAAGCTTAATGTTTTATAAAAATTGGTGTTTTTGCAACAGCTATTTCAGTTTGATATATCTAATAACTATTGGACACAGTAATGTTTCTGGCTTGAAATGAGGTTTATTGTACTAACAGATAATGTGCAATCTGCATCCAAACAAAATTTGACAGGTGCATAAGTATGGGCACCTCACCAGAAAAGTGACATTAATATTTAGTAGATTCTCCTTTTGCAAAAATAACAGCCTCTAGTCGCTTCCTGTAGCTTTTAATGAGTTCCTGGATCCTGGATGAAGGTATTTTTGACCATTCCTCTTTACAAAACAATTCCAGTTCAGTTAAGTTTGATGCTCGCCGAGCATGGACAGCCCTCTTCAAATGATCCACAGATGTTCCATGATATTCAGGTCTGGGGACTGGGATGGCCATTCCAGAACATTGTAATTGTTCCTCTGCATGAATGCCTGAGTAGATTTGGAGCGGTGATTTGGATCATTGTCTTGCTGAAAGATCCATCCCCTGCGTAACTTCAACTTTGTCACTGATTCTTGAACATTATTGTCAAGAATCTGCTGATACTGAGTGGAATCCATGCGTCCCTCAACTTTAACAAGATTCCCGGAGCCGGCAATGGCCACACAGCCCCAAAGCATGATGGAACCTCCACCAAATTTTACTGTGGGTAGCAAGTGTTTTTCTTGGAATGCTGTGTTTTTTTGACGACATGCATAACGCCTTTTTGTATGACCAAACAACTCAATCTTGGTTTCATCAGTCCACAGGACCTTCTTCCAAAAAGAAATTGGCTTCTCCAAATGTGCTTTTGCATACCTCAGCCGACTCTGTTTGTGGCGTGCTTGCAGAAACGGCTTCTTTCTCTCCCATACAGCTTCTCCTTGTGCAAAGTGCGTTGTATAGTTGACCGATGCACAGTGACACCATCTGCAGCAAGTTGATGCTGCAGTTCTCTGGAGGTGGTCTGAGGATTGTCCTTGACTGATCTCACCATTCTTCTTCTCTGCCTTTCTGATGTTTTTCTTGGCCTGCCACTTCTGGCCTTAACAAGAACTGTCCCTGTGTTCTTCCATTTCCTTACTATGTTCCTCACAGTGGAAACTGACAGGTTAAATCTCCGAGACAGCTTTTTGTATCCTTCCCCTGAACAACTATGTTGAATAATCTTTGTTTTCAGATCATTTGACAGTTGTTTTGAGGAGCCCATGATGCCACTCTTCAGAGGAGATTCAAACAGGACAACAACTTGCAAGTGGCCACTTTAAAGGGAATCTGTCACCCTAAATTGGCGGGATATTTAAATGATGGCAGTCAGGTCAGATGGGCGGTGTTTTGGGTACTTGCCTTAACATGTTGTTTGCCGCTGTCTTCATTATTTCTGGGAATTGTAGCCGTTGCCCTCCAAATAACGCGCCTGCGCATTGCAATCTGCGGACAAAGCATACTGCGCGTGCGCAATTCAAGATTGCAATGCGCAGGCGCTTATATGGAGGGCAACGACTACAATTCCCAGAAATAATGGAGACAGCGGCGAACAACATGTTAAAGCAAGTACCCAAAACACCGCCCATCTGACCTGACTGCAATCATTTAAATATCCTGCCAATTTAGGGTGACAGATTCCCTTTAAGTAGCTTTTCTCATGATTGCATACACCTGGCTATGAAGTTCAAAGCTCAATGAGGTTACAAAACCAAAAAAGTGGTTTAGTAAGTCAGTAAAAAGTAGGTAGGAGTATTTAACCCCTTACTGCCATCGGACGTACTATCCCGTCCATGGTACCTGGGCCCGTATGACCATGGACGGGATAGTACGTCTCGTGCGATCGGACGGGAGCGCGTCCGATCGCGCCCGGGTGTCAGCTGATTATCACAGCTGACACCCATGACTGTGTGTCAGGAGCGGTCACGGACCGCTCCCGACACATTAACCCCTTGCACACCGCGATCAAACATGATCGCGGTGTACTGGGGGCACAGGGGAGGATCGCGCAGGTTGGGGGCTCCCTGCGCGCCCCCCTGAGACCCTCAGAGCAGCGCGATGTGATCGCGCTGTTCTGAGGGCTTCCTCCCTCCCAGGACCCGGATCCAAGATGGCGCCGGGGTCCTGGAGGGAGGCGGCTACCTCAGTGCCTGCCGAGAGCAGGCACTGAGAAGCCTGCTGCACTGCCTGAGCGATCGCTGGTGTGACAGAGTGCTGCGCACACTGTCACACCAGCGATCTGATAAAATACTGTGATGTCCCACCCTGGGACAAAGTAAAAAAGTTAAAAAAATAAAAATAAACATGTTTTAAAAAAAAATCCAAAATAAATAAAAAAAAATATATATATTCCCCAATAAATTCACTTCTTCCTGTAAATAAAAAAAACAAAGCAATAAAAGTACACATATTTGGTATCGCCGCGTCCGTAACGACCCCCCCTATAAAATTGTCCCACTAGTTAACCCCTTTAGTGAACCCCTTAAAAAAAAAAAAAAACGAAGCAAAAAATCAATGCTTTATCATCATACCGCCGAACAAAAAGTGGAATAACACGCGATCAAAAAGACCGATATAAAAAAACATGGTACTGCTGAAAACGTCATCTTGTCCCGCAAAAAACGAGCCATCATACAGCATCATCAGCGAAAAAATAAAAAAGTTATAGCTCGCAGAATAAAGCGATGCAAAAATAATTATTTTTTATATAAAATTGTTTTTATTCTATAAAAGCGCCAAAACATGAAAAAATGATATAAATGAGGTATCGCCATAATCGTACTGACCCAAAGAATAAAACTGCTTTATCAATTTTACCACACACGGAACGGTATAAACGCCTCCCCCAAAAGAAATTCATGAATTGCTGATTTTTGTTCATTCTAACCTCACAAAAATCAAAATAAAAAGCGATCAAAAAACGTCACGTGCTCAAACATGGTACCAATAAAAACGTCAACTCGTCCCGAAAAAATAAGACCTCACATGACTCTGTGGGCCAAAATATGCAAAAATTATAGCTCTCAAAATGTGATGATGCAAAAACTATTTTTGCAATAAAAAGCGTCTTTTAGCGTGACAGCTGCCAATCATAAAAACCCGCTATAAATAGTAAATCAAACCCCCCTTTATCACCCCCTTAGTAAGGGAAAAATAATAAAATTAAAAAAAAGTATTTATTTCCATTTTCCCATTAGGGTTAGGGTTAGGGTTGCGGCTAAAGTTAGGGTTAGGGTTGGCGCTAAAGTTAGAATTAGGGTTAGGGTTGGGATTAGGGGTGTGTTAGGGTTAGGTTTGTGGTTAGGGTTGGGACTAGGGTTAGGGTGTGTTGGGGTTAGGGTTGGAGTTAGAATTGGGGGTTTCCGCTGTTTAGGCACATCAGGGGCTCTCCAAATGTGACATGGCGTCTGATCTCAATTCCAGCCAATTCTGCGTTGAAAAAGTCAAACGGTGCTCCTTCACTTCTCAGCTCTGCCATGCGTCCAAACAGTAGTTTATCCCCACATATGGGGTATCAGCGTACTCTGGACCCCAAGAGTTATTGTGCAATTTGTCCTATTTCTTCTGCTACCCTTGGGAAAATAAAAAACTGGGGGCGAAAATATCATTTTTGTACAAAGAAAATTATTTTTTTTGTTTTTACGGCTGTACATTATAAACTTCTGTGAAGCACTTGGGGCTTCATAGCGCTCACCACACATCTAGATAAGTTCCTTGTGGGGTCTATTTTCCAAAATGGGGTCACTTGTTGGGGATTTCCACTGTTTAGGCGCATCAGGGGCTCTCCAAATGCGACATGACGCCCCCAGACCATTCCATCAAAGTCTGCAATCCAAAACGTCACTACTTCCCTTCCGAGCCCTGACGTGCGCCCATACAGTAGTTTTCTCCCACATATTGGGTATCAGCGTACTCAGGACAAATTGGACAACAACTTTTGGGGTCCAATTTCTCCTGTTACCCTTGTGAAAATAAAATATTGGGGGCAAAAAAAATCATTTTTGTAAAAAAAAAAAAGATTTTTTATTTTTACGGCTGTACGTTATAAACTTCTGTGAAGCACTTCGGGGTTCAAAGTGCTCACCACACATCTAGATAAGTTCCTTGTGGGGTCTATTTGCCAAAATGGGGTCACTTGTGGGGGGTTTCCACTGTATAGGTGCATCAGGGGCTCTCCAAATGTGACATGACGCCCCCAGACCATTCCATCAAAGTCTGCAATCCAAAACGTCACTACTTCCCTTCCGAGCCCTGACGTGCGCCCATACAGTAGTTTTCTCCCACATATTGGGTATCAGCGTACTCAGGACAAATTGGACAACAACTTTTGGGTTCCAATTTCTTCTGTTACCCTTGTGAAAATAAAATATTGGGGGCGAAAAAATCATTTTTGTAAAAAAAAAAAAGATTTTTTATTTTTACGGCTCTACGTTATAAACTTCTGTGAAGCACTTCGGGGTTCAAAGTGCTCACCACACATCTAGATAAGTTCCTTGTGGGGTCTATTTGCCAAAATGGGGTCAATTGTGGGGGTTTCCACTGTATAGGTGCATCAGGGGCTCTCCAAATGTGACATGACGCCCCCAGACCATTCCATCAAAGTCTGCAATCCAAAACGTCACTACTTCCCTTCCGAGCCCTGACGTGCGCCCATACAGTAGTTTTCTCCCACATATTGGGTATCAGCGTACTCAGGACAAATTGGACAACAAGTTTTGGGTTCCAATTTCTTCTGTTACCCTTGTGAAAATAAAATATTGGGGACGAAAAAATCATTTTTGTAAAAAAAAAAAAGATTTTTTATTTTACGGCTGTACGTTATAAACTTTAGTGAAACACCTGGGGGTTAAAAGTTCTCACCACACATCTAGATAAGTTCCTTGAGGGTCTAGTTTCCAAAATGGCGTCATTTATGGGGGTTTCCACTGTTTAGGCAGATCAGGAGCTCTCCAAACACGACATGGCGTCCAGCCAATTCTGCGTTGAAAAAGTCAGACGGCGCTCCTTCCCTTCCAAACTCTGCCATGCACCCAAACAGTGGTTTACCCCAACATATGGGGTATCAGCGCACTCAGGACAAATTGCACAATAACTTTTGGAGTCTTGTTACCCTTGGAAAAATAAAAATTGGGGTGAAAAGATCATTTTTGTGGAAAAAATATGATTTTTAAATTTTACGGCTCTACGTTATAAACTTGTGTGAAGCACTTGGGGGTTCAAATTGCTCACCAAAGATCTAGAAAAGTTCCTTAGGGGTCTAGTTTCCAAAATGGGGTCATTTGTGGGGGTTTCCACTGTTTAGGCACATCAGGGGCTCTCCAAATGCAACATGGCATCCAATCTCAATTCCAGCCAATTTTGGTTGGAAAAAGTCAAATGGTGCTCCTTCCATTCCGAGCTCTGCCGTGCGCCCAAACAGTGGTTCCCACCCACATATGGGGTATCAGCGTACTCAGGACAAATTGGACAACAACTTATGTGGTCCAATTTCTCCTGTTACCCTTGAGAAAATAAAAAATAAGTGACTAAAAGATAATTTTTGTGGGAAAAAAATAGGATTTTTTATTTTCATGCCCGGGCATTATAAACTTGTGTGAAGCACTTGGGGGTTCAAAGTGCTCACCAAAGATCTAGATAAGTTCCTTAGGGGTATAGTTTCCAAAATGGGGTCAATTGTGGGGGGTTTCCACTGTTTAGGCTCATCTGAGGCACTGCAAACGGAACATGACCCCCCATCAACGTCTGCATTCCAAAACGTTATTACTTCCTTTCCAAGCCCTGCCGTGCACCCAAACAGTTCCCCCCCCCACATATGGGGTATCAGCGTACTCAGGACAAATTGGACAACAACTTTTGGGGTCCAATTTCCTTGGGAAAATTCAAAAATTTGGGACTAAAAAATCATTTTTGTGGAAAATTGTTTTTTTTTTTTTCACACCCAGGCATTATAAGCTTTTGTGAAACACTTGGGGGTTCAAAGTGCTCACAACAGATCTAGATAAGTACCTTAGGGGGTCTAGTTTCCAAAATGGTGTCACTTGTGGGGGTTTCCACTGTTTAGGCGCATCAGGGGCTCTCCAAACACTACATGGCGTCCAATCTCAATTCCAGCCAATTTTAGTTTAAAAAAGTCAAACGGCGCTCCTTCCCTTACGAGCTCTGCCGTGTGCCCAAACAGTGGTTTTCCCCCACATATTGGGTATTGGCGTACTCAGGAGAAATTGCATAACAACCTTATCTGTCCATTTTCTCCTTTTACCCTTGTGAAAATAAAAAAAAAGTTTGTAAAAGATCATTTTTGTGGCTAAAAAGTTAAATATTCATTTTTTCCTTCCACGTTGCTTTAGTTCTGTGAAGCACCTGAAGGGTTAATAATCTTCTTGAATGTGGTTTTGAGTACCTTGAGGGGTGCAGTTTTTAGAATGGTGTCACTTTTGGGTATTTTCTGCCATTTAGACCCCTCAAAGTGACTTCAAATGAGAGGTGGTCCCTAAAAAAAATGGCTTTGTAAATTTTGTTGTAAAAATGAGAAATCGCTGGTCAACTTTTAACCCTTATAACTTCCTAACAAAAAAAAATTTTGGTTCCAAAATTGTGCTGATGTAAAGTAGACATGTGGGAAATGTTATTTCTTAACTATTTTGTGTGATATATTTCTCTATTTTAAGGGAATAAAAATTCAAAGTTTGAAAATTGCAAAATTTTAAAAATTTTCGCCATATTTGCGTTTTTTTTCCAAAATAAACGCAAGTTATATCGAAGAAATTTTACTTCTAACGTGAAGTACAATATGTCATGAGAAAACAATCTCAGAATCTCGAAGATCCGTTGAAGCGTTCCAGAGTTATAACCTCATAAAGAGACAGTGGTCAGAATTGTAAAAATTGGCCCGGTCATTAACGTGCAAACCACCCTTGGGGGTGAAGGGGTTAAAACAAGAAAATGATAAGGGTGCCCATACTTATGCACCTGTCAAATTTTGTTTGAATGCAGATTGCACATGTTCTGTTAGTACAATAAACCTCATTTCAAGGCAGAAACATTACTGTGTCCAATAGTTATTAGATATATCAAACTGAAATAGCTGTTGCAAAAACACCAATTTTTATAAAACATTAAGCTTAAGATTAATAGGGGTGCCCAAACTTTTTCATATAACTGTATATACTCCCCCATTCTGGACCCCTATTCCACCTGCACTGCTGTTGTTCCATACAAATAAAAAAAATACTCCCACGCACCTTTCCCCTGCTCTCCTGCAGTGCATTGTCAGTGTTAAATATGTAAACAAAATGGCACCAGAGTCAGCGCTCGTGCATACCATGCTATCCTGCACCATTTTGTTGAAGACACTGTGGGCAAATTTGTCTTCAACAAAATGGTGTCAGAGATAGCGCTGTGTGCATGCACTGACTCCAGCGCCACACTCATTCTCCAGCCTCTCTAGAGATCGCGATAAGTCCTCATTGCGCCAGAGATCGCACTATGCTGTCAGCGCCTATGCATACTGCGATCTCTGGGTGACACTCCTGATTCCAGCCACACTGCGCAGGCGCAGCCTATTACAGCTTCGGACAGAAGGATAGCGTTATATTATAGATTTTATAACCAGTCTGAAATTATTGTACTTCATTGTCAGCAACTGACATCAACCTACGAAATAGCAGATTGGATTGTCCATTAGATAGGATTAACGGACAAAGAGTGAATTAAGAAAAATTCCCACACAATTGTGAAATTCTAAAGAAATGTTTACATACAAATATGTACTTTACATGTACTGTTCCCTTTTTCCATAGTGCCATAGTGAAGATAGTTTCATTGTATGCACGCATACTACCGAATATGAAAATTCCAAAAACCAAACTCATGTTGGTACAGTGACTCATTATTTATTTTGGCTGTGTATTATTGAGGAAGTGTAACAATGAGAGGTGCATTTTAACTCCTTCCTTTAAGGCTAGGGTCACACGAGAGTAATTATCTCATCCATTGTGCAAATCACACTTTGATTAACACTAGAACTACTGGATAGTCATTTTGCCTACTTCTCACTATAGCAAAGTAGTCAAAATGACTACCTCAGTAGTTCTAGTGCTATTATTACATGGAGATAACACAGGCTCAGATGTAACATACCGTAAATACAGGGGCGGACTGGGACTGAAATTCAGCCCTGGCATTTGAAATCACACAGGCCCATGCTGTCCCCGTCCCTGAGCACCAGATTGGGATTTATTACTAAAATTACTCTGCCTGGAGGAAATCTAAATTTACTAAAATAACAATAACAATAACAAACCCCCAAATATAACAGAATTCATGGAAAGCCTACTACTAAGGCAGATAGATGAAGCTGCATCCCATAATGAGGTCCTTGTTATGGGGGACTTTACCCGGATATTAACTGGGAAACAGAGACCTGCGAAACCCATAAAGGCAACAGGTTTCTGCTAATAACCAAGAAAAATTATCTTTCACAATTGGTGCAGAATCCAACCAGAGGAGCAGCACTATTAGACCTAATACTATCTAATAGACCTGACAGAATAACAGATCTGCATCTAGGAAATAGCGACCACAATATTGTACAGTTTCACTTGTCTTTCGCTAGCGGGACTTGTCAGGGAGTCACAAAAACACTGAACTTTAGGAAGGCAAAGTTTAACCAGCTTAGAGATGCCCTTAATCTGGATGACTGGGACAATGTCCTCAGAAATAGGAATACTGATAATAAATGGGAAATAAACAAAAAAGGCAGCCTCACCGTGTCCTATTAGTATAACTCAGTCCGCTTTGCAATGCTGTGGGTCTCCAACCAATAGCCGTGACTTATGGCTTCACATAAGAAAATTAGTTATGGTGAGTCCCAAGACTCACCATAACTAATTTTCAATAAATGGGAAATGTTTAAGAACATCCTAAATAGGCACTGTAAGCAGTTTATACCTTGTGGGGAATGAAAGGACAAGAAATAGGAAGAATCCAATGTGGCTAAACAAAGAAGTAAGAGGGGCAATTAACAATTAAGCTAATCAGTTTTTATGAAGAGGTAAGCTGTAGAATGGACCAAGGTAAGTCATTGGACGTGGTATATCTTGATTTTTCCAAAGCGTTTGATACCGTGCCACACAAGAGGTTGGTACACAAAATGAGAATTCTGGGTCTGGGGGAAAATGTGTGTAAATGGGTAAGTAACTGACTTAGTGATAGAAAGCAGAGGGTGGTTATAAATGGTATATTCTCTAACTGGGTCACTGTGACCAGTGGGGTACCGCAGGGTCAGTGTTGGGACCTATTCCCTTCAACATATTTATTAACGATCTGGTAGAAGGTTTACACAGTAAAATATCGATATTTGCAGATGATACAAAACTATGTAAAGCAGTCAATACAAGAGAAGATAGTATTCTGCTACAGATGGATCTGGATAAGATGGAAACTTTGGACAAAAAGTGGCAGATGCGGTTTAACAATGATAAACGTAAGGTTATACACATGGGAAGAAGGAATCAATATCACCATTACACACTGAATGGGAAACCACTGGGTAAATCTGACATGGAGAAGGACTTGGGGATCCTAGTTAATGATAAACTTACCTGGAGCAGCCAGTGCCAGGCAGCAAAGTGAATAATCATGTGCACAGCCGTATAGGAGTATCTGAGTAGGTTCCCACACCATATAAATATAGCAAATAAACTCAGAACTCAACTTCAGTAGAGTGATGATTTTTAATCGTGTCCACAGTAATAACAGAAACGTTTCGGTCCTGAACTTGGACCTTCATCAGTCACATGGACTACTGTGAGTAGGTGGACCCAGCAAAAAGAGGGGCTATGCCCGGAATATCAGGTTTAAATTCTGTTCGATATAGGTGATCAAATATGGCAGCGGTTACCTGGGGGGTCCCGGTGGAGCAAAAATGTGCCTGCGGTGGACGCGGTATCCGCCGCTAGTCCGTGCCGCTAGCGGCTGCCAAGGCAAACAGGATCATGGGGTGCGTTAAAAGAGGTCTGGATACACATGATGAGAGCATTATACTGCCTCTGTACAAATCCCTGGTTAGACCGCACATGGAGTACTGTGTACAGTTTTGGCACCGGTGCTCAGGAAGGATGTAATGGAACTAGAGCAAGTACAAAGGAGGGCAACAAAATTAATAAAGGGAATGGTGGAACTACAATACCCAGAGAGATTAGTTAAATTGGGATTATTTAGTCTAGAAAAAAGACGACTGAGGGGCGATCTAATAACCATGTATAAGTATATAAGGGGACAATACAAATATCTCTCTGAGGATCTGTTTATACCAAGGAAGGTGATGGTCACAAGGGGGCATTCTCTGTGTCTGGAGGAGAGAAGGTTTCTCCACCAACATAGAAGAGGATTCTTTACTGTTAGGGCAATGAAAATCTGGAATTCCTTGCCTGAGGAGGTGGTGATGGCGAACTCAGTCAAGGGGTTCAGTTCTGGAGCATAACAATATTGTATCTTACAGTTATTTGGTTCTTTAGAAGGACGTAGATCTGGGGATTTATTCTGACGGAATATAGGCTGAACTGGATGAACAAATGTCTTTTTTCGGCCTTGCTAACTATGTTACTATGTTGCTAATATTTCTAATAATACCAATAATATCGCTATATAAGATTAAATAATTATAATATCAAAATAATAATTATTATTATGCATGTTTATAGCGCCATTTATTCCATGGCGCTTTACATGTGAGAAGGGGAAAATATAGACAAGTACAATAAACATGAGCAATACAAGACACACATAAGTACAGAGGGAGAGAGGACCCTGCCCGCAAGGGATCACTGCAGGTTATAGGCTTGTCTGAAGAGGTGGGTCTTCAGGTTCTTTTTGAAGGCTTCCATGGTAGGCGAGAGTCTGTTGTGTTGGGGTAGAGAATTCCAGAGTATGGGGAAGCACGGGAGAAGTCTTTTATGCAGTTGTGGGAAGAAGAGATAAGAGGAGAGTAGAGAAGGAGCTCTTGAGAGGATCGAAGGTTGGTGTGGGTAAGTACCAGGAGACCATGTCACAGATGTATGGAAGAGACAGGTTGTGGATGGTTTTGTATGTCATAGTTAGGGTTTTGAACTGGAGCCACTGGATTATGGGGAGCCAATGGAGGGTTTGGCATAGGGGAGAGGCTGGGAATAACGGGGAGACAGGTGGATTAGTCGGGCAGCAGAATGGAGGATGTATTGGTGTGGTGCCAGAGTGCTAGAGAGGAGGCCAGAGAGTAGGAGGTTGCAGTAGTTAAGGCGGGAGATGATAAGGGCATGCACTAGTGTTTTTGTGGTGTCATGGTCAAGGGATGCACGGATCCGGGAAATATATTTTTGAGTTTGAGACAGCAGGAGGAGGCTAGGGTTTAGATATGTGGCTTGAAAGAGAGGGCAGAGTGAAGGATCACCCCGAGGCACCGAGCATGCGGGACTGGGGAAAATGATCAGCCATTGACATTGATGGATAGGTTTGGTGGAGGGGTAGAGTGAGATGGGGGAAAGATTAAGAATTCTGTTTTGTCCATGTTCAGTTTTAGAAAGCGAGCAGAGAAGAAAGATGAAATAGCAGGTAGTTTAAAAATGAACAGTCTGTAGGTTGCAGAAAGTCTTAAATAAATCAAATAAATGAAATCCAATCCGTAATCATATGATAGTGATAGTCACAATACTCCCAGGTGCATGTGCTAACTTAAATATTAAAAAGGTTGTTTACCTTTCCCATAGTCGATTAGGTACCTGGTCCCTGGTCTGAGGACTAGGGATGCATATCTTCCATGACGTTCATTGGATACATGGGGACAGATGATAGGCAGATGAAATAGGAGCACTTTTCCGGCCAGTGAAAGATGCTCTGTGAGGCTCTTCCGAACAGATGCGAGCATGCAGTCACCGCAATGAAATCCTACATGCTAACGGATTCTAGTTGGTGCAGGACCTGTGTGATGTAGGTGGTCATGTGGAGGCCATGTGATGTTGGACGGTAAGAGACGCTGAGTGGACCAATTATTCCTATGAGTTTCGGAAATCTCCGGTTTCCTTCATCTGGGACCTGATATTACCACCATATAGAACCAGGCCAACACGGGGCATGGGCCCTAGACTAGCGGGAAAGCTTCAGGCTCTGCTAGTAAAGCCGTCAGTGGTGGTCACTTCATGGGCCATTGCGATACCACCAGCATCTCTACCGGAAGGCAGCATTACGGGGTCAAGTATGTGCAGATACAGGAGTGATCTGCTTACTGAAAGGCTCACAGCTCCCTTCGTCTGAGAGCTCTGATCTGGTGAAGGTGCAAGGAAGTAAGGAGTAATAGCACGGAGAGAAAGATAGAAGGCCAGAAAGGAACATTACTGAAAGGGAGTCTTTGGGAGTGCAACCAATCTACCTGGGGGTTGCTGGACCACCTACCTGGAGGACACAGTGCTAAGCGGGCACCGGTACTGCAGACAGACTGTGAGTAAAAACCCTGAACTGCACTTGGACTATTTCCTAGAGTTATTCCAGCGTCGCACACTCCCCTCTGCTACATCGCAAGCACCATTCCTGCACTACCACATCTACCTGCCCTGGAAGGACACAGCCTCGCCTGTAGGAGGCTTATCATCTAGCTGCACAACATCATCCGTTCCAGAGGACCTGCACAGCAGCGATGGTCACCCTGACCAGGTACTACAAGTGGCGTCATGAATCATCATACGAACACTAATCCCCTGTAAATATCCCCTTTTGGTGAGCGCCCAAGGCCATGGACCGAGTCGGGGTTGCCGTGACATCCCCATAGAAGTCGACAGGATCGGTGCCGAGTACCCCACGGCCCTGGTGGGCAGCTCATTTTTGGCGTCACGAACAGGATTCCGAAGCTCGTTATAAACTAGTCCTGTGTGCCTATATTGACTGTTTTTGTGCAAAAAGCTTTATTCTGAATTTACCGCCATTTGCCGCCATTTTGCCACCATATTCGTGCCAAGAGACGCTGGTGAAGAAGGAGGACATACCTTCGTGGGCGTGAGCTCGACCTGTGGCGCAAAAGAAATGCCCGCCTACCCTAAGTGTTACTGCACTATCAGGACATGCCCATCAGCCAGAGAAATCCGCCTCCTGATCCCAAATGGAGGGAAAAGGAGAAAAAGAAAACCCCGCCCCCTTAAGAAACAGCGGGAACTCCTTTATGAAGAGACTTGTGATCTTATAATAATGGCGACCGGTGGTGAGCTGGCGTCTGAGGGGGTGAAGGAGCACACCTTCCCCCAGGAGAAAGAAGATCTCCCCACCGCTGAGCTGGCCCGGCACCAGGAGGAAGCGGAGAACATGGAGCGGAGCTGGCAGGCACTGACGCTGCGTCCGGACCCACCGCTGGAGCCGAAGCCGCCACTCCGCGGACCCCTCACGCCGGCACCTGGAGCCGAGGAGAATCCCTGCACCGCTGCTGACATAACAGCGGAGGTATCCGGCCCCGCGGAAGAATCGGCGGTGGACTCCCTCCTCACAGCGCCTGCTGGTGAGCCCGGCAGGCCGTCAGCACCCTTGGAGGAAGACAGGCCCTGCGGTCTAGAGAACCGGAGCAAATCGGCTCTGCAACCAGCCTCAGCACCTGTCCATGCTGGAGCTGCAGGCTGGCGCTCAGGTACACCCCACCTGCTAAGTGAATAACTTGCAAAACCCGGACAGGGTCGTTGATGTGTAAATAATTGTGTTTTACATTTACCCGGATGGGTAGTTAACAAAGTATTTTGTTCCAATTCATAAACTGTGAGGCTATGAACTTTGCTAGTCCCAAAACTGTCCTTGTAAATAGTTTGGCACCTATTTAGGTGCTTCTCCTTGGTTTTACATACTACCTCAGGAACTAAAACCCGTTTGGTGTGGCCGAAGGTGAGGTCTGCAGAAAGAAGTCAGTAATGTCTTGCAGCCCACCCAAGACCAATGTGGGAGCGGGTCCTCCACAAGTACAAGCTTAAGTGAACTCTAATGTAACCGTTTTTATTGCATTTCATTTGAGAAAGAGTTTACTTGAGTATTTATAGAAAAATGTTATTTATGCAATGTTTAATCCTAAAGTGCCTCCCATAAAGGGATGTTGAGTTTTAAACTGTTTTCTACTTGTTCTAATGCATTATAAAATTTTGCATGTTCTGTAACAACCTTTTACTCTGTTTCAGCCTGCGGAAAGTAAAGCTGTCAGCGGTGGTCACTTCTTGGGCCATTGCGATACCACCAGCATCTCTACCGGAAGGCAGCATTACGGGGTCAAGTACGTGCAGATACAAGAGTGATCTACTTACAAAAAGGGCTCACAGCTCCCTTCGTCTGAGAGCTCTGATCTGGTGAAGGTGCAAGGAAGTAAGGAGTAATAGCACGGAGAGAAAGATAGAAGGCCAGAAAGGAACATTACTGAAAGGGAGTCTTTGGGAGTGCGACCAATCTATCTGGGGGTTGCTGGACCACCTACCTGGAGGACACAGTGCTAAGCGGGCACCTGTACTGCAGACAGACTGTGAGTTAAAACCCTGAACTGCACTTGGACTGTTTCCTAGAGTTATTCCAGCGTCGCACACTCCCCTCTGCTACATCGCAAGCACCATTCCTGCACTACCACATCTACCTGCCCTGGAAGGACACAGCCTCGCCTGTAGGAGGCTTATCATCTAGCTGCACAACACCATCCCTTCCAGAGGACCTGCACAGCAGCGATGGTCACCCTGACCAGGTATACAGGTGGCATCACGAATCATCATACGAACACTAATCCCTGTAAATATCCCCTATTGGTGAGCGCCCAGGGCCACGGACAGAGTTGTGGCTGCCGTGACATCCCCCATAGAAGTTGAAGGGCTCGGTGTCGAGTACCCACGGCCCTGGCGGGCGGCTCATATACAGGATGGACAGGGGACTATGTATACAAGGATGGGAGGGGGCAGCCATGCATACAAGGCTGGGAGGGTGGAGCGGAGTTATGTATACAGGATGGGAGGTTGGGAGCAGAGCCATGAATACAGGGTGGGAGCGGAGCCCTGCATACCAGGATGATAGGGTGGAGCGGAGCCATGTATAAGGATGGGAGGGTGGGAGCGGAGCCATGCATACAAGGATGGGAGGGTGGAGCGGAGCCATGCATACAAGGAGGGGAGGGGGAGCAGAGACATGCATACAAGGAGGTGAGGGGGAGCAGAGCCTTGTATACAGGATGGGACAGGGGAACCTTGTATACAAGGATGGGAGGGGGAGCCATGCATACAAGGATGGGATGATGGAACAGAGCCATGCATACAAGGAGGGGAGGGGGGAGCAGAGCCATGTATACAGGATGGGACAGGGGAGCCATGTATACAAGGATGGGAGGGGGAGCCATGCATACAAGAATGGGAGGGGGGGAGTGGAGCAATGCAACTACATACATATTCTGGAATACCCGATGCGTTAGAATCGGGCCACCATCTAGTCTACTATATAATTGTCTAATTCTGTCTATCTGTAAAGGAAATCCCGCGTCGCTGATTGGTCGCGACCTCTCTGCTCAGCTGCCTCCGGATTGTATGTGGGTGTTGCTGGGGGAGTGGTGCGGGCACGCCCCTTGGATACACGACCGCGGCCTTAGCAATGTCACAGGGAATGTCAGAACCTGTGTTAGAGAGCAGTTCTATGAGCAATAACATTTAATGATAATGTATATATTTTACCCGGAAAATCCTGTGTATTCATTGCATTATTGTTAAATCTTCATAAATAAACTACATAGATATTCTAGAATACCCGATGCGTTACAATCAGGCCACCATCTAGTCTGATATATTGGAGCTACATATTTACTATCATGTATGTGTATAGCCATTGATGCCAGTCTAAGGGCCCCCAACTGGACATTTTCTGTTTCTTTATTTTTTGTCACGTATACTTTATGATTTCTAATAAAACATTTTTTTTTATATTATGGTTTGCTTCTTTGGACTACAGGTCCAGTAAGTCCATTAGTGTTAGTGCATTGTTTGAAGTGCCATATTTGTTGTCATATATAGGGACTTTTTTTGATATTTATATGTGCATTGTGCAGGTTCTCACCAGTGACATTCTCGCTGATTGTTGTCACTCATTTTTCATGTACCTTTGCTTTCAGTCCATACCACTATGACCTCTTCTTCCACACATAACTTGACCCTCCAAAATGTAGCACACAGACATCTTCACTTAACTTATTTCCCAGGACCCTCCTCCTTCTAACCCCTCTACATAAACTACAACTTGTGATACCTTATAATAATTCCCCTGTGCCTCTTTTACTAATGCTCCCCCTGACTTCTTATAATAATTACCCTTTACCTTCTTATAATAATAAAAATATCCCCTGTGCTTTCTTATGTTAATAATAGCAATAATAATAATGACTCCTAGCTTCCCCTAAAAATGATAACGATCCCCCATGTCACAGCCCCCTATATAGTATGATGGTCCACCTCACAGCCCCCCATATAGTATGATGGTCCCGCCAACAACCCTCTATATACAATGATGGTCAACCCAACACCCTCATATAGTATGATGGCCCACCCCACAGCTCCTTAAATATTTTAATGATACACCTCACAGCTTTTATATAGTGTCTCATTGCTCCCTATATAGTATTACGGTCCACTTGATAGTCCCCCATATAGTATTAGTTCACCCAAACAGCAGACTACTGTATGTAGTATGATGGTTCCCCCAACAGTACACTATATAGTGTGATGGTACCCCACAGCCCCACAAAAATAAAAAAAATCCCTTTACTCATCTAATCTAGACTCCTTATCCTCCAAAGCACCTGTTTCCTCTTCTAACCATTTTCGCAGTGGATGCTGGTGGTGCGATGCAGTGACGTCATTGCACTGCTAATGTCCCATGCTTGGTGCTGGCCTCCAGCAGGACGCAAGCAGAAGTGATGCCCGCAGCCTGCTGGGATAAGTGACAGAGCCAGCAACTTTGTGCTCTGTCTCAACTGTTAACAGTATGGGAATCTTGAGGACATGGATTCTGTTAACAATACAGCAGACAAGGTAGCCCATGACCTGACAGGCCCTTCTGACATTTGTCAGAACTGCCAGATGGCCTGTCCGGCCCTGGTCGATGCCCTGCTGCGTAGCCAAAGATCAAAGATAAGTGACAGGGCATCTAAGTGGTTAAACAGATTGAGGAGACTCTGTTGTGAAATGTTTGGTGTCTCTATGATGAAAACGAGAGATTCCAATAAATTTCTATATATTCTAACAACAGCTCCCAGGTCTGACATGTACAGGTGCCCATTAGGCCCTGCCAGAGGTGGGACTTATTAGGCTCCCTATCAGTGTAACATTGACGCACATATTACACTGCAATACAGAAGTCTTGTGGTGTAATATCCATGATCATAGCTTAGGGAGAGTATACTGGCAGGAAATGTGACCGGGACAGGCTAAAGATTGAGGTGAGAGGGCGCTGACGCCATCAAATATTACATTGTTTCATAATCACTTGTTCCATCATCAGTTGATTGTTCCATCATCAGTACAATAGTTGTCTGGCCCAGAAACCCTACAAAGCAATGATTTATTTATATGCAAAACGACTTCCTCATTAGCTGTTTTTTTTGTAACTGCTTGACACCTGCCTATGTTTAGATCCCTGAAGCCTGTACCTAGTAGATACTGTAAACCAGGGCCGGCTCCAGGTTTTTATGGGCCCCGGGCGAAAGAGCCTCAGTGGGCCCCTTTAACACAGACCACGATTCATGATGCACAGATACAGCAGAGAAATATGGGTACAGTACAATGCCAAATACTTCACTTCTTCCATTACATGACTGATATCTATTGTAAATTGTACAATAGCTCAAAAACCGCCAAATCCTCACAGCGCACAGTACAGACTGGACAGTACAGTCCTCCATACAATATTATGGGCACCACAGTCTCCCCCTCATCACCCATATAATACCCCATGCAGGATGTCACCCCCCATATAATGCTCCATACAGATTACTGGACCCAAAATAATGCTCCATACAGAATACTGGACCCAATATAATGCTCCATACAGGATACTGGTCCCCATATAATGCTCCATACAAAATATCATCAATGCCTGCCCATCATCATCATCTCCTCCCCATCATCATCTTCTCCCCATCATCAATGCCTGCCCATTATCATCAATGCCTGCCCATTATCATCATCTTCTCCCCATCATCATCATCAATGCCTCCCCATTATCAGCAATGCCTGCCCATCATCATCTTCTCCCCATCATCAATGCCTGCCCATTATCATCAATGCCTGCCCATTATCATCATCTTCTCCCCATCATCATCATCAATGCCTCCTCATTATCAGCAATGCCTGCCCATCATCACACACAGACAGCATCACAGCATACAAGCACTCTCTCACATACATACACACACACACACACACGCACACACAAAGCACCACACTACATACACACAGACACACACACAGACACACACACACGTCTTACCTGCCCAGCGTCCGCGCTCTCTGCCACAGCCGGCCGCTGAATGATGACGTCATTCAGCGGCGCTGCTGTGAGAGGAAGCGCCGGCGCCCCTGGAGCCCGGAGCTGCGGCTGCGGAGGCACGGGAGAGGTAAGTATTGTGCCAGCTGATGCCGGGGCCCTGAGCGGGCGGGGGGGGCCCAGTGGCGGCGCTGACACCGCTCTCCTCCTCTAACGGGCGCGGGGGTGCCAGACTGCGAGTGGGCCCCCCCGCCTGCTCAGGGCCCCGGCACTTGCCCGGGTGTGCCGTGTGCTGACGCCGGCCCTGCTGTAAACTGAGAGATGTCAGAGACATGCAGCCTGTGCCCTTGCTGTGGTCAACAGCCCTGTACACTGGACAGAGACCAATCCATCTGGTTTAAAATTTTGTGAAAGCTGTGAGAACAATTCATATTAATGTCATCGTTATTTGCTTGAAAAATTTTGGTAATGAAGAAAAAAGTTATTGTTTCACCCACAACATTCATTTCACATTACATAAATTCTTATATTTGCTATTTTTTCCACATTTTTTTTCCAGTTTTGGCCATACTAACACATATCATCAAAATTAAGGCTTATCATCTATCTTTTAAAAGAATGTAACATTCAAAGCCATAGTTCACCTGAAAAAGTTATATCATTTACATTGGGTGATTCTAAGCAACATACAGTACATATAGTAAAATGCAAACAACCAAAAATGCTTAATTTTTTAACAAACGACAAATAAAACCAAAATATCGCAAAACAACTGAAAGATCGTGTTTTGCATTAAATGTTTTTTTTCCTAACTATCTTTTATATTATTTTGGTAATTTTGTGTATTTTTCTGGATGGACAGTGTACTGTTTAATTACAGGGGTCTCAAACTGCCTTCTTTGAGTGCCGCAAACCGTACGTGTTTTCAAGATTTCCTTAACATTGCACTAGGTGCTGGAATCATTATCTGAGCAGGTGATTAAATTATCACCTGTGCAATACAAGGAAATCCTGAAAACATGACCTGTTTGCGGCCCTTGAGGAATGCAGTTTGAGACCACTGGTTTAATAGAAATGAGCAAACTCATTAACCTCGGCAAATTTTTCCAAAAGTCAAAAATACAGCAAAGCTTCCAATTGCCTTAAAAAGCTGTGGATGGCACTAGGAGGACTCTTATCACTGCATCCAGCTTCTTCTAAGCTATTCAACACAAACACTGTTTTACTAATGTTAAAGTGACAGCAAAATACAGTATATAGTGGATAGTCATTTCAGAATTATTTGCAGCTTTAATGGCACCCATAATCTGTACAAATCCATAATGCATTGAGAAACAAACTGAAATAATTTTGAGGGGGGAAATAAAAATAACAAAACTAAAATAACGAAATAGCAAATTAAAATAATATGGTTGTGAACACTCTCTTGTGGAAGTGATTGTGCCCAGAATTAGCCAATCATATTCATACTTGTGTAAGGCCTCTTTCACACGTCAGTGTTTCCAGTATGTGTGGTGTCAGTTTCCAACACGTACTGGAGACTTACACACGTAGACCCATTCAAGTTACTTTTCTAAATCTATGATAATGTTATATAAATATGGGCTTGTCCAGGCTTGTGGCATGGATGCCAGTAGTATAGGTATGAGATATCAGATCGATGAGGGTTTGACCTCTAGTACAATCACCAATTAGCTGGTTTCAGTTCAGGTTGGATGTAAACAGTGAATTATATGGGGGTTGCTGTTTGCAGCTATTGGCAGTGGCCACTACACAGTGAAAGCTGTTATGTTTCGGTAGCTGAGGAGAAATAGCAAAAATAGCCAGAGAAGCAATACACCAGAGAGGCTGGAAACTACTGGGTTGCAGAACCCTAAACTAACTGCAACACTAGAAGTAGCCGTGGAGCGTACCTACGGTGATCCTAGATGCCTCATCACAGCCGGAGAGATAGCTACACCTAAAGACAGAAAGATGAAAGCTAACTGCCCCTTAGCAGAACCCCCAAAGAAATAGGAAGCCCCCAAACATGTAATCGCGGTTAGACAAGAAGAAAATACGAACACAGACAGAAAATAGAATGAGCAAATGCTGGGGCCCAATTCTGTCTAGATAGAAAAGTATAGGAAAGAATTCTGACTGCAACCCAAAAAACCCTGACAAAAATACCAACACTTCTGATTAACAAAAACCTGAGATCACACTATCTCTACCACCTAAATCAGATCTCTGGTTTAACACACAGCAATTCAGCAAATAAAAAGTGACACAGGAACAGAGCAAAAGTGCAAACACAAACTGAGCACAAATGCAGCGCTAGGCCCCAAAAGGGGACCAGGCTGAAGTCCACTGCAAGGCAGCAAACCAGCAAGGAAAATCCAACCAGAGGAAAAAAAACACAAGTCACTTATCTGAATGATAGAAAGGAATGCAAGCTGAGTTCAAACCAAAACACTGGAAGAACAATTGATTAGACCTACAGGTTAGTTCATCAACATCAAAAGTCTGGAGATATCATAATCCATTTAACATGAATGAAAAAAACAGTAATAGCGGAAATCACATAATAGTTGGCTGTATTTGATTGATATGCTGCAATACAATTAAATACATAAAAATGGCATATATGATAACAAATATTAATAGAATAAATTAATGTTAAATCAAAAATACTCCGCAATGTCCTACAGAATAACAGAGTTCAATATACAGGTCCTTCTCAAAAAATTAGCATATAGTGCTAAATTTCATTATTTACCATAATGTAATGATTACAATTAAACTTTCATATATTTTAGATTCATTACACACCAAATGAAATTTGTCAGGTCTTTTATTGTTTTAATACTGATGATTTTGGCATACAACTCCTGATAACCCAAAAAACCTGTCTCAAAAAATTAACATATCGAGAAAAGGTTCTCTAAACGACCTATTACCCTAATCTTCTGAATCAACTAATTAACTCTAAACACATGCAAAAGATTCCTGAGGCTTTTAAAAACTCCCTGCCTGGTTCATTACTCAAAACCCCCATCATGGGTAAGACTAGCGACCTGACTGATGTCAAGAAGGCCATCATTGACACCCTCAAGCAAGAGGGTAAGACCCAGAAAGAAATTTCTCAACAAATAGGCTGTTCCCAGAGTGCTGTATCAAGGCACCTCAATGGGAAGTCTGTTGGAAGGAAACAATGTGGCAGAAAACGCTTTACAACGAGAAGAGGTGACCGGACCCTGAGGAAGATTGTGGAGAAGGACCGATTCCAGACCTTGGGGGACCTGAGGAAGCAGTGGACTGAGTCTGGTGTAGAAACATCCAGAGCCACCGTGCACAGGCGTGTGCAGGAAATGGGCTACAGGTGCCGCATTCCCCAGGTAAAGCCACTTTTGAACCATAAACAGCGGCAGAAGCGCCTGACCTGGGCTACAGAGAAGCAGCACTGGACTGTTGCTATGTGGTCCCAAGTCCTTTTTTCTGATGAAAGCAAATTTTGCATGTCATTCAGAAATCAAGGTGCCAGAGTCTGGAGGAAGACTGGGGAGAAGGAAATGCCAAAATGCCTGAAGTCCAGTGTCAAGTACCCACAGTCAGTGATGGTGTGGGGTGCCATGTCAGCTGCTGGTGTTGGTCCACTGTGTTGGTCAAGGGCAGGGTCAATGCAGCTAGCTATCAGGAGATTTTGGAGCACTTCATGCTTCCATCGGCTGAAATGCTTTATGGAGATGAAGATTTCATTTTTCAGCACGACCTGGCACCTGCTCACAGTGCCAAAACCACTGGTAAATGGTTTACTGACCATGGTATTACTGTGCTCAATTGGCCTGCCAACTCTCCTGACCTGAACCCCATAGAGGATCTGTGGGATATTGTGAAGAGAAGGTTGAGAGACGCAAGACCCAACACTCTGGATGAGCTTAAGGCCGCTATCAAAGCATCCTGGGCCTCCATAACACCTCAGCAGTGTCACAGGCTGATTGCTGTTCTATTTGTTGTTTATGCCTCTGACACGATTGTGGTAACGGGTTACTTTTATTGTGTGCACGTTCTCTCAGCCACATTACATGAATGCTTCCTGTCTCATGCTCTTACCAACGAGTCCCTCCTCTCTATCCTCTGAATACATCCAGGTAGTGAGACCACTAGAGGCGGCTCAGCATATAACATATTGCTACATCCTTTGTCTTTTAACTGAAGAAATAACTAAGCTAATATAACTAACATACATGTGAACATTTCAATATTCAAGATATTGGTGACATAAACATAACTGGCAAGCATCATGCTATTAAGATACTTTAAAATACTTGGTTGTATATATAGTCCTTGAGGTGTGCTGGCTATGTGATCATTCTGCCCGATCTAGTAACATACGATGCGCTACTGCCACTATTCGGTGGTTCTCTCGATTTAGGCGTTACCGCATCTGGTATTGCCTGTCTCCGACCGGAATCTCCACACTGAACCTGGGCCATCCCTGTAGCCTCTCTGCTTAGACTTGCTGTTTCCTCATCTTGGATATGAGGATACTGTTCATATGACCATGTATCAGATCCTTCTTGCGTTTTCCTCAGATGTCTCCGATTTCTCCTTAGTTTTCTTCCCTCCTCTGTCACAATCTCGTAGGATCTAGGTCCTAGTTTCTGGAGCACCTTTGCTTTTCTCCATTGTTTGTCATATTTGCTCGGCTGCATCCTGATGTTGTCATTTTGTCTCAGTTCTGGTAGATCTTTTGCCGACTGATTATAATAGAACGCTTGTCTATCCTGATTTTTCTTTAGTTTTGATCTCATTCCCTCACCAGATTTGGCTTCAGAAGACGACTAGCTGTTGGTATGAGTGTCCTTGTCCGTTTACTCAGAAGCCTCTGTGCTGGGCTGCTGTCTAGACCTTGGAAGGTGTGTTTCTGTGGTCCAGTATAGATAGATATACATCTGTCCCTGCCTGTTTCGCTCTCTTAATCAACTTCTTTGCTGTTTTCACCACTGATTCCGCTTTGCCATTGCTTTGAGGATATCCAGGAGATGATGTATTGTGTTCAAATTCCCATAACTTGCTGAACTCCTTGAACTCTTCTGACCTAAATTGAGCGGCATTATCAGTAAAAACAATCTCTGGAATCCCATATCTGGCAAAATGAGCCTTGAGTTTTTTAATAACTGTTCTTGCTCTTGTATCCTTCAAATGGTCCACTTCCCAAAAATTAGAAAAATAGTCCACAGTTACCAGGTATTCTCTTTCCTCCAATGTGAACAAATCTATTCCTATTTTTGACCATGGTCTCTTTGGAACGGCATGCGGTTGCAATGGCTCTTTCGGTTGTTTATCCCCACCGGACGCACATATCTCACATTGTGCTATGTAACTTTTTATGTGATCATTCATACCCGGCCAATAAACTGATTCTCTTGCTCGCCGCAAACATCCTTCAATGCCCAAGTGGGACGAGTGTATTTTCTGTAGTATGTCTCTTCTCAGAGTCTCCGGTATCACTGCCCTTTCTCCCTTTATGATGATTCCTTGGTGTACTGACAGTTCATCTCGTATATGGAAGAATGGAGCAACTTCCTTTGGAGCATGCTGCTTATATTTTGGCCAGCCCTGCAGGATCACAGTTTTTAATATCTGTAGTGTTTTATCTTTTTCTGTGAAGGTCTGTATTTGTTTCAGTTTATCTTTAGATATTGCAAGATAATCACACATATTGATGTTGTCCATTTCTTGTCCTTTATCCTCTGAGTTGGGTAAGTATGCTCTGCTTAGAGTATCTGCAATCAACAAGTCTTTTCCTGGACAATATCCAATTTCATAATCATATTTTTGAAGTCGCAGAAGCATGCGCTGCAGTCTCTTTGGTGCATTTAGTAGTGGTTTTTTTTGTAATGCTCTCCAACGGTTTGTGATCGGACTGTACTGTTACCTGTCGACCGTATGTGTACTGATGAAACCTTTCCATTCCAAACACCACAGCTAGTAACTCCTTTTCGATTTGGGCATATCCCTGCTCTGTCGGTGTTAGCGCTTTGCTTGCAAATGTGATTGGTTGCCGCTCTTGCATTAATGTGGCACCTAGGCCTTTTTCTGATGCATCACATTGGACTACCACCTCTAACTGTGGATCAAAATATTTTAAGGTTGCTGTGTCTGCAATGGCTGTCTTTACTGATTGAAAAGCCGTCTCCTGTGCTTCTGTCCATTCCCACAACACATCTTTGTGAGTTAGCTGTCTCATTGGCTCACACATGTCTGATAGATTCTTGCAAAACTTGGACAGATAATTCACCATGCCCAAAAATCGTTGTACTCCACACACATCTGTTGGGGTAGGCATCTCTTGTATCGCCTTCACCTTTTCAGGATCCACTTTCACTCCATTTGAGGTTAGAAGATGTCCTATATATGGCACTTCCGTCATTTTCAGTTTCAACTTTTCCAAGTTCAACTTTATCCTTTTTTCTCTACACCTATCTAAAAATTGTAGCATCCTTGTATCATGATTCTTTATTGCAGATTGCATATCGTCACCTTCTCCCACTATTAATATATCATCTGCTATCGTCTTTACGCCTGGGAGTCCTTCCAAAGCTTGCATCAACTTCTGCTGAAATATTTCTGGAGCTGGTGTCAGTCCCATGGGCATTCTCAGCCATTTACGGCGACCAAATGGAGAAGAAAACGTTGTCAATAAACTGGATTCTTCATCCAGTTCCACATGCCAAAATCCATTTTTTACGTCACAAACTGAAAATATTTTTGCCTTTGATAAATCTGGTAGCACATCCTCTATTGTAGGCATCGGATAGTGATTCCTTTTGAGAGCTTTGTTGAGTGGTTTGGGATCGATACAAATTCTTAGTTTTCCTGATGGTTTCTGCACTATGACCAAACTACTTATCCAGTCTGTGCTCTGATGGACGACTTCTATCATGCCTCGCTTTTCTAAATCCTGTAGTTCTTCTTTCAATGGCTGAAGTAGCGCTACAGGCACTTTTCTTGTCGGTAATCTGGTAGGTTGTACTGTGTTATCAATTTCCAGTTTGTGTTTTCCTTCAAAACATCCATCACCCTCAAATACATCCACATACTGTGTTTTTATAATCTGTAAATCTAGATTGCTGTCTGCTTTTGGGATATCCTTCATACTCTGTTTGACTTCCACAGACATAATGTTATGGAATTGTACCTTTATTAAGTCCATTGCCTGAACTGCTTGTATACCTAGTAACGGTATGTGGTCACCACCCTGCAGCACTGTAAATTGGGCTCTATAACTCTTTCTGTTGCATGGGTTACTAACCTTCAGTTTGCATGTCCCAAGAGGTTTCAGTATCGTTTTGTTGTACATCATAAGTACCTTATCAGTAGGTTCGATGAACACCTGTTCATTTAGTAGATCCTCCGGTATGACATTGCAACTTGCTCCACAGTCCAACTGAAATCTAATGGGTTTGTCATTTAATAAAAGAGTTGCAAACAGTTGTCTTGTATCTTTAGGTTCTGGCTGTCTGACTGTATTGACATTCTCTGTTGCAGACTGTAGCTGTATCCATGTAATATCTTCTGCACTGTCACTGTTATTGTCCTGTGTCACACTGTGAATTTCTCTGTGCTTTTTAAAGGGCTTAAGTCTGCAGAGAGCTGCGAAATGATTCATCTTACCACAGGTCCTGCAGCTTTGTCCATATGCTGGACACTTCTCTTTGTCTCTCTCATGTCTTCTGCCACAGTATCTGCAATGGACTGTTCTCGCTTGGTGCTCTGCTTTTCCTCTCATGGTTACTGCATGTACTGGCTCCTCAGTGCTGTCTGCCATCATCTTCAGGCTGTCTCTTGTTAGCTCTGCAGCTCTGCTTATTTGCATGCATTTCTCTAGGGTTAACTCCTCCTCTCTCAGCAGTCTCTCTCTTAGCTGTGGCTCTCTGATGCCGCACACTATTCTATCTCTGATAAGAGAATCTCTGATCTCTCCAAAGCTGCATGTTGCTGCCAGTCTTTACAGCTCAGTCACATATGCGTCTATATTCTCTCCCATCTCCTGATTTCTGGTGAAAAACTTAAATCTTTCCACTGTCTCATTCTTCTTGGGGTCACAGTGCTTATCAAATGCCTGTACAATGTCTGCCAGACTGTCCGTACCGTCCTTGATCAGGGTCTGAGCAAGTTCTCTGCCTTTTTCTCCAATCAGATAGTAGAAGAGCTTCACCTTACGCTTCTGATCATTGGTGTCTACTGTAAGATCCACATACAGAGTAAACTCCTCCTTCCAATGTCTCCAGGTCTGCGATAGATTTGAGGACATGATGTCTAGTCTCTGAGGAGGTTTTAATGCACTCTCCATAATGCTGTACTGTGGGCACTGTACTTACAGTTGAGCTTTGTACCACAAGCTGCCTGGATTGTCTGTCCACTTGTTCTTTATAGGTTCAGCCCTGCTGCCACCATGTTCTATTTGTTGTTTATGCCTCTGACACGATTGTGGTAACGGGTTACTTTTATTGTGTGCACATTCTCTCAGCCACATTACATGAAAGCTTCCTGTCTCATGCTCTTACCAACGAGTCCCTCCTCTCTATCCTCTGAATACATCCAGGTAGTGAGACCCCTAGAGGCGGCTCAGCATATAACATATTGCTACAATTGCCTCCATGCCACGCCGCATTGAAGCAGTCATTTCTGCAAAAGGATTCCCGACCAAGTATTGAGTGCATAACTGAACATTATTATTTGATGGTTTCTTTGTTTGTTTTGAAAAAACACTTTTATTTTATTGGACGGTTGAAATATGTTAATTTTTTGAGACAGGTTTTTTGGGTTATCAGGAGTTGTATGCCAAAATCATCAGTATTAAAACAATAAAAGACCTGACAAATTTCATTTGGTGTGTAATGAATCTAAAATATATGAAAGTTTAATTGTAATCATTACATTATAGTAAATAATGAAATTTAGCACTATATGCTAATTTTTTGAGAAGGACCTGTATAGCCAAGTGGGCTACTACATTAGGGATAAATTATCCCCTAGTATGGTAACCAGTAACAATTTCCCTCAAAATTCTACATGGCTCTTGTCATGGTATAGGAAATGGTTAATGTCCTGTCCACTCAGGGTTAACTTTTGCTGGCCTCCCTTTGGATCTGGGAGGGTATTTATACCCAGTCCAGAGGGAGATTCTCTGTCAGCTATACTTTCGTTGTGACTGTGTATTTGACCCCCTGGTTTGCGTGTATACTGCTCTGCTTGTTTGACTCCTGTGTATGACCCGGTCTGTTTGCTCACTCTGCTCTCTGTCTCACGTTTTGCTTATATTGTCTTCTCCGGTTCTGACCTCCTGGCTTGGCTATCGATACTCTGTTACCGTTTTGTCCTATTGTACTGTCTATTGCCCGCTCTGGTTTACTGATCTATTGCTACGTCCTGACTATCCGTTCTGTCTAACCCTTTGGTACTGTCGTGCTATCTTGTGCTCTGATCTCGGCCTGTCCTGGTTTTCGTCTCTGTCTTTGCCCCTTGGTAACTTTATCTCGTCGTTACCCTGCTAGGAGTTTTCCTGCAGTTCCTAGATCTCTGGAGCTTAGGCCACGCCCCCAGCAGTCATGTAATGCAGGTCCTGTTAGTCTGCAGTACACATAATTCATTACTGCTGCCTCTGAGAGACGTGTGGCCAGCGCCGCCCCTTGGCTGTCACATGCTGCGGAAGGTCGTGTTACACAGAAACACATGTCTTCTCTGCTACGGCTCTGCTTACAAGTATCTTGGGGCACAGTTGGTTCACTCAGGACATGTGCACTGGCTCAGTGAGCATGTGCAGTGCGGTATCCTTGACATTATAGCTGACCATTACAGTCTTTCCCTGGTGGTGGGGTGTTAGCACATTATGGATCCGGTACGGGCTCTCACTGAGCAGGTTAATGAGCTCTCCCAGCTTATGCAGAAGCTGTCTATGGAGCAGCAAAATCTGGTTCAGTCGCATCAGCAGGTACAGAGATATGTGGCAGACGCTCTAACGGGGTCTGTTCCGTCGGGGTTCCAGGAGGGGGGCCCCACTGATGTATCTCTTGCGGACCCCGACCCCCCTGTAAAATTACCCGACAATTTTTCTGGAGATAAAAAATTGTTTAGGGTTTTTAAGGAGGGATGCAAGTTGTTCTTTGAATTGCGTCCCCGGACCTCTGGAAACGAAAGGCAGAGGGTGGGGATCGTAATGTCCTTATTAAGGGTGGCTCCTCAAGCATGGGCTTTCTCTCTCTCTTCCTCTGCTCCTGAATGTATGTCTGTGAACCTGTTCTTTGAGGCTCTGGGACACATTTATGACGAGCCTGATAGAGTGCGTCTGGCTGAGGATATGGTGATGAGTGTAACACAGGGGAGGAACTCTGCTGAATGGTTCTGCTCAGAGTTCAGACGTTGGACAGCGGAAGTATCCTGGAATGATGCCGCCCTGAGGGGGTTGTTTCGCAGGGGCCTATCTGACCGTCTGCAGGACGCTCTGGCATTACATCCTCCTCCCGATACTCTGGAGGACGCCATGATGCAGGCGGTCCGTATAGACCGGAGACTCAGTGCTAGGGGAATGATGCAACAAGAGACTCCCTTGTACTCCAAATTGTGTTACACCGCACCCGCATCTGAGCCCATGGAGATGGAGGCTGTCTCAGGAAAGGAACGAGAGAGAAGACACCGTAAAGACAACCGTCTATGCTTTTACTGTGGAGCCTCTGGACATTGGAAAAGGGACTGTCCTTCCTGCCCTTCTTCTGTGAAATCATCAGGAAAACTACTGAGTCTGGGCAACAATCGTGGAGGTTGCCCAGACTTCCAGGTACATTTTTTTTCGCTTGCTAAAATGGTGCTCCAGGTTGAATTGGAACTTGCTGGCGGTTCTGTTATGACCACCGCCTTTGTTGACTGTGGTTCCTCCATTAATCTGATTGATGCCCAATTTGTGACTCTTAATAAGATAGGGACAGTCAGGTTGAAAGATCCTGTTAAAATTGTGGCGGTGGATTCATCCCCTCTTGCCCGGGATGGAATTTGTTTTATGTGTGAAGTTTTTTCTATGAAAGTGGGTTCCACTCACGTGGAAAAATTAAGTTGCTTTATTCTGAATAATCTGCCTGCAGGACTGGTATTGGGGATGCCCTGGCTGCAACGCCACAATCCTCTCATTGATTGGGCAAAAGGGGAGATCACCCGATGGGGATGTAATAATAATGGTCTTTGTTGTAACTCCGTTTCTCTTGTCAAACCGATAAAATCTGTATCTGTGTCGTCTGTCAGTCTGGAGGGTATTCCGGAGTACCTGAAAGACTTTGAAGACGTATTTTCCGAAAGTGAGGCTGAGGCGCTCCCACCACATAGACCCTATGATTGCGCCATTGATTTGTTACCTGGAGCCAAATTACCCAAGGCTCATTTGTTTAATTTGTCCGGGCCTGAGCGCCAAGCCATGAAAGAGTACATCAAAGAAAGCCTTCGCAAAGGGCATATTCGGCCCTCGGTGTCATCCGTGGCAGCGGGGTTTTTCTTTGTAAAGAAAAAAGATGGTGGGTTGCGACCGTGTCTCGACTTTCGGGAACTGAACAAAATTACCGTTAAGAACACGTACCCTCTCCCGTTGATTCCCGATCTATGCAATCAACTCACGGGGGCCAAATGGTTTTCTAAGCTCGATCTACGAGGAGCTTATAACCTTATAAGGATCCGGGAGGGGGACGAATGGAAAACAGCATTTCTGACAACTGAGGGGCTATTTGAAAACCTGGTTATGCCCTTCGGTCTCACTAATGCCCCTGCTGTTTTTCAGAACTTCATCAATGTTGTTTTTTCTGATTTAATTGGACGTTATGTAGTCATTTACCTGGATGACATTCTGATATACTCAGAAGACAGTCAGTCACACTTGCATAATTTACGTGCGGTTCTTATGAGACTCCGGGAGAACCATTTGTATGCTAAGCTGGAGAAGTGTTTATTTTTTATGCAAGAACTGTCTTTTCTGGGTGTAATTGTATCCGGGGAGGGATTCCGCATGGATCCAGGGAAGGTTCAGGCCATTACAGATTGGGTGCAGCCTCATGATCTGAAGGGGTTGCAACGATTTTTGGGCTTCGCTAACTATTATAGGAAGTTCATTAAAGGGTTTTCACAGGTAGTGAAACCTTTGACGGACCTCACTCTTAAGGGGGCAGAGGTAAAAAATTGGTCCGTGGCCGCAAAAAATTCCTTTCTTACATTGAAGAAATGCTTTACTTCAGCCCCTGTGTTGGTACAACCCGATTCGTCAAGACCTTTTATCGTGGAGGTCGACGCTTCAGAAATGGGGGTGGGGGCAGTGTTGTCCCAGGGCCCCTCTACCCTCACTAATCTTAAACCCTGTGCCTTTTTCTCTAAAAAGTTCTCTTCGGCAGAGAGAAACTATGATGTCGGCAACAGGGAATTGTTAGCGGTCAAACTGGCCTTTGAAGAATGGAGGCATTTTTTGGAGTGGGCCGCTCATCCCATTACGGTCATCACTGATCATAAGAACCTGGCCTATATTGAGTCTGCTAAGAGATTGACCCCCAGACAGGCTCGGTGGGCACTTTTTTTTTCTCGCTTTCATTTTACCATCACATTCCGACCAGGGTCTAAAAATGTAAAGGCAGATGCCTTATCCCGAAGTTTTGATTCTGTGTCCCCTCCAGAACCTCCTTCCTCCATTCTTCAGCCGGGAGTGGTTGTAGCCGAAGTCTCCTCTGAGGTACAGAGAGAGATTCTAGAAGCACAAGCACAAGCTCCCAGGAATAAACCCCCAGGTAAATTGTTCGTACCCGAACAGCTCCGTCTCACACTCCTGCAAGAATTTCATGATTCTGTGTTAAGTGCACACCCTGGTATTGCAGCTACCCGGGGGGCAGTGGCTAGAGGTTTTTGGTGGCCCTCTATGGGTACTTATATAAAAAATTTTGTTAATACTTGTGGGGTGTGCGCTCGCTCTAAAAGCTCTCAGGTCTGGCTGGCCGGGGAATTGGTGCCTTTGCCAATTCCGGATAAACCATGGACACACCTGTCCATGGACTTTATCACTAATCTTCCCTCATCCAAGGGCAATTCAGTGGTTTGGGTAGTGGTTGATAGATTTTCTAAGCAAGCCCACTTTGTGCCGTTACCAGCGTTGCCGTCTGCTGAAACCTTGGCCCGCTTGTTTATACAGCACATAGTTCGGTTGCATGGAGTGCCTGTGAATGTGGTGTCGGACAGGGGTGTGCAGTTTGTGGCCAGGTTTTGGAGAGCGTTCTGTAAGAAGTTGGGGGTCACATTATCATTCTCCTCTGCCTATCACCCGGAATCCAACGGACAGACTGAACGCACCAATCAGTCGTTGGAGCAGATTCTGAGATGCCTGGTCTCCTCCAGATAGGAAGATTGGTGTGAGGTTTTACCCATGGCAGAATTTGCGTTCAACTGTCGTATCAATCAGTCTACAGGAAAGTCTCCTTTTCAGGTCAATTATGGGTTTGTTCCGCAGTTTGGGGAATTTTCCCGTATGGATTCTGGTTGTTCTGGTGCCGAGGGGATGGTTCAACAGTTAAAAAACCTTTGGAGGGAGGTGAAGGGGAACATCTCCAAAGCCCAGAAGAAGTACAAACATTTTGCGGACAGGAGGAGGGGGTTGGGTCCTGCGTTGACAGTGGGGGAAAAGGTCTGGTTGTCCACCCGTAATATCAAACTTAAGATACCCTCTATGAAGCTGGGCCCCAAATTTATTGGCCCATACAAGATTATAGAGGTGATCAATCCAGTGGCGTACAGGCTTCAGTTGCCCACCTCCTTCAAAATATCTAGAGAAGATCCCTCATCCGTGGTTCCACCAGTATTGGTAGAGGGTCAACTGGAGTACGAGGTAGGGTGCATCATTGATTCACGGTGGGTGCGCCGGAGACTTCAGTACCTTATTCATTGGAAGGGATACTCCATTGAAGATCGGTCATGGGTTCCGGCCAGTTCGGTACATGCCGATCGACTGGTACAGGCTTTTCATGCCAGATATCCTGAGAGGCCTGGGGGTCCAGTGGCCCCCCGTTAAGGGGGGGCTACTGTCATGGTATAGGAAATGGTTAATGTCCTGTCCACTCAGGGTTAACTTTTGCTGGCCTCCCTTTGGATCTGGGAGGGTATTTATACCCAGTCCAGAGGGAGATTCTCTGTCAGCTATACTTTCGTTGTGACTGTGTATTTGACCCCCTGGTTTGCGTGTATACTGCTCTGCTTGTTTGACTCCTGTGTATGACCCGGTCTGTTTGCTCACTCTGCTCTCTGTCTCACGTTTTGCTTATATTGTCTTCTCCGGTTCTGACCTCCTGGCTTGGCTATCGATACTCTGTTACCGTTTTGTCCCTATTGTACTGTCTATTGCCCACTCAGGTTTACTGATCTATTGCTACGTCCTGACTATCCGTTCTGTCTAACCCTTTGGTACTGTCGTGCTATCTTGTGCTCTGATCTCGGCCTGTCCTGGTTTTCGTCTCTGTCTTTGACCCTTGGTAACTTTATCTCGTCGTTACCCTGCTGGAGTTTTCCTGCAGTTCCTAGATCTCTGGAGCTTAGGCCACACCCCCAGCAGTCATGTGCTGCAGGTCCTGTTAGTCTGCAGTACACATCATTCATTACTGCTGCCTCTGAGAGACGTGTGGCCAGCTCCGCCCCTTGGCTGTCACATGCTGCGGAAGGTCCTGTTACACAGAAACACACGTCTTCTCTGCTACGGCTCTGCTTACAGGTATCTTGGGGCACAGTTGGTTCACTCAGGACATGTGCACTGGCTCAGTGAGCATGTGCAGTGCGGTGTCCTTGACAGCTCTCATATAGGGGATTTTTTAAATGCGGCCATAGTTGCTGCATCTCTTGTTCTTATGCACTTAAAAGTAAGTCTTTTACATCTGTACAAACTGGAAATTCTTATCCTATTAATAGTTTTATAAGTCGTAATACTCTTGGTGTCATATATTTTATCCAGTGCATGGAATGTGAGGTGTAGTATGTAGGCTGCACTATTACTTCCTTAAAGAAATGCATTAGAAGACATCTATCTGATACTACTAATCCTGATGCATTGAATGTCTCCGCGGTGTCCAAGCATTTCATTAATTGCCATAACCGAGACCTCACCCATTTCAGATTTATAGGCATAGAAAAAATTAAAAAATCAGTAAGAGGTGGAAATTTTCAGAGAAAAATCCTCAATTGGGAATCTTACTGTATATTTAAATTATATACAAGAGTCCCAACAGGTCTGAATACTGGATTTGATCATGCAGTACAAGTAAAATAATATTGCCAAAATAATTGTTTTTGCTGAGTTAAGTATGTATTTGACTGTTTAGAATTAGGTGTGTATAGTCCTTTTATATATATATATATATTATATATATATATATTATATTCTTTTAATGTATTTTCTCTTGTTTTGGTATTGCATGCAAAGTAAATAATAAATATAAGTAATAAAATAGTAAATAATTTTTTACTCTTTCTCTCTCTTTTTAACTTGTCTTCAACCAGGAGGTTGGGTGTGTATAATTAGATACATCAATTAATGATGCTAATGAGGGCATTGCCTACCACCCCCTCGCTCCTGTCTGGAGACTTTTAAAATGTCACATTTTGTCAGAATTTTTAATCCATGATAAAGATTCCTTTCAGTTGAAACGCGACCGATTTTTTATCATCCACTGGGGTATCCACTACCTGTAACATGCTCTTTTAACGAAAATAAATAAAGGAATATTTTTTATAACTACCTTCCTGCCTGAGATCGCTGGAGATTACTGTGTGTTTTGACTTGTATCCGCCAGGCCAGGGCGGCTCCGGGCGACGGTGTGGATCCTGCTATCCGGAGGACGCTAATGGGTGAGCTGAAACATTTTTTTTTCAAATCAAAAATATGGTGCAAAAGTGAAGAAAATAATTCAGGCATTTTTTTACAACACTGTTTTAAGGACGTTAGATAAAAACTGACCAAAGCCAATGATTTCAGTAGGATATGCTGACCATATACTGTGTACAGCGACCTCTCAACTTTCCCTCAGCAGATGATTTTGGAGGAAAGAAGGATCAGACCTGTTGAATTTTTTTTTTGGCACAGTGTAATGTATGTAGTACAGTTCATATAGCGTCTTGTGCTTGGGTGCGATGAAAACACAGGAGTCACAGGTTTGATATAGAAAAGTCCTGTATTACTTCATACAAGTTGGCAGAAATAGTCACACAGTTTGCAGACACAGAAACAGGAGACAAAGCAGGCCAGAGTAATCCAAGCTCAGCAATCACTCTCCAATACAGATTCAGGATCTTCTTCTCTGTTACCGTAAGTCCATGCAAACGTGGGTCTTTCAAAGAGCAGGGTTCAGAGTCCACAAGTGCTTCAGAGTTCCTCAGTAGGAATAGCTGGAGTACAAGGTCCAAGGCTTACAGGAGTCAAGTCACAGGTTCACTGCAGGCTAGATTCTGAAGCACTGATTGCTCAGCTGTGGCTGCTTAAGAAGCAAAGGAGAGAATCAGGGCGGGAACATGCAAGCTGGAAACTCCATTTTGACTGAGGGCAAGATAGCTGCAGCAAGACAGAAAGTAAAATGGCTGACGAACAAACTGAGTTTCAGGAATATATACATAGAACCTTACATTACTCCCCCCTTAAGGACAACCTCCGGATGACCTCAGACCAGGCTTGTGTGGGTACCTCTGATGAAACTGACGGAGCAAGCGAGGAGCATTAACGTTATTGACCGGTTCCCATGAGTTGTCCTCCACTGGGTAGCCCTGCCATTTAATCAGATATTGTAACTGATTTCTATACAACCTGGAATCTAAAATCCTTTCCACCACAAATTCTTCCTGACCATCGACTAGCACTGGGTCTGGACAAGGATAGGAACGTCCAGGAAACGTATTGGGTGTCGCAGCCTTTAGTAGGGATACATGAAAGACAGGGTGGATTCTCATAGTTCTGGGCAGTTGAAGACGACAAGCAACGGCACTTATAATTTTACTGATTTTATAGGGTCCAATGTACTTATGTCCCAACTTAGACGATGGAATCCTTAACTTAAGATTTCTGGTTGACAGCCAGACCAAGTCTCCTACCTTGAAAGCTGGTGCAGGTTTACGAAATTTATCTGCTGCTTTCTTGTACCTTTCTTGAGCCGATTCCAGATTTTCCTTTAGAAGATCCATATTCTTCTGTAAAGACGTGATTCTTTCAGCCACTGCTGGTAAAGGCGTTTCTATGGGAAATCGTGGTAGAATGTTAGGATGATAACCTAGATTAGAGGTAAAAAGGAGACTGTTTAGTGGAGGCACTCTGAGAGTTGTTATACGAGAACTCAGCTAATGGAAGTAGATCCACCCAATCATCCTGTAGGTGGCAGATAAAGCAGCGGAGATACTGCTCCAGGGTTTGATTGGTTCGTTCGGTCTGTCCATTAGTCTGGGGATGAAAAGCAGAAGAAAGGTTTACTTTAATGTCCAATGCTGCACAGAAATTTTGCCAAAACCTAGAAGTGAATTGCACCCCTCGATCCGAAATAACCTCATCCGGTACTCCATGTAAGCGAAACACATCTTTAATCATCAAATCTGATGTCTGTTTTGCAGTGGGTAAGCCAACACAAGGGATAAAATGAGCTGCCTTTGTTAGACGGTCAACCACCACTAGAATGGTGTTCTTCCCTGAGAGGTTGGTAACTCCACAATGAAGTCCATAGAAATGGATCCCCACGGGCGGGACGGGGTGGGAAGAGGCTGTAACAGACCAGTTGGTGAGGAGCGAGGTGTTTTGCATCTTGCACAGACCTCACATGAAGTGACATAATTCAAAACATCCTTCCTGCAAGTGGGCCACCAAAAGAAACGAGAAAGAAATTCCTGTGTCTTTAGAATTCCTCTATGCCCAGCTATCTTGGAATCGTGAATGAGTTGCAATACTCTTAATCTGACTGTTTCAGGAATATACAGACGTTGTCCCTGAATCCACACACCATTCTTAAAGACAAGACTTACGTCCCTTGGGGGTTGTGCCAAAAAGGAATCCGCATGGTATGCTTCCTTGATGTCCTTAAGTAGGTCTTAATTATGAATTACTCCTAGGAATCTAGAGTCAGGAAGAATAGTCTTAGGAGGAGTAATTGGACGTGTCTCTGCTGAGTAAATCCTAGAGAGTGCATCAGCCTTTCCATTGCGCGATCCTGGTCTATAAGAGATGATAAAATTAAATTGGTTTAAGAAAAGATTCCAGCGAGCCTGGCGAGGAGTCAGGCACTTAGCCGACCTGATAAACTCAAGGTTACGATGGTCTGTCAGGACGACTATTTGCTGTGCAGCTCCCTGAAGAAGGTGTCTCCATTCTTTGAAGGCGGCAATAATGGCCAACAACTCTCTATTGCCCACATCGTAGTTCCTCTCAGCCGAAGACAACTGCTGGGAAAAGAAGGCACAGGGATGCAAGACATTCTTCTCACCTGTTCTCTGAGAGAGTATAGCTCCAACGGCACAGTCTGAAGCATCCACCTCTATTATGAAGGCAAGCTCGGGGTTGGGATGTACTAGGATAGGTGCAGTGGTAAATTTATCTTTTAGACGGGAAAATGCTTCCTGGGCTTGGGGAGTCCAGGAAAACCTAGACTCTTTCCGGGTAAGTTGAGTGATAGGTGACACTACCTCAGAGAAATTTCTAATGAAACGTCTATAGAAGTTGGCAAACCCGATGAAGCGCTGTACCTCCTTCACATTTCTAGGACTTGGCCAATCCTTGATGGCTTGGGTTTTGCTTCCATCCATACTAATTCCTTGTGTAGACAGTACATACCCCAGAAATTGAATTTCGGTCCTATGGAATTCACACTTTTCAAGTTTGATGTAAAGATGATTTTGTCTTAGACTTCCAAGACCATTCTCACATGTTCATGATGTTCCTCTGTGGAGTTAGAAAAAATTAGAATATCATCCAAATAAATTACCACGAATGTATCTAGGAGATCCCTGAAGATGTCATTCACCAAGTGTTGGAAAGTGGCTGGGGCGGTACTCAGACCAAAAGGCATAACTAGATATTCAAAGTGTCCATAGCGTGACCTGAATGCAGTCTTCCATTCATCCCCAGGTCTAATACGGACTAAGTTATAGGCCCCACGAAGATCTAGTTTAGAGAAAATTTTGGCATGTCGCACTCTCTCCAATAACTCAGGGATTAAAGGCAATGGATAACGGTTTCTAATAGTAACCTTATTGAGTTCCCTATAGTCTACGCATGGTCTCAGAGATCCATCTTTCTTCTTTACAAAGAAGATGGGTGCACATGCAGGAGATGAAGAGGGGCGTATGAAGCCCTTGGCTAGATTTTCATCTATGTAATCCTTTAAAGCCTTTAGCTCGGGCCCCGCCAGGGGGTAGATCTTACCAAAAGGTATCTCTGCTCCAGGCAATAATTCAATTGGACAATCATATGGACGGTGAGGAGGAAGCTGGTCAGCGTTCTTCTTGTCACATAAATCCACATAGTCCTGGTATACAGCTGGTAGTTCAGGGACTGACATGATTCCTTTAGGAACAGAGCAAGCTGAAACTTTTGGACTCATCTGTTTCTCTGGAAAGTGTAATTCTTTGGTCTCCCAGTTAATGGTAGGATTCTGAGCCTGCAGCCATGGTAGCCCTAGAATAATGGGAAAGTGGGGAGAAGAGATAAGCATAAAGGACAGTTTCTCTTGATGATCTTTACCCATAAGAACCCTCAAAGGCTCTGTTTCCTGATCCACTGGTCCAGAGGTCAGCAGGGAGCCATCCACAGTTTCCATCTGTACTGGAGTAGCCTTCTTCACTGAACGTATTCCCTGTTTCAGAGCAAAGGAGACATCCATAAAATTTCCACTTGCCCCTGAGTCGATCATAGCAGAGCTAGACACCCAAGCTGAGTCAACCCAGAGTTTGATGGAAAGAAAGCAATGAGAATTGTTTTTCTTACAACTCAGCTGGGACACCGCTGAGGAAACTTGAAAAATGGCAGCGTTTACACAGTCAACGTCCTCAGAGGTAACGGAGTTTAAGTCCGAGAAATCAAGATCTGTTGCTGCAGATCTCTCTGGAGCCTGAGGCTCGGACCTGACAGATCCCCTCTCGCAACACTCACAATGAATGAGTGCTGCAGTAGTCTTACGAGAACGGCTGGGGCAGTTTATAATGAAGTGCCCTGACTTACCACAATAGAAACATAGATTCTCCTTAAAACGATGTTCCTTGCGTGCATCACTAACCCGTCGTTGTAAAGAGTCTACCTGCATGGGTTCAGGTTCAGGTTCCCGTGTAATCCTACTCAAAGGTTCCTTAGCTGGAGAGGAAGGTAGGAAAAGGTTAGTACGATTGCTTTCGAACCATCTCTCTTGCCTGCGTTCAGTCAGACGAGTATCAATACGGATGCAGTAGTTAATAAAGTCACCTAACGCAGTGGGAGGGTCGGCACGAGCAAGTTCATCCTTAATCAGTGGAGATAACCCCTTTCGAAAAATAGATTTTTTGGCGTAACTGTCCCAGGTGGTATCAAGGGCCCATCTCCTGAAATCCAAGGCATATTCAGCTACCGAGTGCTTACCTTGGCGCAAAGCTAACATGGCTGCTTCAGCTGTTGCACCTCGATTGGGGTCATCAAACACCTGCCCCATGGCTGAAATAAAATCATCAAGGTGATTCAAACAATCATCCTCAGTCTCAATCAGAGGGTTTGCCCACATTAAAGCCTTGTTGGTAAGCAACATAATTATAGTAAGCACCTTAGATCGTTCAGTGGGAAATTGTGAAGCATGTGCAGAAAAAAAAAGATTGCATTGATTAATAAATCCCCTGAATTTCTCACGTTCACCGCCAAAACGAAAAGGGGGCAACTTGGGAATCCCAGCACTCGGGGCTACGGCAGGAGCCTGGACTCGCCCCTCTAGAACCTCAATCCTGGCTCGCAAATCCTGGGTAGTCTGTCCAACCACTTGCAAATTGTGATTATTGAGGTCCTGTAGATTTGTAAAACGGGTCTTTATATTCTGCAAATCTGCAAGGATATTATCAGTCACTCCGCAAAGTTCCTTTATGCGGGCCTCCATTTTCCAGATCTTTTAAGACAGGATTACTGGAAGAAGAGGAGAGAAAAAAAACAATAGTGTTCACCTGTGGCAACACTGCAGAGAGAAAAAAAAATTAAGGGAACTGCTCACCTGGAATGGTTGTGAGAAGTCACAACCACTATCATCACAGAAAGTTTCAACCAGACATCTGATATCCAGAGTTACAGCAGACAAAAAAGAGAAAAGAAAGGGAAAAAAAAAAAAACAATAGTGTTTACCTGTGGTAACACTGCAAAAAGAAAAAACTTAAGGGAATTGCTCACCTGGAATGGTTGTGAGAAGTCACAACCACTGTCATCACAGAAAGTACAACCGGACGTCTGATATCCACAGTACAGCAGACACAGCCTTCCAGACCCAGCAGACACTAACGTTTTGGCTTCAGAATCTTGTAATGTATGTAGTACAGTTCATATAGGTCTTGTGCTTGGGTGCGATGAAAACACAGGAGTCACAGGTTTGATATAGAAAAGTCCTGTATTACTTCATACAAGTTGGCAGAAATAGTCACACAGTTTGCAGACACAGAAACAGGAGACAAAGCAGGCCAGAGTAATCCAAGCTCAGCAATCACTCTCCAATACAGATTCAGGATCTTCTTCTCTGTTACCGTAAGTCCATGCAAACGTGGGTCTTTCAAAGAGCAGGGTTCAGAGTCCACAAGTGCTTCAGAGTTCCTCAGTAGGAATAGCTGGAGTACAAGGTCCAAGGCTTACAGGAGTCAAGTCACAGGTTCACTGCAGGCTAGATTCTGAAGCACTGATTGCTCAGCTGTGGCTGCTTAAGAAGCAAAGGAGAGAATCAGGGCGGGAACTGGAAGCTGGAAACTCCATTTTGACTGAGGGCAAGATAGCTGCAGCAAGACAGAAAGTAAAATGGCTGACGAACAAACTGAGTTTCAGGAATATATACATAGAACCTTACACACAGGATAATCAGCTGCCACAAAAGTATGGCAGTGGCTGTCTCATAGAGAGCACCAGAATGCCCAGCCAAGCATTCCTCTATATGGGGCAATATGGAGAGAAGACTGTCATTCAGTCAATCTAATATATAATTACCAATGGTCTCTGTTACAGCTTCCGGCGATTGTGTCAGTACCACAATCCACCGCTGCCGGAACTACGCCGACCGCCATTTGGAACACCCAAGTTATGGGTAATCCGATATGGCGGCCGGGATTCAAATCCCCCACCAAGCTGGCTTCATATCCCCCGCCATATCCCCTGAGCTGCCGCCAGCAGAGCGGCGCGGGATTTGAATCCCCCCCAAAGCCACGTAGCCAGGGGCAGCTCAGCCAATGAGCGATGTGGGATTCAAATCCCCCGCCAAAGCCACGCGGCACCGCTCATTGGCTCAGCCGGTGCCGCGTGGGATTTGAATACCCCGCCAAGCCACATGGCACCACTCATTGGCTGAGCGCCCCTGTAGGGGAAATCGTCGTGGGACATTCGATATTAATTGTACTGTGTCGGACAGGGAGTATACGGTTGGTTTATTTTTTTACTTTTTATTACAGGAGACAGAGGGCGTCGCTTGGATCTGGGCGTGTAATAAAAATATGAAAACCATGTTGTGTTTTATTTCATTAAAATACTTTATTCTTATGTGTGTGTGTTTTTAAACCTTTATTAATATAAGATTAATAATGGATAGGCATTTATTGACGCCGCTCCATTATTAAGCGGGCTTAATGTCACCTTACAATAGCAAGGTGACATTAACCCCTTATTACCCCATATCCCAGCGCTACATGGGAGTGGGAAGAGAGGGGCTTAGTGCTTGAATTGGCGCATTGTACAGATGCGCCAATTCTGGGGCAGCTGGGTGCTGGTATTTTTAGCCAGGGAGGCGCCAATATCCATGGCCCCTTCCTAGGCTATGAATATCTGCCTGCAGCTGTCTGCATAGCCTTTCTGGCTATAAATCATAAGGGGACCCCAAGTCATTTGTTTTGGTGGGTCCCCCCATTTTAATAGCCAGTAAAGGTTAGCTGAGGGCTGATATTCATAGTCTGGGAAGCTCCATGGGTATTAACCCCTTCCCAAGCTAGAAATATTGGCCCCAGCCATTGGCTTTCCCCCTCTGGTGCAGCAAATTGCGTGGGAGCCCATGCCTTTTTTTTCCCATTTTTTTTAAATTAACGATATTGCGTGAAGATTTTGTGTGTGTGTGTCATTACCTATTTATGTACCATTCTATCTATTATTTATGTAATATCTATCTAATATCTATCTATCTCTCTCTCTCTCTCTATTATCTATCTATCTATCTATCTATTATCTATCTATCTGTCTATCTGTGTGTGTAATGGAGCATGGGTTGGACAAATGTAAAAGAGGAGGTTGGACAAGAAATTACATCGCAACCCTTTTTTCGCATGAAAAAACGCATCAAAAAAGCACCTGCATTTTCTGCCAAGAGGTCCTCTTTTTGTGCAGAAAATTCAGCAGTCAAATCTGCAACGTGTGCACATACCCTCAAGTCCCCCACCAAAAGCAGCGTGGATTTGTCGGGGGATTCAAATCCAGCGCGGCACCTCTCATTGGCTCAGCCAGCAGGGCGAGGGATTTGAATCCCACGCCGGTCATTGGCTGACTGAGTGCCAGGGGCGCTCAGCCAATGAGCGGTGCCGTGCAGCTATGGCGGGAAATGCTGCCGTCTGAGCCAATGAGCGGCGCAGGATTCAATTCACCCAACAAAGCCGCATGGCACCGCTCATTGGCTGAGCGGCCCGCCGGCTGAGCCAATGAGCGGTGCGGGATTCAAATCTCCCGCCCCGCCGGCTGAGCCAATGAGCGGTGCCGCGTGAGATTTGAATCCCCCACCGAGGCACGCAGCACTGCTCATTGGCAGAGCGGTGCCGTGCGGGTTTGGCGGGGGATTTGAATCCCGCACCGCTCATTGGCTGAGCCGCCCGCCGGCTGAGCCAATGAGCGTGCCACACAGGATTTGAATTCCCCGCCAAGGCTGGCGACCAACCAGCTGCTAGCGGTATTGGCGCCAGATTTGAATCCCGATAGCAGCTGATGTGATTGGTCGCCGCTGGGTTGCCGATCTATCAGCTGTTAGCGGTATTGCAGATCTCCCAGTGGTGTTGGCATGGGAGATTTAAATACGGCTGTGTTTACTTCTCCTGCGGCCACACAGTGGGGGGCTCAGCGGCACCCGCTGGACACAGATGCCATGGTGACAAGCGGTGACATCACCGCAACAGCAATAGCAATGTCCACTGCTCCTGTTAGCACCACTAAGGATACACAGATGTTCATTTTACCACACTCCCAATGCATCGGGCCTATTTCTAGTAGTTATATATTGTGTATGAGGGCATTTAGTCAATTACAAAAAGAATCACACAAAGCTAAGTTTCTTCAATGCATGTAAAATAGTTAGGTGAATTGAATGTCCAGTTTCACATATCAAAATGTAGACTCTGTATTAAAAACACTTTTCACCATATTCACCCACAATGTGTAACAAATTGGGAGAACATTACTGTATTAGGCCTCTTTCACACTTCAGTGTTTCCAGCACATGTGGTGACAGTTTTCACACATACCGGAGACACGTACACACGTAGACCCATTCAAATGAATGGGTCTATGTAGATGTCAGTGTGTTTTCACGGACCGTGTGTCTGTGTGCAAAATACACTGACATGTTCGTTTTCACACGGACACATGGACCGGAAAACGTCCCGCACACGTGCACACGGAGAACAGTGCACACTGTCCTCCTTGTGCACGGATGGCCGCCGGGGCCATCTATTAATATACCGCTCATCGTTCTCCTCTGCTCGCAGGTAGAGCAGGGAGAATGACAGCCAGCTTCAGCACCAGCTGCAGGGGGACAGCGGCTTACAATAGCCGCTGCTTCCCGGACAGCCGTCCGTGTGTCCGTGTGGTACTGATGCGGCACATGGGTGGCACACTGTTGCCACACATGTGCCGCACGTAGTACACACATGGACACACAGACACTGATATCTCCAGTACTGGTTTTTCCAGTACAGGAAATATCAGGACATGTGAAACCGGCTTTAGTTGAATTTCCATAATGGAAATCTTCACGTTGGCCACACTGAGATGCTGTCAGCCTGGATAGGAGTGCCTGCACACCTGTGCGACATTTCGGAGGAGTTCCCATTCTTCAAACTTTTGCAGATTGTACAGTTTCACAGTTACATAGTGATCATCACGTTACAACCATCACTTGATCCTTACAATTAAATAGAAAAATATAGGCCCTGATTCACCAACATTGTTCATGCTAGTCTTGAAGAAGGGTTGTCCTGGAGTGACAGGCACCTGATTTATTAAGAGGCGCTTCTAAAAAAGTATGCCTCTGTGTGCCTCATCACAAAGCTTTCTCCAGTCATAGACTGGAGTAAGATTTCTGGTCTAAGGTACATCTCAGCTCATTATGAACTAGACAAGCTGTATTTTGTCCCGTCCCTCACCAGCTAAGCCGACTTTGGCAATGCTGGGTGAAACTGGTGTGAAAATGCCAAAAGTTGCACTAAAATTTGGCAACTTGGCGACTTTTCAAAGTGATTTATGCCAGAATTCTGTTGTAATTGTTTTGTGAATCGAGGCCATTATGTCACAAATAAGAATTTAAAGTCAGCATGAATCTATTGATTCCCTAAGACTTTTGGTGTCCAACATGTGAAGGCCTACATTATGGAAATGTAATTTATATTTTTGCCCCTGTTTATTACACATAGTGGGTAAATATGGTGCTTTTCTATAAGGTGTTTACATTTTTATATGCGAATATGGTTGTTCAATACACAAACATATTTTATATGCAGTGAAGAAAATTAGTATTGCGTGATTCTTTATATTTAGATTTAACATAAGGACTGAGAAATCCTGATTTATACAATATACAGTGAATAGCTGGTATTGAAGGTTGGACATGTTGAAGGCATTGACTAAATAACAGTTGTTGAACCAAAAAAATAGATATCTCCTTAACATTGGTATAAGGAGATGTGCATTAAAGATTTAAGTGTTGCATATACCAGCAGCAAACTTGTTAGATGGTGTTATTGAAATACCTTATGGTCCATATGTTATGTACCGTATTTTTCGGACTATAAAACGCACTTTTTTCCCCAAAAATTTTTTGGGAAAAGGGGAGTGCGTCTTATAGTCGAAATATACTTACAAATGCTGCAGCAGCGGCACTCTTTGCTGGGGCGGCGGCTCTCTGTGCTGCGTGGGGGGCGCCACCGGCATTTTGTCAAAGCCCAGAGGCCCCCACAGCTCCATTGCTGCAATGCGATGGCGTCTGGGAAAATGGACGCTGGGGGCAGCGCATGCTCAGATTCAGATCTTGTCCCAAGATCTCGGGAGACGAGATCTCAGGACGAGAGCTCGTTGCCAAGATCTGAATCTGAGCATGCGCCACCCACTGCGGCCATATTCCCGGAGGCCACCGCATCGCAGCAATGTAGTTGCGGGGCCTCCGGGATTTGACAAAATTCCAGCGGAGCCCCCCACACAACACAGAGAGCCGCCGCCCCAGCACAAAGAGCTTCCGCCACCCCAGCATAGAGCACCGCTGCGCAGCACAGAACACCGCTGCCGCACCAGCCTGGGATGGGATTTCCCAGAAGCCACCACACCAGCCTGGACCACCGAACAACCCCTGTGACCACTCCTGCACCTGTGCCGATCCCCCCGGTAAGCTGAATTCGGACTGTAAGACAGACACCCATTTTACACATTATTCTTTTTTCCCTATTTTCCTTTTGATAATTTAGGGTGCGTCTTATGGTCCGGCACATCTTATAGTCCAAAAAATACGGTTTCTTATGTTTTCTTGTGAGGACAGTCAGGAGAGTTGAGTTTCAGATGGGAGAGGGCACCAAACTAAATTGTTGCCTTGGATGAAGAACACCAGTCTCAGTAACTGACAAAGCAAATCAATTTTTTACAACATTTTGAATTAGAAAATAAAAACTATGCTAATTTGTGGCAACCATAATTGTATTATCCTCGAAAATCATTTTGCCAGGTTCTTTTTAGAGGAATTCTTTAAGAACAATATTTAGAATTGAGAGTCCTCAGTGGTTGATACCTTTTAATGGCTAACTGAAAAGATGGTAACAAATTGCAAGCTTTCGAGACATAGCACAGAAACAATGAAATCCAAAAAACAATTACAAAATTGAGTTTTTTTCATCATTTAATAGCTATTGGATTTTTTTCCTGTTTTTTCTCAACAGTATGTGTGGCAAAATTAATGGTGTCATTCAAAACTACAATTTGCCTTACAAAAAAAACAAGCCATTATATGGCTTTGACAATGGAAGGATAAAAAAAAAACTTTTGGCTCTTGGAAGAAGAATGTGAAAAAATGAAAAATTTAAAGTGCAAAAATGAAAAATTGTCTAGTCTTTAGGCATTTTAAAAGCATTCATAAAGAGTGTACACATGGATAATTAATTATATCAAAAGGAAACATTTAAATATCAAGCATTCAGATAGAGTCGCCATGAGCAAGAGCAAATTTACCACAACACAATCTAAGTGTTTATTGGAGAATAAGGTATGTCTTATGACCTAAAGTGGTAGGATTAGAATTAGGTAACCCAACCCTCTGCAAACCTTGCAGATATTTCTGCAGCATGGATATGTTTTTGATTGTTTGACGTAGTTGCATAGTAGCAAAAGAAAATAAATCTCCCCCTTTGCATTGTGCTTCCTTAGGCAAGCATAGACAGTTTATCAATTCCACGTCATCAGCACGGCTTTCCTAGGTTATTCATTTCATCACCATTGCTATTAACAGCTCTGACTCAGCTTTTCTAGCTCAATCAAATTTTTTTCTGAAGGAAATGCTTCACTTTTGATTTCACCATGTTTTATTACAGATATTTTGATTTCTAGGCAAGAAAATACAAATTATGACTACTACAGCTCTCTGCTAACATTCATAGTAGTCAAAGGAAATGACTCTATAACTTGCTACACACCTTTAAATTGTAGTAACCTGTGTAGGGTACTTGAAGTTTCTGTGGGCTTTAGAATTCCTGAGGATCGCAGTCATGCAATACCTAATGTCACAAACATTTACAAGTTTAAAAAAAATATTTCAACTTACTTTAGTGACCAAACGATTTCTGCTTCCCAAAAATATATACAGTATGTTAGGCTGGAGTCACATCAGCGTATGGCATCCAATGTGTGAGCATCGGATGCGATATGCTAATGACCCTCGGCTCCTGCTCTGCTGCGAACGGGAGCCGAGTTTCAAAATATGTCTGGAATGGGCACAGCTAGTGGAAGCCCGGACATGACAGGAGTTTGAAATTAGGAGGTAGGGAAATGGTTAATGTTAGTTATTGCACGTAGGCAGGAAAGAGGGGGAAAAAGTGGGGCATAGGTAAAAGGATAGGTCACACAAGGGACAATAGGTTTTCATTGGGCAAAAGTTATAGGGGGAGAAGTAGTGTAGCGTACCTTCATAAAGAGGAGGAGGACCCTGGACCAACTGCTTCTTTCAAGGATTCAAGACTAGAGTTGAGCGATACTTTCCGATATCCAAAAGTATTGGAATCGGAATGGTATCGCCGATACCCAAAAAATATCGGCGATACCCGATACCAATACCGGAAGTCCAATGTAAGTCTATGGGAACAAAATATCGAAATTAAAAAAAACCCATTCTTGCCTTGTAGGTTAATTGTACATGAAGGAAAACAACAAAGAGTAATGTAGAATGTATTGGGGGAGGTTGAGGAGACATCAAAGGCATAGATGTTTAACCCAATCCAATGGAAGAGCATTAATTTTTTTTTTTAGGAAATACGTTCGGATTGACGAAGAAATTGACAATGTTGTTAACCTTTTTTCTATTTTGGCAAATATGTATGTTTCACAACTTCCATGCTCTTCACCTTTTTAACTTTTGCCACACTTTCTCCTTCATAATCTTCAGCAGCATCATCTTTGTCATCAAATTATTCTTCATCTTCACCTTCTTTATCTTCTTCTAAAACTTCTTGCTTTTCATCTTTTTGTTAACATTACTCATATTGTTCTTTTTAAACTATTATTCTTCTTCATATTATAGTCCTTCATCTTCTTCATCATATTCTTATTTGTGGCAGAGATTCCTGTACTTGTAATCTGTAAAAGTATGATTTTTTCTTTCGTTCCGTTCTTGCTGCCACAAAAGATTTAAATTTCAACAGTATTTGTCCGTGTTCAGTTTAGCCTGCAGCATCAGCATTTACCAGGGGCACCATGAGGAGGAACGGACTCACCCCCATACACTGCTCAGTCTTCTTCTGCTTATAATTTACAGCATATATTTTGCTCTTCATTTTGGTCTTATACTTCATGTTCTTCTGCTTTTAGATCTTCTGCTTATTGTTCTTTTTATCTCTTGTTCTGTATCTTGTATTTGTAGCACAACCTTGTACCAGCTGATGTTACTGGGACACGGTTACTAAGCAGGAGGTACCTGTGCTCCAAAGCACTACCAAGGACCAGCAGACGTTGCGGAACTCGGATACCGAGATGGAGGCACCTAGGCCAAAGGCACTGCGGAGAACCAGTTGACGGTACTGGAACCCGGACGGGTAGCAGAAGGTACAAGAGCCAATGCAAGTAACGAGGAGCAGCTGACTGTGCTGGAACCCGGAGGGGCAGCAGAAGGAAAAGAGCCAATGGCACAACCGAGGACCAGCTGACGTTACTGGGACACGGTTACTAAGCAGGAGGTACCTGTGCTCCAAAGCACTACCAAGGACCAGCAGACGTTGCAGGAACTCGGATACCGAGATGGAGGCACCTAGGCCAAAGGCACTGCGGAGAACCAGTTGACGGTTCTGGAACCCGGACGGGTAGCAGAAGGTACAAGAGCCAATGCAAGTAACGAGGACCAGCTGACTGTGCTGGAACCCGGAGGGGCAGCAGAAGGAAAAGAGCCAATGGCACAACCGAGGACCAGCTGAGTTACTGGGACACGGTTACTAAGCAGGAGGTACCTGTGCTCCAAAGCACTACCAAGGACCAGCAGACGTTGCTGGAACTCGGATACAGAGATGGAGGCACCTAGGCCAAAGGCACTGTGGAGAACCAGCTGACGGTACTGGAACTCGGACGGGTACCATAAGGCACCCATGAAAATGTAAGTTGACAGGTCGCAAGCCGTCTGCAGTTACCAAATCACACAGTCCTACAGTGGGTGCTTGTCCTATTTTCACAACAGAAAGAGCCTTTATTTACATATCCCACAGCACACATAGGAATCACCTAAACTGCAGGCACCATAGAGTCGGATAACCGGAATGCAACATGACAGGACAACTTATTGGAGGCTAATTTACGTTGACACTGCCAGGAAACAGCTGTCATGCTGTAACCAGGGTAGGCATGAGTCAGTACCCGTGCCAATTACTTCCGAGCAACAACTGGCGGTGTTGGAGCCCAGGGATGAGAGGAGGACAGGGTGGAGGCAGCATGACTTTTTGTCGTACACACAGCAGGGGAACAGCTGCCATTACTCAACCCCAGTAACACAGGAGCAAGTGTTGACTGTGCTAACAGCACTTACAGGCAACAACTGGCGGTGTTGGAGCCCAGGGTCCAATGCATCGACTTCAATTGCTTCCACCTCCTCTCAGGACCACAGCACTGTTGAGCAACCATCTGTCTCTTCACCGCCTGCCAAATTGCCCAGTCAGTCAGAGAGTTCTGTACAGGAGCCAGCTGAGTCTCTGCTTCTGTTCTCAGAATCTGTTGGTTTGCAAACAGGGGCCCAGCCAAGCAGCATTCTGGAATGTGAAGAAGAGGGAGTATGCAGTGATGCGCAACAGCTGTGTCTCTCTGAATCTGAAGAGGCGGGTGAGACAGTGCCAATGGTCAGCACACCGCAGAACGCATCTGATGATGATGAGACTCAGGTGCCAGTTTCTGTTGAGCATGGTGGTGACCAGACCACCCAACAGCAGCAGGTGTTGGAAGAGGTTAGTGGAGATGATGAGGTCCAAGACCCAACATGGCGTGAGGAACAGGAAGGTGGTGGGAGCAGCTCTGAGGAAGCGATTGCCCCAACGGTACAAACAGGAGGGAGAGTTAGGCTGCATACTCTGTTGCCTGTAGCCTCCACTTTGGCACCTGTTCGGATAATTTCTCTTCCAAAAGTCTAAACGGACGCTCCCAGGACTTGCACTGCGTGGTCCTTTTTTCACACACTTGCAGATGATATTTGCTATGTCAAATGCAAGCTGTGTAATCAAAAAGTAAAAAGAGGTAAAGTGTCAGTAACCTCAATACCACAAATATGTGTAAACATGTGCGGAGAAAACACGTAGTTGAGTTACAAAGACACACTGAAGATGTACAGTCTATAGAGAATCACTGCACAAGTTTAACTGCATATGTCATGGTTAAATTCAAAATTTTTATTGCACACTTGATGTGAAAAAAGAAAATAGCTATGAGACGACTGACTGACGTTTTGGGCAACGCAGTGGCCTTTATCAAATAGTCGCTGGAAGAGATAGAAAAATTTACAGTCAATGACAATGTATAATATATACAATATATACAATATATACATAGGGTGAAGAATATATATCCATAGGAATTAGGCAACATGTTAAACATTTGGGTGATACTGTAGAACACGGAGAATTATCCCTCTAGGGTATGCGGGTGGATAATGTAGTTTTTTGTTGATTTTTGGGAGTGTGTAGAAAACAGGGGTGATGGGGTATTGAATATTAAGGAATGTCATAGTCTTACAGTCTATGGTGATCAATTAAAGATGTTTTGTCAGGATACGATCAATTTTTTGACAGATGTAAAATGTAGGGTCACAATTGAGTTGTCTGTAGGTTAGGTTAACTGACAGTTGTCTATGAATTTTGGCAATAGATTGGGTCTTATTCATAATAACGATAGCACCCCCCTTATCTGCTGGTTTAATAATAATGTTGGGGTTATCTTTCAGAGATTTTATGGCTTGTTTATCTGTGGGTGTCAGGTTGTGGCGTATCGGGTGTAGGCCCAATCTCGGCAAACCATCCACGAGCACAGGCTCTGAATGCTGGCATTGCAAAACTCCTGTCCCTTGAAATGCTGTCATTCAGGCTGGTGGAGACTGACAGTTTACGTAACTTAATGGCATTGGCAGTCCCACAATACAATGTGCCAAGCTGATTTTATTTCAGCAGGCAAGCCGTCCCTGATCTGCAAAAGCATGTTGTTGAGGTTAAAATTAAACATGCGCTACTAAACTCCGTCAGTAGCAATGTCCACCTGACCACCGCTGCGTGGACCAGTACCCATGGCCAGGGACGATACCTTTCCCTCACTGCCCATTGGGTCAATGTTGTGAAGCCGGGTACAGATCTTGCGAGTGGCGCTGTACGTGTTCAGCCAACTACAAGGATTGCAGGAATCAAGTCTGTACACATTGACTCCTCCTTCTCCAGTTCCTCAGAAACATCGTTGCAGGAGCCGTCACGGTCTACCTCCACATGGACCCGTGAACGCTTAATAAGAATCTTTAGTTATATAGCGCCAACAGATTACGCAGCGCTTTACAGTTTAACAGTTTCAGAACACAAGTCATAAGTAACAACGTTACCAATACAATAATTAAAGCAATATAATCCGCACATGCTCGTGAGAGCTTACAATTTACAAATATGTGGGGGAGATACAAAGTACAGGTGTTTATATACAATGGTGTATTTAGAATGATGGTCCAGCCATTTTGAGGGAGTGAGGGATGGATGGAGATAGTGAATGGGCTACACACACACACTTACACATAGAATGACTTTGATTAGTGAATGTGATAGGCCGCTCTGAAGAAATGTGTTTTGAGTGAGCGCCCGAAAACATGCAAATTGTGGATAGTTCTAATTTCTTGGGGTACAGCATTCCACAGTATTGGCGCAGCGCGGGAGAAGTCTTGGATTCGGGAGAGATGTTCTTTAGGTGTAGGCGGCAATAGCGGGCAACAGATTGTATATGGGAGGTGAAGGAGAGATTGGTGTCAAACATAACACCCAGACAGCGAGCCTGTTGACCGATATGAGCACAGACGTGGCCAAACGTCAACAGGCCGTCCTGAAATTCATTTCCATGGGGAATCAAAGCCACACAGCGCTGGAGCTCTGGAATGCCATAAAGCAAGAGAGCGACATGTGTATTTTGCCAGCGAATCTCCAGCCAGGCTTGGTAGTGTGTGACAATGGCCGAAATCTGGTGGCAGGTCTGGGCCTAGGCAACGTCACTCACATACCATGTCTGGCACATGTGCTAAACTTGGTCGTCCAGAGTTTTTTGAGGGACTATCCGGATCTTGATGCACTGCTGCACAAGGTCCGCCTACAGTGCGCTAACTTGCGACGTTCCACCATGGCCAGATCGCGCATTGCAGCTCTGCAAAGCAGATTTTGCGTTCCTGAACATCGCATCATATGTGACGTACCCACCAGGTGGAATTCCACGTTACATATGTTGGAGCGGTTGTGTGAGCAGCAGCCAGCAGTAATGGAGTATCAGCTGCATAGTCGCAATCAACTCGCAATTTGCGCCGTTCACACTTCACCACTACTGAGTGGGCCTCTATAATAATAATAATAATATCTTTATTTATATAGCGCCAACAGATTCCGCAGCGCTGTACAGTTTAACAGTTTCATAACACAAGTCATAAGTGACAACGTTAACAATACAATAATTAAAGCAATATAAGCCGCCCCTGCTCGTGAGAGCTTACAATCTACAATGAGGAGGGGGAGCTACAAAGTACAGTTGTTTATATACAATGGTGTATTTACAATGATGGTCCAGCCATTTTCAGGGAGTGAGGGATGGATGGAGATAGTGAATGGGCTACACACACACACTTACACATAGAATGACTTTGATTAGTGAATGTGATAGGCAGCTCTGAACAAATGTGTTTTGAGTGTGGAAGTAGGGCTGTTAATGGGGATGTTGAAGTCTCCAAGGATAAGGGTTGGTACTTCTGAGGACATGAAAGTGCGGCAGCCAGGCAGAGAAGTGGTCAAGGAACTGTGTGGGCGAGCCTGGGGTCCGATATATTACCGCTACTCTGAGGGAGAGGGGACGAAAGAGCCTGATGGTGTGGACCTCATAATTTGCAAAATCTTTATATAAAATTTACATGTTACATATTTACATCTAGTATAAAACATTTAACCATTAAGCCTACTTACAGAACAAGGAAGTGTAAAAAACCTTGTGCTTAAAAAAAAAAGTGCAAATAAAATGTGACAAGGGCAGTGTAACAAATAATTTAGGAAAAAGATAAACTAACATCAAGTGCTGTGTGCTGTGTAAGAGCCAGACACATTAACATGAAATCAGTCCGGAATAGCAGTGATTTTCTCCCCATAACCCGAGTAACATTCTGGTGAGAGGGGTGTAGAGTCAACGATCAGCAACTAGCTACGGTAGATAAAATACCTAAAAAAAAAAAAAAAATTTTTTAACATTCATAAGATACATTGTATTTAAAAAAAAAATAAATAAAAACTATAATACACAGCAGGATCTTTAGTAAAAACCAGACTTGACACTGTAACCTCTTAATCCTTGCAAGCTTCAACACAACGTTGACAAGGTACACAGCAGGGGTGGTCGGTCTCCTAGACAACGAGCAAACTCCTTCATGTTGAGAGAGGCCACCATCTCCTTAGCTTTCTGGTACTTTTCTGTGGGAATGAGCTTGTCTCCAACCAGCCAGGAATATCCATTGAATGGCACACCATGGTTTGGTATTAGCACCCAGTACCAAAAGTGAAGCCAACCACAGTTCCCATTTCTCATGAACTTTATTTGATATACTGGCTGGCCAAACATTAGTTTCTCACAAAGGAGCTGAAGACCCTGAGTGGCAGTAGGTGCAAGTCTCTCCAGCATGACCTGTTTGTTAGATATCAGAGGGAGAAGAGGATTGGGCCTTGCCAAGGTGCCCGATTGCATCTTAAGTCTTATTGAATGTTGGAGCCAGTCCACCGTATAAAAGCAGCCATAGAATGTCCGGGTACCTGCTTGGATTTCGATCCAAATGAAGACTACTTTGATGTACATGTACACCAATTAGAGAAAAATGACAAGGATGAGGCAGTAAGACACGCTCAGCAGAGTACAAGCCGCATTGCTTGAAGAAGTAACTGGAGCGTGATCAAAATTCAATAAATTAAAATCTCAGACTACAGTGAACACAACTGTTAGCTATGAAAGGGCTTTTTGTGTCCTTCTACAGTGTTTTCAACCAATGTATTGGATATGGATGGAAGCACGTCACACTATAATTTCAATTGAATGGAGCAGCAAGAATTACACTAAAGAAAAAAAAAAAAAAAAAGAGTGTGAGAGTGACATGTGCAGATGCCTACATACAGTGTTGTATGCCGAGCAAACTGCAGCGCGTCACCTGCACTCACACACACACCTTACAGAGCTGTGAAAAAAACACTGCAAGGCAAAAGGAAGATGTACACAGCGGTTGGTAAACTAGCCTGCCTAAAGCACAGTACACAAAATCGCAATCTCTAACTGTCCCTCAGAGTCAGCAGAGCAGCGTTCTGTCCCGAACTGAATTAACAGCACAGTGACGCTAAAATGGCGGCTTTATCCGGCAACAATACCTTCCTTGTGTCACGGTTAGGGTAGCGTGTGTCTATTATATGGGTGTCTCTAAAATGTAACGTTACGCAGCCTTATTCTGCCCTTGGGACGCAAAAAATAAGACAGCAGTAATCATTTACTGTATAAAACTCCACCTATGCGCAACAAAACAAGCACGTTCCCTCTTCCGGTTCCTGCGCTGACATGTGAGTAGGGAGTTTGGAGACGCTCCTGAATTTATCCCAGGTATCCAAGCATATCAGGCCGATAGGAGAGCATTAAAACCACCCACGGTGGTGACTTAAATATGGTGAATCGAACCAGTGAAGAACTGTAGGTCGATGCGAATGAATGTGCGATCACATGACACACGTTTATAATAACCCTTGCTAGACACGACTAACTTTGTAGACATTTGGACACACCTGAACCCAGATGGCAGTGAATATTCATTCTATTCGGCGCCACATGACTCTTGGTCCAGAATAGATTATATATTGCTATCACAGGAGCTATTAAGGGGAGTGGAAGAGGCAGATGTGCACAACGTAGCTATATATGACCACGCGCCCGTATCAGTGACCCTGCCAGATATGGTGCAGATGGGGCCAGACCAAACTTGGCGATTCCTGACCTATTTGTTAATGGATGAGAAGTTTCGACATCAGGTGAAGCAATGGTGTTTTTAATATGTAAGGGATAATGGAGATACTAGGGATAGGCCGGAACTTTTATGGGCAGCAGGGAAGGGAGTAATGCGCGGGAAACTAATAGGTTATCAGACAACGCTAAAAAAGAAGATAGCGACAAACTACTCGCAGGCTAGCAGGATATTACGCGATAGGTACACGGCAAACAAAACAAGTTCATCAACACAGGTTATTATTATTATTATTATTATTATTATTAATATTTATTTCTATAGCACCATTGATTCCATGGTGCTGTACATGAGAAGGGGTTACATACAAATTACAGGTATCACTTACAGTAAACAAACTAACAATGACAGACTGATACAGAGGGGAGAGGACCCTGCCCTTTCGGGCTTACATTCTACAGGATTGTGGGGCAGGAGACAGTAGGTCGGGGGGTTGCAGCAGTTCTGGTGTTGGTTGAGGCAATAACTCCGGTAGTGGTGAGGAGGCAGCAGGGTCATTGCAGGCTGTAGGCTTTCCTGAAGAGATGGGTTTTCAGGTTCCGTCTGAAGGATCCGAATGAGTTTGATAGTCGGATGTGTTGGGGCAAAGAATTCCAGAGGATGGGGGATATTCGGGAGAAGTCTTGGAGGCGGTTTGGTGAGGAGCGAATAAGTGTGGAGGAGATAAGGATGTCTTGGGAGGATCGGAGATTACGTGAGGGAAGATATCGGGAGATTAGTTCAGAGATATAAGGAGGAGACAGATTATAGATGGCCTTGTAGGTCAGTATTAGTAATTTGAACTGGATACGCTGAGGGAATGGGAGCCAGTGAAGAGATTTGCAGAGGGGAGAAGCGGAGGAGTAGCGAGGAGAGAGGTGAATTAGTCGTGCAGCAGAGTTAAGGATGGACTGGAGAGGTGCGAGGGTGTTAGCAGGGAGGCCAGAGAAAAGGGTGTTGCAGTAGTCGAGGCGGGAGATGATGAGGGCGTGCACAATCATTTTAGTAGATTGAGGGTTGAGGAAAGGACGGATTCTTGAAATATTTTTGAGCTGAAGGCGACAGGAGGTAGAAAGAGCTTGGATGTGCGGTTTGAAGGACAGGGCAGAGTCAAGGGTTACTCCGAGGCAGCGGACTTCTGGTACGGGGGAAAGCGTGATGTCGTTAATTGTGGTAGATAGGTCAGGTAAGGAAGATCTGTGGGATGGGGGAAAGATTATGAGTTCAGATTTGTCCACACAGGTTAAAAATAGATGTAAGCAGGCTAAGGCTGACTTACAAGTATGGGTATATCGACGAGAGAGAAGCAGTAATAACAATTATAGAGCCGATGTATATCTTATGGTAGCAAATGAGGGAGAATATTAGCACGACTAGCGAAAGGAAATCATATTCGTCATCAACATATTACAGCGTTAACGAATAAACATGGGATCATGAACACAGACCCTCGAAGCATAAACACCATTCTACAAGAATACTACTCAGACTTATATAAGGTGGAACATATGGATAGTGCGGAGGGTAACACCTTTGTAGATGCAATACGGTTACCATCCATCACAAACTATCAGCTTATCCTTTTAAAAAAACAAATTGAGGTGACGGAAGTGACAGCGGCGATAAGTTACTTGAAATACGGGAAAGCTTCAGGACCTGATGGGTTTACAGCCAAATTATTAAAATTATTGAGTGAGGATATCCCGTCCACATTGGTACGCACCTTCAATCATATATTGGAGACAGGAGCGTTGCCCAGCCATTCAAACATGTCACACATGAAGGTGCTACTAAAACCAAACAAACCTTCACATCTGCCTGGATCCTATCGCACATTCTCACTCATTGACCATGATATCAAGATTTTGTCCAGGATCATGGCAGATCGTTTGAGTAGCATTGTTCCTACGCTGATAGGGCGATCACAAGTGGCCTTTGTTAGCTACTTTGTTGGCTACTATCAGTCTCACTATGCATAACACATGTGTGCAGTGGGCAGTATTACCTTTGCCTTCGGTGGAGTAGGAAAACACCTCTCCTATCGAAGTGTTAGTTGGGGAGATGGAAGATTTGCCACCGGGACCTGAATTGTAATACTTAAATGTGACAAATTTGGTAAGGCGCAACTCCGCGGCCCCTACGTTGAGTCTAGCCCGTGAAAATTTACTGGTTGTCAATGGGGAACCCCAACACCCCGGGGCAGCTACAGTATTTCAACAATTAGAGCTGAACCAAGATTTGCTGTATCAGGTTTATAAAATACATGTGGAAATTTTTTAGCAATTGCTGCTACCGCAGTCATATCGGAGGTTGGTAATGGACTTAGCGCATGCGCATGTACTAGGGTGACATTTGTGCCAAAAGAAAACCCTACACAGAATTATACAACGGTTTTACTGGCTGGGGGTCTATCAAGAAGTTAAACGGTATTGTAACTCTTGTCGCATGCGCCAGGTACACAGTCCTCAGCCTCATTTTGTGAGTCCCTTGGTGCCATTAAAAATTTTAGAGGTCCAGTTTGAGAGAATACCCATGGATCTGGTGGGGCCGGTTAATAAATCAGCAAGAGGTCATCAACAGGGGCAATAAAAGGGGCACTGTGTGGGTCACCAGTTTTGAGCCCACCGAGTTCAAAAGAGAATTCATTGTCCAGACTGATGCGTCAGAGGTAGGTCTGGGTGCCGTGTTGTCTCAGGACTGGAGCTTAATGGGGAGGAGCATCCCATTAGTTTCCTGAGTCGAAAACTTACTCCATCAAAAAACAGAGACAGCATTGTAGAGAGAGAGTGCCTGGCGATAAAGTGGGCACTGGAGTCGTTGCGCTACTATTTGTTGGGGATAACATTTTGTTTTGTAACTGATCATTCCCCTCTGACTGGCAGTGTTGTAGCCCAGGGAGTAGAGTTCAGGTGGTAGAAAGATGAACATAACAGGAGACTTGGAAAACGTTGGCAAACAGTTATTTAATCTGAAAACGGACAGGCAAATTCAGGTGAGATCCATGCCTTGTTCATTTTCAGAAAAATAAGCCGGTCTACATTGTCTGAGGATAGTCGCATGTGACGGTCTGTTAGTACACCACCTGCAGCACTAAAGACGCGCTCAGATAATACACTGGCAGCAGGGCAAGCCAGCACCTCCAAGGCATACTGGCTAAGCTCTGGCCATGTATCCAGCTTAGAGACCCAAAACTTGAAAGGAGAAGAGGCATCTGGGAGTACACTGAGAGGGAAAGACATGTAGTCTGTCACCATCTTACGGAAACGTTGCTTCCTGGTGAATGGAGCCGTCTCGGATGGTGTAGTAGTGATGGGTAGTTCGTGAGTGAGTAGTTCAAAATGAACTAATCTTCAGAGTGAACTAGTTCATCTAGTTCACCATCCTGACACAGATTAGTTCATTGTGAACTAAACAGTAAGTGGGAGGAGAATAAGAGTGATCCAGGTTCATACAGCTCCAGGAAGCTCCCTGCTCTGTCTCACACTGGCTCTTTACAGCTCTTGATGCTGGAAAACAAGGTAGTAAAACACTATACCACACATCAAATACAAATATAATAGTAATAATAATATTATTAATAAAAACTGAAATTGCACACACAGTACACAGACACAGCTCATATGTGTGTATGAGAGAGTGTTTCTGTGTGTAGTTCATGCCTCTAGCCTAGAAGATCAGTCTTGCTAAAATCTTTAACACTGACCCCTGTTCTGTTCTTAAAATGGTGGATGCTGAACTGCTTCTCAGCCCCCTCATACACAATCATTATGTGGCACTGCTGGGCTCAGTGAGAGGCATCAGATTGAACTATGCTGTCCTGAGTCATTCTCAATAGAACATTTTGTTCAGCAGTTCATCTAGTTCATTTAGTTCAGAGGTCACATGATGCATTTCCTATCAGCTCCTCACAGGATAGGGTGGAGAAAAACTGAACTAAATGAACTAAATGAACTAATCTTTTGAACTAATCTTTTCAGTGAACTAGTTCATGGTGAACTAATCACCAAAATTAACTAGATTTCCATCACTATGGTGTAGACCTTGGTGGCGCTGTCACAAAACTTCGCCACATTTGTAACATACAGCTCTTGCCCTGTGCAGAGGCGCTGCTTGTGCTCCCTCTTGTTGCAGAGGTGTCTACAATGCCTCGACGCACAGAGCTGCTTTGTAAAGCAGTAGCAGCAGCAGCGCTCTCGGTTGGAATGGAGAACATTATGGATTTCAACAGTGTGTCTTGGTCCTCCAGCATTTTACGGTCCCGGTTCAACGGTGTGATGAGGCTTTGTAAGTTGTCCCGGTAGCGAGGGTCTAGGAGGGTGTACACCCAATAATCTGACGTGGTGAGAATGTGGGCAATGCGGCGGTCGTTTCTCAGGCACTGCAGCATGAAATCAACCATGTGCTGCAGACTCCCAACTGGCCAACAAACGCTGTCCTCTGGAAGAGCGTCACACTAATAGATTTTTGTAAATTTAAAATAGAATAAAGCAGCAGCAATTTTTGAAAAATGACAAGGATGAGGCAGTGACAGACACTCAGCAGAGTACACGCAGCGGTGGTTGAAGTAAGTGGAGCGGGATCTACACTCCTACAAAAAAATTAAACCTCAGACTAGAGTGAACACTGAAACACAACTGTTCACTTGCTGTGAAAGGCCTTTTTGTGGACTTCTATTATGTTTGCAAGCAATGTATTGTATTTTGATGGAAGAGCGTCACACTAATAGATTTTTGTAAATTTAAAATAGAATAAAGCAGCAGCAATTTTTGAAAAATGACAAGGATGAGGCAGTGACAGACACTCAGCAGAGTACACGCAGCGGTGGTTGAAGTAAGTGGAGCGGGATCTACACTCCTACAAAAAATTTAAACCTCAGACTAGAGTGAACACTGAAACACAACTGTTCACTTGCTGTGAAAGGCCTTTTTGTGGACTTCTATTATGTTTGCAAGCAATGTATTGTATTTTGATGGAAGAGCGTCACACTAATGGATTTTTGTAAATTTAAAATAGAATAAAGCAGCACCAATTTTTGAAAAATGACAAGGATGAGGCAGTGACAGACACTCAGCAGAGTACACGCAGCGGTGGTTGAAGTAAGTGGAGCGGGATCTACACTCCTACAAAAAAATTAAACCTCAGACTAGAGTGAACACTGAAACACAACTGTTCACTTGCTGTGAAAGGCCTTTTTGTGGACTTCTATTATGTTTGCAAGCAATGTATTGTATTTTGATGGAAGAGCGTCACACTAATAGATTTTTGTAAATTTAAAATAGAATAAAGCAGCACCAATTTTTGAAAAATTACAAGGATGAGCCAGTGACAGACGCTCAGCAGAGTACACGCAGCATTAGTTGAAGTAACTGGAGCGTAATCTGCACTCAAAAAAAAAAAAAAACTCACAGACTGCAGTGAACACTGAAACACAACTGTTCACTATCTGTGAAAGGCTCCTTTGTGGACTTCTATAGTGTTTGCAACCAAGGTATTGTATACGGATGGAAGCACGTCACACTATTATTTCAATTGCATGGAGCAGCAAGAATTACACTAAAGAAAAAAAAAGAGTCTGTCAGTGACACGTGCAGATGCCTACAGACAGCGTTGCATACAGAGCAAACTGCAGCGTCACCTGCACTCACACACACCTTGCAGAGCTGTTAAAACAACACTGCAGGCAAAAGGAAGCTTTACACAGCCGGTGGTAAACTAGCCTGCCTAAAGCACAGTACACTAAATCGCAATCTCTAACTGTCCCTCAGAGTCAGCAGAGCAGCGTTCTTTCCCTAACTGAGTTCACAGCACAGTGACGCTAAAATGGCGGCGGCGCCTTTTATAGTGCATTCTGACATCATTTCAGCATCCAATCACAGCCATGCCATTAGTTAACATGACCGCAGCAGTACAGGATGTGCCCACACTTCTTAGGATTCCTCATTGGCTGACTAAAATCACATTGCCTCTCAAAGAATTATGGGAACTTCCGATTCCGGTATACGATATATGGAAAAATATCGGAACTAAGTATCGGAATTCCGATACAGCGAATATCTGCCGATACCCGATACTTGCGGTATCGGAATGCTCAACACTATTCAAGACCAAAGAACATCATCAGAGCTAGGACGATCCTTACAGGATTGAAGACAGACATCAAGGATTCATCCTTGATGTCTTCCTTGAGGGATGTGGCAGAGAAGCACGGCCGCGAGTGTCTGTAGGAGCAGCTGAACTCTCTCCTGGGATCCGATCCTGCCAGCAGAAAAGACAGAAGATGGACAGGATGTTAGTAGCCCTGCGAGACCTCCATCTAGATGCCTCCATGCTCCAGAGCGACTGAGCCCTGACGTGCCCCGCAGGACCAGAAGGATGAGGAGCCCATCACCACCCCCACCGGCCTTTTATGAGGGACCAGGTGAAGAGGGCGAAGCTTCTGGTCCCGGCTTCCTTTTGCAAGACTTTGGCGGCCATTTTCCCGGGTCCTAGTGGAGACTTGGTGGCCATTTTCCCTGGGTTACATTCCAGACACTGCGGCCACTTTCCCGGGTCCGGAAATACGTCAGCGGCCATCTTGTTGGAGAGTTTAGTTAGTGTTCACGGTTCTGAGGAATTTAAAGGGCAATTTTTAGCGGGTTTTAGAGGTGTACTGTCGCAGCTCACTGTGAGTCGGTTTCGCTGGTTAATCGGTTAGTGCCTGGGTGGAGGATAAGAAATGAGTACTGCTCTGCCCCCTCGCTACGGTTCCTTGTACAGCGGCTCCTGTTGTAGCGCCGGCTGGTTCGTAGGCTGACTCAGGTACTAGACTAAATCAGGGGTGGGGAATCTTTTTTCTGCCAAGGGCCATTTGGATATTTATACCATCCTTCGAGGGCCGTACAAACTCCGCCCACAAAGTGCATCCTGACTCTGGCACTGGTCTCAAGGCGTAATCTTGCATTGCATGCCCTTCAGTGTTCTAGTAAGGTGGCTCACAGATCAAGAAGAAATGAATGAGCTGCAGGCAATCAAAATACAGTTCCCTGCCAAAGCACTGCGATCCCCGAGAATCTGCGCGGGGGCCGGATAAAAGGTCATTGAGGGCCGTAAATGGCCCTGGGGCCTGGGTTCCCCACCCCTGGACTAAATGATGCATTTATGTTTGTTTTGATGGCCCTTTGGGGGCCCATCTGAAACAAGAAACTAGTTAAAAAATTTGGAAGGATGTATATGTGGAAATATTTTCGTTACTTCCATTAGCAAAATTCAATTTAGATAAAGTTAAGAAAGATGAGAGTAAAAAGGAGGAGGAAGAAAAAAAGCGGTTTTGTTTAATTCCTTGTGCCTTTTATAATTGGTTACAAGTATTTGCAATTCTAGCAACTATAATCGGGGGAAAAATTCCCTTAGAATTGTTCCCCTTTATTCTGCTATATGGACTCAATAGGTGAGGCCTATCGGGCCTCTTTCAGCTCCACAGCCCTTTCGCTCCGAGGCCAGGGGTTCGACTACAGGATTGACACCTTTGGTCAATCAGAGACCAGGGTGTTGCTGGCAGTTTAACGATGGCCAGTGGAAATATGGCCCTAGCTGTCGTTTTAAACATGAATGTTCCTTTTGTGGCTGGAACCATGCTGAAGCAAGATGCTTTAAAAAGTCAAAAGGGCATGGAGGGGAGGCTAACCAGTGGTTCTCAGCCAGGACGGTCGCATCTTTTCACCATCCAGGTTGAGGGATATTGTTTTTTTTATTTTAGTTTTATTACAGGAGACGAGGGATTCAGTGGAACTGGGTGTTAGGTGAGTGTAACTGTGTTTGTTATTTTTAAATAAAAATGGAAAACTGTGTTTTGTTTTATTTCTAATAAAAGACTTTATTCTGCCTGTGTCTTTATTTACCATATAACTATAGGATTAGTAATGGATACAGGTGTCTTTTAGACGCCTCTCCATTTCTAAGCAATGGGCTTGATTTCACCTGACAATACAAAAGTGACATCAACCCCACAAATATGAACCCCACTTGCCACCGCTGCAGGGCAAGTGGGAAGAGAAGGGAATATTGGTGCATATAATAGATGTGGATTTTCTGAGCAGCTTCGGTCTTCTATTTTTAGGCTGGGTGGGTCAATATCCATGGCCCCTTTCCAGCCTGAGAATACCAGCCAATCTTGCTAAGGCTGACAGCTGAGGGTTGTAGCAACCAGCTGTGAGTATTGTCTGGCTGGTTATAGAAAATACAGGGGAACCCATGCCATATTTTTAATCAATTTATTTATAGCGCAGACAGCAGGCGAGGAATACTTCTATCAGCCGCTCATGCTGTCACTGTTATTACCAGCAGGAGTATGTTGATGAGAGCAATAGTCCCATCAGCCACCACCTGTTGTCATTGTTATCACTTGAACATAACTCTCATCACTCTCCCCTGCTCATGCTGATTGCTGGCAGAGCAGGGGAGAATGATGAGAGTCATCTTCAGCACCAGACACCGGGGAACACTGCTTTCTGCACCGCTTCTTCCCGGGCGCCCGTCTATGTGGTACTGATGCAGCACACGTTTGCCACACGTGTGCCGCAAGTATAATACACATGGACACACAGGCACTGTCATCTCCGATACGGTTTTTTCGGGTACTAGGAAAAAACGGACTTGTGAATCCGGCCTAAGGGAATATCCAGATAGGAATGCTGCAGAGTTGTTAGAAGATGGCTTTAGGTTTGGTTTCAGAATTCCCTTTTTGTTGAAAGTGCAATTTTTTTGCCCAAAAAACTTTAAGTCTGCACGTCTCCACTCGGTGGTGGTGATGGCTAAACTTGATAAGGCGGTAGCCCTGGGGAGCATGGTAGGCCCATTTGCGAAACCGCCATGGCTTCACCTATGAGCTACTCCTCTGGGGGTGGTTCCTAAAAAGGAGCCTTAGGCCTCTTTCACACATCTGTTTTTTACAATCAGTCGCAATCCGTCATAATGTTGAAAAAACGGATCCTGTGCAGATTGTAAAAAACTGATGTGACGGATTATTTTTTTTGACGAATCCGTCTGAGTAGCTGTAGGTAGCTTGAGGTAAACTTTGTACCTTGTGGGGAAGAGAGAGAGAGAGAGTGAGAGAGACCTCTATTGACGGACAGCTATGGATCATGCGCCCATAGGCTTCCATTGCAGCCAACAACGGACGTCGCTGGATCCATCGCTGTCCGACTTTACGACGTACACAAAAAAACATTCCTATGTCCGTTGTCTCCGTCCGTCGGACAAAGAATTTCCAATGGATCCATCGGATGACGGAAGAAATGTGCAGCCATTAGTGTTGAGCATTCCGATACCGCAAGTATCGGGTATCGGCCGATATTCGCTGTATCGGAATTCCGATACTTAGTTCCGATATTTTTCCTATATCATATACCGGAATCGGAAGTTCCCATAATTCTTTGAGAGGCACTGTGATTTTAGTCAGCCAATGAGGAATCCTACGAAGTGTGGGCACATCCTGTACTGCTGCGGTCATCTTAACTAATGGCATGGCTGTGATTGGCTGCTGAAATGATGTCAGAATGCACTATAAAGGCGCCGCCGCCATTTTAGCGTCACTGTGCTGTGAACTCAGTTAGGGACAGAACGCTGCTGTGCTGACTCTGAGGGACAGTTAGAGATTGCGATTTAGTGTACTTTGCTTTAGGCCGGCTACTTTACCAACCGCTGTGTAAAGCTTCCTTTGCCTTGCAGTGTTGTTTTAACAGCTCTGTGCAAGGTGTGTGTGTGAGAGTGCAGGTGACGCTGCAGTTTGCTCTGCATCCAACGCTGTCTGTAGGCATCTGCACGTGTCACTCACAGACTCTTTTTTTTTTTCTTTAGTGTAATTCTAGCTGCTCCATTCAATAGAAATTATAGTGTGATGCGCTTCCATCCGTAAACAATACATTGGTTGCAAACACTATAGAAGTACAGAAAGGAGCCTTTCACAGATAGTGAACAGTTGTGTTTCAGTGTTCACTGCAGTCTGTGAGGTTTTTTTTTTTTTTTTAAATGCAGATCACGCTCCAGTTACTTCTTCAACTAATGCTGCGTGTACTCTGCTGAGTGTCTGTCACTGGCTCATCCTTGTCATTTTTCTAAAATTGGTGCTGCTTTATTCTATTTTCAATTTACTAAAATCTATTAGTGTGACGCTCTTCCATCAAAATACAATACATTGCATGCAAACATAATAGAAGTCCACAAAAAGGCCTTTTACAGCAAGTGAACAGTTGTGTTCAGTGTCACTCTAGTTAGGTTTAAATTTTGGTAGGAGTGTAGATCCGCTCACTTACTTCAACCACCGCTGCGTGTACTCTGCTGAGTGTCTGTCCACTGGCTCATCCTTGTCATTTTCTAAAATTGGTGCTGCTTGATTCTATTTTCAATTTACTAAATCTATTAGTGTGACGCTTCCATCAAAATACAATACATTGCTTGCAAACATATAGAGTCCACAAAGGCCTTCACAGCAAGGAACGTTGTGTTCAGTGTTCACCTAGTCTGAGTTAAATTTTTGGTAGAGTGTAGATCCGCTCCATTACTTCAACCACCGCTGCGTGTACCGCTGAGTGTCTGTCACTGGCTCATCCTTGTCATTTTCTAAAATTGGTGCTGCTTTATTCATTTCAATTTACTAAATCTATTATGTGATCGCCTTCCATCAAAATACAATACTTGCATGCAAACTAATAGAAGTCCACAAAAAGGCCTTCACAGCAAGTGAACAGTCTGTTCAGTGTTCACTCTAGTCTGAGGTTTAAATTTGGTAGAGTGTAGTATCCCGCTCCACTTAATTCAACCACCGTGCTGTACTCGCTGAGTGTCGTCAACTGGCTCATCTTTGTCATTTTCTAAATTGGTGCTGCTTTATTCTATTTTCAATTTACTAAATCTTTAGTGTGACGCTCTTCCATCAAAATACAATCATTGCTTGCAAACATAATAGAAGTCCACAAAAAGGCCTTCACAGCAAGTGAACAGTTGTGTTCAGTGTTCACTCTAGTCGAGGTTTAATTTTGGTAGGAGTGTAGATCCGCTCCACTTACTTCAACCACCGCTGCGTGTACTCTGCTGAGTGTCTGTCACTCGCTCATCTTGTCATTTTTTCTAATTGGTGTGCTTATTCTATTTCAATTACTAAAATCTATTAGTGTGACGCTCTTCCATCAAAATACAATACATTGCTTGCAAACATAATAGAAGTCCACAAAAAGGCCTTTCACAGCAAGTGAACAGTTGTGTTCAGTGTTCACTCTAGTCTGAGGTTTAAATTTTTGGTAGGAGTGTAGATCCCGCTCCACTTAATTCAACCACCGCTGCGTGTACTCTGCTGAGTGTCTGTCACTGGCTCATCCTTGTCATTTTTCTAAAATTGGTGCTGCTTTATTCTATTTTCAATTTACTAAAATCTATTAGTGTGACGCTCTTCCATCAAAATACAATACATTGCTTGCAAACATAATAGAAGTCCACAAAAAGGCCTTTCACAGCAAGTGAACAGTTGTGTTCAGTGTTCACTCTAGTCTGAGGTTTAAATTTTTGGTAGGAGTGTAGATCCCGCTCCACTTACTTCAACCACCGCTGCGTGTACTCTGCTGAGTGTCTGTCACTGGCTCATCCTTGTCATTTTTCTCGAATTGGTGCTGCTACATTCTATTTCAAATAATTCAAATCTATTACTGTGACGTGCTTCCATCCGTATACAATACATTGGTTTCAAACACTATAGAAGTACACAAAGGGGCCTTTCACAGCTAGTGAACATGGGTTTTTAATTTTGAACTAAAATATGTATTTTTTCAAATGACACAAATATAAGTAATGTTGAAGAGGAATAGTCCTACATCCATTGTTTGCACAATATTACAGGTGTACATCACGTCCCTTAATCAACAATGTATTATTATATTTACTTGTATGCTTTTATTTAAAAGCCAAGAACACAGAAGGATAACCTTCGCACTGCAGCTGTTGTCAAAGTTCAACCCACATTATGCACTTCCAACATTGCAGCATTTGAGGCATGATGTGAGTAGGATTTGTCAAAGTTATGGAGTGAGAAGGTTCACCATTAGTGTTGAGCGATACGATACCGCAAGTATCGGGTATCGGCCGATATTAGCTCTATCGGCCTTTCGATACTTAGTTCCGATATTTTCGTCTTATCGGATACCGGAATCGGGATTGTCACTGTCACTGTCAGTGTCCGTCGGTCGGGTCTGTCAGGAGTCAGCGGCACTTACCTGGCAGAAGATCACCGGCGGTCACGGGCTGGACTGCTTCATGGCCGCCATCATCTTTCCCCGGCGGTCACATGCAGTTTCTCGCGATAACTGCAGTGACTGCTGGGTAATCCCGGACGTAAAGCAGTCAGTCCGATGACGTCACCGCCGGGAAGCAGGTAACCAGCTGTGCTGCATCGAGATGACAGGCTCTGACTGTCATTGCGATGTAGCAGAGCTGGATCGCCGTGGGACAGTCGTTACTATGGACTGCGTCGGACAGGTGGTATACTGTTGTTTTGTTTTTTTTTATTTTTTTACAGGAGATCGATGGCGTCGCAGGAATGAGAGTATAAAAAAGAAATGAAAACTGTGTTGTCTCTTTTATTTCATTAAAATACTTTTTTCTTGCTGTGTCTTTTTTTTTATACATTTAAAAACTTTGGGATTAATAATGGATCGGTGTCTTATTGACACCTCTCCATTATTAACCGGGCTTATTCTCACCGTGCAATCAACGGTGACATTAACCCCTTATTACCCCACTTGCCACCGCTACAGGGCAGTGGGAAGAGCCGGGTAAAGTGCCACAATTGGCACATCTTTTGATGCGCCAAATGTGGGGCTGCTGTAGCCTGGTATTATCAGGCTGTTGAGGGCCAAAATCCATGGGCCTTGACAGTCTTTTAATACCAGGCGGCAGCAGTCTGCATTTTACTTGGCTGGTTAACACAAATAGGGGGACCCCTATGCCTTTTTTTTTCGAGGGGATCCCCTATTTTTGTTAACCAACCAAGCTAAGCAAACTGCTATGGCCTGGTATTATCAAGCTGGCAAGGTCCATGTATGTTGGCTCCTTAACAGCCTTAAATACCATTCCTCAGCAGCAGGGGCGTACATATAAATCATGGGGCCCCATAGCAAAAGTCTGAATGTTCCCCACCCCCCCAAAAAAAAAACACAGAGGCATTGTAAATGTAAAGTGCCAGCACAGTGAGGGAAGTTGAGTGCACAGAGACAGGGGTTTTGGGGGTACTCGGCACCGATCACGTCGACTTCTATGGGGGATGTCACGAGTAGCACAGCTCGGTCCGTGACCTGGGCGATCACTGGAATGTGGGATATTTCCAGGGGATGATAGAATGTTCGTGTAGTTTGTCGTGACGCCACCTGTAGTACCTGGTCAGGGTGTCCAGCGCTGCTGTGCAGGTCCTCTGGAAGGGATGGTGTAGTGCAGGTAGGTGAAAAGTCTTCTACAGGTAACACGCTATCCTTCCAGGGCAGATAGATGTGAGATAGAGCAATGGTGCAAAGTGATGTAGCAGAGTGGACTATGCGACGTAGTAAGAAAGCAGGAAACACTTCAAGTTAAACGTTGCATAATAAAATTTTTAATAATAACATTACAAAAGTGCAAATGGCTTATATTATGTGACATGTTTTGTTACTGTTCATACCCTTGATATGTGTTATACATGTGTGTTAATAAATACATATTCAACAAAAGTGCAAATAGCATTAGTGCCGAAGTTCGTGGAGACTTCTTAGGACTACCCCCACCGGGGTAACTTCACAGTGTCCTTTACTTGTGCTTGTGGAGGACCCGCTCCAAACCTCCAACTGTGGTCTTGGGTGGGCTGCAAGACTTTCCTTGAGCAGACCTCACTTTCGGCCACACCAAACGGGTTTTTAGTTTCTGAGGTAGTTGAAAATTGTGCACAGTAAAGTTTTTTGTAAAACCAAGATGGAGCACCGAAGTGCCAACTATTTACAGAAAAGTTTGCGAGCCAGTACAGTTCATGGCTTCAAAGTTCAACATTTTCATTACAGTGAAACACCATTACCCAACCTGGGTATATTAAGGCAACAATAAACTTGTTCTTCTGAACATTCACCCGTCCGGGTACATCAAACCATTACCCAACATGGGTATATTAAGGCAAAAATAAACTTGTTCTTCTGAACATTCACCCGTCCGGGTACATCAAACCATTACCCAACATGGGTATATTAAGGCAACAATAAACTTCTTTTTATGAACATTCACCCGTCCGGGTACATCAATAATTTAACTATTTACATACAGAGACCCTGTCCGGGTTATTTAGACTTCTTTGGCTGGCCTCTTCCAGGTACCACCTGGTACTGTTCTGGAGCTTGCCAAACATCCGTGACAGGAGGGTCCACCCAGACCTGATGACGTCGTGTGGCGTGTACAGTGACGTCGTGACCCACTATCTGGGTCTGTGTGGCCACCTCTTTCGTCTCCCTCCGGGTCTGGAACCCTATGTCCCGGACTGTACGAACCCCAGGGGGCCTAACAGGCGCCGGGTACGGGCCAGCTATCATTATCATGTCCATAGCTGGGGCTGCTGAGGAGACCACTGAGGGAGGCTGGGGAGATTTACGGCGTGGGGTGGGCACTTGTGCAGAGGCCTGGTTGGGGGAGGCTGAAGGCTCGTAGGTCTGTCAGTTTCCTGACACTCTGGGGAGTAGGGGTCGCACCTGGTAACATTTAGGGCGTACCATCCATTGTAACCCCAGTGTCGGGTGTAAGTCACCAAGTCTCCTGGCAACAGGTCCCTCCCCGGGTGTCCTTCTGGGAGGTGAGCCTCCACGTCCCGCCGGGTTACAAAAACTTCTAAATAAAGTCCAGGCTCCTGGATGAAGCCCCAACCACCTTTTAACTTAAAGTTCCGTACTGCACCCTTACGCCGCGGCTCCCTCACCGTACTTTTATCCTTTCTCATACGTGCCTTCTCTGCCAGGTCCTTCTCCAGGTGACGTTGCCGAAGCTTTTGGGATTCTCGCTGCTCCCTTTGTCGCTCTGCTTCCCGCTCCCGACGTCTCCACTCTTCCTCCTGACGCCGGTTGTAATTCTCCTCCACCAGCATCTCCATGTCTCCACCATCAAACGCCAGTTTACGATGTACGGTTTGCGGCAGCTCTCCTGGCGCCCGCCAGTCCTGGCGGCGCTCACCTGTGGCGGAAGCAGCCGGCTCTGGAACAGATGACGGTCGGGGCTCCGGTACAGGCAGGTAGAGCTCTGGTGCCTGCGCGGCCTCCTCCATGAGGACGGGTGTCGCTTCTTCTGCCTCAGCGACGGGGGCAGACAGCGGGATCTGGGGTGCTGGTGCGGCGTTTTCTGCAGGAACGGGTGCCTCCACTGTGATACTGGCAACCGGTTCAGATTGCAAGGGCTGGGATGCCCGCATGGCCTTCTGTACTGGAACGGGTGCCTCCACTGAGATACTGGCAACCGGTTCAGATTGCAAGGGCTGGGATGCCCGCACGGCCTTCTGTACTGGAACGGGTGCCTCCACTGAGATACTGGCAACCGGTTCAGATTGCAAGGGCTGGGATGCCCGCACGGCCTCGTGTACTGGAACGGGTGCCTCCACTGAGATACTGGCAACCGGTTCAGATTGCAAGGGCTGGGATGCCCGCACGGCCTCCTCTACTGGAACGGGTGCCTCACCTTCCGGTACAGACACTTCAGGGGATAAAAGGGATTGGCGCCGCTCCAATTGTAGTTTTAGGGCCCGCCAGCTCGCTTCCATCCTGGCGACCTCCTCCCGGTGCCGGGCCAGGTCTCTCAGGGTATCCTCCGCTTCTTCCAGCTTAGGAGGGTTTCCAGGCCGGGTGCCAAACGGTGGCTCCGTGGCGATTGGGTCGCTTCCGTGTGGGGAGAGCTCTGACTCCTCCATCCCTTCCCACTTCTGCTCACGTCCATTCGCCATCTCAGCAAAGTCACATGTGTCATTAGCATCAGGAGAGGCGACATCTTTTGTAGGGAGGCGGGACCTTTAGCTTTCGTTTACGCCCACTGAGGAGGATGAGGAGGCGGAACTCCAGAGCTGTGGGGCACGATCTTACATTGCAGTAACATTTAGAGTGTGCGGACATCGTTTTCGCGCCACGGAGTGAGTGTACGCCCACGAGAGCACCCCCTTATTCTTCACCTGTGCCTCGTGGCGCAGATATGACGGAAAAATGGCAAATACAGTCTATGATGATTTTTGAAATTCTCAAGCAAAAAAACAGTTCAATTAAGGCACACAGGACTCGCTTATAGCGAGCTTCTGAATCCTGTTCGCTGGGTGCGATGCAACATCTCTGTGGCGACTGGATCCTCGGGTGCTTCTGTCTTTTCACAAATGCCGGCTTTACCCGGCAATTGAATCAGAGGCTATTTTACTATGTAGAAGTGAATAAACTATAAATATATGTATATATATATATGTCACAATGACATGTACAGTCAGGGCCAGAAATATTTGACAGTGACACAATTTTTGCGAGTTGGGCTCTGCATGCCACCACATTGGATTTGAAATGAAACCTCTACAACAGAATTCAAGTGCAGATTGTAACGTTTAATTTGAAGGGTTGAACAAAAATATGTGTTAGAAAATGTAGGAATTGTACACATTTCTTTACAAACACTCCACATTTTAGGAGGTCAAAGTAATTGGACAAATAAACATAACCCAAACAAAATATTTTTATTTTCAAAATTTTGTGGCCAATCCTTTGGAGGCAATCACTGCCTTAAGTCTGGAACCCATGGACATCACCAAACGCTGGGTTTCCTCCTTCTTAATGCTTTGCCAGGCCTTTACAGCCGCAGCCTTCAGGTCTTGCTTGTTTGTGGGTCTTTCCCTCTTAAGTCTGGATTTGAGCAAGTGAAATGCATGCTCAATTGGGTTAAGATCTGGTGATTGACTTGGCCATTGAAGAATGTTCAACTTTTTTGCACTCATGAACTCCTGTGTAGCTTTGGCTGTATGCTTGGGGTCATTATCCATCTGTACTATGAAGCGCCGTCCAATCAAGTTTGCAGCATTTGGCTGAATCTGGGCTGAAAGTATATCCCGATACACTTCAGAATTCATCCAGCTACTCTTGTCTGCTGTTATGTCATCAATAAACACAAGTGACCCAGTGCCATTGAAAGCCATGCATGGCCATGCCATCACGTTGCCTCCACCATGTTTTACAGAGGATGTGGTGTGCCTTGGATCATGTGCCGTTCCCTTTCTTCTCCAAACTTTTGGCTTCCCATCATTCTGGTACAGGTTGATCTTTGTCTCATCTGTCCATAGAATACTTTTCCAGAACTGAGCTGGCTTCTGGAGGTGTTTTTCAGCAAATTTAACTCTGGCCTGTCTATTTTTGGAATTGATGAATGGTTTGCATCTAGATGTGAACCCTTTGTATTTACTTTCATGGAGTCTTCTCTTTACTGTTGACTTAGAGACAGATACACCTACTTCACTGAGAGTGTTCTGGACTTCAGTTGATGTTGTGAACGGGTTCTTCTTCACCAAAGAAAGTATGCGGCGATCATCCACCACTGTTGTCTTCCGTGGGCTCCCAGGTCTTTTTGGATTGATGAGTTCACCAGTGCTTTCTTTCTTTCTCAGGATGTACCAAATTGTAGATTTTGCCACTTCTAATGTTGTAGCAATTTCTTGGATGGTTTTTTTCTGTTCTTGCAGCTTAAGGATGGCTTGTTTCACCTGCATGGAGAGCTCCTGTGACCACATGTTTCCTTCACAGCAAAACCTTCCAAATGCAAACACAACACCTCAAATCAACTCCGGCCCTTTCATCTGCTTAATTGAGAATGACATAACAAAGGGATTGCCCACACCTGTCCATGAAATAGCCTTGGAGTCATTTGTCCAATTACTTTTGGTCCCTTTAAAAACAGGGTGGCACATGTTAAGGAGCTGAAACTCCTAAACCCTTCATCCAATTTTAATGTGGATACCCTCAAATGAAAGCTGAAAGTCTGAACTTCAACTGCATCTGATTTGTTTTGTTTCAAATTCATTGTGGTAATGTCTAGAACCAAAATTAGATAAATGTTGTCTCTGTCCAAATATTTATGGACCTAACTGTATATATATATATATATATATATTATATATATATATATATGTATTCTAAGTGTGTATATTTTGTGTTTACAAGGAAAGAAAGTGTTTTTTTAGTTGCGATATTTTGTTCCCATAGACATACATGGGACTTCCGGTATCGGAATCGGATATCGACGATATTTAGTGATATCGGCGATACCATTCCGATCCGATATTTTTAGATATCGAGCAGTATCGCTCAACACTATTCACCATCAGTACCCTATAGCATAAGTATGCTTTTGTGTTAGCATTTGTGTTAGATATGTGGATATCTGCCATAATATATCACAATTATTTAGTTACAGATTTGTTACCAACACTAATCATTGAATGGTTTTAAATGTGACGTTTGACTTGTTTACAGCTTAGAAATAAGGGTGTAGCCTGATATCTATGTGTAGCACTAGCCACTTTAACATGTCATGTTTTTTTCAACATGTGTAGCTAGGTAGCAGTAATTTTTGCCGGACACACAGCAGGGGAACAGCAGGCGTTACTGAACCCCACAAACACATCATCGATTGTTTTGATCTGTGCATCCAACACTTCTGAGCCCAGGGTCAAGGAGGGTGTAGGCTGAGGCCTAGTATGAGATGTTTGAACTTTAATTTTAACTTTAATTTGGAGTTAGCAGCATTAATTTTTGTCAGACACACAGCAGGGGAACAGCAGGCGTTACTGAACCCCACTATCACTATAGCTTGTGTATTGGTCTGTGGACACGACACTTCTGAGCAGCAACTGGCAGTGTTGTAGCCCAGGGAGTATAGTTCAGGTGGTAGAAAGATGAACATAACAGGAGACATGGAAAACGTTGCCAACCAGTTAGTTAATCTGAAACCGGACAGGCAAATTCAGGCGAGATTCATGCCTAGTTCATTTTCAGAAAAGTAAGCCGTTCTACATTATCGGAGGAGAGTCGCATGCAACGGTCTGTTAGTACACCACCTGCAGCAGTAAAGACGCGCTCCGATAATACACTGGCAGCAGGGCAAGCCAGCACCTCCAATGCATACTGGCTAAGCTCTGGCCATGTATCCAGCTTAGAGACAACAAACTTGAATGGGGAAGAGCCATCTGGGAGTACACTGAGAGGGCAAGACATGTAGTCTGTCACCATCTTACAGAAATGTTGCCTCCTGCTGACTGGAGCCGTCTCGGATGGTGTAGACATTGGTGGCGCTGCCACAAACGCCACATTTGGAACATACTGTTCTTGCCCTGTGCAGAGGCGCTGCTTGTGCTCCCTCTTGTTGCAGAGCTGTCTCCACTGCCTCGACGCACAGAGCTGCTTTGTAAAGCAGTAGCAGCAGCAGTGCTCTCGGCTGGAATGGAGAACATTATGGATTGCACCAGTGTGTCTTGGTACTTACGCATTTTACGCTCCCGGTTCAACGGTGTGATGAGGCTTTGTAAGTTGTCCCGGTAGCGAGGGTCTAGGAGGGTGTACAGCCAATAATCAGACGTGGTGTGAATGTGTTCGATGCGGCGGTCGTTTCTCAGGCACTGCAGCATGAAATCAACCATGTGCTGCAGACTCCCAACTGGCCAAGAAACGTTGTCCCCTACAAGAGGCGTCATCTCTGCCTGCTGTGCATCACCCCACCCTTGGTCTACATACTGACTAGAGCATTGTCTACCTCCCTCTGGAGCTATGTCTTCCTCCTCCATTGACTCCTCCTCATCCTCCTCACAAAGTCCTTCAAATACATAAAAATTTACAAAATTTAAAACTCAAAATTTAAAAACATTGTATCATAATTCTGTAACATCACTTTATGGAAACACAATAGCATTACAAAAGGATAGACAAAAACTGTACATTATGTGCTTTGTAAATACATTAAAAGTTTGGAATGGTTATGAAAATATAGACAGCGACTCTGGAGGTTCAATTGTTGATACAGCATGGTACTTTGAAAGTCCTCCAGCCCTTTGTGAGGAACCACGTTGCGCTGACTGTCCAGAAGGTGATGGAATTTGTGACTCCTCATCCTCCACCTCTTCCAAAACCTCATGCCTTAGTGCTTGCAGTGTTTTTTGAAGCAGGCAGATAAGGGGGACAGTCAGGCTGACTAGTGCATCATCTGCACTCGCCATCCGCGTTGACTCATCAAACGCACGCAAAACGTGGCAGATGTCCTTCATAGAGTCCTTCGCCACTCATTACACTGGCTGCCCATTCATTATAGGATCCAATTCTAATTACTGGTTCTCACCAACAAAGCTCTCCACAGTGCAGCACCCCCCTACATCTCCTCCCTCATTTATATTTATCGGCCTAACCGACTGCTGCACTCTGCAAACGACCTTCGACTAACCTCTGCACTAATCAGTATCTCCCACTCCCAACTCCAAGACTTCTCCCGCGCTGCGCCAATCCTCTGGAATGCTGTACCCCAAGAAATTAGGAATATCCGCAATTTGGATGGTTTCAGGCGCTCCCTCAAAACACATTTGTTCACAGTGGCCTATCACATTCACTAATCAAAGTCATTCTATGTGTAATTCTGTGTGTGTAGCCCATTCACTATCTCCATGCATCCCTCACTCCCTTAAAATGGCTGGATCATCATTGTAAAAACACCATTGTATATAAACACCTGTACTTTGTATCTCCCCCACCTCATTGTAGATTGTAAGCTTTCACCAGCAGGGGCGGCTGATTTAGCTTTAATTATTGTATTGTTAACGTTGTTACTTATGACTTTTGTTTTGAAACTGTTAAACTGTAAAGCACTGCGGAATATTATGGCGCTATATAAATAAAGAATATTATATTATTATTATTATTATTATAGAGGCCCACTCAGTAGTGGTGAAGTGTGAACGGCGCTAATTGCGAGTTGATTGCGCCTGATGCAGCTGATACTCCATTACTGTTGGCTGCTGCTCACACAACCGCTCCAACATATGTAACGAGGAATTCCACCTGGTGGGTACGTCACATATGATGCGATGTTGATGAAGGCGAAATCTGCGTTGCAGAGCTGCAATCAGCGATCTGGCCATGCTGGAACGTCGCAAGTGAGCGCACTCTAGGCGGACCTTGTGCAGCAGTGCATCAAGATCCGGATAGTCCCTCAAAAAACTCTGCACGACCAAGTTGAGCACATATGACAGACATGCTATGTGAGTGAGGTTTGCCAAGGCCCAGAGCTGCCACCAGATTTCGGCCATTGTCACACACTACCAAGCCTGCCTGTAGATTCGCTTCCAAAAACCACACGTCGCTCTCCTGCTTTATGGCATTACAGAGCTCCTGCGCTGTGTGGCTAAGATTCCCCATGGAAATTAATTTCAGGACGGCCTGTTGACATTTGGACACGGCTGTGCTCATATCGGTCGCAACAGGTAAACGTTCACGGGTCCATGTGGAGGTAGACCGTGACGGCTCCTGCAGCGATGATTCTGAGGAACTGGAGTAGGAGGAAGTCAATGTGTACAGACTTGATTACTGCAATCCTTGGAGTTGGCAGAACACGTACAGCGACACTCGCAAGATCAGTTCCCCGCTACACAACATTGACCCAATGGGCAGTGAGGGAAAGGTATTGTCCCTGGCCATGGGTGTTAGAAGCCTCTTGTTAGGTTTTGTTTCAGTTTGCTGGTCACATGACCTTTTTTCCCTATTTAGTCTGGCTCCGCCTTCTGGCTTTGCTTGACTTCATTGTATTATCTACTGTTAAGCTAGCCGGGTGCTTAGGTGCCTTAATCAGTCAGTTTTGCTTGATGTTGAGATCGCAAAGTATTTTTTTTTCTGTTTAATTATCCATGCTACAATTTATGTTAGGAGGTGTCCACCTTTTCTCCCAGTCCCTAGATCTTGTAGGGATTCCTCCCTCGCAACTATAGGTCTTCGTTCACACTAGATGAGGACTTTAGCGGGTCTGGTCGCAGGATCAGGTTCCCCGTTACATCGTAGGGATTCAGCTTAGTTGTATTGTAGGGACAGAATTCCCTTCTTTCCTTACTGGTTGTAGCAGATCATAACAATGGGTACTGGTCCACGCATCGGTGGTCAGGTGGACCTTGCTACTGAGGGCGTTTAGTAGCGCATGTTTAATTTTTCCCTCAACATGCTTTTGCAGACCAGGGACGGCTTGCCTGCTGAAATGAAATCGGCTTGGCACATTGTATTGTGGGACTGACAATGATATTCAGTTACAGAAACTGTCTGTCTCCACCAGCCTGAATGACAGCATTTCAAGGGACAGGAGTTTTGCAATGCCAGCATTCAGAGCCTGTGCTCGTGCATGTTTTGCGGAGTATGGCCATCTTTTATCCCATGCCTGTGCTACCGATGGCTGTTTTGTGGCCTGGGAGTGTGAGGATGACAGGGAACTTGCTGCTGTGTGTGGAATAACACTTTGTCTCTGGACAACAGTGGCCGAGGTTCTTCCATGGCGATCCTGTGAGGAAGCAGAACCAGCTGTGTGTGAGCTCGATGAAGAGGCTTCAACACAACCTGAAGATGTAGGTGCTGCTGTAGGTTGGCCTACATCTCCAGTGTGTCTTTGTAACTCAACTACGTGCTTTGTCCGCACATGTTTCCACATATTTGTGGTATTGAGGTGACTGACACTTTTAGCTATTTTTAATTTTTGATTACACAGCTTGCATTTGACATAGCAAATATCATGTGCAAGTGTGTGAAAAAAGGACCACGCAGTGCAAGTCCTGGGAGCTCACGTTTTGACTTTTGGAAGACAACTGCTCCGAACAGGTGCCAAACTGGAGGCTACAGGCAACCGAGTCTGCAGCCTAACTCTCCCTCCTGTTTGTACCGTTGGGGCAATGTCTTCCTCTATCTTCCTTCTATCACTAACCACTTCTCTAGACCTCTCCCAGCTTTCAACCAAAGTACTGGTTCTCAGCCACAAAGCTATCCACAGTGCAGCACCCCTCCTACATCTCCTCCCTGATTTCTATCTATCGGCCTAACCGACTGCTGCGCTCTGCAAACGACTTTCGACTAACCTCTGCACTAATATGTACCTCCCACTCCCGACTCCAAGACTTCTCCCGCGCTACGCCAATTCTCTGGAATGCTGTACCCCAAGAAATTAGTACTATCCACAATTTGCATGGTTTCAGGCGCTCCCTCAAAACACATTTGTTCAGAGCGGCCTATCACATTCACTAATCAAAGTCATTCTATGTATTCTGTGTAATTGTGTATGTGTGTGTGTGTCTCTAGCCCATTCACTATCTCCATCCCTCAGTCCCTTAAGATGGCTGGACCATCATTGTAAATGCACCATTGTATATAAACACCTATACTTTGTATCTCCCCCACCTCATTGTACATTGTAAGCTGTCATGAGCAGGGGCGACTTATTTAGCTTAAATTATTGTATTGTTAACGTTGTTACTTATGACTTGTGTTCTTAAACTGCAAAACTGTAAAGCGATGCGTAATATGATGGCGCTATATAAATTAATATTATTATTATTAGGATTCCTCTGAGCTGCTCCCACCACCTTCCTGTTCCTCACGCCATGTTGGGTCTTGGACCTCATCATCTCCACTACCCTCTGCCAACACCTGCTGCTGTTGGGTGGTCCGGCCAGCACCATGCTCAACAGAAACTGGCACCTGAGTCTCATCATCATCAGATGCGTTCTGCGGTGTGCTGACCATCGGCACTGTCTCACCCGCCTCTTCAGATTCAGAGAGACACAGCTGTTGCGCATCACTGCATACTCCCTCTTCTTCACATTACAGAATGCTGCTTGGCTGGGCCCCTGTTTGCAAGCCAATAGATTCTGAGAACAGAAGCAGACACTCAGCTGGCTCCTGTACAGAACTCTCTGACTGCCTGGGCAATTTGACAGGCTGTGAAGAGACAGATGGTTGCTCAACAGTGCTGTGGTCCTGAGAGGAGGTGGAAGCAATTGAAGTCGATGCATTGGCTGACATGCAACCAACAACGGCTTCAATTTGTTCTTCCCGCAGCAGGGGGTACTCCGAGCTCCTACAAAAGTGCGCATAAAGGAACGCTCACGGGGAAAACTGGTGGATGCTGTGTCACTGGGGGCCGCAGCAGCCACAGAATCCCCACGTCCTCTCCCGGAAGAAACTCCAAGGCCACGACCACGTGCCTTACTCCCTGCCTTCTTCATCTTGGTAGATTGATAAAGAAAGTCTGAAAAGTTATAAGGCCTAAGTGTGGTTATTCCGCAGAGACTGCAGTGAACACTGCACACAACTGTTCAGTAGGTGTGAAAGGCCCCTTTGTGTATTTCTATAGTGTTTGCAACAAATGTATTGTATACGGATGGAAGCGCGTCACACTAATAGATTTTATTTATTTGTAATAGAATGGATCAGCAACAATTAGAGAAAAATTTCAAGGATGTGCCAGTGACACACGCTCAGCAGACTACAACCAGCAGTGGTTGAAGAACTAACTGGAGCGTGATCTGCACTCCAAAAAGGAAAACCTCAGACTACAGTGAACACTGCACACAACTGTTCACTACCCAACGCGTCTCAGCAGGAAGGCAGTCTGTGCGTCAAAACAAAGGCGCAAGCATACATCCACGTACCCTGTTTATAAAGCTATATAAAAAAAATTATGTAGTAGTGACGCACACTTTATTGAGGTACAGTATTACATCGCCATTCACCATCTGTGGCTATGCAGTCTCATCTATATATACCTTATCTATCCGTTGTCATGCTTGCAAGTCGACAGTCAGGCATAAATAGCAATTTTCACTATGCACTATGCACTTTTTAAAGGTTATGTTTGTTAATAAAAAAGATTATTGCCACATATTATGAGTATTACATGATGGAAATTGTATAATTTTGTATAAACTGTTTAGTGACATTATTCAGCAAATGTAACATTTTAGTAATGTCACACATAACTTGTAATGCTGATGATGTTTTGAAGTCAGACATTCATTGTCTATACAATAAAAATGGTGTACATACTGTTACTTATCCATCATTAATGGATTCAGATATGTACTTGTATGCTTTTATGTACAACCGTATAGCAGATTCCTTAACTAATTTATTTTGTGGTTTGCATTGCTGTTCAACATGTTAATGTATGTGTTTATGTTTGTCAATTCTTTATTTATCTAGATATTAGTTTAAATGAAATCATCATCTTATGGTACTAAAGGTTATCTTTCTCTTGTTTGAAGTATAGACATTTAAAATTGACAGGTAACAAGGAAATTACTTGATCTAGTATTTAAACATCCTCCTTGACCCTGGGCTCCAACACCGCCAGTTGTTGCCTGTAAGTGCTGTTAGCACAGTCAACACTTGCTCCTGTGTTACTGGGGTTCAGTAATGTCAGCTGTTCCCCTGCTGTGTGTACGTCAAAAAGTCCTGCTGCCTCCACCCTGTTCTCTTCTCATCCCTGGGCTCCAACACCGCCAGTTGTTGCTCGGAAGTGCTGTTAGCACAGTCAACACTTGCTCCTGTGTTACTGGGGTTCAGTAATGTCAGCTGTTCCCCTGCTGTATGTACGTCAAAAAGTCCTGCTGCCTCCACCCTGTTCTCTTCTCATCCCTGGGCTCCACCCCCGCCAGTTGTTGCTCGAAGTGCTGTTAGCACAGTCAACACTTGCTCCTGTGTTACTGGGGTTCAGTAATGTCAGCTGTTCCCCTGCTGTGTGTACGTCAAAAAGTCCTGCTGCCTCCACCCTGTTGTCTTCTCATCCCTGGGCTCCCACACCGCCAGTTGTTGCTCGGAAGTGCTGTTAGCACAGTCAACACTTGCTCCTGTGTTACTGGGGTTCAGTAATGTCAGCTGGTCCTCGGTTGTGCCATTGGCTCTTTTCCTTCTGCTGCCCCTCCGGGTTCCAGTAACGTCAGCTGGTTCTCCGCAGTGCCTTTGGCCTAGGTGCCTCCATCTCGGTATCCGAGTTCCAGCAACGTCTGCTGGTCCTTGGTAGTGCTTTGGAGCACAGGTACCTCCTGCTTAGTAACCGTGTCCCAGTAACGTCAGCTGGTCCTCGGTTGTGCCATTGGCTCTTTTCCTTCTGCTGCCCCTCCGGGTTCCAGCACAGTCAGCTGGTCCTCGTTACTTGCATTGGCTCTTGTACCTTCTGCTACCCGTCCGGGTTCCAGTACCATCAGCTGGTTCTCCACAGTGCCTTTGGCCTAGTGCCTCCATCTCGGTATCCGAGTTCCAGCAACGTCTGCTGGTCCTTGGTAGTGCTTTGGAGCACAGGTACCTCCTGCTTAGTAACCGTGTTCCAGTAACGTCAGCTGGTCCTCGGTTGTGCCATTGGCTCTTTTCCTTCTGCTGCCCCTCCGGGTTCCAGTAACGTCAGCTGGTTCTCCGCAGTGCCTTTGGCCTAGGTGCCTCCATCTCGGTATCCGAGTTCCAGCAACGTCTGCTGGTCCTTGGTAGTGCTTTGGAGCACAGGTACCTCCTGCTTAGTAACCGTGTCCCAGTAACGTCAGCTGGTCCTCGGTTGTGCCATTGGCTCTTTTCCTTCTGCTGCCCCTCCGGGTTCCAGCACAGTCAGCTGGTCCTCGTTACTTGCATTGGCTCTTGTACCTTCTGCTACATTTACAAATTGAAGATTTTTTAAATGTTTATTTGGGTAATCACTCTGGATCTCCAACAATGAAGACGACGACCCTGATGACCACCCCGAAGAAGATGACGACCACAAGGACGACGAGCATCAAGCCAACCAGCCTAAACACCATCACAAAGAAGAAATAAAAGATTACCCAACAGGACTAAGAAGGTTAAGACAAACTACAAGATACAGAACAAGAGACTTAAGAACAATAAGCAGAAGATCAAAAAGCAGAATAACATGAAGTATAAGACCAAAATGAAGAGCAAAATATATGCTCTAAATTATAAGCAGAAGAAGACTAAGCAGTGTATGGGGGTGAGTCCGTTCCTCCTCGTGGTGCCCCTGGAAAATGCCTGCTGCTGCAGGCTAAACTGAACACGGACAAATACTGTTGTAATTTAAATCTTTTGTGACAGCAAGAACGGAAGGATGAAAAATTCATACTTTGACAGATTACAAGTACAGGAATCTCTGTCACAAATAAGAATATGATGAAGAAGATGAAGAAGTAGAATATGAAGAAGAATAATAGTTTAATAAGAAGAATATGAGTAATGTTAACAAAAAGATGAATAGCAAGAAGTTTAAGAAGAAGATAAAGAAGGTGAAGATGAAGAATAATTTGATGAAAAAGATGATGCTGCTGAAGATTATGAAGGAGAAAGTGTGTCAAAAGTTAAAAAGGTGAAGAGCATGGAAGTTGTGAAATATACATATTTGCCAAAATAGAAAAAACGTTAACAACATTGTCAATTTCTTCGTCAATCCGAACATCTTTAAAAAAAAAATATTTATGCTATTCCATTTGATTAGGTTAAACATCTATGCCTTTAATGTCTCCTCAACCTTCCCCAATACATTCTACATTACTCTTTGTTGTTTTCCTTCATGTACAATTAACCAACAAGGCAAGAATGGGGTTTTTTTAATTCCGATATTTTGTTCCCATAGACTTACATTGGATTTCCGGTATCGGTATCGGGTATCGCCGATATTTTTTGGGTATCGGCGATACCATTCAGATTCCGATACTTTTGGATATCGGAAAGTATCGCTCAACTCTAGCAGTCATCTGTCGTTAATACAAGTGTATGAGAAAAAAAAACGGATCCAGCGCTGGATCCGTTTTTTTCAAAAAACGACGGATTGTGAGTGATGGCAAAAAACTGATGTGTGAAAGAGGCCTAACAAGTTTTGATTGATTCATCATTTGTCTTTTCCATCTGGTAAATCGGTAAATGATGTAATCAGCGATGACCTTTCTTTGGTATTTTATGTGTCATTTGACAAAGCAGTGGACTGATTGCGAAGATGCGAACGTGGGGTCCTCATGGCTAAAGGGTATGCCACACTAAACAATATCGCTAACGAGATCGCTAAAAAACGTCACTATTTAGCGATCCCGTTAGCGATATTGTTCAGTGCGGCAGCTTCCAGCGACGAGCTTCCTGCTGTGATCTCGCTCGTCGCTGGAATCGTTCCGGACCCTATTTCATCGCTGGCGCTCCCGCTGGGTGAGTATCTAATCGCTGTGTGGCACCTTTTCTTAGCGATTTAGCGGTACTTTTGTACCGCTAAAGTCGTTAAGAAGATCGCTAACGGCGATAGCGTCGTTAACTATATCGCTAAATGTGGCCGCATTTAGCGATATAGAAACGATCCCGCTAGCGATCTCATTAGTATGCAACGCTAACGAGATCGCTAGCGGGATTGTTTAGTGTGGCAGTACCTTAAGACGAACATTGATGCCGCCTTTCGCCTGTTACCCATACAGCTAGATTGTTTTCACCTGCTAGGTTGTATGTGGGATGGAAGTTTTTGTGTGAACTGCTGCCTGCCGATGGGCTGCTCTATTTCGTGTGCGTATTTTAAGGCTTTTAGTAGGTTTGTGGAATGGGTCAAAAATGAGGCAGGTCAGCAGTCAGTGCTGCATTGTTTGGTTGATTTCCTGTGTGTGGGGCCAGCTGATTCCACAGATTGTTCCATCCTTTTTGCATACAATTGAGGAGGTGTCTAAGAACTTTGGTATTCTGGCGTCTGAAAAGACCAAGGGTCCATCTACAGTTATTTTTTTTTTTAGGAATTGAATTAGACTCAGTAGCTATGGAGTGCAGGTTACCTATGGACACAGTGCACAATTTGAGGTCGGAAGTTCAGCTTGCCCTGAAGAAGAAGACAAGGTGCGTTGGAAGCAGCTTGAGTCACTCCTTGGCAATTTAAATTTTGCATATCGTATCATGTCAATGGGGCGAATTTTTAGCAAGTGACTAGCTAGTGCTACATCAGGAGTTCGGAATCCAGTTCATTTCATTCACTTCTTGGCCAATCACAGAGCTGATTTGAAGGTTTGGGCATCTTTTTTGGATCAGTTTAAGGAAGAGTTTTTTATGAAGGAGTGGAGGGAGAGTTTAGAATTCAAATTATTTAGGCTAGGTTCACATATGCGGTTGAGTACGCAGGATATTATCCACAACCGCAAACGCATGCAAAAACGCATGCAAGCGCCTGCATGCGTTTGCAGCTGCGGACGATTGGCAAGTGCTATTTTCCCAGTGAATTTTGAATGTACACAAGCCACATCCAATGGGCATGTCTTATGTAAATTCTTGCATATGCAAAGCGTACGCATGTGCTTGCATATGCATGCGTTCTCATAGACTGTAATGCGTTGTTTAAGCGCATTCCTTCCGCAAGCATCCGTATGCATTTGGAGGCGGCAATTTTCCACCTTCAAAATTGCAACATGTTGCTTTAGCTGCGCCCCGCCGCAAAACCGAAGCGACGCATGCATAAGCAAACGCGGTCAAATGCATACAAACGCATGTACCTGCGTCCACAACGTTAAAGATAGGAAAACACGACGCATGCAGATGTATGCGTCAGAAACGCTGCGGACACAACCTCAAATGTGAACCCAGCCTTACTGATGCATCAGGGTCACATGTTTTGGTGCTTATTTTCAGGTCAAATTGTTTTTGGGATCTTGGCCAGATGAGTAGAAACCAAAAGGTTTTCTACGTAAAATGATATTGTTGGAGCCATTCCCCATTGTGGCAGCAATCAAAATTTGGAGAGAGTTGTTCTGAAACAAAAAATTAAGTTTGGTTTCGATAATTTGGCAGAGGTACAGGTTGTTAACAGTTTGTCTGCATTTTCTCCCACAGTACTTACTTTGACTAGACATTTGGTGTTAAGGGGTCTTGAACTGAATGAGTGGCTGTCCACTAAACACATACCAGGAGTTAAAAATTGTATAGCTGATGCCATTTTTCGTTTTCAGTGGGATCATTTCTGTTCACTGGCCCCGGGAGTGGAGCAATTCATCACCCCATGTCCGGATTATCTATGGAATCTGGTCTCAGGATATCCATGGACATGATGTTACAATTGGTGGGGGTAGCAAACAAGACAGCTTATGAGGCAGCATGGAGAGAATGGTTGTTTTTTGTCATTGGCTTGGTAGTGATGGTAATAGTGGTGATATTTTGCCACTGTTTTTGTACTTCACTGGGATTGTTTCTCACGGGGTTTGTCCAGTCATAGCATTTCTAAAAAAATAGTGATTCTGTCGTTCTGGTTTAGGTTGTTTGGCATTGTTAATGTTTCAAGAGGTTTTATGGTACAACGTGCATTGAAGGGTTACAGAAGATCTTTTGTAGTACAGGATAGGAGAAAAACGATTTATTTCGGCCTGTTAGGTGATATAATCGGAAAGTTGATAAGTGTGTGTTTGAATGCTTTTGAAAAACATTTGTTTGGTGTGGCCTTTTCTCTTGCTTTCTTTGGTGCCTTTAGGATCAGTGAGTTAATTAGTCATACGGTTTCATCACAGAATGGCTTAGCTTACAGGGACCTGGTATGTTTAGAGGATCAGGTTAATTCTAATTTTTTAGACTGATCAGATGGGAAAAGGGAGGTGTGTGGTTTTGTTTAAAATTCCAGGTTCGCCGATGTGTCCAGTTCAAAATGTTGGGACATATGTGGCTATAAGGCCTCCGATGTTGGAAGGCTCTTTTTTGGTGCACAAAAATTGAAAGGCCCCGTCCAGATTTCAATTTGTGGCTGTTTTTTGTAGCGTGCAGGGAAAGTTGGAGCCTGATCATAGGGAATCTGCATCTCATTCATTTAGAATTGGGGCGGCCACTGAAGCAGCAAAGTGGGGACTAAACAAGAGTGTGATAAAACAAATTGGTCAATGGGAATCAAAGAAATATAGATCTTACAAACATTTGCATATGTGAGACCCAGGGATGTGCTTCATTTGAATTATGGGACATTCATTTGTGTACTGAGGGGCTCGACGAATGGAAGTTCGACCGGAGAGTAAGCTCCTTGGCCTCGACAGAAAGGAGGTGCGAGTTCATTGGATTGGTATACGGGGGTTGTTATGGAGTGGTTTTCTTCCCCAGTTTCATTATTACTGTAGATTGGATCGGGCTCTGGATGTGCTGGCTCTGCATGTGGGGAGCAACGATCTTGGAAATAGGTCATACAGGGACCTCATTAGAGACATAAAATATGATTTACTACGTATTTGTTCGGGCATTATACTTGTCTTGTCAGAAATGACTGCTCATCTCACTTGGCATAATGCTCTCTCAGTTAAAAGGATTAATAAGACATGGGGGCGCATTAATAAAACTGTATCGAGTTTTGTCAGAAGAAAGGGTGGTCTGGTGGTATGACACAAAGAATTGGAGGTGGCGGATTCAGATTTTCTTTGGGAGGATGGTGTACACTTAAAGGAAGTAGGCTGAGACCTTTGGTCGTTGAATTTGAGAGAAGGCTTAAATAAAGCAGTCATGGGGTGGCGGGACTCTCGGACGCAGGGATCACGTCTAGGGATGAGCGAGTATATTCGCAAGTATTCGGTACTCGGCGAGTAATGCGGTACTCGCGGTATTCGGAACATAGCGAGTATTTCACTACTCGCCTCGCAATATTTGGATTTCCCGCCAAGCATGTTAGCCAATCACAGTAACGCTGCAGCCTTCTTGGCCGCACAGCGTCATAGATCAGTCATAGCCTATGACTCATAGGCTCTAAAGACTATGTGTGTGCGGAGAATGTGTGCGTGTCTGTGTGCGGGGGTCTGTGTGTTTGTCTTCGGGGGACTGCGGGGCTGTGTGTGTGCGGATCTGTATGTAGGCAGGCATCATCTGATGGAACTACAAGTCCCATCTGGCTATGTCTGCTACAGTGACAGCATTAGCGGATGATGTGACAGTAGTAGTCCCATCATCCGGCTAATGAGTTGAACAGTAAAAAAAAAACCACATACACATATACAGTACACATACTCACCATATACAGCTAATCCCAGATGCCCTCGATCACCTGCAAAAAAAAATAATAATAAACAAACAATATACTCCCTGTTCCAACATAATCCATTTAATAACTATTGTCCCACGAAGATCTCCTGTGGAGAGCTGTCACATCAGCAGATGTGAAATGTGAAAATTCTCACACTGCCATGGCGCCGTAAAGTGAGAGCATGAACTCAGGTGACCTTTGCAGCGGAGTGATCCACAGCGGGAGGACGGTGGAGTGATCCACAATATATTCTAAGCCAGGGCCACTGGAGAGTGGTTACATCTGCTGATGTGACAGTTCTCCACGGGAGATCGCCATGGGACAATCATTATTAAATTGATTACGTCAGAACAGGGAGTATATTGTTGGTTTATTTTTTTATTAACCCCTTCCCAGGCTATAAACATCTGCCCCCGGTCGCTGACTTTCCCTTTATGGACTGGAAAATTGCACGGGAGCCCACGCCGTTTTTTTCCCCTTTTTTAAAACTTAAACAGATATTGTGAGAAGATTTTGTGTGTGTGTGTGTGTCTTTATTTAACTCTTTATGTACCATTTTATTATGTTCATTACTAAACATCAGCCTTGGCATTATCTATCTATCTATCTATCTATCTATCTATCTATCTATCTATCTATCTATCTATCTATCTATCTATCTATCTATCTATCCATAAATAGATCTATGCATAGATAGCTATATCTATGGATAGATAGATATATCTATTGATAGATAGATCTATTGATCTATCTATCTATCTATCTATCTATCTATCTATCTATAGATATATCTATCCATAGATATAGCTATCTATCTATCTATCTATCTATCTATCTATCTATCTATCTATCTATCTATCTATCTATCTATCTATCATTGCCTTTTCCACCACCTGTATCATTGCCTTCTCCCCACCACCTCTATCATTGCCCTTTCCACCACCTCCATCATTACCTTCTCCCCACCACTCCAATCATTGCCTTTTCCACCACCGCAATCATTGCCCTCCCCATCACCTCCATCATTGACTTCTCCACCACCTCCATCATTACCCTCTCCACCACCTCGATCATTGTTCTCCCGTCCACTCCCAACATTGAAATCTCCATCACCTTATCATTGACTTCTCCACCACCCCAATCATTGCCCTTTCCACCACCCCTTAATAATTGCCCTCCTCCATCACCTCCATCATTACCCTCTCCACTACTTCCATCATTGTTCTCCCCTCCACCCCATCATTGCCCTATCTACCACCTAAATCATTGCCCTCTCCACCACCCCCATCAATGCCCTCTTCACCACCTCCATCATTGCCCTCTCCATCAACCTCCATCATTACCCTCTCCACCTCCTCCATCAATGTTCTCACTATCCACCCCATCATTGTCCTTTCCACCACCTCCATCATGGCCTTCTCTCCCAACACCCTCATCATTGCCCTTTCCACCACCTCCATTATTGTCTTCTCCCCACCACCCCAATTATTGCCCTTTCCACCACCTCTATCATTGCATTCTCCCCCACCAACCTCATCATTGCCCTCTCCATCACTTACATCATTGCCTTCTCCCCCACCACCCCATCATTGCCCTTTCCACCACCTCCATCATTGCTTTATCCCCACCACACCCATCATTGTCCTCTCCACCATCTATACACTCACAGCACCACTCACCTCTCCACATGTTACATACACACACACACATCTCCACTACACACACACATACACATACACATCACCATTCACCTCTTTGCATTTCCCCACAGTGACAGCATCTTTGTCACCGGCTGCTTTCTATCTGACACAGAGACGTGCTAAATGTTGGCATCATCCAGTCGCGCTGCTGTGTCAGACAGGAAACACGGGCAGGAGCCTCGGGGCCGGATAAACAGGCCAGATTGCCCTCAGTATTAGCCGCCCTGCAGGGGCCCCCTCCACCTCCATGCACCGGTGTGGCTGCACTGGCTGCACATGCAGTATGTCCGCCCCTGCATTATTCTCCATCGTCATTCAGCGTTATGTTAATTATTTTAATTTGTTATTAGAACCGTGTACAATTTTCAATACCCTACGTCAAGATAAGGCAAGAATGGGCACAGTTAGTGGAAGCCTGGACATGACAGGAGTTTGAAATTAGAAGGTAGAATAAGGGTTAATGTTAGTCATTGCACGTAGGCAGGAAAGACGGGGAAAAGGGGGGCGTGGGTAAAAGTTCAGGTAACACAAGAGGCATTAGGTTTTCATTGGGCAAAAGATATAGGGGGAGGAGTAGTGTAAGGTACCTTTATAAAGAAGAGGAGGACCCCGGACCAACTGCTTCTTCCAAGGATTCAGGACCAGTGAACATCCCTTCCACCCACCTTTTAATTTGGTGGTGTAATTGACCAAATTTGGTGGTATGGTGTGGGTTTCAATTTTTTATGTTTGTCTTGTTATGGCTGCTGGAGGTGAGGAGGTCAGGGATGGCCTTGGTTAATTGGGGTTTGGTCACTTCAGAGGGAAGGTGACCCTTAATCATTCAGTGTGGTTAGTTCCTGCTGGAACGGTTTCTGGTGAACAGAAAAAAGGTTATATGGGTAGTACTATGACAGTTTGTCAACTCCAAGTTGGAGTGTTGTGACTGGGCAGTGTTTTATTGTTCTACCCAGTGTTTTCTGGTTGACCATCCAGGATCTGCTGTAAAATTGAGATTTAACTTTTTGCTATATTTAGATTGTAATTAATAAAGGCATCCTCTCTCACAGAAAGGATCGGAGCACAGCTGCGGAGGAAGCGAAGAAATTCATTTCTCTTTCTCCTCTTCTGCCGGCATCGGCATATGTCGCACCACACTCAGGTGATATCTGAGTGCTGTGCACTGTGTCACTCGCACCCATAGACTTATATGGGTGCAAGTGAGCTGAGTCTCGCTGGCAAAAGCAGCATGCTGCGATTGCTCTTGCATGCCGATTTGGCATGACAAAATAATCGCAGATCTCAGCTGCCCCATAGAGTAACACTTGGCCGAGTGCTATGCGATGTTTTATCGCATAGCACTCGGCCGTGTTGTATGGTAGTGTGACTCCAGCCTTAGAGTTGCTTGTAAACTAAAAGCTGATTGTGAGTTTCAAACACATTGTTTTTATTTCTTCCTCAGACTGCTACTTTACCTTTTTTAAGGAGTTTTACATTGCATTTTTTACAGCATCTTTTTAACACTAGCAAAAATGCTTGTAAAACTTACAATGACATGTAAAGGGCTTAGAATATATTGTTTTTTGTTTGTGTTAAATTCTTTGGAGATGCTACCACTTTTCACTTCTTTTTCTTTAGTTTTTTCCATCTTGCATTCCAAGAGATGTAACTTTTTTTTTACATTTATGCATGAGTACTAGCTCGTTTGTTGTTAGGTACGGTAAGTTGTAGTTTTGAACGACACCATTAATTTTACCAAATAATGTAGTGTGCAACGGCAGTAAGAAATAGATCTGAGAAATGTATGCAAGATAGCAGACAATGGAAGAGTCTGGAGATCTGAGCAGTGAGGTGTTATTTCTTTTTTTCAACTTTTTGCTGGCCCTCTACAGTTAAGCAAAATGGAAGCCAAGAAGTCACCATTGATCTGGATTTGCGCTTAGCGACTTGCAGATTTTTGTAAAATTCTAAAAGAATTCAATTCCTCCCAAATAAATTCAACCAACTTGCTATATATACAAATGCCAGCATCACTAAACACGTTATTATTAAAAATGCTGTGTGCTAATACATGTCAAGTGCTAGTTTTAAGGTGGGGAATATAGAAATTTATCTAGACTGGCATTTTGTGCACCATTCTTAACCGAAATCCCAATGAAGTAAGATGCACCAAAATTATGAAGAGGCCCACATCACTTAAGAAGTTTATGGCATCTTTGGGCTGTCCAAGTGATTCAAAGAGTAATATACAAAATGATCCATTTTAGGAGCAGATGCTTGCTATCACGAACACCGCACTGCACTTGCTCAATGAGCCAGTGCGCGTGTCCTGAATAAGACAGACTTCACTCAAAGATACCTGTGGAGCGGGGCAGTAGCGGTGAAGATGCGTGCTTCAGACTAACAGGACCCTAAGCACGTGACTGCCAAGGGGCGGTGCCGGCCACAGGTCTCTCAGAGAAGGCAGTAACAGACAGAGATTGTTTCAGGCCAGAGGACCTTAAGCACGTGACTGCTGATGGGCGTGGCCTAAGCTCCAGAGAGCTATGAGCAGAAGGAAAACTCCTAGAAGGGTTACTACGGAACAGAGTTACCAAGGGGCATAGACAAAACGGATAGTCAGGATAGCCAGGTCATACACAGAGGGACAACGCAGTACAAGTGGAGCAGGCAGAGAATAACCAGAACGTAGCCAAGGGATCAGAAAACCAGAACGGGCAAATACACAGTACCAAGACAGTAGACAAGCTCACAACGAAGAGACGGACCGGGTCAAAACCAAACAAGCAACAAGATCAGGCACAGGCACACAGGAGGTCAACTAACTCAGCCGAGGGCAGGAGTATAACTGACACCAGACCTAGGTCAATTGGCAACTAAATAGCCGCCCTCTGCCAGAGAGAGGCTGAAACCATTAACCCCAGTCTGACCAGGACGGGGCAAAGACAAAACCCCGTCCTGGGTCATGACAGAACCCCCCTCTCAACGGGGGGCCACCGGACCCCCAGGTTTCTCAGGACACCTGGCATGAAAGGCCCGGACCAACTGATCCGCATGAACAGATCGGGCAGGAACCCACGACCGGTCCTCTGGACCGTAGCCTTTCCAATGTATCAGATACTGAAGAGCACGACGGACAAACCTAGAGTCAAGAATTCGTTCCACCTCGTACTCAGACTGCCCATCTACCAAAACCGTGGTGGGGAAGACAACGATCCTTCCCTACAGGACCCCACAGGTTTCAAAAGGGCCCTATGGAAAACGTTGGGAATCCGTAGAGACGGAGGGAGACGCAAGCGAAATGCCACTGGGTTAACTGCTTCCGTAATTTTATAAGGACCAATAAATTTAGGTCCAAGTTTCGCAGAGGGGACCTTGAGCCTTATATTCCTAGTAGATAACCATACCTTATCCTCAACCTGGAACACCTGCCCCACAGACCGTTTTTTGTCAGCAAAAAACTTATATTTAGATTGAGCCTTCGTAATGTTCCTTTGGACCTCCTGCCATAACTCCCCCAACCGCTGTATTGTCCCATCCGCCCCAGGACACCCAGAGTCCAAACGGGAGAACTCCCCAAAATGTGGATGAAACCCATAATTGCAGAAAAAGGGAGATGTGCCCGTAGACTGGTTAGTGCGGTTGTTAAACGCGAACTCAGCCAAAGGTAACGCAGTACACCAATCATCCTGTCGGGCTGAGGTCAGGCAACGCAGGATTTGCTCTAAAGACTGATTGGTCCACTCAGTCTGCCCATTAGTCTCTGGATGATAAGCGGATGAAAAAGACAGATCAATACCTAACCTCTTACAAAATGCCCTCCAAAATCTGGAAACAAATTGTACCCCCCTATCAGACACCACATTCAAGGGTACCCCATGCAACCGCACCACATGCTCAACAAACAATCTGGACAATGTTTCTGCATTAGGTAAAGCCGACAAGGGTACAAAATGTGCTTGTTTACTAAACCTGTCCACCACTACCCAAATGACGGTATTACCCTTGGAAGGAGGAAGGTTGGTGATAAAATCCATGGACAAATGGGTCCATGGTCTATCAGGAATTGGCAGTGGCACCAATTCCCCGGCCGGCCGGTTATGGGGGGGTTTCGCACGGGCACATACCCCACAAGCAGACACAAATTCCCCAACATCAGAGGCTAAAGAAGACCACCAGAATATCCTAGAGATGGCCCTCCGGGTAGCCGAGATCCCAGGATGTCCACCCAGAACTGAGTCGTGGAATTCCCGAAGGACCCTGAGACGAAATTGAACTGGTACAAAAAGTTCATCCACCGGCTTAGCCGGAGGGGCAAGAGACTGAGCTTCCCGAATCTCCTGCTCCAACCCAGCAGAAACAACTGCCACCACCACCCCAGGCTGAAGAATGGAGGATGGAGGTTCGGGGGGAGACACCGGATCCAGACTGCGTGACAAGGCATCAGCCTTGACATTTTTGGATCCTGGCCGAAAAGTGATGGAGAACTGGAATCTGGAAAAAAAAAGCGACCATCTTGCCTGTCTAGGAGTCAACCTTTTAGCAGACTCAATGTAAGCTAGGTTCTTGTGGTCCATAACCACGGTAATAGGATGGACAGCACCCTCCAAAAAATGCCTCCATTCTTCAAAGGCCAACTTCACGGCCAGAAGTTCTCGATTCCCAACATCATAGTTTCTCTCCGCAGGAGAGAATTTCTTAGAGAAAAAGGCACAGGGTCTCAAATTAGTCAAAGTGGCGGGTCCCTGGGACAACACTGCCCCCACCCCCACCTCCGAGGCGTCCACCTCAACAATAAATGGTTCAGACGGGTCCGGTTGAATAAGAACCGGAGCAGACATGAAACATTTTTTTAAGAACTGAAACGCCGCCACCGCTGCGGCTGACCAATTCTTGACATCAGCCCCCTTTTGAGTCAGATCTGTGAGAGGTTTAACTACCTGCGAGAACCCCCTTATAAACTTGCGATAGTAATTTGCGAATCCTAAGAAACGCTGCAAAGCCTTCAAATCACGAGGTTGTACCCAATCAACAATGGCCTGCACCTTATTAGGATCCATGCGATACCCCTCAGCAGACACAATGAACCCCAGAAACGACAGTTCCTGAACGAAGAATGAACATTTCTCTAGCTTAGCGAAGAGACAGTTCTCCCGGAGCCTTTGGAGAACTGCCCGAAGATGATCGTTGTGAGTTTGTTTATCAGGCGAGTAGATAAGAATGTCATCCAAATACACAACCATAAAACGCCCAATAAAGTCAGAGAACACATGATTAATAAAATTTTGGAAGACTGCTGGTGCGTTGGTCAGACCGAAAGGCATGACCAAGTTTTCAAACAACCCTTCAGTAGTGAGAAAAGCAGTCTTCCACTCATCCCCCTCCCGGACCCGGATAAGGTTATATGCCCCCGCAGATCCAATTTCGAAAACCACTTAGCCCCAGACAACTGGTTGTACAAATCAGGAATAAGTGGGAGGGTGTAAGTATTTCTCACAGTTATCTTATTTAACTCTCGAAAATCGAGGCATGGGCGCAAACCACCGTCTTTTTTCTTAACGAAAAAGAACCCCGCCGCCATGGGGGAAACAGAAGGACGAATGTGTCCTTTACGAAGGCTCTCGGAAATGTATTCTTTCATAGCAGCCCGCTCGGGACCCGAGAGGTTATACAAGCGGGCCTTGGGCAATTTAGTACCTGGAACCAGGTCAATGGCACAATCAAATGGGCGGTGTGGTGGTAAAACTTCAGCCTCTTTTTCAGAGAAAACGTCCGCATAGTCCTTCAGGTACTCCGGAATACCTTCCAGACCAACGGATGACACAGACACAGTAGCAAGACATTTTCAGAACAATTAGATCCCCATTTAACAATATCACGGGAATCCCAGTCAATAATCGGGTTATGCCGTTGCAACCAGGGAAACCCTAACACCAGGCCAGCAGAGAGGTTATCTAAAACAAAACATGACATACGCTCCTGGTGAAGGGCCCCCACCCTGAGGGTGAATTCTTCAGAGACAAAATGGACACCGTCCTTGGAGAGAGGTGTAGAATCAATGGTCATTATTTTTATAGGAGTCTCCAACCTAACTGTCCCTAATCTACAGCTGGCCACCAGCTTAGAGTCAATCAGGTTCAAGGATGACCCACAGTCCACAAAAGCTGAAGTAAGAAAAAAGCAGTTCTTCACATCAAGTTCCACCTTTAACAGTATCCTAGAAAATGAAGGAAAGGGTACCTGAGAGTCTGAGTGACTTCCACGATGATCACCCAGACTCAGTCGCTTGTTAGTCGGTGGGCAGGAGGGACAGTTCTTTTTCCAATGTCCAGGATCACCGCAGTAAAAACACAGCTTTTCTAAACGCCTCCGTCTCCTTTCTTTCTCTTTGAGGTCGATGGCTCCCATCTCCATGGACTCCAATACAGTACTAGCTCCCCTTCCCTTGGAGAAAAGTGGTGTCTCAACCTGCATCACACCTCTCGCCCGCAGCCTGCGATCCATTCGGACGGCCTGCGTCATGGCGTCCTCCAGAGAATCAGGCGGAGGGTGGAGTGCCAAGGCATCTTTCAGACGTTCAGACAGGCCTCTACGGAACAAGCCCCGGAGGGAGGCATCATCCCAACAGACCTCAGCAGCCCAGCGTCTGAACTCTGAGCAAAACCACTCGGCTGAGTGCTTCCCCTGACATACACTCATCACCATGTCCTCAGCCATCAGCACTCGATCAGGCTCATCATAAATATGCCCCAGGGCCTGAAAAAATGCATCCACAGTCATTCTCTCAGGGGCAGTGATAGGAAGGGAAAAAGCCCAAGCCTGGGGGGCTCCCCTTAACAGAGATATAATGACCCCCACCCTCTGACTTTCATCCCCAGAAGAGTGCGGTCTTAAAGAAAAAAAAAGCTTACAGCCTCTCTTGAAAACTTTAAATTCCTTTCTATCTCCGGAAAAGGTATCTGGTAATTTAATCGGGGGCTCAGGGGAAACTAATGTAACATCTTGAACCCCTGTCCCATGAGCACCAGATGATAAAGCCCCCTGCACAGTGTCAGCCATCAGCTGCTGAGACCGAGCCAGAGCTCGTTGTTCCTCATTCAGTGTCTGAGACATCTGAGTCAGGTGCTTTACCTGCTCAGAAAGGGCATACATAGGATCCATAACACACACAGGAGAAAAAAAAAAAAAAGTAGCGGTCAGTTATAATATCACGAACACCGCACTGCACTTGCTCACTGAGCCAGTGCGCGTGTCCTGAATAAGACAGACTGCACTCAAAGATACCTGTGGAGCGGGGCAGTAGCGGTGAAGATGCGTGCTTCAGACTAACAGGACCCTAAGCACGTGACTGCCAAGGGGCGGCGCCGGCCACAGGTCTCTCAGAGAAGGCAGTAACAGACAGAGATTGTTTCAGGCCAGAGGACCTTAAGCACGTGACTGCTGATGGGCGTGGCCTAAGCTCCAGAGAGCTATGAGCAGAAGGAAAACTCCTAGAAGGGTTACTACGGAACAGAGTTACCAAGGGGCATAGACAAAACGGATAGTCAGGATAGCCAGGTCATACACAGAGGGAGCAACGCAGTACAAGTGGAGCAGGCAGAGAATAACCAGAACGTAGCCAAGGGATCAGAAAACCAGAACGGGCAAATACACAGTACCAAGACAGTAGACAAGCTCACAACGAAGAGACGGACCGGGTCAAAACCAAACAAGCAACAAGATCAGGCACAGGCACACAGGAGGTCAACTAACTCAGCCGAGGGATGGAGTATAACTGACACCAGACCTAGGTCAATTGGCAACTAAATAGCCGCCCTCTGCCAGAGAGAGGCTGAAACCATTAACCCCAGTCTGACCAGGACGGGGCAAAGACAAAACCCCGTCCTGGGTCATGACACTTGCCTTGTTGGCGTTTTTAAAAAGGCATTTGAATTGGAATAAGCCATTGATTTTTCACATGGGGTGGTGTAAAAATTATCCCAGTTTGGAAAGCATCATGAGTTTTAGTCTTTGTTAAGTGAAGTAGCAATAGCTTTTTACAAGCCATCCAAAAATTATCCCTTTATTTAGGGAGACAAAACAGTTGTGAAAAAGTAATGGCTTCTTAACTAGGAGTGAAAAAATTATGCCTTTTTTGAATTCGCAACGGATTTTCAATTTCCTTAAATGATTAAGCAATTACAAAGGATTTTTATCTTAAATTTATCCTCTTTTTTTAGAGAGCAAGAACAGGCAAGCTGCTTTCAAAGTGAAGAAATAATGGCTTGTTACTCATGCTTTCCAATAATTAGCTCTATCTTGAGAGCTGTTTCATGTTTGCATACAATAAAGAGAGAATGTTTCAAAGCATAAGTAATGTCTAACACTATAAAACATAGTGGAAGCCAGAAGAAGTGACATGTGTCATGGGGATACCGCAACAGAAATGGTCCAGAACATTGCAGCTTCTGGTCACATGAAATCTGCACTGATTAGAACTGGTTTGCCACTACATTCTGGTATATATGGTTGCCACTGGCACTTGAGAAATGCCAGTGATAGTTCTACTTCCTGGTTAGGTGTTGGAAGAAATATTCAGTGTTTGGAGTAGGCGATTGGAGAGTTGTTCAGGAGGTTTCTACTTGGGGTTGGTTTGCATCTTTATCCTCATCCTCTAATATTTGGTTTCTCCTACCTATCCCTCCCCTTGTGTTCCACTCTGCTGTTTTGTGAGTATATTTGTATGATTGTGGTTTTCTTTCATCCCTGTTTGTATTCCCTTGTCTGTCTGATTAGTGTAATTCTGTACACCCCAACCTCACACATTGCTGGTTGGGGATGGAAGAGATAAGGTTTAAGATAGGAGCAGAGCAAGATATGTGACCTTGGCATCCCCACCTTCTGGGGTAATCCATGGGACAGGGATAGGCGAGGGCACCCTCTAGTTTCAGGGATCAGATAGGCGCCCACTGTCCCTAGTCACAACATGACAGCATGGCAATGTAGTGGAAGTGGCAGAAGCCACAAGATAGCATATTATGCCAAAGCAGGTAAGGAGATGTGTAGCAGTGTAGGGCCAGCAACATCTGCCCTGTCAGCAGCAATATGGTCTAGCGTTATAAAACATACTGGCTAGATGTGTGGGTGGAATGGCTCTGCTGTGCAGCGGCAGAAGCTGCACAGTAAGAAATCAGGGAGATAAGTGGCAGGGTAGGAAAACCAATGTCATTCCCATCAGATGCAATCAGAAGCAATAACGTCTAGCAATATAAAACATAGTGAGCAGGCAGTCAAGAGAAATGTGGCAGTAGCCAAACAATAGACAATTAAGATGCTGAAGGTAAGTAGATGTGTGGCACTGTACATCTATTAACCGCAGTTCTAACAACAGAATATACTTTAGCACAGGGTTCTCGAACACACGAGCCACATGCAGCATCTGAAGCTGCTTCATGTAGCCATGCCATGCGCTGGCAACCGGATGTCAGCTCCTGGCCTCTGATTGGCTGGCGGCTGGCATTGGTATCACTGTGCAAGAAGCTTGTCTTTGTGCGGCAATACATTCAACTGAAATAACGTGCCACCATTGGCGAACCCCTGGACCAGGTCACGATCATCAAGTGGTTTACGGTGCCTGCTTGCTGCATGTGCAAAAAAGAGGACATAGAGGGAATGAAGGACAGGGGAGATGAATCGTTTTTTCATTTTCTTTCTTGTGTTTGGGAAGAACAACATAATTGGGACATTACTACAATATTGGGACCTGGGTGGGCAGATTACTATAGTATAGGACCAAAATGGGGCATTATTACAAGATGAATATGAGGATGGTCACATTACCACAAGAAGTGAACCAGGGTGGCACATTAGTAAAACATGAATATTTCTGTCATCTCTATAAGTGAACAAAAGCTTTTAAACATTTTGTTGGCATTTCTCAGACATACAGTGTTACGTGGACTGTGAACAATTCTGTGATCTGTAAAACTGCTAGAAAGTTTTTAAAAATTACATAGGCTTTCATTTCTCAGACATAGGATACATACCCATTTGCGAGAAAAAAAACGGTCCGTTTTCTGGATGGAAAAAACGGTCCGATTCTATGCATTTGGCATGCGATTGTCATGCGATTTGTATGCGATTTTTAATTGCACATCCATTTTCCATCAGTTTTCCATCTGTATGCAATGCGATTTTAACCCCTTCACCCCCAAGGGTGGTTTGCACGTTAATGACCGGGCCAATTTTTACAATTCTGACCACTGTCTCTTTATGAGGTTATAACTCTGGAACGCTTCAACGGATCTTCGCGATTCTGAGAATGTTTTCTCGTGACATATTGTACTTCATGATAGTGGTAAAATTTCTTCCATATAACTTGCATTTATTTATGAAAAAAACGCAAATATGGCAAAAATTTTGAAAATTTAGCAATTTTCAAACTTTGAATTTTTATTCCCTTAAAACAGAGAAATATGTCACACAAAATAGTTAAGAAATAACATTTCCCACATGTCTACTTTACATCAGCACAATTTTGGAAGCAAAATTTTTTTTTGTTAGGAAATTATAAGGGTTAAAAGTTGACCAGCGATTTCTCATTTTTACAACAAAATTTACAAAGCCATTTTTTTTCGGGACCACCTCATATTTGAAGTCACTTTGAGGGGTCTATATAGCAGAAAATACCCAAAAGTGACACCATTCTAAAAACTACACCCCTCAAGATACTCAAAACCACATTCAAGAAGTTTATTAACCCTTCAGGTGCTTCACAGGAGCTGAAGCAACGTGGAAGGAAAAAATTAACATTTTACTTTTTAGTCACAAAAATGATCTTTTACAAACATTTTTTTTATTTTCCCAAGGGTAAGAGGAGAAATTGGACCACAAAGTTGTTGTCCAACATGTTCCTGATACGCTGATACCCCATATTGGGGGGAACCAACTGTTTTGGGACACGGCAGGGCTTGAAAGGGAAAGGACGCGTTTGATTTCCAAAACCAAAATTTGTGAATTGCGACGGAACCGCATGTTCGGTTTTGAGGGCCCCTGATGTGCCTAAACAGTAGGAAACCCCCCACATGTGACCCCATTTTGGAAACTAACCCCCTAAGGAACTTAATCTAGAGTTGGTGAGCACTTTGACCCCTAAGTGTTCACTAACGTTTTAATGCCTGGCGTGAAAAAAAAATAATATTTTTTTTTTCCACAAAAAGTGATGTTTTAGTCCCAATTTTTTATTTTTCACAAGGAAAGAGGAGAAATTGGACCCCAAAAGTGGTTTTGCAATTTGTCCTGAGTACGCTGATACCCCATATGTTGGGGGGATACACTGTTTGGGCACACGGCAGGCTCGGAAGGGAAGCAGTGACTTTTGGAATGCAGACTTGCATGGAATGGTCTGCGGGCGTCATGTTCCGTTAGGCAGAGCCCCTGATGTGCCTAAACAGTGGAAACCCCCCACATGTGACCCATTTTGGAAACTAGACCCCCTAAGGAACTTATCTAGGTGTGTGGTGAGCACTTTGAACCCCAAGTGTTTCACTAACGTTTTAATGCCCTGGAGTGAAAAAAAAAATATTTTATTTTTTCAAAAATATGTTAGTCCCAATTTTTATTTTCCAAGGAGTATGAGAAAATTGACCAAGTTGTTCCATTTTCTATACTGAACCCATATTTGGGGACCACTGTTTGCACGTGCAGGATCGATGGAACCCGTTTGACTCAACCAAGTGGAATTGCACGGTCATTGTACGGGCCACTGATTCTAAACATTGAAACCCCCATGTGACCCATTTTGGAAACTGACCCTAAGGATCTTATCTAGTGTTGGTGACACTTTGAACCCCAAGTTTCATAAGTTATATGTGCGTGAAAAAAAAAAATTTCCACAAATGATTTTTATCCCCATTTTATTTCCCAAGGTAAGAGGAAAATTGGACCAAAGTGTTGTCCAATTTTTCTGAGTACGCTGATACCCAATGTGGGGAACACTGTTTGGGCATACGGCAGCTGAAGGAAAGAGTGACGTTTTGAACAAATTATGGAATGTCTGCGGGACCAGTCGTTTGAGAGCCCCTGATGTGCCTAAAACATGAAACCCCCACATGTGACCACATTTTGGAAACTAGACCCCTAAGAACTTATCTAGTGTGTGGTAGCACTTTGAACCCTCAGTGTTCACAAGTTTAATGCAGCGTGAAGAAAAAAATATTTATTTTTTTCCACAAAAGTGATGTTTTAGTCCCAAATTTTTTATTTTCCCAAGGGTAAGAGGAGAAATTGGACACAAAAGTGTTGTCAATTTGTTCTGAGTACGCTGATACCCATATGTTGGGGGAATCACTGTTTGGGCAACGGCAGGGCTCGAAGGGAAGACAGTTGACTTTTCCAAAGCCAGAACATTGCTGGAATTGGATCCGGGCGTCATGTCCGTTAGAGAGCCCGATGTGCCTAAACAGTGGAAACCCCCACATGTGACCCCATTTTGGAACTAGACTCCCTAAGGAACTTATCTAGTGTGTGTGAGCATTTGAACCCCAAGTGTTCACCAAGTTTTACATGTCAGTGAGAAAAAAAAATCTATTTTCCACAAACATGATGTTTTTGTCCCAATTTTTATTTTCCCAAGGGTAAAGAGGACATTGACACAAAAGTTGTTGTCAATTTTCCTGAGTACACTGATACCCCATATGTGGGGAAAAACCACTGTTTGGGCACGGCAGGGCTCGAAGGGAAGGAGCGCGTTTGACTTTTCCAAACCAAAATTGGCTGGAATTGCGAACGGACGCCATGTCGCGTTTGGAGAGGCCCCTGATGTGCCTAAACAGTGGAAACCCCCCACATGTGACCCCATTTTGGAAACTAGACCCCCTAAGGAACTTATCTAGATGTGTGGTGAGCACTTTGAACCCTCAAGTGCTTCACGCAAGTTGTAATGTAGAGCGTGAAGAAAAAAAATCATATTTTTTCCACAAGCATGATGTTTTAGTCCCCAATTTTTATTTTCCCAAGGTAAGAGGAGAAATTGACCACAAAAGTTGTTGTCCAACATGTCCTGAGTAGCTGATACCCCATATGTGGGGGGGAACCACTGTTTGGGCGCACGGCAGGGCTTGAAAGGAAGGAGCCGTTTGACTTTTCAAACCAAAATTGGCTGGAATTGCGAACGGACGCCATGTCGCGTTTGGAGGGCCCCTGAGTGCCAAACAGTGGAAACCCCCCACATGTGACCCATTTTGGAAACTAGACCCCTAAGGAACTATCTAGATGTGTGGTGAGCACTTTGAACCCTCAAGTGCTTCACGCAAGTTTGTAATGTAGAGCGTGAAGAAAAAAAATCATATTTTTTCCACAACATGATGTTTTAGTCCCCAAATTTTTATTTTCCCAAGGGTAAGAGAGAAATTGGACCAAAAAAGTGGTTGTCCAATTTGTTCTGAGTACGCTGATACCCCAAATGTTGGGGGGATCCACTGTTTGGGCATACGGCAGGGCTCGGAAGGGAAGCAGTGACGTTTTGGAATGCAGACTTGATGGAATGGTCTGCGGGCGTCATGTTCCGTTAGCAGAGCCCCTGATGTGCCTAAACAGTGGAAACCCCCCACATGTGACCCCATTTTGGAAACTAGACCCCCTAAGGAACTTATCTAGGTGTGTGATGAGCACTTTGAACCCCCAAGTGTTTCACTAAAGTTTATAATGCCCAGGTGTAAAAAAAAAAATCCTACTTTTACCTCACACAAATGATGTTTTAGTCCCCAATTTTTTATTTTCCCAAGGTTAAGAGGAGAAATTGGACACCAAAAGTTGTTGTTCAATTTGTCCTGAGTAACACTGGTACCCATATGTGGGAAAAAACTGTTTGGGCACAATTTGGGGCTCAGAAGGGAAATTGTGACGTTTTGGAAGCCAGACTTTGATGGAATGGTCTGCGGGCGTCATGTTCCGTTTGCAGAGCCCCTGATGTTCCTAAACAGTAAAAAAAAAACAGAAGTGACATAATTTTGGAAAGTAGACTCCCAAGGAACTTTCTAAATGTGCCCCCCTTCTGGAACTAATCTTTCCTGTAAAGTAAATTAGTAGTGCATTGAGGTGTGGTACAATTTGAAACAATCCTTCATACACAGGCCAGGTTTTTCGGGCAGGTGTCCGCATTGGTAAGTGGTGTCCTTGCGTATTCCCCTTTTGTAACACACTCGGCACCTTTTTTGTGGCTTACCTTTTCTTCCAGTTGGCGGGAACCACCCCCGGGAAATGCTGACCTGGTATGATACGAGCACCTTCAGTTCCGGAAGTACTAGGGCCCGCTGTTTCCTGAGCGCCAAACATCAGGGCCTTAACCACTACCTCCTGAAACTGAAGGTACGTCGTATCGCTGTTGCGTGCACATCGTGACAGCAGAAAGCGTTGAGCATTGCCATTTGGACGATGTGCACGGACAGCTCTTGTACCACACCTTGGCCTTTCTCAAAGCACTGTACGGTTGGAGGAGTTGATCAGAGAGATCAACACCCCCCATGTATTTATTGTAACCCCAGTACACAGTCCGGTTTGCGGACCTGTGTAGAGGTACCCCGTACAGTGCTGAGGGCGCTGCCATCACCATGTATGGTGGTCAAGAGAAGGACATCCCTCTTGTCCTTGTACTTGACCACCAACAGGTGGTCGCTACATTGGGCTCTGCTCTCACCCTTTCTGAGCATCAGCCCAAGTAGCGTCTTTGGGAGGCCTCTCTGATTTTTGCGGACGGTACCGCAGGCTGCGGTACCTCGCGCAGAAGGGATTTGTAGAGTGGGATGCTGGAATAAAAGTTATCAGTGTAAAGGTGATAACCTTTATCCAGCAGTGGGTGCACCAAATCCCACACAATTTTCCCCACTCACTCCCAGGACGGGGGGACACTCAGGGGGTACAATCCTGGTGTCCTTTCCTTCGTAAACTCTAAAGCTGTGTGTGTACCCTGAGGTACTCTCACACAGCTTGTAGAGTTTGATTCCGTACCTTGCCCTCTTGCTGGGCAGGTACTGGCGGAATGCGAGCCATCCCTTAAAATGAACCAAGGACTCATCCACGCAGATGTCCCTTTGGGGCACGTACACTTCAGCAAACTTTTTGTTGAAGTGTTCGATGACCGGCCGAACTTTGAACAGGCGGTCAAAGTTGGGGTCATCTCGTGGGGGACACTGTGCATTATCATTATAATGCAGGAATTTGTGGATGGCCTCAAAACGCGTCCGAGCCATGACCATTCGGAACAGTGGAGTGTTGTATAAAATTATCAACACTCCAATATTGCCGAATTTTCTGGCTTCTTCAGGATCCCCATATGGAGGACCAGGCCCCAAAACTGCATCATTTCAACTGCGTCTACAGGAGACCAGTTGGAAAATGATGAACGGGGGTTTTTGCGCCAAAAATTGCCGAGCGTACAAATTTGTTTGCTCCACCATGAGGTTAATTAAATCCTCAGAGAAAAAGACTTTGAAAAAGTCTATTTCTGTGAAGCCGGTGGAGTCAAACCTGATTCCTGATTCTGCCACAAAATCAGAATCAGTGGCTCGTAATTTTTCGGGGCCGGGGTCCATACGGGGTCCGAAGAGGGGTGCGCTGGTTCATTTTCAGGGGCGGGCGCTGCCTCATGTTCTGTCCTGGGGCGTCTGCGTGGAGGTTCCGCAGGACCCGAGGAAGAAGATGAGGAGGAAGAAAACATTCATCTGAAAAATAAAGAAATGTGGGAATCCTCTCCCTCGCTATCAGTGTCAGAGGCAAGGAAAGCGTATGCCTCCTCCACTGAATAGCGCTGTTGGGATGAGCGTGACGAGGGACATTTTTTTTGTGAATGTGGTGCTTTTGTGGAACTTTATTTATAACTGTGTGTGTGTGTGGGGGGGGGGATAGTGATTGGTGTAAACTAAGCTGAAAAGAAAAAGCTAAAAGAAAAGAAAGCGAATAGGGAAAAAAAAGGCCTGTGAAAAAAAAGTCTAAACCAGCAGGCACGAGCTCTGATAAGTGACCGGTGTCACTTATCAAAGTTCCGTGGCTGCTGGATGTGCGCACGGGAGTGACGGAAAGGGGGGTGAAAAAAAAAAACTGGCAGGCACGAGCTCTGATAAGTGACCGTGTCACTTATCAAAGTTCCGCGGCTGCTGGATGTGCGCACGGGAGTGGCGGAAAGGGGGTGAAAAAAAAAAACTGGCAGGCACGAGCTCTGATAAGTGACCGCTGTCACTTATCAAAGTTCCGCGGCTGCTGGATGTGCGCACGGGAGTGGCGGAAAGGGGGGTGAAAAAAAAAACTGGCAGGCACGAGCTCTGATAAGTTGACCGCTGTCACTTATCAAAGTTCCGCGGCTGCTGGATGTGCGCACGGGAGTGGCGGAAGGGGGGTGAAAAAAACGGCAGGCACGAGCTCTGATAAGTGACCGCTGTCACTTATCAAAGTTTCCGCGGCTGCTGGATGTGCGCACGGGAGTGGCGGAAAGGGGGGTGAAAAAAAAACAAAAAAAACAGCAGGAACGAGCTCTGATAAGTGACTGGTGTCACTTTCAAAGTTCCGCGGCTGCTGGATGTGCGCACGGGAGTGGCGGAAAAGTTGGTGGGAAAAAAAAAAAAAACAGCAGGAACGAGCTCTGATAAGTGACTGGTGTCACTTATCAAAGTTCCGTGGCTGCTGGGTGTGCGCACGGAGTGGCGGAAAAGTTGGTGAAAAAAAACAAAAAAAAAAACAGCAGGAATGAGCTCTGATAAGTGACTGGTGTCACTTATCAAAGTTCCGTGGCTGCTGGGTGTGCGCACGGGAGTGGCGGAAAAGTTGGTGGAAAACAAAAAAAAAAAAAACAGCAGGAACGAGCTCTGATAAGTGACTGGTGTCACTTATCAAAGTTCCGTGGCTGCTGGGTGTGCGCACGGGAGTGGCGGAAAAGTTGTGAAAAAAAACAAAAAAAAAAACAGCAGGAACGAGCTCTGATAAGTGACTGGTGTCACTTATTAAAGTTCCGTGGCTGCTGGATGTGCGCACGGGAGTGGCGGAAAAGTTGGTGAAAAAAAACAAAAAACGGCAGGAACGAGCTCTGATAAGTGACTGGTGTCACTTATCAAAGTTCCGTGGCTGCTGGATGTGCGCACGGGAGTGGCGGAAAGGGGGGGTGAAAAAAAAAACGGCAGGCACGAGCTCTGATAAGTGACCGCTGTCACTTATCAAAGTTTGCGGCTGCTGGATGTGCGCACGGAGGGGGGTGCGAAAGTGTTGATGGGTGAACTGCGTCACCAATCAACGCTCGGCGGCGCAAAGGGGGGGTAAAAAAGAGGGGGAAAGGGAAGGGGGGAGGGGGAAATGGGGGATTGGGGTGGATCGGGCAGGGATCGGGGCTCAAAAACTCACGTTTGTAGTCTTTTCTTTCTTTTCTCTTCTTTCTTCTCTCTTCTTTTTCTCTCTTCAGCAGGAGTTGTGGTGTCACAGGCTACTGTGGCACCACAATGCCCAGCACAGGAGGAGATCTGGCAGTGTGGACCGCACAGCAGGAATCCTCAGCAAGTGTGGGACCCCTGCAGTGCGGTCAGACAGGTCAGATCCAGTTTGCAGACAGGTCACAGAGCGGTCACATTCGCTGCTGTGACCTGTCATTGGTGGGATCAATGATCACATCAATCCCACCAATCAAAGGAGACCCCTGCATTGCCGGTTGCTAGGCACCGGCCTAGTAATCGGAGCTCACAGCTCCGATTCCTAGGCAGGTCACCGGCAGGTCACCTAGCAGGGCACAGAGCGGTCACACCGCTGCTGTGCCCTGTGATTGGCGCGATCGTCGATGACATCGATCGCGCCAATCAGCTCCTTCATGCCCTACAGGCCCTGGCCTAGGATCGGTGCTATTACTGCACCGATCCAGGCAGGTACAGGCAGGGCACAGCGCGGATATACCGTGGCTGTGCCCTGCGATTGGCGCGATCGATGTGATCGGCGATCGCGCCAATCCGGGGGGGGTCTGGACCTTCCTAGGCCCAGGCCTAGGATCGAGTACATCGGTACTCGATCCTAGCCTGCGATCTCACTGTTTTAGCCGCTCTGATTGGCTGAAACAGTGAGAAAGGCTGTGATTGGCTGTTCAGAATTCAACAGCCAATCACAGCGATCGGGAGGCCTGAGGGGGGAGGACGCAGCCCGGGATGCCGACGCCAACTTCCAAGAGGTAAGCTGGCGTCGGAATTTTAATGCGATCACCGCTACTTAAGTCGCGATGTCGCATTAAAGGGCATGACGTACTATCCCGTCCATGGTCAGAATGGCACGGGTTTTATGGACGGGATAGTACGTCTAATGTCAGAGAGGGGTTAACATAATGTTTTACATAGAGCAGTTCTCTCTATGTAAAAACTCATGTTAAAATCACATTGTAAAAAAAATGTAACACAAAAAGAAAATAATTATATATATATATATATATTATATATTATATATATATATATATAGGTCATACACTTCTACATAGTATAATAGCCGCTAATTCAATTGCCAGCTTTTGTGAAATTACAGACCCGGCATGAAATGATGCATGGTTTACATACAGTTAACCATGCCATTTCATGTAGTTTGATATATGGTTTTCACTAACAATGATATGAGTGTTTGTGTGCAAAATTTCATACATGTAGGGGTTAATTAAAGGTGTAAATTCGTAAAAAAAAATGCGTGGGCTCCCGCGCTATTTTCTCTACCAGACAGGCAAAGCCAGCGAGTGGGAGCAGATAATAATAGCCTAGGGAGGGTGAATTTATTTTGTGCCCCCTCCCAGCTACTAACATCTGCCCCCAGCCACCCCAGAAAAGGCAAATCTATAATTAGATGCGCCCTTTCTGGCACTTAGTCCGTCTATTCCCATTGCCATGTAGCGGTGGCTAATGGGTTAATAATGGGTTAAAAGCCACCTTGCTATTGGAAGGTGACTTTAAGCCAGGTTAATAATTGAGAGTTGTCAATTAGACAACTCTCAATTATTAATCCTATTGTATGAAATAAAAATAAAACACACACCTTTAATTAAAAATCATTTTAATGAAATAAACACACAGTTTTTGACCATCTTTTATTTTCCTGGTATTCCTTCGATTCCCTTGTTCTCCTGTAATAAAAATAAAATAATAAAGCAACATTATTCTTACCTATCTGGTGCTCAGTCAGGTCCACCCTGTAATCCTTCACAAAGGGTTAACTGGTTTACAGCAAGCAGCGCAGCTAATGATGGCAGCTCAGCTGTAAGCCCTTGAATGAATGAGCTCCTCTCTCGGCTGTCAGGAGAGGAAGTGATTAGTGTGGGAAGCTTAATTGATTGCTTCCCAGGCTAATCAGTTCAGGTCAGCCGGGGATTCCCTCTGATGTCACTGATGCTGTGCCGTGTCACTGGCTGACCTGAACTGATTAGACTGGCTTTGCCTGTCTGGTGGAGAAAATAGAATGTCATTGTTAGTGAAAACCATACAGTATATCAAACTACATGAAATGACATGGTTAACTGTATGTAAACCATGTGTCATTTCATGTCGGGTCTGTAATTTCACAAAGCCGGCAATTGAATTAGCGCCTATTATACTATGTAGAAGTGTATGAACTATAAATATATATATATACGTGTCACAATGACATGTATATATATATGTATGTATTCTATGTGTATATATCTAGTGTTTTGTGAGCTGTCAGTGTGATTTTACAGTAGCCGGGGATAATTTGCCGCTTTTCAAAGGACACCGGTGCGTATAAATCAGACAGCACTCGCATGGTGCGAGTGCTGTCCGATTATTTCTCACACCCATTGACTTGTATTGGCCAGTCTCATCCGAAATCACAGCAAATCGCAGCATGCAGCGATTTTTTTTCTCAGTCCGATTTCGGGTGAGAAAAAAATCGCAAATGAGATTGTCACCTATTAAATAACATTGTCCAAGTACAA
>JARQOD010000009.1:155018577-155138897 GCA_033576555.1 Oophaga sylvatica
AACTACTAAAATGCTTGTGCTCCCCTCCATCTCTCGCCTCGCTACTGCAACATCCTTTTCTCTGGCCCCCCTGCTAACACCCTGCACCTCCCTCCACCCTTAATCTGCTGTCCGATATTCATCTCTCTCCTCCTACTCCTCCGATCTCCCCTCTGCCCTTCACGGCTCCCACCCCCCTCAGGAATCCAATTCAAAGACAAATACTGTCTACAAGGCCATCAAAACCCGTTCACCAATGTCCTGAACTAATCTCCCAGCCTTTCCCTCCAATCCCCCGGTCCCCCAAGACCTCCTTCTCTCCCCCACATTTATTCGCTCCTCACCCAACCCCTCCAAGACTTCTCCCAATATCCCCCATCCTCTGGAATTCTTTGCCCCAACCGTCCGACTATCAACCACTCTCGGTCTTCAGAGAAACCTAAACCCATCTCTTCGGGAAAACCTACACCTGCAATGACCCCGCTGCCTCCCCACCACTACCGGAGATATCGCTTCAACCAACACCGGAACTGCTGCAATCCTCCAACCTGCTGTCTCCGTCCCCCATCCTGTAGAATGTAAGCCCGAAAGGGCAGGGTCCTCTCCCCTCTGTACCCGTCTGTGATTGTTAGTTTGTTTACTGTAAATGATATCTGTAATTTGTATGTAACCCCTTCTCATGTACAGCACCATAGAATCAATGGTGCTATATAAATAAATAATAATAATAAATAATAATAACATAGTGCGCCATACAAAATAATGAGCCCCATACATTCCTCTATACAGAATAATGAGCCCCATATATTGCTCAATACAGAATGGGCTCCATATAATGCTCCATACAGAATAGGCCCCATATGTGCTCCATATGATGCTCCATATACAAAGGGCCCTATATGATGCCCCATAAATAATGAACCGCATATGATGCTCTAGTATATGATGGGTCCCATATATGATGCTCCAGTGTATGATGAACCCCATATAATGCTCCAAATATAATGGTCCCTATATATAATGCTCCATATGTAATGGTCTCCATGTGATGCTCCATATATAATGTGCCCCATATGATGCGCCATATATAATGGGCCCCATATGATGCTCATGTATATGATGTGCCCCATGGATGGACAAACGTGACGTCATCACGCTCTCTGACCTGAAATGTCCCTGTCAGGAAACACGGAAGATGTCACAGCAGTGGAGCAGGGAGAGGTAAGTATTGCAAGTGCTGGGGCCCTGAGCTAGCAGGGGGGGCACACTTTTGGGCGCCGGGAACTGGCACAGGGCCCCTCATAGTACGCCGGTGTCTCTGACGGCGAGTGGGCCCCCCAACTGCTTAGGGCACCGGCACTTGCCCTGGTGGGCCAGTTGCTGACCCCGGCCCTGGGGGGTACAGCCCAGTTAGGGAGGTGGAAAAACTGACATATGTTGAGGAGTAGGCTGGACGTTCAGCAGCTGCAAATGGAGGAATTGGAGTAGTCGAAAGAAGAGGAGGACAAAGCGAGCCATTTTGTTGGCAACCTATGTGTCATCAGGGGAAGGTGGTACAAAATCCTTTGAAACCCAGGAAAGGTTCATTTTAATGAAGGTGAGATCACCTACATTTTGGGTCGACAGCCGGGTCCTTCTTTCTGTCAGGATTGATCCAGCAGCACTGAAGACTCTTTCTGATAGGACACTACCAGCAGCGCAAGCGAGCTCCTGTAAGGCATATTGTGCCAATTCAGGCCAGGTGTCCACTTTACAGGCCCAGTAGTCAAAGAGGAATGAACTGTGAGGGAGAATATCGATAGGGGAGGAGAGGTAATTTTGAACCATAGTTGACAACTGTTGTCTCCTGTCTGCTGCAATCGATTCAGTATTACCACTTACCAGTCGTGTGAGCGTTACTCGAGAAATCAGACCACAACATGGTCATGAAACCCCTGTCTCAAATGCCACTTCAGCTGTGTGCACCACGAACACCTCTTCCGTTTGGCCCAGTACGGCTCATCGTAGAATCTGCACCACTGCTGTGTGCTGGGAATGCCTCTAGCAAACGGTTTACCAGAGTTTCTTGTTTGTTCGCCAATATTAGCTCTAGGTTCTCCTGTGGCATGATGTTCTGGAATTTGCCTTTATAGCGTGGATCGAGGATGCTGGCCAACCAGTAGTCGTCATCCTTCATAATTTTGGCAATGCGGAGGTCCCTTTATAGGATCCGCAAGACATAATCACACATGTGGACCAATGTTCCAGGTGTCAATGATGCACTACCAGTGGTGGGTGGAGGAGCACTTTCTGCCAAATCCACATCCCTCCATTCACGCACAAACCCTGTACCTGACCTTGGCAAGCCAACATTTTCTCTTGCCCCCTGAGAAGCATCATCCTCCCCAAAATAATCATCCCCCTCATCCTCCTCCTCTTCCTCTGCCTGACTGTCATGAAGGCTTCCCGCCTCCTCCTCCGCTGCAGACACCTGATCCTTAATGTGCGTCAAAGTTTGCATGAGCAGACGCATAAGTTGGATGCTCAAGCTTATGATGGCGTCATCTGTACTTACCAGCCGTGTGCATTCCTCAAAACACTGAAGGACTTTACAGAGGTCTTTCAGCTTTGACCACTACACACCTGACAACTCCATGTTTGCCCTCAAACTGCCTGCCCGTGTATCCACCCACAAATGCAGTACAGCCTGACTCTGTTCGCACAGCCTCTCAACCATGTGCATGGTGGAATTCCACCTTGTTGCAATGTCTATGATTAGGTGGTGCTTGGGGAGGTGGAGCTATCGCTGCAGTCTCTGCATACGACTGGAGTCTACGGGCGAGCGACGGATGTGCGAGCATAGTCTTTGCACCTTATGGAGCAGGCCTGGTAACTCCGGAAAAATATTTATGAAGCACTGCACCACCAGGTTCAAGGTGTGAGCCAGGCAAGGTATGTGTCTGAGTTTTGCCAGGGCTATGGCCGCCACAAAATTACGGCCGTTATCACTGACTACCTTGCCTGGCTCAAGATGTAGACTGCCCAGCCATGACTCAGTTTCTCGCTGCAAGTAGTCGGCCAGTACCTCTGCGGTGTGTCTGTTGTTGCCCAAAGACATCATCTTTAAAACAGCCTGCTGACGCTTACCACTAGCTGATCGATAATGGGACACTGTCACGCTGTCTCTGCGTACAGGAGGTCAGGGGCCTAAGCTGACCCTAAGCTGGGGCCCTGACTAATCCCTCTACCTGGAGGTACTGTTAAAGGTACAGAGGTCCAGGCCGCCAGCGTAACCCCTACCTCCTGAGGATCCCTGAACCTCAGTAATCTAGTCCTGAGAAGGACCCCGATCACAACAACAGGGGACAGGATAATATAAGCCAACACACAGTACTAGACGAACGAGACAGTACGAGGGGAAAACCAAAAACCACCTTGCATACAAAAACTCACACCACAACAACAGAGGGAACACCAATGGGTAAGGAGATAAATGATAAAGCGAGGAAGGGAAAAAACCACACCAAGTACACTTCACTCCAAACTCCAAAATACCACGAGCCGCTCTGTTTGTCTGCAAGGAATGCTTTCACCGACAACCTCCCTAACAGACCGGCAGGTATTTGAAGGAGTCCCACTACTGCAGCATTGACTGCAGCTGGGCGAGGCTGGGCCTCATCTAGCACAGAGAGAGAGAATTAACTCCCTCACTGCCGAAAAACACAAAGCACCAAAAACTCAGCTGCGAGAAGTCAGGCTGTGTAATCGTGACGATCTTCATGGCGACACACCCGTGACAGTACCCCCCCTTCTACGAGGGGCCTCCGGACCCTCAGGGCCAGGTTTATCCGGGTGAGTCGTGTGGAAGGCCCGAATTAATCGGTCTGCGTTAATATCCGACGCAGGAACCCACATCCTCTCCTCAGGACCATACCCCTTCCAATGAACCAGGTACTGAAGGGACCGGCGATTAAAGCGTGAATCGATGACTTTCGATACCTGAAACTCCAAGTTACCATTGACCACCACTGGAGGAGGAGGTAAAGGTGACGGTATCACCGGCGCCACATACCTCTTAAGCATAGATCTGTGGAACACGTTGTGAATTTTAAACGTAGGTGGGAGGTCAAGACGGAATGCCACCGGATTAATTATAGAACTGATCCTGTACGGCCCGATGAACCTGGGACCCAGTTTCCAGGAGGAAACCTTAAGTTTTATATTCTTGGTAGACAACCATACCCGATCGTTCACACTTAGGTCCGGACCAGACACTCTCATCCTATCAGCCATACGTTTGTATCGCTGCCCCATAGTATTCAGATTATTCAGCACCCCTCTCCATACTGAAGCGAGTGATGACGAAAATCGTTCCTCCTCAGGAACCCCCGAAGAGCCCCCCCTATTGAAAGTACAAAACTGGGGGTGAAAACCATATGCCCCAAAAAACGGGGACTTACCAGTGGACTCGCTCCGCCTATTATTAAGAGCAAACTCTGCCAGAGGTAAGAAAGAAGCCTAGTCCTCCTGGTTCTCTGACACAAAACACCGGAGATATGTCTCCAAGCTCTGGTTCAGACGTTCCGTCTGACCATTGGTCTGAGGATGAAAAGCCGATGTAAACGATAAATGCATCCCCCGCCGTGTACAAAATGCCTTCCAGAATTTGGACACAAACTGAGACCCCCGATCAGACACCACATCGGAGGGTACCCCGTGAAGCCTCACAATCTCCCCAATGAACACCTGCGCAACAGTTTTAGCATTAGGAAGAGCAGGAAGAGCGATAAAATGTGCCATCTTGCTTAACCAGTCCACTACGAGTATGACCGTTTTACCCGAAGACGGAGGGAGGTCCGTAATAAAGTCCATAGACAGATGAGTCCAAGGACGCTCCGGGATCTTCAAAGGTAAGAGGGCCCCAGACGGACGGGTATGTGGGGTCTTAGAGCGCGCACAAACCCCGCAGGATGCGACAAAAGTTACCACCTCCCAATGTAAGTTAGGCCACCAAAACCGACGCGAGAGGAGATCCACAGTTGCTTTACTCCCTGGGTGTCCTGCCAAAGCTGAGTTATGGTGTGCCTCGATCACCTTTTGTCGCAACTGATCTGGAACAAACAGTCTCCCTGGAGGTCCAACAGGGGCGTCCCCCTGAGCCTCCAATACCTCCTCCTCAAGCTCAGAGCATACTGCCGACACCACCACCCCCTCCTGAAGGATAGGAACCGGGTCATCCGTATTCCCGGCCCCAGGGAAACTACGAGATAAGGCATCCGCCTTTACATTTTTTGACCCAGGACGATATGTGACAACAAAATTAAACCTGGTAAAAAACAACGACCACCTAGCTTGTCTGGGATTCAGACGTTTTGCGTACTCCAGATATAGCAGGTTCTTGTGATCGGTGATGACGGTGACTGGATGGACTGCCCTCTCCAAAAAATGGCGCCACTCCTCAAAAGCTAACTTAATGGCCAAGAGTTCCCTATTGCCGACATCGTAATTCCTCTCAGCGGACAACAATTTTTTAGAGAAAAAGGCGCACGGATGCCACTTACCAGGGGACGAACCTTGTGACAATACTGCTCCCACCCCTACCTCGGAAGCGTCTACCTCTACAATGAACGGCTGTGACACATCAGGTTGAATGAGTATGGGTGCCGAGGCAAAACATTTTTTCAAGGAGGAGAATGCTTGACAAGCCTTGTCAGACCACCTAGAAAAATCCGTCCCCTTTTTTGTCATGTCTGTGAGAGGTTTAACCATGGATGAGAAATTACGAATAAACTTCCGGTAATAATTAGCAAACCCCAGGAAACGTTGTAGAGCCTTAAGATTCTCTGGCAGATCCCACTCAAGAACTGCCCGCACTTTCCCAGGGTCCATACGAAAACCGGACGCTGAAACCAGGAAGCCTAAAAACTGGAGTTCCTGTACGGCTAACATACACTTTTCCCATTTGACGTACAGTTTATTATCCCGCAAGATCTGTAACACCTGCCTAACATGCTCCTGAAGAGACACAAGATCCGGCGAGTAAATTAAGATATCATCCAGATATATGACAACAAACTGTCCCACCAGGCGGCGAAAAATTTCATTTACAAAGTGTTGGAACATCGCCGGGGCATTAGTCAGACCGAATGGCATGACAAGGTTCTCATAATGCCCCTCCGGAGTGTTAAACGCCATCTTCCACTCATCCCCCTCCTTCATCCTAATCAGATTGTACGCCCTCCTGAGATCCAACTTAGAGGACCATTTGGCGCCCACAATCTGATTGAAGAGATCGGGAATAAGTGGGAGCGGATACGGATCTCGGACCGTAATCCGATTAAGTTCACGGAAATCCAGGCAAGGGAGTAGGCCTCCATCTTTCTTCTTCACAAAGAAGTACCCCCGCGGCCACCGGGGAAGATGAAGGTCTAATATGCCCCTTAGCCAGACTTTCAGAAATATAATCCTTCATGGCCTGCCTCTCAGGACCAGATAGGTTATACAACCTTGATTTAGGTAACTTGGCCTCAGGGAGCATTTTTACAGAACAGTCATACACGCGATGAGGGGGTAGTTCCTGACACCCTTTCTCCGAGAATACATCCTCAAAGTCCGCCAGAAATGGAGGTAAGACCCTAGGAGTGACCGCACCGATGACCGTATTCATGCAGTTTTTATTACAGAATTCACTCCATTGGCTTATCTCTCTGGATTGCCAATTAATAACTGGGTTATGCTTAGTTAACCAAGGAAGGCCCAACACTATAGGAGTGGGAAGACCCTCCAACACGTAACAAGACAACAGTTCTTTATGTATCGCCCCCACTTGAAGTTTTACGTTATGCACCGCTTGCAAAAAACTTCCCTGACCGAGAGGCCTGGCGTCGATTGAGAATATGGGGATCGGTTTAGCCAACACACTCAATCGCATACCTTGAACCCGGGCAAACCGAGCGTCCACCAGATTAGCCCCGGCCCCACTATCCAGAAGAACAGATATCCTCTCAGTTCTCGTACCCACCACCACCTCCGCCGGTACGAGAAACTGAGACGAACCTAGGGACGAAATACCTACTCCCAGATTGCCGTCCACCACACAACCTGGGATCAACAGTTTTCCGACGACTCTTCATTCTGCAAAGGACGGGATGGACACCCCCCAATAGAATGTCCTATTCTCCCGCAGAAGAAACACCTTCCTGTCCTATGGCGCACCGCCAGTCCCCTCCCCCGAAATGATGTCCCTCCTAATTGCATAGGCTCCTCTGGACTGACCAGGGGAACCAAAATATAAGGGACCCTTGAAGAAGGTGGAGTCATCACAGGGGGCGGAGTTACCCCGCACCTCTCCCGAAGCCGTCTGTCAATGCGAATAGCAAGGGCCATAGCGGCTTCCAGTGACGCGGGAGGGTCATACTGTGCCAACACATCCTTCAATTTGTCAGATAAACCTTGACAAAACTGGCTTCTAAGAGCCGCGTCATTCCACTGGGTGTCCGTGGCCCACCTACGGAACTCCGAACAGAATTGCTCCGCCGGACGATCTCCCTGCTGGATCCTACGTAACTTAGATTCAGCAAGGGAGATCCGATCCGGGTCATCATATACGAGACCCAGAGCAACAAAAAACCTATCCACTGACTGGAGAGCCGGGGAGCCCCGGGGGAAGAGAGAACGCCCATGATTGTGGGTCCCCTTGTAGGAGCGAGATGACAATTCCCACCCTTTGTTCTTCACTCCCCGATGACCGAGGCCGCAGCCGAAAGTACAATTTACACGCCTCCCGGAAAAAAAAAACTTGTCCCGCCCTCCAGTGAACCTGTCAGGGAGAGCTACTTTAGGTTCTGGTCCGACTTGCTCCAGGGGATACAAAACCTTGGACTTAACGTCCGCCAGCTCCATGGACAAACTCTGCAACTGCCGAGCTAGACTGGCTACTGGATCCATGGTAGCTGGAGAGAATCTTTTGTGGGTCGGTGAAAATGTCACTCTGTCTCTGCGTACAGGAGGTCAGGGGCCTAAGCTGACCCTAAGCTGGGGCCCTGACTAATTCCTCTACCTGGAGGTACTGTTAAAGGTACAGAGGTCCAGGCCGCCAGCGTAACCCCTACCTCCTGAGGATCCCTGAACCTCAGTAATCTAGTCCTGAGAAGGACCCCGATCACAACAACAGGGGACAGGATAATATAAGCCAACACACAGTACTAGACGAACGAGACAGTACGAGGGGAAAACCAAAAACCACCTTGCATTCAAAAACTCACACCACAACAACAGAGGGAACACCAACGGGTAAGGAGATAAATGATAAAGCGAGGAAGGGAAAAAAACACACCAAGTACACTTCACTCCAAACTCCAAAATACCACGAGCCGCTCTGTTTGTCTGCAAGGAATGCTTTCACCGACAACTTCCCTAACAGACCGGCAGGTATTTGAAGGAGTCCCACTACTGCAGCATTGACTGCAGCTGGGCGAGGCGCACCTTTCCACTCACTGATTGTTTGAGTGCATCGACAATGCGGTCTTTGACATGCAGGTCGAGGGCAGGGATGGCTTTTCTAGAAAAGAAGTGCTGACTGGGTAGGTCATAGTGTGGGACAGCGTAGGCCATGAGCTCTCGGAACGCTGCGCTTTCAACCAAACAGAAGGGCATCATCGCTAATGAGATCAGTTTGACAATGTAGGCGTTCAAAGCCAGTGAGGTATTGTAGTCCGTCCTCACTTGCAAGTGCATGGTGTTTAATTGTCTAAGCATGCAACTGATATTCAATTTTTGGAGATTTTTCCCTCGGCTAAAGGTCCTTCCGCACTTCTTACAGATAACCTTTGCCTCATCAATAGGATTTTGGTCACAAAAGTGCCACACTGCACTCTTCCTACTATGGGATAAATTTTCAGGGCTTGCACGCAGTGCTAATTTGACCGTCCGGCCAAGCTGTCCTGCAACTTTGTTTTTTTAACACGTTTTTGGACTGCTACGGGCCTGCCAGATAACCGCAGCTGCGATGTCGATACCTGCAGCGGATCCTCCTCCTCTTCTGAGCTATTGCCAGCGGCACCCTCTTCCTCCCAATGGATGCCAATCCGGGTCAACAACTGGGTCATCCATCACCTCCTTTTCAATTTCATCTGCACCTTCCTCTGTGTCACCGTGTAAGGTTTAGAAGTATGCGGGAAGGTGATATGGAAATTTAATTAGGATAAAAATATCCTGTGTTTGCTGCTTGCCATGTCCAAATCTCTATATAATGTCTTTTTGAGCGCTCAGAACGAAATGAGGACTGTCCACACGAAAGTGTCAGTATAACAGTTCGTCAAAGACATACATTTATTATTCATTCAAGGTTTTATACGTTTACAAAAAGGGGCTGGTTAGTCAATTAACATACAATTAAAAGCTGCTAGATTATTGGCTGTTCTAGTGTAAATATGATAATTATGATAATCATGATTAAAAGAGCTGAAGTTGCAGAATTATTGTTTATATTCTTGTGACCTAGTTGCCTTGCATAACTATAATGTAAACAACAGATATCTAATAGGACATTTTGTACTTCATGCATTTGTTCCTTTACGAAGGTCTTATGAAGGCCAGATTTCTTTAAAACGACTGATTATATCTGGCCTAGAAATATGTGAGCACAAGGTTTTTTAGCAAGTGAGATCTATCTAACTGTGAACTGTGAATACATATATGTGAATATACTTTGAATATATATGGAAGACATATATATTTCCATGACAGTCCCCCCTTAGATACCACTTGCCCTAAAAACCTGCTCCTGGCCCAAAGCGCTGCAACTCTTTTATGCTGCCAGTGAGTTGAGACACCCCTAGTACATGCCTCCCCCACCGAATACAGACTTTTCGCAAATGGGCGGTCAGGAGGACTGTCCCTGTCGGGGGTTTATGTGTTTGCAATCATAGTCTCCTTATTTGATAGGATGATTCATCAAGGATGTGTATTCTCAGTCTGGAGGTAGTTCGGAGATCTGGTCAAGCCAGGCAGTTCTATCCGGACTGGTGCGAGGTCCAAGATGGTGAGTGGCATCAAATTGGTTGTCTCCTGAACAGCTTTTTCCATTTTCCTGCGGATACAAGGAATTACACAGCAACCAGTAATTAATGCAAAAATGAGAACCCCCATAATGGCTGTCCCAACCTGTGCCAACATTTTCTGCCACCCACTCATCCACCCAAAGTATCGATCCCATGGGTCAGTGACACCTGAGTTCTGTTTCAGTTCCTCTGATAACTCATTAAGTTTCTGTATTGCCATTGTGACTTTACCATTTGGGCCAGTGTTGTCTGGGATGTAGGTGCAACAGGTGTCTTTGATCATTTTGTAAACACCTCCTTTCTCAGCTAGAATCATATCCAAAGCCATTCTATTCTGGAATGCCATAATGGAAGTGGGGCCTAACTGTGCTGCCAAACCTTTTACAGCATCTATGGTGAAGTTAACAAATCTCTGCTGGTTATAATAGATGTAATTTATCCAATCAACATTTTTGTTTATAGTGACTCAAATCCTGCTTTAACTTGGTCTCTGGCCTTGAACTCATCAGGTAGGTCATCTGGTCATCTGTCTGGTCAGTCAGAGCATCCACGACATCCTTCATGGCTTAGGTGCCTCTCCTGGTACGGGAGCTTCCTTGCAATGCGATACGTGGATTCAAACAGGCTTTCCCTCTAGTTACACAGAGGTTGATGTCATCTGGGGCTCTTGGACAGGATCATCAAATCTGGCAGTGAGGAGAAAAACTCGAGAATGGACATTAGTTTTTGACCAATTCAATTACATAAGTGTTATGATTTGGTAGCTGAGGAGAGCAGGCAAAAAAAAAAGCAATACACCAGAGAGGTTGGAATCTATGGGATTGCAGTACCCTGACTAACCACCACAACTAAAGGCAGCCGTGGAGCGTTCCTACGTTGGTCCTATACGCCTCGTCACAGCCTGAGAAGCTAACTACACCTAAAGATAGAAAAAGGAAAGCTATCTGCCCCGGAGCAGATCCCCAAAGAACATAGGAAGCCCCCAAACATGTAATGGCGGTTAGACAAGAGGAAATACAGACACAGACAGAAAATAGAATGAGCAAACGCTGGGGCCCAATCTGTCTAGATAGAAAAGGATAGGAAAGGCACTTACTGCAACCCCAAAAAAAACCCTGAAAAATACCAACTCTACTAATTACAAAAACACCTGAGATCACACGACCTCTACCACCTAAATTAGTTCTCTGGTGTAACAAAAACTAAACAGCAACCACTGAAAAAACTGGAAAAGGCAAATGAACAAACAGTGGCTGAACTAAACTGAGAGGAGCATAAGCCCCCCGAAGGGGACCCGGCAGACCCCCACAGAAGTGCAGGACAAAATGCAGGCACCAAAAAACTAAAAGAAGAAAATGTCTTATCTGTTAGCAGAAGATGCAGGCACGAAACAGCTTTTTCTGGGTCTCTGGGAGTGTGCCTTACGCTAAACAGTGCAATTAGGAGTGTGTCATGCCATGGTTTGCGTGTCTCTTGGGCAATTTTTCAGCATTCTATTCTTAAGTGTTTCATTCAGTTTTTTCTACCTTCCTGCTGCTCTGGGGGTGGTAAGGAGTGTGTAGGCCTAAATCTGACCCTACTGCTAATCGGGTCTTGTGTGTCAGATTTGCTGTGAATGCGGGTCCCTGATCACTTTCTATCATTTCTGGAACCCCGTATCTGCACACTATTTTCCGAAAGTAGCTTCGTTGCAGTAGTCTTTGCTGACTTGGAAGGCTTCTGTTCATCTTGAAAATACTTCTTTTGACCACAATGGCGTATTTGAATTCTTCACTTGGCGATATCTGGATGTGGTCTATCTGGATCCTTTGATGCTGGTAGAGTGGTCTTTCCAGATGAGGTGAGGGGGACTTTCTTCCATACGTCCAGGCTTGCATTTGCCGCAGGTCAGACAGCTGCTGGTGAATTTGGCTGTTAGGGTGGAGATCTATGAAGCGAACCAGTAAGCACCAATCAGATCATTCATTTGTGTCTTTGATATGTGGATGTGGGTCCATCTACCCATTGGACCACCATAGGGTGCATACTTTGTGGTAGGCAGAGTTTGAAGTCAATTATTGATAGCCTTCTTTCTTCACATGTTGCTTTTTTCGCATTCAGCTCTTCTTCTCCTTTTGGAGCTTGGTCTTGTAACTTCTTGAGCAGATTCCAGGACGTTTCTTTGTCAGGTTTCTTGTCTTCAGTCGTCATGTAGTAGCAGTCCGGCTCTACGACCTCTCCCACTTCTCCATGTTGTCTTCCTTTGGCTGCTTCTTTGGCTGCCATGTCCGCCATGTTATTGCCTCACGCCTCTTCTGTTCTCAGTTTTCCATGCACTTTGATTTTTCAAATTGCCACCATTTTGGAAGTTGGAGTATACCCAGTAGGTCCCTGAAGGCTCCATGATGCTTCACGGTTGTCCCGTTTGCTGTGATGAAGTCCCTTGTAGCCCAGATGGGTCCAAAGTCGTGTGCTATGCCATGCGAGTACCTGTAGTCCGTGTAGATGTTTGCAGTCTTGCCTTCTGCCATCTGGCAGGCCTTCGTCAGCGCTATCAATTCTGCTTCCTGGGCTGACAGGCTAGGTGACAGACTTCTGGACCACAGGATTTCTTGATTGCTGGTCACTGCACTTTCTGTGTTGAAACTTCTTCTGGAGCCATCCAAGTATCCCCCCTTGGGAGTGGGAGTAGAGTGGCCGGGCTGAGGACTGTAGGTCTGGAGATGGTGACATTATGAGACAAAGGCAATAGAGGCGCCACAAAGATGCCTGGCGGTGGAGAGATTACTGTTGGTTGAGCTTGATTGAAGATTGCCAAGATGTCATGTGGAGTGAGAGTTTCCAGTGGCTGTCCAAAAGTGATGTCAGCAACCTTGTCCAGGAGGGTGTGTGCTGCAGATACTGCCATCAGGCAGGAGGGTGTTCTTCTTGCAACTGGATCCAAGCGGGCTGAGAGGCAGCCTAAAAGTCTCTGTTTTCCCCCGTGAATTCGTGCCAGGACTCCAATAGCATGACCTTCTTTCTTCCATCAGGTAGACGGAAAGACTTTTCATAGTCAGGTAGGCCTGGTATTGGCGCTGAGACTGTGGAGTTCTTCCAATCTCCTGAATGGGTTGAAGGCTGCGTCTGATAGAAGGAGCGGGGTTGCGTTGATGCAAGCGCACAGAGGCTGCATTAGGTCTGAGGCATCAGGGATCCAGGTTCTGCAATATGACACTAGACCAGGGAAGGCCTGCAGCATTCTTGGAGTTGTTGGGGAGCCATCTTCTCCATAGTGGTCTCCCAGTCTTTTGACATGTGTTTCGTCTGGTGGGCAATACAGTGTCCCAGGGATGTAACTTGCTTCTGGCATCACTGGACTTTGTTCTTCCAGACCTTGCGTTGCTGTTCTTCCAGGTAGAGTAGGAGAGACAAGGAATAGACTGTGCAGGTGTTGATGTCAACCACACAAAATAGAAGGTCATCCACGTGTTGTAGAAGAGTGACTCTTGCATATTCTGCAATCCAGTTGACGAGGATGGAGGACATTGTCTTGGTGAAACTTAAAGGGCTTGTTTTGAGCACCTTGAGACAACACTGTCCATATGCACTGCACTGGTGCGTGAAAGCAGGCCTCCAGGTGGAGGGGAAACACTGAAGAAGGTACTGGCCAGGTTGATCACCGTGAATACCGTTGCGGTGACTGGGACTCTTGAGAGCAGAGTGTGATGGTTCAGCACTGTTGGGGTTTCAAATACCGTAGCCTCTTTCGCGGCCTCCAGGCCTTGCACCATTCTGAACTCAGTGGGGTTTACAGTCTTTTTCTTCACTGTGGAAAGCTGGGATTGATTCCGATGGGCGAGGCAGCCCAGTTTGGCCTTGTCCTTCAGTATGTGGCAGGGGAACCCCATCTGCTGGTGCAGAGCTGGCGGGAAAACAAGCCGTCTACTAGGATCCACATCATGAGAGATGACGACCAGCTGGCTTTCTTGTTCTCCACCAAGACAGTTACTGTGTTAGCACCTGTTCTGGTCACAGGGGGTCTTCTTGTTGGGACGTCTCCTTAAACGGCTGCTTTTTTTCTCAGCACGGGCCATCAGTAGTTTCTTTTTCTCCAGCTTGGTCTCAGGTCAGTATTTGTGCACAAGTTTGAAGAGCTGAGTGGCCCTTTTCCGGTCTAGGGCCTGGGTGAACTGGTTGATTGCAGGGGGCACCTCCTGGTGCTTGCAAAAGATGAACCTCTGGCGTTAGAGCTGGATGAGGTGTTGCCATTCCATGTAGCGAGTAGAGTCCTTCTTGAGTTGAATATCCTGGCCAATGTCAAAGTTCTCAGGCCGTCTTCTTAGGCGAGCTCACTTAGACCTTCAGTTGGTCAGAGACATCTTGACCCTGGGTGATGGAGTGGTTTTTTCTGGTACTATGTCCAGCACCTCCTGTGATAGGTCTGCAGTGTGGTTGTTTGAGGTTCCTGTTTCTTCTTGGGTCAGGGTGAAGAAAGTGTCATGGTCCCATCTTCCTGGAACACTCTGGTCGCTTTCAGCTTCTGCAGTAGGTCCACTCCCAATAGGTTGAGGGTGCAGGTTTTTTACACAACAAACTGGGACATGATGGAGTGTTCTGGCTGAGTCCACACGCTCAGGGGCTTCATAATCTGGAAATATCTGACTTGACCATCAATTCCCATGCAGGAAGCAGAAGATTCTGATAGGTAGGTGAGGTTGCGGAGTTCCACAAGAAAAGATATGACTACGCCATCCACTCTCAGGATATTGGTCCCACTGGTGGGGTTCCTTGTGGACTTGGTGTGCTCTTGTCCTATGGACGGGGTTCTTCACTGCTTTCTGTGTTTCTTCCTTGGCTTGCTTCTCTAGACAAAGTGGTGGGTCGTAGGGGTTCTCTGCAGCGGTTCCGGTAATGGCCAAGCTTGCCACATTTGTAACACTTGACATTTCTTCTGTCTTTAAAACGTGGTTGGCCATCTGGCTCTGAGACCACCATCAGGGGAGCTGTTTTGCGCACTCCTGGCTGGGATTCTATCCCTTTTGCGACTGTGAGAAGGGTGTCCATTGCTATTGACGTGTACTCAGGCCTGGCTGCTACCAGTGGTTTCCTGATTGGTTCTCTCAGTCCATGCACAAAAGCCTGTGCCAACATCCGTCTGTGTGTCTGATCATGGGTAATGAGGCCCAAATCTTGAAACACTTGCATTACTCTGTCATGGAACTTCTCCACAGACTCTGTCTTGTCTTGACTCGTGACATGTAGGCTGAGAGTTTGTCCTGTCAGTCTGCTTTTGGCCCATTCTCTGAGTTGCTCAATTAGCTTTGGTCCTGTCTCCCAGGCATACGCATCTAACTCTGTTGGAAGCTTGAAGTGTTCTCTCATAATTGGCCAGAATGCATCACCTGCTTTTATTTCCATTACGGTCCAGAGATCAGTCCAGGCTGCTGCATACGTTCGCTGGATCTGCTGCATTTTTTGGCAAAATGGCATGGGGTGTATCCCTGGGTCTGGCAGCATACTGATCACCTGGCTTGGGATGAAGGGCTCATAGGATGGTGCCTCTACCTATCCCTGCTCTATTGGTGCTTGTGTGTTTTCTTCCCTAGTATTGGGCAGCATGTGTGACGTTGCATCTTCATCTTCATCAGATAAGAAGTGACATGGTGTACTTGGTGCATACACTGGGTGAGATTTGGGCTTTAAAGTTGTCTTGCTGCATGGGGATTTCCCACTTCCTTGCTGAGGCTGCGGTGGATCAGTGTCATGGTTCCATGCTAGCAGCCCTGTAGCTATACCACTCCCCTGTGAAGCCCTAGCAGTGGACTGTTGTGTCTGGGGGCTACATGTAGCGTTTTGTGTAGGGAGATCTGCACTTTCTTCTCCTGATATAATGACTGGCAATGTTTGTACTGTGCTTGGGATAGACAAGGTGCCCTGTTCTGGAAACACTGAATACAGGGACACCACATTGCTTGGATTGGGCGTTGACCCAGTTGATGACGAAGTAGAAAAAAGAGGAAGAGAAGGGAGGTGTGAGGGAGGAGCGAGAGAAAGAGGAGGGAAGGGAGAGAAGAGTGAAAGGGGGAAAAGAGAGAAAGATAGAGGAGAGAGAGAGAAGAAAGATGGAGGGGGAGAAGTAGAAGAAGATGAAGAACAAGATTTGAGAGTTGGAGAGGAAGAGATAGAAGAAGAGGAAGATGAAGAAAATGGATGTGTTAGAGATGTGATGGAGGGAAAAGAAGGAATGAGAGGGATGGCAGCGAGGAAAGAGGAGAAAAGTCTGAAGAAGAAAGAGAAAGGGACTGAGAGAAGAAGAAGGAGAGTGTGTCCCCCCTGTGACTCTTGAGAGGGGATGGTTGAAACAAAAATGCCTTCTCCCTGTGGAGAGAGGCGGGGAGCGTTTTTCCCTGTACAAGGCTCCTTACTCAATGAGAGCAGCCTACACCTGTCCCGTGTCTCCACATGATGGACATGTGATGTGTGTGACTCTGAATTCTGCTCTTGTGACATGTCAGTGATCTTTTTCTCACAGATGATTTAATACCTTTTCAAACTTATTCACATAAAAAAAAAAAAAAAAAAAAATTTCCTCGCCTAATGCCCGACGGGAGGGGCTGCTCAGACCACTGCGTAGTTTGTGTCTACTCTCTCCCACAGCCTGTAATTCTCCTTATCTATGTGACCTTGTTCTAAAGCAAGCTTGTAGAAAAAAAAAAAAAAAAAATGGCTGGAGAAATAAAGCTCTAAAATAAATTGCTTAGAGAAAAAATCTCTCCAAAATCATTTAAAAATGTACTTAAAAGAAAAAATTTAAAAAACAAAAAGTTAGGTTTAGTAAAAAAAACTCTAGAAAAAGAAAACAAAAAATAAATAAATAAATAAATTCACCAAAAAGGGGAGAAAAGAAAAACCGTATTAATCATAAAACTCTGAAAAACAACCCTTGTTACTAAAACAGCTAATTAAAAATCTCTGGAATGTCAGCTGGCTGCTTCCCCCCTCCCTTCCTTATATCTCTGCTTGCTGTCTCTATAGGCACTGAAATCACGTAACAAAAAAAAAAAAAAATTATTATTCCTCAGAATAGCAAAAAATGAATATAGTTCAGTCTGAATGCCTGAGAATTTTCACATTAAAACCTGTAGCCAAAAAACTAGCTTAAAAAAAAATAAAAATCAAAGCCAAGAAACAGAATGCCTGATAACGTGATTAGCAGAGGAGGGGGGGTCAAAGGGGTTTTCTCGCTGCTGCAGCCAGCACACTGCTCTGAATGAGTTACTGACAGAGCGCACGGAGATGTGATTTAAAGCGACAGTACCTGATACAGACAATGAGACAGACACCCGGGAGAATACGAATCCCTCTTTTGATGATCTGTGACACATACAAGCTGCTCTGGTAACTGATAACTCACCAATTGCACTGAGCGCGGTGAAGCTCAAGGTTCTATCGCTCTGTATCGTATGCCCTGGCTGGTGCGCCGGTCACAGTAATCTGCAATAGCCTTCATCAAAATTCTCACTATCCACGTCTGATTTGACTGGGATGGCCTCCCGGTGCGTGGACAATTATTGTGAGAACTTATCCAAAACAAAGCTTCTGCCCTTCACGTCTGATTTGACTGGGATGGCCTCCCAGTGCGTGAAAGTTTACTGCAGAAACTTAACCGAACAAAGCCCTCGCTTCCACAACTGGATTTTTTGGGATAACCTCCCTCCAATATGTGAAGAAAATCTGCGTGGACTTATCCAAAACAAAGCTCCCGCCCTCCACGTCTGATTTGACTGGGATGGCCTCCCGGTGCGTGAAAGTTTACTGCGGGAACTTATGCAGCAATTGTCTTTTGCTATACAGCCCCCAGAAATTAGCAAGCAAAAACACAGTCACCGTTCCAACTTTCTCCCGGTTCACATAAAACATGAAACATATACAGCACAGCAGCAACCAACTCGGCTTATATCCCAGGGCTTTTGGATAAGGGTATGGACTTTTTACACAACCTGGGAATGCGGTGATGACCACGTCCGACCGGCTGGAAGTGTAGGCTAGGACTAGGCACAGGGAACATTCAGGTAAGATGACAAAGTTTTCTTACCTTACTGATGGAGCTGCAGTCTCCGTCCCGTGTGCCAAGGCCAGGGCCAACACCCCCGTCTCTCCGGTCGGCCGAGTCCTCGTGCGTTTCGTCCAATGCCCCGCGTGCAGGCGCCAACTGATATGGAAATTTAATTAGGATAAAAATACCCTGTGTTTGCTGCTTGCCATGTCCAAATCTCTATATAATGTCTTTTTGAGCGCTCAGAACGAAATGAGGACTGTCCACACGAAAGTGTCAGTATAACAGTTCGTCAAAGACATACATTTATTATTCATTCAAGGTTTTATACGTTTACAAAAAGGGGCTGGTTAGTCAATTAACATACAATTAAAAGCTACTAGATTATTGGCTGTTCTAGTGTAAATATGATAATTATGATAATCATGATTAAAAGAGCTGAAGTTGCAGAATTATTGTTTATATTCTTGTGACCTAGTTGCCTTGCATAACTATAATGTAAACAACAGATATCTAATAGGACATTTTGTACTTCATGCATTTGTTCCTTTACGAAGGTCTTATGAAGGCCAGATTTCTTTAAAACGACTGATTATATCTGGCCTAGAAATATGTGAGCACAAGGTTTTTTAGCAAGTGAGATCTATCTAACTGTGAACTGTGAATACATATATGTGAATATACTTTGAATATATATGGAAGACATATATATTTCCATGACAAAGGGACACCTAAATTTCATCAGGATCAGATTCTGGCTCAGTAGACTGCGAGGGCAATGTAGTGCTCTGGCTGAATGTACCGGCAGAATCAGATAGCAGTGGCTGTGCATCAGTGTACTCCATTTCATTTTCATCTTGGACTGGGGAATTCAGGATTTGACTTGATAACCCAGGCATGGTATGTGAAAAGAGCTCCATGGAGTAATCTGAAGTGTAGCCTGCCGCATCCTTCACTTTTGGTGGGGGTGAGGGACACAAGGAAAGGTGTTGTTCCTGACCAGGAGCCTGCACTGACGACTCAGTGCTTGCATTTTTTGAAACTTCAGAAGAGGAGGCGATAGAGCTGGAGGCTTTTTCGGCAATGTAAGCCAAATCCTGTTCCTGATGCTCCGGCTTTAAAAACGGTTTACCTACTCGCAGAACAGGGAGCCTTCCAGGCCTTCTGGAGCCAGACGATGATGCAGGCTCAACACCTTCTGTCTTAGGTGCTATTGGGCTTTTGGCACTACCAGCAGATGCAGCACCACCACCACCATCATTCCCAGCTGGCCCCCCTTGCCCACGTCCGCAGCCTCTGCCACCATACTTCCTCATGTTTGGGAAAATGTACCAAAAATACCAGCAGATATATGGTACTGTATGAGGAGCATACAGCTGTATATGGCATAGGGGAAAATTTAAATCTCCGTATATATTTCCGGAGTCACACACAGACGCTCACTCAGTATGGATTTGACCGTAATACAAAGAGCAGATATACGGTACTGTCTCAAAAGCATACAGCTGGATACGGTGTAGGGGAAAATTGCAATCTCCGTATATATTTCCCGAGTCACACACAGACGCTCACTCAGTATGGATTTGACCGTAATGCAAAGAGCAGATATACAGTACTGTCTCAGAAATTGCAATCTCCGTATATATTTCCCGAGTCAGACACAGATAGTCAGCATGTATTTGTCCATGATACCAGCCGGTACACGGTAGTGTGTGAGGAGCGTACAGCTGTATACGGTGTGGGAAAAAATGAATGGTCGGTAAGTGTGCAGAAAAAAAAGAATAAAAGTATTAGTGCTGTGTAAAAAGCAGTCTGCACAGCAGTGTACACACAGCAATACAGCTATCAGGCAGCCTAATAACCAGCGCTGCTGCACACAAGAAAATCCTCCTCTGTCACTGCACACTAACTGTACAGCACAATTGCTATCAGCACAAGCACAGAAGAACTTCTTTTTCCTGCCTATCTCTCTCCCTACTGATAAACAGCATCAGCAACCTCTCCCTACTGTTAATATCGGCAGAAGTAAAATGGAGGTCGACGCCCAGGGCTTTTATAGACACTATGACGCCCCCCAAAGCAAGCCAATCACTGCAATGCCCTTCTCTAAGATGGTGGTGGACGCTGCACATGTCATCTCGTTGCCCACAGTGTACATCCTTGCTCATTGGCTGAAAAAAGGCGCCTGCAAGCATTATGGGAAAACGGACTTGGGCGCTGGGGTCGACGACAGTACGGCCGACTGCACGCTATGGTCGGGTTTCGGCCAACGAAACCCGACTTTGGCGAAAGTAGGCGACTTTTGAATCTGACCGACGTGTTTTGCTCAACTCTACTTATCACCCAAATGTACCTTTCAGGTTATCCCTCAAGTACCCTCACTTGTCTTCGCTCTTTTGAGGTCCATGCTGTCAAACTCTACATCCCCTTTTCCATGCAAGTGGCAGTGGTGTATCGTCCTCCCGGCCCTTCTCATCAGTTCCTGAATCACTTTGCCACATGGATTCCACACTTTCTCTACTGTGATATCCCCACCCTCATCATGGGTGATTTAAGCATCCCCATTGCTTTTACCCTCTCCCCATCTGCTTCTCACCTTTTATCTCTAACTTCTTCTTTCAGCCTCTCGCAGCATACTAACTCCCCCACGCATGAAGATGGAAACGCCCTTGACTTGGTCTTCTCCTGGCTTTGCTCAGTGGATGATTTCACAAACTCCCCTCTCCCACTCTCTGACCACAACCTTCTTTCATTCTCTATCAAGAACTGTCATCCCATTCAGGTCACCCCGACTTTCCACACTAATAGAAATATACAGGCCATTAGCACTCAGAAACTTATGGAGAATTTGCAGTCATCATTGACCCTATTTCCTCCCTCTCATGTCCTGATTCTGCACAGAAGCATTAAAACGAAACCCTGCAAAGTGCCCTGGATGAAATTGCACCTCCTATACATAGAACAATACGACACAGACGGGGACAACCATGGCACACGCTGCAAACACGTTTCCTGCAGCGATGCTCTAGGTGCGCTGAACGTCTGTGGAGAAACTCTAATCTACCCGAAGATTTCATCCATTTTAAGTTTATGCTTAAAACATACAACTCTACCCTTCACCTCTCCAAACAAACCTATTTCAACACCCTCATCACCTCACTATCCAATAACCCTAAACGTCTCTGACACTTTTCATTCCCTACTCAACCCAAAAGTGCAGGCCCCAACCACAGATCTACGCGCTGACGATCTGGCCAATTATTTCAAAGAAAAAATTGACCATTTCCGACAGGAAATTATCTCCCAATCCCCTCATACCACGCACTATCCTCCCTCCCCTACTGCATCTAGCTCACTCTCTGATTTTGAACCAGTCACAGAAGAGGAAGTAATCAGGCTCCTTGCACCAGTGACCCCATTCCATCACATTTCCTTCAGTCCCTTTCCCCTGCTGTCACCTCTCACCTAACAAAAATATTCAACCTCTCTCTCTCTTCTCGGTATCTTTCCCTCATTTAAGCATGCCATCATACATCCACTACTCAAAAACTATCCCTTGACCAAAACTGTGCCGCTAACTATAGACCTGTCTCTAATCTTCCCTTTATCTCTAAACTCCTGGAACGTCTGGTCCACACCTGTCTTATCTGCTATCTCTCAGATACCTCTCTTCTCGATCCTCTTCAATCTGGTTTCCGCTCTTTACACTCTACTGAAACTGCCCTCACTAAAGTCTCTAATGATCTACTAACTGCTAAATCTAATGGTCACTACTCCATGCTATGTCTCTTGGATCTCTCTGCAGCATTCGACACTGTGGATCATCAGCTCCTCCTCACTATACTACACTCCATCTGCCTCAAGGACACCATTCTCTCCTGGTTCTCCTCCTATCTCTCTGACCGTTCCTTCACTGTATGTTTTGCTTGTTCCTCCTCCTCTCATATTCCCCTTACTGTTGGGGTTTCTCAAGGATCAGTCCTAGGCCCCCTACTCTTCTCTTTGTATACCGTCCTTATTGGACAAACAATCAGTAGATTTGTTTTCCAGTACCATCTTTATGCAGACACCCAATTATACAGTTCTTCTCCCGATATCACGCCTGCTTTTTTAGAAAACACCAGTGATTATCTTACTGCTGTCTCTAACATCATGTCCTCACTCTATCTGAAACTGAACCTGTCAAAAACTGAACTCCTTGTGTTTCCTCCCTCTACAAATGTACCTATGCCCAACATTGCCATTTCTGTGTGTGGTTTCACCATTACTCTCCAGCAATATGCACGCTGTCTTGGGGTCATACTTGATTCTGAAGTTTCATTCACCCCCCCACATCCAATCACTGGCTCACTCTTGTTATCTCCACCTCAAAAACATTTCTAGAATTCGACCTTTTCTTACTTTCGACTCTGCAAAAACTCTTACTGTTTCTCTTATTCATTCTCGTCTGGACTATTGTAACTCTCTACTAATCGGTCTCCCTCTTACCAAACTCTCCCCTCTCCAATCTATCTTGAAGGCTGCAGCCAGGATCATATTCCTCACCAATCGTTATACCGATGCCTCTACCTTGTGCCAGTCATTACACTGGTTACCCATCCACTCCAAAATCCAGTACAAACTTATTACCCTCACTCACAAAGCACTCCATGGCTCAGCACCACCCAACATCTCCTCCCTTGTCTCAGCCTACCATCCTACCCTTTCCCTCCGTTCTGGTAATGACCTGAGGTTAACATCCTCAATAATCTGAAACTCCCACTCCCGTCTACAAGACTTTTCACGTGCTGTGCCAATTCTTTGGAATGCACTACCCAGGTTAATATGATTAATCCCCAATCCCCACAGTTTTAAGCGTGCCCTAAAATGCATTTGTTCAGACTGGCCTACTACCTCAACGCATTAACCTAACTATCCCTGTGTGGCCCATTTAAAATTCTTTTACCATAATCAGGTTCCTCGCATCATGTTCTCACACGCTTAATGCATTTAAAAGCCCTCTCTGTCTGTACTGTTACATACTTTGGCTGTTAACTGGTTCATGCAGCATTACAGGAGCACCCGATTTCTACACTATGGCTGGTCCGAATAATGAAAGAAATTGTTACCATCTACCTTTCGTGTCTCCCCCTTTTCCTCATAGATTGTAAGCTTGCGAGCAGGGACCTCATTCCTCTTGGTATCTGTTTTGATCTATTTTTATTGTTATGCTGTAATGTCTATTGTCTGTACAAGTCCCTCTATAATGTAAAGTGCTGCGGAATATGTTGGCGCTATAGAAATAAAATTATTATCATTATTATGTATACCCCTCCTCACATGTAATGTGTCATGGAATAAATGGCGCTATAATAATAAATAATAATATATATATTTATATATACATACGTATATTTATAATTATTATTATAGCGCCATTTATTCCATGGCGCTTTACATGTGAAAAGGGGTATACATAATAGAAAGCAAATTCTATATACAGGCAGACACCCACAGTGAGTATACTGGTCAAATAATCAGTGTACGGGGGTGAAAGGATCAGTAAAGTCGGTTCAGTGCAAAGATAATGGAAATCATATAAAAGGAAAATAGCACCAAAAGAACCAAATACTAAAAAGATATAAAACTTTATTGAAAAAAACAATATAAAAACATATATAAATGGTAAGCCAAGAAAGATGGAACCACAACAAAAACAGGGAACAAGCAGGCAGAGTATGTGGCGCCCCTGAGGGTCCAGTCGCCACAGACATACTGCATCTCAGCCAGAGATGTGGTATTTCAACTTTCAGGTAAGGTGGAGACATTACACCTGGCTCTGGCAACCCTGCATCAATAACACACACTAGCTGAGGTCGTCTAGCAAGCCTGCAGCTAGCAAAGGGTGTTAAATGGTGGGTAGAGCTTAGTGGTCAGAGCAGGAGTTAGAGGGAAGTGAGAAGAGAGTCTCCCCTTCAATGAGGAAGGAGACAGGCGTGTTTTAGACAGCTCTCCCATAGGGGAGAGGGGAAGAGACACAACCGTGTAGCAGGTTCCAGTCCTGAGGAGCTGCTCACAGAGAGAGAGAAAGAAGGAAGGTTCCCTGGAAGGGAAAAGGGATTCTCAGAGACACTGCTGAGCTGAAGGCTATAGGTGGGCTCGTTCCAGGACTGGCGGATGCCGGCTGGGAAAATCCAGGTCGCAGAAGGGACTCGGCCCCTAGCCTAGTGGAGAACTTTATGACTCAGCTAGCAAGCCGACAGCTGTGATAACTTTAGGGATCACAGCCACAACCGCAAGTATCTTCTCTGGGAAGGAACGCTATATAGGATCAAGGAAATGTAGAGAGAGAACGTTGTCCTGGAGGATCCGCAGCTTCTAGACTGGGACACTGCTTATCGAGGTGCTGGAAGGAAGAAAGGAGTGGGAAATCAGCACAGTGAGACGGCCAGGGAAGCATATACTTACAGGGAGCTTTAGACTAGTGTTCTCCATCCACCTGGGAGTTGGCTGGACTCCTCACCTGGAGGACGTGGAACCAAGCAGACATCTGTACTGTGCGCACCTGAACTGTGAGAAAAGCCTTGGAAACTGCAACTGACTGTCTCCTCAGTTTCTTCCTGCGACACACACTCCACTCTGCTACATCTCTCAGCACCATTACCATCTATTACATCTTCCTGCCCTGGGACCACATAGCCTCACCTGTGGGAGGCTTTATCAACTCTGCTGCATCTCACCATCTGTCCCAGAGGATCTGCACCGCAGCGCTGGTCACCTCTGACCAGAAACCACAGGTGGCGTCACGAATACCTTACAACAAACTCTGTCATCCCCTGTAAATAATCTCATTTTCATTGGTCGCCCAGGGCCACGGAGCGGGTCACTGCTGCCGTGACACATTCCTTCAGTACACTGGCCTGGTACCGAGTATCCCTCTGCCCTGGCCGGCGATTCAAGTAAACAAAATATAAGATACTCAAAAGTGCATGTGCATTGTGCAGTTAAATATACCCATGAAGATAGTATAGGTGTTGGATGTATCAAAACTCAAGGGTGCACAGAGAAGTGGAGAAATGTCTAAAAAGGGTGCATGCCAGATTGGGGAAATGTGCTGAGCAAGGAAAAATAAAGAGAGTAAATCAGTGCCTGAAGGTTACCTGAATGCTGCGGTGCCAGCTGCCCCAATGCGCACAGTGCCTTCTTTTGGTGGTGAGAAGGGGGCTGTGTTGGCACAAGCCAGCTTTGCATACATAGCTTTTGTCCTAAAATAATGCATGACATCATTACATAAAAATATTGATCTTAATGTTATCTTGAACTTGAAATCAAACAATTTCTCTTAAACATCTGCCAGCTAGTAGAAGGAAAATAGACTCCAGCTTTACACTGTTTGTATGTCAAGCTAATATTAGCATACACTATATTTAAAGTTTTATATACCTGCCTAACAACATGAATAAATTAATTGACTTGGAAATTGCTAATATATTGAGCCAAAATAAATAGAACACTGAGACACCTGTAATTATTCAGATCTCCCATTTGTAAGCAATGATTCCATAACAGGACTGGAATTTCTTCCATAAACATTGCCCCCATAGTTATTACATCATGATGTTATAAAGAAGTCATATGGATTTGTTCACACAGAGTTTTTTGAGGTAGAAAATTCTGACATGGTCTTTAAAGGGAAACTGTCAGCATCATGTAGGGGCAAGGAGCTGGATTCCAGCAATGTGTCACTTACTGGGCTGCTTGTTGTAGTTTCACTAAAATCAGTGTGTTATCATCAGGAGTTTATTACTAAAGGACTAGTATTCTTGTGCCATGTAGTCCTCCTGCTCTGTGTAACCCCACCACCACTGACGGGCAGCTTTCTACAGTGTATGCTGTAAGCTGCCAATCAATGGTGTGGGCAGTGTTATACACAGCCCAGCATTCAGAGACCTGCTATATCTGAAGCAGATAAAACAGTGATTTTATCAAAACTACAGCAAAAGCAAATCATTAAATGACACATCGCTGAAATCAGGGAGTCTCAGGCCAAAATCATGCTGCTTTCATATTACATTATTAGAAAGCGGGGTAGAGGGAAGAGCACCAGGGAGGCTAGTCCTGATCTGGCACACCCCAATAAGTTTGCAAAGTTGGCAGATGAGGGGGTTGTCAGTACAGGGGTAGCACTGCTGCAGCCAGGCATGTCCTCTGAAAGCCGGGGGAGTGTCTGCTCCAGTAAGGGGGGAATTAGGAGAGCAGGGCAGGCCAGACAGGTGCTGGTAGTGGGGGACTCAATTATTAGGGGAACAGATAGGGCAATCTGTCACAAAGACAGGGATCGTCGAACAGTGTGCTGCCTACCTGGCGCTCGAGTCCGACACATCGCTGATCGGGTTGACAGATTACTGGGAGGGGCTGGTGAGGACCCAGCGGTCATGGTGCACATTGGCACAAATGACAAAGTTAGAGACAGGTGGAAGGTCCTTAAAGATGATTTCAGGGAATTAGGCTGCAAGCTTAAAGCAAGGACCTCCAACGTGGTATTTTCTGAAATACTGCCGTACCACGTGCCACACCAGAGAGGCAACGGGAGATTAGGGAGGTTAATAAGTGGCTCAAGAATTGGTGTAGGAAGGAGGGGTTTGGGTTCCTGGAGAACTGGGCCGACTTCTCAGTTGGCTACAGGTTCTATGCTAGGGACGGGCTGCACCTCAATGGGGAGGGTGCAGCTGTGCTGGGGGAGAAAATGGCTAGAAGGTTGGAGGAGTCTTTAAACTAGGGACTGGGGGGGAGGGTATTCATTTTATAGGAGGGGAAGGCAGTACAGATAGAGACCTGGGCACAAATAATGAAATTGGGGGCGGGGGTGGCATGGGGGGTGGGGTTAGAACAGTTAATAATTTAAGAAAGAATAGAGGTTCAGAGAGATACATAAAGTGCATGTATACTAATGCTAGAAGCCTCACCAACAAAATGGCGGAATTAGAATTAATTTTGTTGGAACATTATTATGACATGGTGGGGATATCTGAGACTTGGCTGGATGAGAGCCATGACTGGGCGGTTAATTTACAGGGCTATAGTCTGTTTAGAAATGACCGTAAAAATAAGCGAGGTGGGGGTGTGTGTTTATATGTAAAATCATCCTTAAAACCCATCCTGCGTGATATCTGTGAATCTAATGAAGATGTAGAGTCTCTGTGGGTGGAGATTAGGGGAGGGTGGAAAAATAATAAATTATTGATAGGGGTTTGTTATAAGTCTCCTAAAATAATGGAAGCAACAGAGAATATCCTCGTAAAGCAAATAGATGAAGCAGCAACTCAAGGAGAAGTCATTATTATGGGGGACTTCAACTACCCTGAAATACATTGGGGAACAGAAACCTGCAGTTCCAGCAAAGGTAATAAGTTTTTGGCAACTATGAGAGACAATTACCTTTCACAACTAGTTCAGGACCCAACAAGAGGGGGGGCACTGCTAGACCTAATATTATCCAACAGGCCAGACCGCATATCAAATATAAGGGTTGGGGTCACTTGGGTAATAGTGATCACAAAATAATAAGCTTTCATGTATCCTTTAATAAGATGTGTAGTCGAGGGGTTACAAGGACACTAAACTTCAGGAAGGCAAATTTCCAACGGATGAGAGATGATCTTGGTGCAATAAACTGGGACGATATCCTGAGACATAAAAATACACAAAGAAAATGGGAGACGTTTATTAGTATCCTGAATAGGACCTGTGCACAGTATATACCCTATGGGAATAAACATGCTAGAATTAGGAGGAAACCACTATGACTAAATAGAGCTGTAAGGGGCGCAATAAGGGACAAAAAGAAAGCGTTTAGGGAATTAAAGCAAGTAGGTAGTGAAGAGGCATTAAATAAATACAGAAGACTGAATAAATTCTCTAAAAAGCAAATCAAGACAGCAAAGATTGAGGCAGAGAGACTCATTGCCAGAGAAAGTAAAAATAATCCCAAAATATTCTTTAACTACATAAATAGCAAGAAACTAAAAAAATGATAGTGTTGGTCCCCTTAAAAATAGTCTGGGTGAAATGGTGGATGAGGATGAGGAAAAAGCCAATATGCTAAATGACTTTTTTTCAACTGTATTTACACAAGAAAATCCCATGACAGATAACATGATCAGAGATAAAAAAATTTCTCCATTAAATGTCACATGCTTAACCCAGCAGGAAGTACGGCGGCGTCTAAAAATCACTAAAGTTGACAAATCCCCGGGCCCGGATGGGATACACCCCCGAGTACTGCAGGAATTAAGTACAGTTATAGATAGACCTTTATTTTTAATCTTTAAAGATTCCATAATAACGGGGTCTGTACCACAGGACTGGCGTATAGCAAATGTGGTGCCAATATTCAAAAAGGGGGCAAAAACTGAACCTGGAAATTATAGGCCAGTGAGCTTAACATCTACTGTGGGTAAAATCCTGGAGGGTTTTTTAAGGGATACTATCTGAAGCTGAATAACCTCATGACACAGTATCAGCATGGGTTTACGAGGGACCGTTCTTGTCAGACTAATCTGATAAGCTTTTATGAAGGGGTAAGTTCAGGACTGGACCAAGGGAATGCAGTGGACGTGGTGTTCATGGACTTCTCAAAAGCTTTTGATACAGTGCCACACAAAAGGTTGATACATAAAATGAGAACAATGGGGATAGGGGAAAATATGTGTAAGTGGGTTAAGAACTGGCTCATGGATAGGAAACAAAGGGTGGTTATTAATGGAGCACACTCGGACTGGGTCACGGTTAGCAGTGGGGTACCACAGGGGTCAGTATTGGGGCCGCTTCTCTTTAACATATTTATTAATGACCTTGTAGTGGGCATACAGAGTAGTATTTCAATATTTGCAGATGACACTAAACTCTGCAGGGTAATAAATACAGAGGAGGATAATTTTATATTACAGGAGGATTTATGTAAACTAGAAGCTTGGGCTGATAAATGGCAAATGAGCTTTAATGGGGATAAATGTAAGGTCATGCACTTGGGTAGAACAAATAAGATGTATAATTATGTGCTTAATTGTAAAACACTGGGCAAAACTGTCACTGAAAAAGACTTGGGTGTATGGGTGGACGACAAACTCACATTTAGTGGCCAATGTCAGGCAGCTGCTGCCAAGGCAAATAAAATAATGGGATGCATTAGACGAGGCATAGATGCTCATGAGGAGAACATAATTTTACCTCTATACAAGTCACTGGTGCGACCACACTTAGAATACTGTGTGCAGTTCTGGTCTCCGGTGTATAAGAAAGACATAGCTGAACTGGAGCGGGTGCAGAGAAGAGCGACCAAGGTTATTAGAGAACTGGGGGTCTGCAATACCAAGACAGGTTATTACACTTGGGGTTATTTAGTTTGGAAAAACGAAGGCTTAGGGGTGATCTTATTACAATGTACAAATATATGAGGGGACAGTACAAAGACCTTTCTAATGATCTTTTTACTCTTAGACCTGTGACGGGGACGAGGGGGCATCCTCTATGTCTGGAGGAAAGAAGGTTTAGCCATAATCACAGACGCAGATTCTTTACTGTAAGAGCAGTGAGACTATGGAACTCTCTGCCGTCTAATGTTGTAATGAGTGATTCCTTACTAAAATTTAAGAGGGGACTGTATGCCTTTCTTGAAAAGTATAATATTACAGGCTATATTCACTAGTTTCCTAGATACAGCGTTGATCCAGGGAGCTAGTCTGATTGCCGTATGTGGAGTCGGGAAGAAATTTTTTTCCCCAATGTGAAGCTTACTGTTTGCCACTTGGGTTTTTTTTGCCTTCCTCTGGATCAACATGTTAGGGCAGGTTAGGATAGGATATGGGTTGAACTAGATGGACTTAAAGTCTTCCTTCAACCTTAACCCCTTAATGACCAAGCCATTTTGTAGGTTAAAGACCAGGCCAATTTTTACAATTCTGACCACTGTCTCTTTATGAGGTTATAACTCTGGAACGCTTCTACGGATCTTGGCGATTCTGAGATGTTTTCTCGTGACATATTGTACTTCATGATAGTGGTAAAAATTTCTTCAATATAACTTGCGTTTTTTTATGAAAAAAATGGAAATATGGCAAAAATTTTGAAAATTTTGCAATTTTCAAACTTTTAATTTTTATGCCATTAAATCAGAGAGATATGTCACAAAAATTAGTTCATAAATAACATTTCCCACATGTCTACTTTACATCAGCACAATTTTGGAACCAAAATTTTTTTTTGTTACGAAGTTATAAGTGTTAAAAGTTGACCAGCAATTTCTCATTTTTCCAACAAAATTTACAAAACCATTTTTTTAGGGACCACCTCATATTTGAAGTGAATTTGAGGGGTCAATATGACAGAAAATACCCAAAAGTGACACCATTCTAAAAACTGCACCCCTCAACGTGTTCAAAGCCACATTCAAGAAGTTTTTTAACCCTTTAGGTACTTCACAAGAATTGAAGCAATGTGGAAGGAAAAAATGAACATTTAACTTTTTTTCCCAAAATTTTTCTTTCGACACAATTTTTTTAAATTTTGTCAAGGGTATCAGGAGAAAATGAACCACAATATTTGTTGTACAATTTCTCCAGAGTACACCGATATACCATGTGTGGGGGTAAACCACTATTTGGGCGCATGGCAGAGCTCAAAAGGGAAGCAGCGCCATTTGACTTTTTTGGCTGGAATTGAGATTGGACGCCATGTCGCATTTGGAGAGTCCCTGTGTGCCTAAACAGTGGAAACCCCCCACAAGTGACCCCATTTTGGAAACTGGACCCCTCAAGGAACTCATCTAAATGTGTTGTGAGAGCTTTTAACCCCAAGGGCTTCACAGAAGGTTATAACGTAGAGCCGTAAAATTAAAAAATCATATTTTTTCCACAAAAATTATCTTTTCATCCCAATTATTATTTTCCAAAGGATAAAAGGACCCCAAAAGTTATTGGGCAATTAGTCCTGAGTACGCTGATACCCCATATGTGGGGGTAAACCACTATTTGGGCGCATGGCAGAGCTCGGAAGGGAAGCAGCGCCATTTGACTTTTTTGGCTGGAATTGAGATTGGATGCCATGTCGTATTTGACGTTTGGATAGCCCCTGATGTGCCTAAACAGTAGAAACCCCCCACAAGTGACTCCATTTTGGAAACTAGACCCCCCAAGGAACTTTCTAGATGTGTGGTGAGCACTTTGAACCCCCAAGTGCTTCACAGAAGTTTATAAAGTAGAGCCGTGAAAAATAAAAAAATCATATTTTTTCCACAAAAATAATCTTTTTGCCCCAAATTTTATTTTTATAATGGTAACAGGAGAAATAGGACCCCAAAAGCTATTGTGCAATTTGTCCTGAGTACGCTGATATCCCATATGTGGGGGGGGAACCACTATTTTGACGCATGGCAGAGCTCGAAAGGGAAGTAGCGCCTTTTTCAAATGCAGACTTTGATGGAATGGTCTGTGGGTGTCATGTCACGTTTGGATAGCCCCTGATGTGCCTAAACAGTAGAAACCCTCCACAAGTGACTCCATTTTGGAAACTAGACCCCCAAGGAACTTTTCTAGATGTGTGGTGAGCACTTTGAACCCCAAGTGCTTCACAGAAGTTTATAAACGTAGAGCCGTGAAAATAAAAAATCATATTTTTTTCCACAAAAATATCTTTTTGCCCCCAATTTTTATTTTTATAATGGTAACAGGAGAAATAGACCCCAAAAGCTATTGTGCAATTTGTCCTGAGTACGCTGATATCCCATATGTGGGGGGGAAACCACTATTTTGACGCATGGCAGAGTCGGAAGGGAAGGAGCACCGTTTTTAAATGCAGACTTTGATGGAATGGTCTGGGGTGTCATGTCGCGCTTGGAGAGCCCCTGATGTGCCTAAACAGTAGAAACCCCCACAAGTGACCCATTTTGGAAACTAGACCCCCCAAGGAACTTATCTAGATGTGTGGTGAGCACTTTGAACCCCAAGGGCTTCACAGAAGGTTTATAACGTAGAGCGTGAAAATAAAAAATCATATTTTTTCCACAAAAATGATCTTTTGCCCCCAATTTTTATTTTATAAGGTAACAGGAGAAATAGGACCCCAAAAGTTATTGTGCAATTTGTCCTGAGTACGCTGATACCCATATGTGGGGGGAAACCACTATTTTGACGCATGGCAGAGCTCGAAAGGGAAGTAGCGCCTTTTTCAAATGCAGACTTTGATGGAATGGTCTGTGGGTGTCATGTCACGTTTGGATAGCCCCTGATGTGCCTAAACAGTAGAAACCCCCACAAGTGACTCCATTTTGGAAACTAGACCCCCAAGGAACTTTTCTAGATGTGTGGTGAGCACTTTGAACCCCCAAGTGCTTCACAGAAGTTTATAACGTAGAGCCGTGAAAATAAAAAAATCATATTTTTTTCCACAAAAATAATCTTTTTGCCCCAAATTTTTATTTTATAATGGTAACAGGAGAAATAGGACCCCAAAAGCTATTGTGCAATTTGTCCTGAGTACGCTGATATCCCATATGTGGGGGGGAACCACTATTTTGACGCATGGCAGAGCTCGAAAGGGAAGTAGCGCCTTTTTCAAATGCAGACTTTGATGGAATGGTCTGTGGGTGTCATGTCACGTTTGGATAGCCCCTGATGTGCCTAAACAGTAGAAACCTCCCACAAGTGACTCCATTTTGGAAACTAGACCCCCAAGGAACTTTTCTAGATGTGTGGTGAGCACTTTGAACCCCCAAGTGCTTCACAGAAGTTTATAACGTAGAGCCGTGAAAATAAAAAAATCATATTTTTTTCCACAAAAATAATCTTTTTGCCCCAAATTTTTATTTTTATAATGGTAACAGGAGAAATAGGACCCCAAAAGCTATTGTGCAATTTGTCCTGAGTACGCTGATATCCCATATGTGGGGGGGAACCACTATTTTGACGCATGGCAGAGATCGGAAGGGAAGGAGCACCGTTTTTAAATGCAGACTTTGATGGAATGGTCTGCGGGTGTCATGTCGCGCTTGGAGAGCCCCTGATGTGCCTAAACAGTAGAAACCCCCACAAATGACCCCATTTTGCAAACTAGACCCCCAAGGAACTTATCTAGATGTGTGGTCAGCACTTTGAACCCCAAGGGCTTCACAGAAGTTTATAACGTAGAGCCGTGAAAATAAAAAAAATCATATTTTTTTCCACAAAAATGACCTTTTTGCCCCAAATTTTTATTTTTATAAGGGTAACAGGAGAAATAGGACCCCAAAAGCTATTGTGCAATTTGTCCTGAGTACGCTGATACCCCATATGTGGGGGGGAACACTGGACGCACTGCATTTTGGAGACAATGACAATCTCCAAAGGGAAGATGGTTTTCTTTTTCGGTTCTCGTGGATATTAGTGTTAGGCGACTTTATTGGATCGGTGCGATAAGGGATACCGATTACACCTTTTCATGTTTAGCTTCCCGTCAACTTAAAGTGCTTTATGGAAAATTTTTGTAAGAATTTCACGCCGTATTGGAGCTAATTTACATTCCGAAAGTTATTGTGCTTATTTTTACGATGACGTATATGCCATATGGAAAACTTTTTGACGCTCATGATGTGGAAGGAATGAACAAAAGCATTTTAGGAATGTTTTTTTAATTTTCCCCTTCGGTGTGTAAATGTAAGCAGCTTTTTCTTGGCATAGATACAGATACTCATTATTATTTTTTTATGGCTTTTTACAAAAAAAATTTTATAAAAAATAATTTATTTTTATAGTTTATTACGGAGCTATAACTTTTTATTTTTTCGCTGATGATGCATATAGCGGCTTGTTTTTGCAGGACAAGGATGACGTTTTCAGGGTACATGTATTTATATTGATTTTTGTCGGTGTTATTGCACTTTTTCCAAGCGTGATAATAATGACCGCTTGGAAAAAGTAAATGACTTTTTTGTGGTTATTTTCTACGGCTTCACGAAGGGGTTATAACTAGGGTTATGCTTTTAAAATAATCTTTTTGCCCAAAATTTATTTTTATAATGGTAAAGGAGAATAGGACCCAAAAGCTATTGTGCAATTTGTCCTGAGTAGCTGATATCCATAGTGGGGGGAACCACTATTTTGACGCATGGCAAGATCGGAAGGGAAGGAGCACCGTTTTAAATGCAGACTTTGATGGATGGTCTGCGGGTGCATGTCGCGCTGGAGAGCCCTGAGGTGCTAAACAGTAGAACCCCACAAATGACCCCATTTTGCAAACTAGACCCCCAAGGAACTATCTAGATGTGTGGTCAGCACTTTGAACCCCAAGGCTTCACAGAAGTTATAACGTTAGCCGTGAAAATAAAAAAAATCATATTTTTTTCCACAAAAAACTTTTGCCAAATTTATTTTTATAGGGTACGGGATAGACCCCAAGCTATTGTGCATTTGTTGAGTCGTGAACCCTATGCGGGGGAACCACTTGATCGCCTTACTGCGATCTTTGGGAGGCACAATGAACAAATCTACCAAAGGTGAAGAATTGGTTTTCTTTTTTACGCCGTTCCTCGTGCGATATTAGTGATTAGGCGACTTTATTCCTCGGATCGGTGCGATTACAGCGATACCAGATTTACACCCTTTTTTCATGTTTAGCTTCTGTCACACTCTAAAAGATGCTTTTTTTTGGAATAATTTTTTGTAAGAATTTTTTGCATCGCCGTATTTTGAGAGCTATAATTTTTCCATATTTCGGCCGACAGAGTTATCTGTGGGCTTATTTTTTGCGGGACGAGCTGACGTATTTATTGGTACCATATTCGGGCACATAACGTTTTTTGATCGCTTCCTATTCCGATTTTTGTGGAAGCAGAATGAACAAAAACCAGCAATTCAGGAATTGTTTTTTTTTTAATTTTTTTTCCCCCGTTCCGCGTGTGGTAAAATTGATAAAGCAGCTTTATTCTTCGGGTCACTATGATTACAGCAATACCTCATTATTTTTTTTTATGTTTTGGCATTTTTTACACAATAAAGAATTTTATAGAAAAAATAATTATTTTTGCATCAGTTTATTCCGGAGCTATAACTTTTTTATTTTTTCGCTGATGATGCTATATAGCGGCTTGTTTTTTGCGGGACAAGATGACGTTTTCAGTGGTACCATGGTTATTTATATCTGACTTTTTGATCGCGTGTTATTGCACTTTTTCCAAGCGGTATAATGATACCGCTTGGAAAAAGTATAATTTACTACTTTTTTGTGTTTTTTTTTTACGGCTTTCACTGAAGGGGTAAACTAGGGTTATGCTTTTATAGATGGGATTTTTACGGACATGGTGATACCTAACGTGTATTTTTTTTGTTTTTTATTTTTTTTATTACATAAAAATGTGTATTTTTTAGGGGATTTTTTTTAAATTATTTTTTAATATTTTTTTTACAATTTTTTTTAAAAAATGATTTTTTTCAACTTGTCCCTTTATGGGACTTTCACTTTTTTTACTTTTGATTGCAGTTACAATGCATTGCAATGCTCTGGCATTGCAATGCATTGCAACTATAGTGGAAGCTGCTGTGACATGATCACAGCAGCTTCCCGTAGCTAAATGACCCGGAGGTTGTCATGACAACCCCCGGGTCATCAAGGCAGAGATCGGGCCCTGCGATTACATCGCTGGGACGCTGATCTGAGGCAGAGGGAGCTCCCGACCCTCTGCCTCCCCCCTGAGCTCTGCGATCGCGCTGGATCGCAGCAGTCAGGGGGTTAACAGCCAGGGGCGGTGGGGGCTCCGCTCCTGGCTGTCAGTGCAGGAAGCCTGGCCACTGCAGCGCCGGCTCCTGCACTGATCGCGCTGGGGAAGCTGAAATTTCAGCTTCTCCTGCGCGATCGCTGCTGTGTTTGGTCAGTCAGATTGACTGACCAAGCACAGCGCTGTGGGTGCGGGGACCGACGGCAAAGGTCCCCGCACCGCTTGCCGTGCCTGTCAGCTGTCTGTGACAGCTGTCGGCACTGATCTACCACTGCGTGTTTACACGCAGTGGTAGATCAAAGGCATGACGTTCAGAGTCCGTCCTGGTGCCGGAACTGGCACCTTGCCATGACGGACTCTGCACGTCAGTGGACATTAAGGGGTTAATAACTATGTTACTAATAACTATGTTACATAGCAAGAACTAGCTGACAAATTCCAATTATAGAGACATTTTTAAAATGTTAGACTTTTTACTTCAATGACAGCCTTGCTCTAAATTTCATGAGTAATTTGCATACATAAGTCACTTCTTTTTTCTGCAGCACAATTTTTAATCAGAAAAAAACTTGCTATGTGAACAGCAATGTGGTTTTCCAATTGAAAACAATAGGGAGCTCATTCAAAAAGGGGTTGACATTTATGCCTTGTAATGCTATGTGCACATGGAGTATTTTTTAGTTTTTTTTTAGCAGATCTGTACAAAAAATGCCTGAAAATCAGTTAGAAAAAATGCATGAAAGACTTTATACTATTCATTTTCACTGTAAAACTACTTTGCTGTTCATATGTTTAGTGTTTTAATAATTTATTTCTTCTTCAGATTTTGAAAAAAAATGGCTGGTGGAAAAAAAAGTGTATGTCACTTCTTTGGAATCTGCTTCTGATGTAATCCACTTCAAAATATGGCACTGTCAAAACAAAAGGCTAAAAAAATTCTCACAGGAAACAAAAGACTCCTCCAAAAACTCCCCCAAAAATTTTCAAATGAAAATAGTCGCTTGAAAAAGTGCGAAAAAAAACTCTATAAAGAATGAACATAATGCACAGCAATGTAAAAACGTCTTGCTGTGCACTTTTCATCTTTTGTCACTTCTTTTACCTGCGTCAGGCTTTGAAAGCTGGGAAGCAGCGAAAAGGAGCAGCATGTTTATTCTTTGGGCGGCTTCTGCTTGGCAGCCTCTCGCTACTTATAAAAAAAGACACAAAATTGACAGATAAAACACCAACAAAGACACTTCAGGAAAAACAGCTTTCCCTGAAGCATCTTGACCTTGAAAAACTTGTCTGGAACGCCAGTGTCTAAATGATGCCATCAGTGCATATACTATGAAAGATAATACAGCATATATTTGTGGTCATTTCAGTCGTGCACTTAATAGTTTTTGTGATTTTAGTAGCATGATAGGCAGTGCTGTAATATTTTTGCGGAATGTTTAATAAGTACTGTTTTTATTAGAAATACTTGCTGACACTATATCAATGTCTTAAATTACTAGTTTATACAAATTACATAGAAGTCACATCAGGTTATTTACAACACTTTAGTAGCTAAAATATGTTGCCAAGTTGGCACAAGTTATTTCACAATGATAACAAAGATAAGGAAGTTTTGGAAATTATGCTCTTAGAAAAATTGCCAAAAACCTTTATTGCATTGTATTGTGTTTAAATTCCATGTTTTAGGCTATATTCATATTATTGTCTTTGCTTCCATGTACAAAGGAGTCATTTGTATTAAATCTCCTGTTTGGTAGGCAATCCCTGCATGTGTTGCAGCTGTTTAACAGTCACGAGACATTCACGCAAAGGGACTTGAACATCTTTTTCAAGCACATGGAAGACACTCGGTTAGCACACGAGCATGGATAACACCTTATCTGAGCACGTTCGATCATCACTAATACGAATAAGAACAGAATGAACAGGGCCTTCATCTTTATTTGTTTAATATTATAATCTTACCTTTAATTTATTTTTCAGCAATGTACTAAAATGTAATAAAATATTGGTAAGAAATGCATTGTTGTTCGGGAAAAGAGACTAGCAGATCAGGGAAAAATGTTACATGCTAAAGCATCACAATCATATTACTGGACGAGACTGGGCAAACAGATTCAAAGATAGAAATAACAGCCCTGCGGCAATATGAGAACTCCCTAGCTACTTACATATAAACAGAAGGCTCCTCCTAGCTACGGGGATAAACAGCAACTAATTAATAAATACCTATTCCAGCAAACATAATCAATAATTATTCCACTCATGGTAGTGGTTGCGTCAGGGGCCTTTCCTAGTGAAACTAATTTCAATCAGCACTAATCATAAAGGCCATGCATCTTTTGTTTAATTATAAAGATCAAAAGAAAGGATGCAGCAACAATGTTGGGTGGTGCAGGTTAACCTGTAAGGAAATGAACTGTGCAACTCCCAATTGCAGGTTATAGACAGCCCATATATTCTTGTTGCCCATAGATACTGGCAACAGGTAAGGTGGTGCTGCAGGTGTTCTGTGTGGGTCACTGCTTAAGTGGTAGTCCTGAGTGTTACTGGCAGCCTGAATGGAGAGTGCTGGAAAGTCTCTTCCTGAACGTGGAGTTGGCCTGAAATGCTGTGATAATGTTCCATAGTGAGACTGCCTATTGGACGAACACTGTGAGTAAACCTATTTGTGAGCAACGCTCACAGAGCAGAGTCTGGGTCCAAGAAGCAGAACCATTAATGGGAACCTGTCAGCAGGATTGTGCACAATTACCTACAGACAGGGTCAGGTCGGCGCCGTTATGCTGATTACTTTACAATGATACCTAGTGATGAAATCTGGCTTGTGGTTGTTGTTTAATCTTCATTTTCAGTTTTGAGTTATTGATATGCTCGTGCTTTGGGGCGGGTCTGCACTTCAACCTGATCGCATGTGTAATGGGCAGCTAATTATTTTTTTCTATGGTATACATTAATTCATAAAAAAAGCCTGAAAATGGCCTTTGCCGCGCATGCACAGTAGCAGCTATCAGCAATCCGATAACAGCTACTGCGCAGGTGCCACCGGGGCCATCTTGCTAGCGAAAAAAAAAAAAATTTTCCTCCTGCAAGATGGCTCCGCAGCCAGTGCCTGCACAGTACCAGCTATCAGAAAAAAAAATTTCTCTAGCCATTTTCAGACTGATTTTTTTTAAATTAATGTACAGTATATCATAAAAAAAAAATTAACTGCACATTACACTTGTGATCAGGCTGCAGCACAGGCACCACCACTGGCGCCTGCCTGTAGAAGGGGATTTATTTTTCAATATATATATACAATATTCATTATTTAAACTAGGAGGCAGGTCACTGGGGGATCAGTAACCTGTCAGAAACCATACTGATGAATACCTAAACAGAGCACCACATGAAGGCCCCCCCACTATCCACCCCGGAGCACGAGCATATCATTAACTCAAAACTTAAAATAAAGATTACACAACAACCACAAGACGGATTTCATCAACCAAGGTATCATTGTAATCAGTATAATGGCACCAACCTGACACTGTCTGTAGGTTACTGTACACAATCCTGCGGACAGGTTCCTTTTAAGATCACAATCTAGTTTAAAGAAGCAAAACTCCTGGGAGCAGACCCTGGGGTTAAAGAGCCAGAAAAAGTAGGGTCTGTATGAGAGATAAATGCATGACATGTGGTGGAGACTGAGAGATTTGCAGGTACTGTACAAGGCAACAGTGTTGCTGTAGTCTCTATGGAAGGAACAGAGCCCTAGTGAGAGGGTTGCCTATGTTGTCCGGATTTTCATAAAATCAGTTTATTTCAGAATTGTCACGCATATGTGTGTTGCAACCAATTGCTTATTGTGTCTCCTAAAGTCACAGTAACTAAAACAACACTGTATCTGTAGTTGTGTCCAGTAAATCCAAACTAATTGCTTTAATTTAGTCTGTAATTGTCTCCTTTATTTAAGGGAATCCCACCCTACACACACACTTCTTAAAGTATTAAATTGGCATTTCACAGTATTCCTGCCACGTGCCCTGACAGTCACATCTCCTTGAAGCCGCCAATGACTGAAAAAGTTTGTAAGAATAGTGAGGGTGGAAATTCAGACTGTACATTCAACAAATTTTCAAAATATGCAGGGATGCCTCTTTCTGTGACTTCACAGCAGACTTAGTCATGGCTGGCACTAGGGAGATAAAACTGGCCAAATGACCAGGGTCCCCACTCCCCCTGAAATCATTATTAAGGGTTCATACCAATCACGGTAAAAAAAAAACTCCGATATCTGTCCAAAAAAGTGGGACGAATGTCAAGCAAGTATCATGCTATATTCATGCAAGTACCATGCAATTTTTTTTCACAGAGCATCCGCATGACATCCGATTTACATGCAAATGCGATCTGATTGCAATGCGATTTTAACATGAGCTTTTGCATAAAGTAGTTCTCAATGCCGTTTACACAGTTTTTAAAAGGAAATATTATTCCTTCTATATATATATATATGCATATACAAAATTAGATTTACAGATAGATAGATATAAATATGTGATTGAGATATATAATCAGCGCTTTGCCTGTGTAGATTACTGTACATGTATTTTATTAATAAATAAATTATTTACAGAAAAAATGGTGTGGGGTCCTCTGAAATTTTATTGACCAGCAAAGGGAAAGCTGACAACTGGAGGCAGATGTTTATAGCCTGGGAAGGGGTACCCTTATAATAACCAGCGAAGGCTAGCCAGTCAGCTACAAGCTGATGTTAATAGCCTAGGAATGGGCCACGGATATTGGCCCTGTCCCAGACTAAAAACATCAGCTCCCCGCCACCCAAGAAATGGTGCATCCATAAGATGGTCCAAATCTGGCACTTAGCCTAGCTCTTCCCAATTGCCCGTAGTGGCAATTGGGGTGATAGAGTTGGGGTTGATGTCACCTTTATATTACCAAGTGACATCAAGCCCAGAGGTTAGTAATGGAGAGGTGTCTATAAGACACCCCATGAATAGCCCCATAGTCAAATTGTGAAATAAATAACACTCAGAATAAAGTCCTTTATTTGAAAAAAATGACATAGACTCCTTTACTAACTCTAAATTAACCAAAAGCAATTATACTCACCTTATGCCCAATCCACTGAAGCCAATGTCCCCTGCAAAACAATTAAAATAATAAACGACCATATTCCTCACCTGTCCGATGAGAAGAAACCAAGCTGTGCAGGAAAAGAACTTCACTTGAGAATTATTATAGCAAAAAAAATCATACCAAGGGGTTTAAGAGTACAGCTTTCCCCAAAGTTTGAAATAGCAGAGGAAGAACTTGCTAAAAGATGGATGACGGCTGTTTAAATTTATCCAAATTTTAATTGATAAAAGCACCCTCTCTTTGAGAGAAATTGACAGTGAATTAGATACACTGCATAAGTCACTATATAAGGACATACCAGGTGACCATCTTGACAACTGACTGAAGGAGCTGGAGACAGACACTGTCAAATGGGAGAAAGATATTAGTCAAAATAAACAGAAAAAATATACTGGTGGCAATAAAAGAAAAAGATTACCGTATGTTGGGACCTAGATCAAGGGATCCATCTGAGACCTCCAGTATATCTGGTCATGAAAGTAACACATCGATTAATGACACCAAATACCCTTCTCTCCTTTGTCTTGTCTAAATGCATTTACATCAATAAAAAACACTCATTTGTTTGCGAGAAAATTAATCCTTAAAAAATTGCATTCTAAAAATAATCTACAGGATAGACTCACCACAAAGAAAAAAATGGACACCATAGAGGTATTGAAATCCCTAGAGGAGGAAAACACATCAAGTCAAGTCACTGCCATTCCTAACCACCTCTTTAAAAAGTAAAAAAAAATCCCTGCTTTAGGACTGTGTCAAGGTGTTGAAATCTTTACTAAATTTGTCACTACTGAGATTGAGTCTCTGGCTCTTAACCAAAATGGACTTTCCAACTTAACCAGAAATGAGAGACTAACCCTAAAAGAACTTAAGTCATGGAATGATGTAATTTATAAACCAGTGTATAAAGGAGGCAATTTGGTCATCTGACTATATGACATGTATAAAAGACAGGCCAATAATCTTTTAAGCGATTCAAAATGTTATCGCAAAGTAACGTGCAATTCTCTTTCATCCTTTCAGACCAAGCTGACTGATTACCTGGGAAAAACATACATTGATGGCATTATATCAAAAAACCTATTGGACAGTATCTGAGATTGTCATCCTAACTTACCAACATTCTACCTTATCCCCTAACTCCGCAACCCCCCCCCCTGGATTACCCCCTACAAGTAATGTACGCTTGTGTGAAGTGATATTTGACATAGTGTATTTTATTTTTTGAAACCTCTTGTATCTACTTTGCCTTCATATATCAAGGGCACCACGTGTGCCTTACAACATATTAATCAACTACACCTTGATAACATGATTATGGTCACGGCAGATATAGAGTCACTATACACATCCATTAAGCACAAAGTTGGCATGACCGCGGTTGGATGGTTTCTCCATTTGAGAAATCTGAATGGCCTCATTGCTGACCTTGTTCTAGCTTTACTAGAATTTCTTCAACATTATAATATATATTTTTTTAAAAATAACATCTTTTTTCAATAACATGGTACAGCAATGGGGGCATCGTATGCCCCTTCAGATGCTAGACTCTTGCTGGGAGCATGGGAGAGGAGCATGTTTTAGGGAGATCTCATCCAGGAAGTGAACCATGTTCACAACTGGATGAGATACATTCATGACATCCTGTTCTTCTGGGAAGGCACAGTGGAAGAATTGGAAAACTTGATGTGTAAATTAAATACCAACGATATCAACCTGAAAATCACCTTCAAATATGGCAGGAGTTTAGATTTTCTGAATGTCAAAATCTCCACCTCTCCCGAGCAACAGTTGCACACTGATATCTTCAAGAAACTGACTATAACAAACTCCTTTCTCATGGCTAACTCCTCTCATGCCAGTTCCACCATACAAATGATTCTGATTGAACAGTTCCTCCAAGCCAAGAGAATCTTCTAGGATCCCAAGTGCATTTGAAAATCAGTTTGCTTATTTGGTGCAGAGGTTCTTTGAAAGAGGATACAGTTGTAAAGCCAGTAAGCAGAGCTACAATAGAGCCAGAAAAATCACATGCAACCAGCTGTTATATGGCCAAGGCCAAACAACTAGGAAGGACCATAATGATACCAACCAGGTATGTTTTAAATAGACTTACAACGGCCAGTGGCAAGTACTCACATACATCGCCTGAAAACAATGGGGGTTTTGATGGTGGATCCCATCTGAAAACAATTACTACCTTCTACTCCATCCTTTGTGGCCAAGCGATCAGCCAATTTAATAGACATACTAGTACATAGCCAGTATGATCCCAATAAAGCAAAAGCCACAGCCCACATATGCAAAAGACATGGGCTTTTTTCCTTGTGGCCTCTGCAAGGGATGTCTTAACCTTGTGAAATCTACGTCTATGAAATGTTTTAACAATTAGTTCACATTGATACAACTCATTTAGCCTTTAGCTTTAGCTATCTAATAATTTAAATGGAAAGTTGGAGTTAATTTGCTCATAACTTGTTTACATTGTCACATTAGATACTATATATTTTTAGCATATTAGTTACTTTTTCTTTCTATGTCCCATATAGGACTTTCATGCCCCTTTACTGGTCTCACTATATTAGAACTATATATTAAATAAAAAAGGCTTACTTCACTATTCAAAATAATCTCTTCTTTTAATGTGTCATTGTTTAAGTGTCTCGAATAGAACTGTCAATTAATACTTGCATGTATATTAATTTCTACTCTGCACAACCGCTTTGGCATTCCCAACATATAATGTTTGAAGCACTAATTAATTTATACAGAAATATGATCATCCCTATATCTCTGTCCTTGCTTTCCCGTTATAATCACCGCACTCCAGACAGTGCACATGCGCAGCATCCACAACCCCATGTACATCAGGGGGTGCTCCATCTTAACCGCATGCTTTCCAGCATGCGGATCAATGAGCGCCACCTCAGAAGTAGCTATTTACATATGGGGAGTGGTGGACTCTACATGTGCCACTTATGTCACGGATGCTGATTCAGGTGGCAGGTGTTCACTGACATACTCCTCTTTATTGGTAAGGGCTTCATTCAAAAGGGGGCAGCCACCTCTCACCACACACCCCCTCGGAAGAAGCTGATGGCAAAACGCGTGTCGAGGTAAAGGGAGACACTGGCTCTATCCTATTTGTGCCTGACCTGCTTTATTTCTTACAAATTCTTACAGGTATTATCTGCTCTTTACTTGAACCACTGTGCAAAATGTTGATAATTCATATAGGTGTATAAATGGATTTTTTGTGGCTCAAAAACAATATGAATTGTATTTGCTATACTTATATATATATATTGTAAGCTTTCCGGGGGGTTTAGCTCTAGGATCGCTGTCTGGGTAGACAGAATGGCACGGAAACAGTTCATTCAGACAGCAGTTTGGTGAAAACTGGCCGCAACCAGTTTTATTAAAGTCCACAGCACACAGATAAAACCAAATCATAAACAGAAAACCTGGGCTTGTCTAGCCACTAATTACACTTAGATAGATGGCCCTCTCTATCCGGGACCCAGACTCTACCAGTCTGTGCCCAAAACAACACATATCACATATGTTACCAGTATGGAGTTTCACAGACACTCCTCTTTATGTCCGAAGGCAACTCCAATGTCCAGACTTGAGAGAGGTCACCTCCTATTCAGTCGCTATTCGCACGGATTCTCACTGCGACTACTCCTGTGTCCGGGGTACTTCCTGCACCCAGACTGAGATAGCTCACACTCTTAGAGACTGCTTCCTTGTGCCAGGACACCTCCCTGTGTCGGGCTAAAGACAGTTCCCACACTCTTGGAGACACCTTCTGTGTCTGGACCCCTTGTCCAGACTGAATGAGCTCTCTGACTGTGCTCACAAGCACCTACTTCTGGCTTCCTAATCAACACCTGAGTGGATTCAGGTCTGAGCTGCAAGCGTGTACTGAATGGCAGGTGTAGTGACCTTTCTTTACCACCAGGTTTACAAAGCCACACATTTCGCTCATACAGTCAGCAAGGTACTTAGGTGAAATATACACCTCATTCACCACATATTCCTTCACTGTCTCACATATCCCCTCCCTCTTCTCCAGACCGGAGGGCTGGTCATCCAGACCGGAGGGCTGGTCAACAATCCAACAGAGACAGTGAACTCTGGACCAGTCATGGCCCTCATCAGCTTCATCCTCACCACTGTCATAGCCAACATCAGTTTTCTCTTCATCTGAAGCATCCGCACTACCCTGTACCCTCCCAGGCCTATACTCTCTGCGGGCCTCGGGTATCCTGCACGGTTTCATCTTGACTTTAGTGCCAGCCTCAGTCTCGGTATAGTGGCTCACCAGATAAGTACGACCAGGCACGTCAGAACAGCTCTGCTGATTCTTCCTCAGAAACTTTCGTACCTCCTGTTTTTGGGGCACTGACCCTGTGTCACCCACTGTCACAGGAGGTATAGGGGTTTTCTCTAATTCCCCTGAACTTTCTTTAGCACATCTACTTTCTTAAATATCAGTTGATTCATAAATTCTACCTCACAGAACCCAAGCGCCTCTGTCATGGTCTCTGACCATTCCGAGCCACACTGTTCAAACGATTGGCACTGTAGAGGGAGCTGATCGTTTCTCTTGGTCGGTACACACAATTTATCCTCTTCTGGTACAGGCTCACTTTGCATAAGACTCAGAGCTCTTACTTCTTTCTCCAGGAGATCCTCATGGCTACGCATCTTCTCCTGTAGTTGTTGGACGTCCTTTACGTCTTCGGCCCTTTCTTCAGGCTCTTCTGGTAGGACATGCTCAGAAGCCCTACCATCAGTCTTCTTTTCCACCACATCTTCAGTCTTGTTCCTCACAGCTTCACTTGAGACATCAGCCTCTGGTGAGGCACCTGGCCTGGTGTCCACCACTTCCATGGCTTTCTCCACCTCTGCAGCATCACCTTCCGAGTCCTTGGCCTGATGCAGATCCACACCATACATTGATAACTTCTCATTTTCAACAGCATCCACTTGTGCTGTGTTCAGTTTCAGAGTCCTGTCTTTCACCTTAGTCTTCGCCAGGGAACCGACCAACGGTACAACATCTTCAGATGCCATCCTCCGTCCGACTGCAAGGTCAGCCTCAGCCTTCCTCTCAGGACTCTCAATCTCCTCTGCCACCATGCCTTCCTCACTTGCACTGGTTGCTTTATTGTCATCAGATAATTCACTATCACTATCTGACCCCTTTTTCTCAGCCACATCTGGCTCACTGTCAGGGCTATACACTTCATTTTCATTCACATCCTGCTCACTGTCAGGGTTATACAATTCATTTTCATTCATATCCTGTTCACTGTCAGTGTCACACAATTCATTTTCACTCACATCTTGATCTGGAACCTGAGTTAACATGTCATCCACAATATTAACTGCACCATCTGGTCCCTCAAGTATGTGACTATGTGACAACCCCAGCACTACACTTCTATATAGCTCAGGCACCAGGAGCTGACTCACAACCTCTCCCTGGACTTCAGTGTTTATGGCAACATGAGAGAACCTCTCCTCAGAGTCAGGCTCCTGGGAAACCTCATTTAGAACAATCATATTTTCCTGTGCTGTTTTAAGAGAGGGTTCTCGCCACTGCTCACTCTCAAAACCGCCACAGGACACAGGCAAGTCAGGGACACTCGGTTCCCGAGAACCACCATCCTCGCCTCCCAACATCACCTGCAAAGGAACTCCATCACCATCACAGTCATCATCATTATCAACATCATCATCATGACTATGATCAGTATTATCATCACTATCATTATCAGCATCAGCACCATTTTCATGGTCATCATCATTATCAGGTTCATCATCATCATTAGCATTATCATCATCATTATCACATAATTTTAACATCCCACTAGCATTGTGTTCCGCCCCTCGGGACTGCGCACCCTCAGTAGGAGCTTCATCACACTGTCCATCAGAAACATTTTTCCCCCAGAGATCCTTAGACCGGGGAAAGTCATTACCCATATATAACGGGGTGCACCAGGGTCTTCACTACCCCCACTTCATATGAAACCTCCCCGAGTTTGGGGACCAAGTCCACGGCAGTCTCTGGGTAGACTTTGGTGTCTTCATGGATGTACACCACACTCAGGTGCTTATCAGGGATGAAGTCCCTATCACTCAGGCTGTCACATACGGAAGTCACTGGACTCTCTGAGTCCAAGAGGGCCTGTGCTGGGCAGTCACTTACAACCACCGGGGACCCCTGTGGTCCAGTCTCTTCGGCTGAGGTGGACACACACACAGGCTCTGCGCAGGGAGAGAGGGATCTGCCAACATCACAACACTTAGGCTCCCCCTCTATTGGACAGTTGGCTGCAATTTCACGCCAGCTCCAACACTGTCCATCACACTCTCCCACCCACATGTCCCCTCGGGCCTGAACCCGCTTATCAGCATACCCCATGTCCCCAACAGCTGGAACGCTCTTACCGCGAGAGTTCAGCGTCGGGAACTCCGAAGTGACGACCTCTCAGACGGCTGTACCTCAGGAGGACGTGCTTGGGTGTAGCGGTCCACTATCACCTTTTCAACTCCATAATCAAGCCTGCTGACTGCAGACTCCCAACTGTATCTCCAGTCACGAACTCCCCTGGCACGGGCTGTCACCGTAACACCCAGCCGGGTAAGAATCGCCGCTTTCAACTTGGCATAGTCTTCGCTGTCCTGCTTGCTCAGGTCAGCCCAGACTTTTTGGGGTTCCCCAATCAGATAGGGTACGACCACCATGGCCCATTCAGATAGTGGCAGATTCTCCTTCTCTGCCAGTCTCTCAAACCTAGTAAGATATACCTCCACATCATCACGAGGTGTCATTTTTCTCAAGGACCGTCTTACCGCCTTCTTTATAGTGGACAACGCCGGTGCCTTCACAACATTACTTCGGGACGCGACACCGAAATCCTTTTTTGGTGCTGTCATCTGCTCAATAAATAACCGGTTATTCTCCTGCTGCTGCTGCAGGAATTGCTGCCGGTCCTCCTGCATGCGCTGCTGGTGCTGCAGGCGCTGCTGCTCCATGCTCTGCTCCATGCTTCGCTGGGCCTGGGCCAGGTACTCAATGAGCTCCTCCATACTGCCGGACTCATCTGTCTCAACCACGGCAGTTTTATGTTGCACATTAACTTGTGCCATTTGTTCAAACAGCGCCTCCATGCTGTCATCCATGCTGTCAGATATCTCTGTCTTCACAACGGCAGACTTCAGTCAAGGCACACACACTACACAGCTTTTTTCCACAGAAAATTCAGCCTTGCTGTGCAACCACTTTTTTTTTTTTTTTCTTTTGCAAAGTCTATTAGGGCTACTGTCTCTTTAAGACTGCTCCACAAACTTTTCTTTTGCTGCTGCACATTCCACAGTCATTTTCACAACAAGTTCAGCTTTGCTGTGCATACATTTTCTCTCGGCAGACCCTATCAGGGCCACTGTCTCTCCAAGACTGCTCCAAACAGACGTTTCTGCTGACACACACTTTTTTTTTTTTTTCTGTTGCTATTTCAATAGACTTCACCTTTAATGCTGTCTCTCGCCACTGTGCTGCATGCACACTCCAGCACTAACTGTACCAGGCCCTGCGCTGCCCCAGCATTCTCCGCCAATTGTAAGCTTTCCGGGGGGTTTAGCTCTAGGATCGCTGTCTGGGTAGACAGAATGGCACGGAAACAGTTCATTCAGACAGCAGTTTGGTGAAAAACTGGCCGCAACCAGTTTTATTAAAGTCCACAGCACACAGATAAAACCAAATCATAAACAGAAAACCTGGGCTTGTCTAGCACTAATTACACTTAGATAGATGGCCCTCTCTATCCGGGACCCAGACTCTACCAGTCTGTGCCCAAAACAACACATATCACATATGTTACCAGTATGGAGTTTCACAGACACTCCTCTTTATGTCCGAAGGCAACTCCAATGTCCAGACTTGAGAGAGGTCACCTCCTATTCAGTCGCTATTCGCACGGATTCTCACTGCGACTACTCCTGTGTCCGGGGTACTTCCTGCACCCAGACTGAGATAGCTCACACTCTTAGAGACTGCTTCCTTGTGCCAGGACACCTCCCTGTGTCCGGGCTAAAGACAGTTCCACACTCTTGGAGACACCTTCTGTGTCTGGACCCCTTGTCCAGACTGAATGAGCTCTCTGACTGTGCTCACAAGCACCTACTTCTGGCTTCCTAATCAACACCTGAGTGGATTCAGGTCTGAGCTGCAAGCGTGTACTGAATGGCAGTGTAGTGACCTTTCTTTACCACCAGGTTTACAAAGCCACACATTTCGCTCATACCAGTCAGCAAGGTACTTAGGTGAAATATACACCTCATTCACCACATATTCCTTCACTGTCTCACAATATATATAAGTATAAGTATTATATATATATATAAGGCTATTGATATAAACCATATAGATTTAGTCTCTTGGTATTAACCTTTCCATACTTGACTGTACAGTCATATGTTTTGAGTTGGTTACATTTATATGCTGAATTCAGTGTCAGTCCATACTGCTGTTATTGGAATTATATTCCTTCTTTCATATATGAAGTCCTATGAAAAGTGACTGTTGGGTACATTGATAAATATTATACTCTTGAGAGGGACTTTGATTATTTATATATTACCCTCTTCTGATTTTGTTTGATCTCTTACCCACATAGCAGCAATATAATAACACTATAGGATAAATTGGTGTCCCCCTACTGCCTACTCCGTTTATATTTTATATTTTATATTGTTTTAAGTGACTCCAATAAAAATGTTTTAATTGTATGTTTCTCTTTACTAGAGATGAGCAAACATGTCAAGGTTCGGTTCGGATTCCCCAAACGGACCGAAGTTTGCCGAACGTATCCGAACCTCATTGAATTCAATGGGAGGCAAAATCAAATGCATACAGTAGACAACACCTTCGGGGGTGAAAAGCTGAACAAAAAGCTCAAATTAGACACTAGGAAAAGTGGCATCAATTGATCCACAGTAGAAATTTTAAAATGTTGCAACAGCAGTCAGTCATGGGCCATGCATGAGACAGGGTCTGGGCAAGCATTTACAGCTTGCAATTGAAGTTTTAATGAGGATCTAGTGGTTAAGGGATCAGTGAAAGCAAGACCTCATACCTCTTGCAACACCTTCAATTTTTTTTAATTTATTCCAGTCACTCTCAGATGACACAAACATCAGTTTCATAGACTACAATTAGTAGAATAACGTAAGAATAGTAACACAGGTACTTGACTGATCAATTGACCCACAGTAGAGCCTTTTATAATAGCACACTAGCAGTCAGCCATGGCCCATGGATGAGGTATCAGGGTCTGGTCCAGCATTTATAGCTAGGAACTGAAGTTTTATCAGAGTCTGGCCCAGCATTTACAGATTGGAATTAAAGTTTCAATGAGGAACTGGTGGTAAAGGGAGCGGCGTAAGCCTTCTTAGCTGATAGACCTCATACAGTTGTGCTCAAAAGTTTACATACAGTGGTTATGGAAAGTATTCAGACCCCTTTAAATGTTTCACTCTGTTTCATTGCAGCCATTTGGTTAATTCAAAAAAAGTTCATTTTTGTTCTCATTAATACACTCTGCACCCCATCTTGACTTAAAAAAACAGAAATGTAGACATTTTTGCAAATGTATTAAAATAGAAAAAGTGAAATATCACATGGTCATAAATATTCAGACCTTTTGATCAGACACTCATATTTAAGTCACATGCTGTCCATTTCCTTGTGATCCTCCTTGAGATGGTACTACTCCTTCATTGGAGTCCAGCTGCGTATAATTAAGCTGATAGGATTTGATTTGGAAAGGCACACACCTGTCTATATAAGATCTCACAGCTCACAGTGCATGTCAGACCAAATGAGAATCATGAGGTCAAAGGAACTGGCCAAGGAGCTCAGAGACAGAATTGTGGCAAGGCATAGATCTGGCCAAGGTTACAAAATAATTTCTGCAGTACTCAAGGATCCTAAGAGCACAGTGGCCTCCATAATCCTAATGGAAGAAGTTTGGGACCACCATGTCATGAGCCAGTCCGGGTTTTGAGTCCTGGTCAAGGGTTAACTTTGCCTGGCCTCATTTTGGATTCTGGTTTGCTATTTCTTTCTGCTGCGCCCTGCAGGCCACGTTGATTATATTTTCTGCCTAGGGCATGAGTATCTGACTCTGGTGGAACACTGGTTTGTCTTCCTGCTGTTTCTGATTTTGCCCGTGTCTGTTTTGTTCCCCACTCCCTATTCTGACTCAGTGTTTCCCTTTCATGTTTACAATTCTTTGGAATTTGACTCAGCTTGGACCCTGACCTGCTGTTTGTCTCTTGTCTTTGGCATATCCGCTTTTGAACAGTACTGACCCATTTGGCTTGCATCTGACTCTGTGTTTTGTTTATTCCTTTGGTACAGCGCTATAGTCTAGGATTTGACCCAGCTTGTTTGACTTTTCTGTTGCCACCTGGTCTGCTCTTGCTGTGTGCAGTCGTCCCTCCACTCTATCGCCATCTAGTTGAGCTTACATCTACCTGCATTGCAGCGTTACATTATAACCGACCAGACATTTTTTTTTCTCTCCTCTCTCTCTCTATGGATCTGCTTTGTATGTTATGATCTGCTACAAGCACTAAGGAAAGATGGGAATTCTGTCCCTACAATAGAACTAAGCTGGATCCCTACGATGTAACGGGGAACCTGATCCTGCGACCAGACCCACTAAAGTCCTCAGCTAGTCTGAACGAAGACCTATAGATGCGAGGGAAGAATCCCTACAAGATCTAGGGACTGGGGAAAAAGGTGGACACCTCCTAACAGAAGTTGTAGCAGGGATAAATAAACAGAAAACAAATTACTTAGAGATCCTAAGATCAAGCAAAACTGACTGAGAAAGGCACCTAAGCACCCGGCTAGCTTAAGAGTAGATAATACAATGAAGTCCAGCAAAGCCAGAAGGGCGGAGCCAGACTAAATAGGGAAAAAAGGTCATGTGACCAGCAAACTGAAAAAAAAACTAACAAGAGGGTTCTAACAGTAACCTCCCTTCTAAGAGTATCCTCCGGATCCCCTAGGACTTAGGCTTATCCGGAAACCTCTTGTGAAACGCTCTGAAAAGTCTAGGCGCAGAAACATCATCTGCCCTCACCCATGAGTTATCCTCGGGTCCATAACCCTTCCAAGCGACGAGGTACTGCAAACTCCCTCTATACCGTCTAGAATTTAGGATGCGGGAAATCTCATATTGCCCGTCCTCCACAACCAGGGGAACAGTGGCCGAGACGTCTCCATCTGAGACCTCAGCTTTTTTCAAGAGAGAAACATGAAACACCGGATTAATCTTCCAGGAAGTAGGAAGCTACAGCGGATTGGTTAATAACCTGAAGCACCTTAAAGGGCCCTACAAACTTGTGACCCAATTTCTTAGACGGAATCCTCAAGCGCAGATTCTTAGAGGACAACCAAACCATGTCATCAATTGCAAACAAAACCTCTTGTCGTTTTCTATCAAAATACACTTTGGATCTTTTGTTAGCCTCCTGAAGATTACCACGCACATCAGTCCAAACTCTCTTCAAATCACCAGAAAAATTCTCCTCTTCAGGTACAACCGATCCCAACTTGGTAAATGACCCAAAAGACTGATGTCTCCCAGTACAACAAAAAAAATGCGAACAACCAGCAGAAGCGGATGTATGGTTGTTAAGAGCAAACTCAGCAAGTGGCAGAAACTCAGACCACCCCTCTTGATTATCAGTCACAAAACAACGCAAGGACTGCTCAACATCCTGGCTTTTCCTTTCTGTCTGGCCATTAGACTCAGGATGATATCCGGACGAAAACGACAAATGAACTCCCAACCTGTCACAAAAAGCGCGCCAAAAACTAGCCACAAACTGAGGTCCCTATCGGAAACAAAGTCAGTAGGAACGCCATGTAGTCTGACAATTTCCTTGACAAAGGCCTTAGCGAGAGTCTTAGCGCAGGGCAGTTTGATGAAAGGAACCAAGTGACACATCTTGCTAAAACGGTCCACGACCACCCAGATGACAGTGAAACCCTCAGAGGGGGGAAGGTCAGTAATAAAGTCCATAGCCAAATGTGTCCAAGGTGCACTAGGGACCTCCAGAGGGCAAAGCAACCCCGCAGCAGTAGTATTAGAAGACTTAGATCTAGCACACACAGTGCATTGACGCACCCACTTAATGACTTCCTTCTGCCATCCAGGCCACCAAAAGCTGCGACCCATAATTCTCTTGGTCTCAGAGATTCCAGGATGACTTGCCAACCGAAAGTCATGACATTAAACAAACAAATCTCTCTTCAGGGTACCAGGCACAAACAACCTCCCATGCGGCGTGTTAGATGGGGCATTCTCCTGTGCTTTAAGAATCTCATCTTCCAACACAGAGTCCAAAACAGCAATAACAACCCCCTCTTGCAAAATGTTTTCCTCCTCTTCAGTACCCACCATAGGAGAAAAGCTGCGAGACAAAGCATCAGCTTTAACATTTTTAGTACCTGGGATGTAAGTAACGGTAAAATTAAACCGCGAGAAAAACAGTGCCCACCTAGCCTGACGGGCATTCAAGCGCTTGGCAGCATCAAGGTAAACCAGATTTTTATGATCGGTGAAGACTTGAATGGGAAATTCCGCTCCCTCCAAAAAATGACGCCAGTGTTCAATTGCGAGTTTAATTGCCAACAATTCCCAATTACCGATATCATAATTTAGTTCAGACTCAGAAAATTTATTTGAAAAAAAAGCACAGGGATGTACTCCATCCGTCTTTTCCTGAGACAACACCGCGCCACCCCCACAGAAGAAGCATCAACCTCAACCAAAAATGGTTTAGCCACATCAGGCTGCGTAAGGATGGGAGCAGAACTGAACTTCTCCTTTAGCAACACAAAAGCCTCAATGGCCTCAGTAGTCCACTGAACCGCATCAGCACCTTTCCTGGTGAGATTGGTCAGAGGTTTGGCAATCACAGAAAATTTTTTAATGAATTTTCTATAATAATTGGCGAACCCCAAAAACCTCTATATTGATTTCACACCAATAGGTCTAGGCCAATCCTGCACAGCTTGCACTTTCACCGGGTCCATCTCAAAACCTTCACTGGAGACAATGTAGCCCAAAAAACTAAGTCTCTGTACAGCGAACTCACATTTTTCTAGCTTGGCAAAAAGTGAATTATCACTCAGTAACTGTAATACTTCACGCACACTCCTCCAATGAGACTCCAAATCCGGTGAATAAATCAAAATGTCATCCAAATACACAACCACACTTCTGCCGATCAAAGGTCTAAGGATGTCATTAATAAGATTCTGAAAAAATGCCGGAGCACTGGAAATCCCAAAAGGCATAACCAGATTCTCAAAATGACCCAGTGGAGTGTTAAATGCAGTCTTCTATTCATCCCCCTCCTTCATGCGCAACAAATTGTATGCCCCTCAAAGATCAATTTTCGAGAACCACTTGGCCCCCACTAGCTGGTTAAACAAATCAGGAATCAATGGCAGTGGGTAAGGATTGCGTACAGTAATCTTATTAATCTCACGAAAGTCTAGACAAGGCCGTAAACCGCCGTCCTTCTTTTTAACAAAAAAAAATCCAACCGCCACAGGAGATTTGGAAGGCCTAATGTGACCCGCAGCCAAGCTTGTCTGTATGTATTCCTCCAAAGCCTTTCTCTCAGGAATGGTAAGATTAAATAAACGGCTTTTAGGAAGAGTTGCTCCAGGGACAAATTCAATTGCACAATCATAATCTCTATGAGGAGGCAATACTGCAATTCCTTATCAGAAAAAACTTTCCAAAAATCCTGAATAGGTACAGGTAACTCCCCCTTAACTACAGCAGCAATACGCCCATTACAACACTTGTCATAACAATTAGGACTCCATGACTTAATTTCATTGGTAGACCAATCCAGTACCGGATTGTGCAATTTTAACCAAGGTAACCCCAAAATCACCGGGGAGGGCAAATTATTCAAAACTACCAAATCCAAATTCTCTTGATGAACACCATTAATAGTAAGAGGAAATTCACAGATATGGTGAGTAACATTTTTCAAGGGAGAACCATCCACAGAAACCACATTAATAGGGGAAGACAGAAGTTGGGTTTTAATTTTAGTTTTTCCAAAAATTTCCCATCAATCACATTGAGAGTGGAACCACAATCCACAAATACCCGAAACTCCATTAATTCCTCCTCAACAGCAGTGGTAGCAGAAAGAAAGACACCTTTATTGTTTAAACAAGCTATACGGGCGAAACTGACCTCATTTTTTTTTTCTCTTTATTCATTCGAAGCACACAGTTCTTAATAAAATGCTTAGACTTGCCACAATAGAAACACAAACCTTCAGAATACCTGCGTTCTTTTTCCTGAGAGCGAAGTGTCATCGCTCCAATTTCCATCGGCTATCCAATGTCAGTACAGTCCCTCTCCAGACTTGGAGCTGACAAGACAGAGGATTTATTCTCATTAACCCTTGCACGCAGTCTCCTATCCACCCGTATGGCTAATTGCATAGCCTCTTGCAAGTTACCAGGTATAGGATAAGCAATCAGCAAATCTTTAACCATTTCACTTAGCCCTGCAAGAAATAAACTTTTCAAAGCTGAATCGTTCCACCCCACCTGGGTAGACCACCGACGGAAGTGAGTACAATATTTTTCCACATTACCTAATCCCTGTCTCAAACGTCTCAATTCTGTCTCAACTGATGAAACACGATCAGGATCGTCATACAATAACCCCAAAGCAGAAAAAAAACTATCCACTGATCTAAAGCATGGATCACTAAGTTGCAGAGAAAAGGCCCAGTCCTGAGGTTTTTTGCGCAAAAGTGACATTATGAACCCTATGCGCTGAGATTCATCACCAGAGGATCTGGGTCTCAAACAAAAATATAACAAGCAAGCATTTTTAAAAGAAAAAAAATCTTGTTCACCAAAAAATAAATCAGGCAAACGTACCTTTGGCTCCACGAAATGTGCTCCAGAACAACTACTCACATGCTGGATTTCAGCCACCTCCAGAGAGAGTCCCTGCAGGTGTTGAGCCAAATCCTGAACCGACACCATGATGTAAAGAGAAAATCTTTCTTAGGGATATTTTTGGGCTGGACTTACTGTTATGATCTGCTACAAGCACTAAGGAAAGATGGTAAGGAAGGAAACACGGTACGAAGAACAATCTTTCCTATAAGGAAAGATGGGAATTCTGTCCCTACAATAGAACTAAGCTGGATCCCTACGATGTAACGGGGAACCTGATCCTGCGACCAGACCCGCTAAAGTCCTCAGCTAGTCTGAACGAAGACCTATAGATGCGAGGGAGGAATCCCTACAAGATCTAGGGACTGGGGAAAAAGGTGGACACCTCCTAACAGAAGTTGTAGCAGGGATAAATAAACAGAAAACAAATTACTTAGAGATCCTGAGATCAAGCAAAACTGACTGAGAAAGGCACCTAAGCACCCGGCTAGCTTAAGAGTAGATAATACAATGAAGTCCAGCAAAGCCAGAAGGGCGGAGCCAGACTAAATAGGGAAAAAAGGTCATGTGACCAGCAAACTGAAAAAAAAACTAACAAGAGGGTTCTAACATTGTACTCTTGCAGATCAGATGTCTGACTTAACCCAAATGGTGCAGGATTTGTCTGTTGAAAATAGAGCCCTGGCCACTTCTCATAATCAGCTTCAAAAGGAGCACTCAGAGACTGTTAGGTCTGTTCAAGGTTCTATTTCGCAACCTGCCTGTAGCTACTCGGACGCTATACATGTCTCGTTCCACTCTCCTGAACCTACGGTTAGGCTCCCAGATACTTTTTCCAGAGAGAAGGAGAGGTTCCGTACATTCAGGGAGAGTTGTAAGTTGTTTTTCTCCATGAGACCCCGATCCTCTGGGGATGAGAGTCAACGGGTGGGGATAATTATTTAGTTACTCCAGGAGGGTCCCCAGACTTGGGCTTTTTTGTTACCTGCTACTGCCCCTGAACTTATGTCTGTGAATAGGTTCCTTGAGGCCTTTGGATTGATTTTTGACAAACCAGACAGGGTCTGGGTGGCAGAGGACATTATCATGGGTCTCTTCCAGGGTAAACTCACTGACAAATGGTATTGATCTGAGTTCAGGCGGTAGGCCATCGAAGTCACCTGGACCGACTCTGCACTTAGTTGTCAGTTCAGGAGAGGATCATCTTAAGGAAGCTCTGGCTCTCCATCCACCACCCAGCTCCTTGGAGGAGGCGATGACTCAGGCCTTACGTATGGACCGGAGTTTGTGGGAGAGAGGCATAATGCAACAAGAGACTCCTTTACATCTGGCTAATGCTGATGTGGCACCCTATACGGAACCTATGTGCGGTTGGGGCCACCAACCTGAAGGAGAAGGGGAGAAGGCGACGATGATAGGAGAGATTGTGTTTTTACTGTGGAGACCCTGGACATTGGAAAAAGGACTGCCCCTCTTGCCCACCGACTGACAAGCTGCCGAGTCTGGGTGAACGTCAAGGAGGTCACCCAGACTCGGGAAATTTTTTTCTCATGTCAAAAAATGTTGCTGTAGGTGGAACTTTGTTATGGGGATTGTTTCACACCCACTTCAGCTTTCGTGGACTGAGGGTCATCCAAGAACTTTATTGAATCATGCTTGGTGTCTAAGTATCAGTAAGGGACAGTTAGGCTTTAAAAAACAATTCATATCATTGCTATTGATCAGACTGCGCTGGTTAAGAACATTGTTAAATTTGTCTCTGAGGAGTTCCTCCTCAAGGTGGGTTCCTTGCATCAGAAACGCATCTCATGGACAATCTTCCAGCGCACTGGTGTTGGGATTCTCTTGGTTATGGTTACATAATCCTTTAATTGACTAGGAATCTTGGGATATTGTAAAATTGGGCCTAATTGTTTAAAAAGTTGTCTTTCTACTGTTATGGTGTTGTCTGTTAATCTGGAGCGTATTCCGGAGTACCTGAAGGATTTTAAGGATGTGTTTTCTGAAAAAGAGGCTGAGGTTTTACCACCTCATCGCTCCTATGATTGCGCTATCAATCTCTCTCCCGGTGCTAAATTGCCCAAAGCCGGTCTGTACAATCTTTCTGGCCCGGAACGTTCCGCTATGAAAGAGTATGTCTCTGAAAGTTTACATAAAGGACACATCCGTCCCTCTGTCTCTCCTGTGGCTGCTGGATTATTTTTTTTTAAGAAAAAAGATGGTGGTTTACGCCCTTGCCTCGATTTTCGTGAACTTAATAAGATTACAGTGAGAAACACCCTCTCCCGCTCATCAACCAATTGTCTGGGGCAAAGTGGTTTTTCAAGTTAGATCTCAGGGGACCATATAAACTTATTCGTATTCGGGAGGGGGATGAGTGGAAAACTGCATTTCTCACCTCTGAGGGATTGTTTGAAAACCTGGTCATGCCCTTTGGTCTCACCAATGCCCCAGTCTATTTCAGGATTTCATTAATAATGTTTTTTCCGACTTCATAGGTTGTTTTGTGGTGATATATTTAGATGACATCCTGGTGTTTTCTTCTGACTAGCAATCTCAGTTGGGTCATCTGCATGCAGTTCTTCAGAAGTTACGGGAGAATTTGCTGTTCCCTAAACCTGAGAAATGTGTATTTTTTTGTCCAAGAGCTGTCCTTTCTTGGGGTCATTCTGTCTGCTAAAGGGTTTTGCATGGACCCTGGAAAGGTACAGGCCATTGTTGATTGGGTGCAACCCAAAGATCTTAGAGGTCTTCAACACTTTTTGGGGTTTGCTAATTATTATCAGAGATTTATTAAAGGGTTCTTGCAGGTGGTCAAGCCTCTCACTGATATCACTTGTAAGGGGGCTGATCTTAAAAACTGATCAGTCTCGGCAATTGCAGTATTTTCTTCATTGAAAAAATGTTTTATGTCTGCTCCTGTGTTGTTCCAGCCCGATCCATCTGAACCATTTATTGTTGAGGTAGATGCATCGGAGGTGGAAGAGGGGGCAGCGTTGTCTCAAGGACCCGCCACTTAGACTAACTTGAGACCTTGTGCATTTTTCTCCAAAAATATTTTTCCTGCTGAGTGAAATTATGGTGTCAGGAATCGGGAGTTATTGGCCATAAAACTGGCTTTTGAAGAATGGAGGCACTTTCTGGAGGGGGCTGTTCATCGGATTGCGGTGATAACGAACCACAAGAACCTGTCCTACATTGAGTCGGCTAAACGCTTAACACTAGACTCTGAGGAGTTTTGATCTTTCGTTTTTTTTTCTCTCGTGACTACATTTTTCAGAATCGCTTGAATCGGTGACTTTTCCCATATGAATGTGAAAGAAGATATTGTGGATAATAAGTTTGGTGAAATTTGCGCGTTTTTCAATTACCAGAACTACTAAGGCTCATTTTATCCTACTATAGTGTTGGGTCTTTGTCACTAAGTTGGATAAAGTTTGGGCATATTTTTCACTCTGTCATTACTGATGTTCATATAGATGTAGTTCAATTTAATGTCACTTTTCACATTTTTCTTGTAGTTTTACCTGCTTGTATTACTGTGTAAGCTGAACAAATGCTTGTTTACTCTAGGCTCTTATCTTATGCTAATTTTTGATTCATTATATATTGACACATATAAAGAACTGTACGCTTGCAGAAAGCATGCAGAACAATAATTTACAGTTTACTCTATCTGATGAGGGACTAGATGCATTCATTGCGTATTCTATGCCTGTGGAATATCTGCACGATCTCACTGATTAGCAGTATTTGGTGTAATGACTGGAATACGTTTTGCAAAGCGACAATGTCTAGGGACCGCTTTGTTGAAATTATGAGGTTTCTCAGATTTGATGAGAAATCTACTCGATCGGAGAGACTGCAAACGGACAAGTTTGCTCTATTTTCTACTGTGTGGGACAGGTTTATTGAAAATTGTATTGCGTGTTACAAACCTGGCCCATACATAACGGTGGATGAGCAACTTTTCCCAAGCAAAACTAGGTGTCCATTCACGCAGTACATGCCTTCCAAACCAGATAAATATGGCCGCAAATATTGGCTAGCTGTTGATAAGGAGAGCAAATATCTGGCAAATGGCTTCCCTTATCTAGGCAAAGATGACACACGCCGTGCTGAGGACCGTTTAGCTGACCATGTGGTAATGAAGTTATTGGACCTGTTTTTGAAAAAAGGTCGCAATGTTACAACCGATAATTATTTTACTTCAGTAAAATTAGCTAAACAGCTAAAAAGCAAAGGAACAACCATCGTGGGAACACTGAACAAGATAAGGCGAGAAGTGCCTAAAAAAATAAAATCCATGAAAGAGGAATTGTACAACACTAAAGTGTTTAGAAATGAAGACAATTTTACACTTACAGTATATCAAGGAAAGCCCAACAAAAATGTTGTCATTTTGAGTTCCATCCATCCAGATGTTGTTGTTGCGTCTGATTCCACTAAAAAAAAACTCCAGAAACGGTAAAGTTTTACAATGAAACAAAATATGGAGTAGATGTAGTGGATCAGATGGCACGAAAATATACCACACGAACATGCACAAGGAGATGGCCTGTTCATGCATTTGAAAATGCCTTAGACTTTGCGGGTATAAATGCATGGATAATATTCAATGAGATAACCCACCAAAAAATGTCACGCAAGGCATTTTTGCAAACGCTTGTGAGAGAGTTGAGTGGTCCTTATGTCACAGATAGGGAAAAGGGTTCCACGTCCCAAGTTCAATCAGAAGTGATGGTTATACAAGATTTTGCAGATAAGGTCAAGATCATCTTCCATTGTAAGACTTGTGTAAGTGGGGCATGATCTATAAAAATGCATGCTCGGCGAATGCATATTTTCTTATTGAAATATGGCCATATTGTCTCTTGTGTTGTCCTCCAGCCCGATTCTCTAATCATTTTTGTTAGTAGTTGTTCGGTGTATGAGGTGCACTTGCTAAGAATAATAATTTGAAAACGTCATTCTAAAAATATTTTTCTGCTGAGTAAAATTATGGGAGCAGAACATCGAAGATTATTGGCCTCAAAATGCTTTTACAAAAATGAGACTTATTCATGAGGACGGCAGCAATGAATCTCTGAAATAACGAAACACAAGACAAAACTCCCTGTCTAGCCATTGAGTCGGTCTATGTTAACTCCTAGGCAGGCGAGTTGGTCGTTTTTTTTTTCACGGTTGCATTTTTCCATAACCTTTTGGCCTGGTTCCAAGAATGTCAAGGATGATGACTTGTCTCACAGTTTGGATCTGGTGTCACCTCCCGAACCTCCCTCCTCCATTCTTCAGCACAGGGTGGTCGTGGCTGGGGTGTCCTCTGAGTTGGAGAAGGAGATTCATGAGGCTCAGTCTCTTGCTCCTCCATCATTGCTGGAGAATAAGCTCTTAGTCCCTGTTCAGTATCAGTTTAGGGTTCTCTGGGAGTTTCATGACTCTGCTCTCAGTGGACATCAAGGAGTCTTGGCTACCCGGAAAGCTATTGCTAGACTGTTTTGGCAGTCCTCCATGTCTTCTGATATCGCCAGGTTTTGTGTCTGCTTGTGAAACATGTGCCCATGCTAAAAGCTCCCGTAACTGGCCGGCCAGGGGATTGGTGCCATTGCCAATTCCGTATAGACCTTGGACTCATTTGTCCATGGATTTTATCACTGATCTCCCTCCTTCCAAGGGTAAGACTATGGTTTGGGTGGTGATTGACAGATTTAGTAAACAGGCACATTTGGTACCATTGGCAGGACTACCTAATAGTGTTGAGCGATACTGCTCGATATCTAAAAATATCGTATCGAAATGGTATCGCCGATATCACTAAATATCGTCGATATCCGATTCTGATACCGGAAGTCCCATGTAAGTCTATGGGAACAAAATATTGCAACAAAAAAAACCTTTCTTTCGTTGTAAACACAAAATATACACACATAGAATACATATATATATATACATGTCATTGTGACATATATATATACATATATTTATAGTTTATACACTTCTACATAGTAAAATAGACTCTGATTCAATTGCCGGGTAAAGCCGTGACATACCCCATAGAAGTCGACGGGCTCGGTGCCGAGTACCCCCAAAACCTCTGGCTCTGTGCGACTCAACTTGGGCGTCACGAACAGGATTCTGTAGCTCGCTATAAGCGAGTCCTGTGTGCCTGAATTGAACTGGTTTTGTGCTTGAGAATTGCTAAAATCATCAGAGAATGTATTTGCCATTTTTCAGCCATATCTGCGTCACGACGAGGCACTGGTGAAGAAGAAGGGCGTGCTCTTCGTGGGTGTACACTCACTCAGTGGCGCGAAAACGATGGCCGACCACTGTAAATGGTACTGCAATGTAAGATCGTGCCCCACAGCTCTTCAGTTCCGCCTCCTCATCCTCCTCAGTGTGCAGAAACTAACACGAAGGTCCCGCCTCCCTACAAAAGAGGGGCCCTCTCCAGATGCTAATGACACATGTGACTTGGCAGAGATGGCTAATGGACACGAGCAGAAGTGTGAAGGGATGGAGCAGTCAGAGTTCTCCCCCCACGGAAGCGACCCGATCGCCACGGAACCACCGTTGGGCACCTGGCCTGGAAACCCTCCTACGCTGCAAGAAGCGGAGGATACCCTAAGAGGCCTGGCCCGGCACCGGGAGGAGGTCGCCAGGATGGAAGCCAGCTGGCGTGCCCTAAAAATAAACTTGGAGCGGCGCCAATCCCTCTTACCTGAAGTGTCTGTACGGAAGGTGAGGCACCCGTTCTAGTAGAGGAGTCCGTGCGGGCATCCCAGCCCTTGCAATGTGATCCGGTTGACGTTGTCGCAGTGGAGGCACCCGTTCCTGCAAAAAACTCTGCACCGGCAGCACCCCAGATCCTGCTGTCTGCCCCCGTCGCTGAGACAGAAGAAGCGACATCCGTCCTCATGGAGGAGGCCGCGCAGGCACCAGAGCACTACCTGCCTGTACCGGAGCCCCGACTGTCATCTGTTCCAGAGCCGGCTGCTTCCTCCGCAGGTGAGCGCCGCCAGGACTGTCGGGCGCCAGGAGAGCTGCCGCAAACCGGACACTGTAAGCTGCAGTTTGATGGTGGAGACATGGAGCTGCTGGTGGAGGAGAATTTCAACCGGCGTCAGGAGGAAGAGTGGAGACGTTGGGAGCGGGAAGCAGAGCGACAAAGGGAGCAGCGAGAAACCCAAAAGCTTCGGCAACGTAACCTGGAGAAGGACCGGGCAGATAAGACCGGATGAGAAAAGATAAAGGAACCCTGTGGGAGCCGCGGCGTAAGGGTGCAGTACAGAGCTTTAAATTGAAAGGTGGTTGGGGCTTCATCCAGGAGCCTGGACTTTATTTAGAAGTTTTTGTGAACCGGCGGGACGTGGAGGCTCACCTCCCAGAAGGACACCCGGGGAGGGACCTGTTGCCAGGAGACTTGGTGACTTACACCCGACACTGGGGTTACAATGGATGGTACGCCCTAAATGTTACCAGGTGCGACCCCTCTACTCCCAGAGTGTCAGGAACCTGTGAGACCCTCGGAGCCTTCAGCCTCCCACATCCAGGCCTCTGCAAAAGTGCCCACCCCATGCCGTAAATCTCCCCAGCCTCCCTCAGTGGTCTCCTCAGCAGCCCCAGCTATGGACATGATAAGTATAGCTGGCCCGTACCCGGCGCCTGTTAGGCCCCCTGGGGTTCGTTCAGTCCGGGACATAGGGTTCCAGACCCGGAGGGAGATGAAAGAGGTGGCCACACAGACCCAGATAGCGGGTCACGACTTGACTGTACAGACCACACGACGTCATCAGGTCCTGGTGGTCCTTGGTGTCTCGGATGTTTGGCAAGCATCAGAAGAGTACCAGGTGGTACCTGGAACACCCCTGCCAAAGAATTATAAATAACCCGGACAGGGTCCCTGTATGTAAATAGTTAAATTGTTGATGTACCCGGATGGGTGAATGTTCATAAAAAGTTTTTTAATTTAATAAAAAAAAACAAACACAGTTTTCATTACTTTTATTACAGTCTCATCCTGCGACGCCATCGATCTCCTGTAAAAAAATGAAAAAAAAAAAAAAAGTATACCACCTGACCGACGCAGTCCATAGTAACGAGTGTCCCACGACGATCCAGCTCTGCTACATCAGAATGACAGGCAGAGCCTGTCATCCCGGCGCAGCACAGCTGATTACCTGCTTCCCCGGCGGTGACGTCATCGGACTGGTTTACGGCCGTGATTACCCTGCAGTCACTGCAGTTATCGCGAAAAACTGCATGTGACCGCCAGGGAGAAGATAATGGCGGCCATCAAGCAGTCCAGGACGTGACCGCCGGAGATCTTCTGCCAGGTAAGTGCCGCTGACTCCTGACAGACCCGACCAACGGACACTCACAGTGACAGTGACAAATCCGATTCCGGTATTCGATATGACGAAAATATCGGTATTCGGAATCGAAAGCCCGATACAGCTAATATCGGCCGATACCCGATATTTGCAGTATCGTATCGCTCAACACTACTACCTAACACTGAAACTTTATCTAACTTATTTATTGAGCATGTGCGGTTGCATGGTGTGCCTCTGAATTTGGTGTCTGATAGAGGGATGCAATTTGTGTCCAAGTTCTGGAGGGCTTTCTGTAAGAGACTGGGTATTGATTTGACCTTCTCTTCGGCCGACCATCCAGAAACCAATGGGCAGACTGAGAGAACCAAATGGTCACTTGAACAAATTTTGCGGTGTCTTGCCACATCTCGGCAAGATGATTGGTGCTCCTCACTGCCAGTGGCTGAATTCGCATTCATAAATCGGGTTAATCAGTCCACTGGTACTTCTCCTTTTTTCTGTAATTACGGTTTTCACCCCCATTTTGGTGAATTTTCTAGGCTGGATTCGGGATGTCCAGGGGCTGATTTGGCGGTTCAACGGTTGGAGGAGGTGTGGAGGGAGGTTCAGAAGAATATTGAGGTGGCTTAGGGCAAAGAAAAACATTTTGCTGATAAGCGACAATCTGTGGGACCCAACTTGCTGGTGGGAGACAAGGTCTGGTTGTCTACCAAGAACGTACATCTGAATGTTCCTTCCTTTAAGTTGGGTCCTAAGTTTATTGGTCCTTACGAGATCATTGAGGTTGTCAACCAGTAGCCTTCTGTTTACGCTTACCTCTGTCGCTTTGGATCCCCAATGTATTCCATACTTCCCTTCTCAAGCCATGTGTACCTTCCTCTGCTGAGTCTCCACCTCCTCTGCCACCTGTCTCGGTGGATGGTCAGACTGAGTATGAAGTTGAATGGATTGTCGATTCTCAGAGGGTTCGCAGTTCACTTCAGTACTTGGTCCATTGGAAGGGTTACGGTCCTGAGGAACGATCTTGGGTTCCGCATGATGATCGTCTGATTTGGGCATTTCATGCACTTTATCCTGGAAAAATTGGGGTTCTGGTGGCCTCCTTTGAGAGGAGGATGCTGTCATGATCCAGTCCGGGTTTTGAGTTCTGTCTGCCCTTTTCCAGGGCTGATCATGTAAAGGGTTAACTTTGCCTGGCCTCATTTTGGATTCTGGTTTGCTATTTCTTCTGCTGCTCCTTGCAGGCCACGTTGGTTATATTTTCTGCCTACGGCGTGAGTATCTGACTCTGGTGGAACCCTGGTTTGTCCTCCTGCTGTTTCTGATTTAGCCCATGTCTGTTATGTTCCCCACTCCTCGTTCTGACTCAATGTTTCCCTTTCATGTTTAGGACTCTTTGGTATTTGACTCGGCTTGGACCCTGACCTGCTGTTTGTCTCTTGTCTTTGGCATATCTGCTCTTGACCGGTACTGAACCATTTGGCTTGCATCTGACTCTGTGTTTTGTTTATTCCTTTGGTACTGAGCTATAGTCTAGGAATTGACCCAGCTTGTTTGACTTTTCTGTTGCCACCTGGTGGCAGCCTCGTTGCTACACTGCAGGTCTGCTCTTGCTGTGTGCAGTCATCCCTCCACTCTATCGCCATCTAGTGGAGCTTGCATCTACCTGCATTGCAGCAGCGTTACACACCATAAGTCTTCCTAGATCTGGCCGTCCAGCCAAACTGAGCAATCGTGGTAGAGGAGCCTTGGTGAGAGAAGTGAAGAAGAACCCCAAGATCACTGTGACTGAGCTCCAGAGATGCAGTAGAGAGATGGGAGAAAGTTCCACAAAAGTCAACTGTCACTGCAGCCCTCCACCAGTCAGGACTTTACGGTCATGCTGAAGGATGTTTCAGGCAGCAGATCGCTCTCCACGGCGTTTCCAGACTCTGTCACGTCTGTCACATGTGCTCAGTGTGAACCTGTTGACTGCAACATCCTTCAGCATGACCGGTTTAGCAGTGGGTCAGTAATGGTGTGGGGTGGCATTTCTTTGGAGGGCCACACAGCCCTCCATGTGCTCGCCAGAGGTAGCCTGACTGCTATTAGGTACCGAGATGAGATTCTCAGACCCCTTGTGAGACCTTATGCTGGTGCCGTTGGCCCTGGGTTCCTACTAATGCAGAACAATGCCAGACCTTATGTGGCTGGAGTGTGTCAGCAGTTCCTGCAAAATGAAGGCATTGAAGCTATGGACTGGCCTGCCCATTTCCCAGACCTGAATCCGATTGAGCACATCTGTGACAGCATGTCTCACTTCATCCACCAATGTCACGTTGCACCACAGACTGTCCTGGAGTTGACAGATGCTTTAGTCCAGGTCTAGGAGGAGATCCCTCAGGAGAACATCCGCAACCTCATCAGGAGCATATCCAGGTGTCGTAGGCAGATCATACAGGCACGTGGAGCCCACACACAATACTGAGCATCATTTTGACTTGTTTCCACTTTAATTTTGTCTTGTTTTGATTTTCATTTTGACTTGTTTCCACTTTCATTTTGGGGGTCTCTCCAAATCCAGGCCCCCATTGGTTCAAAAATGTGATTTCCATTGATGATTTTTGTGTGATTATGTTGACAGCACATTCAACTTTGTACAGGACAAAGTATTCAATGAGAATATTTCATTCATTTAGATCTAGGATGTGTTATTTGAGTGTTCCCTTTATTTTTTTGAGCAGTGTACTTTCCCCCAGGGCCCCACTTTATCTAAAACTAGACCTTGGGTTATTCCCACTTTCTCAAAGTCTATTGCAAATTTTATATAGAGCCTGTAGAGAAGAAAACTGGAGCCAATTGCAGAATGCAAGCCATATAATAACCTAAAGGCCTCGTTCACAAGCTCAGTATTTGTCAGTATTTTAAATCAGTATTTGTAAGCCAAATCCAGAAGTGGGTGAATAATGCAGAAGTGGGGCATATGTCACTTCTGATTTTGCTTTAGAAATATTGATGTAAAATATTGACCAAATACTGAATTTATGAACGTGGCCAAAGTAGGGTCATTCCTCATGTACAAACACATGAGCCTATTCAGGAAAGATACTGGAACGAATAGTCCTCTTTAAGTTTGGATATTAAAGCAAAGGATAGAACAGATTTAAATAGGGCTGTTTGAATAATTTGAATCCCTTTGGAACAAGAATATGAACTAAGAAAGCTCTGTTCACATTAGTACTCTTACCATTTTTGGATTCTAATTACCGTATATACTCGCGTATAAGCCGAGATTTTCAGCCCAATTTTTAGGGCTGAAAGTCCCCCTCTCAGCTTATACGCGAGTCATAAACTGGGAGTCGGCGGGGGAGGGGGAGCGGGGGTGTCAGATCACACTTACCCTTCTGCCGGCGCGTCTCTGCAGCCCCCCTGCTTCTCCCACGATCTCAGGCTCCTTCCTGCAGCGGTCACGTGGTACTGCTCTTTAAAGTCATGAATATACACATATTCATGACTTTAATGAGCCGTACCACGCGACCGCTATAGGAAGGAAGAGCCACCGGAGACCGCGGGAGAAGCAGGGCTGCAGAGACGCTCCAGGAGGGGGTAAGTATAGGAGATATTCACCTGTCCACGGTCCACCGCTGCTCGCCGCTGTGTCCTCGCGTCCTCTGGCTGTGATGTTCACACATCTGAGTGAGCACACACTCTGAGTGAGCACACACTGACAAGAGGACCCGGATGACGGAGCAGCGCACAGCGGTGGACCCGGGACAGGTGCCGGGGGCCCTGAGCAAGCGGTGACACCGGCACCTGTCCCCCATAGTGCGCCGGTGTCCCCGCCTGCTCAGGACACCAGCACATGGCCCACAGCGACGAGAGGTGAGTATGTCATTTTTTTTTTAGTTGCAGCAGCAGCGGCAGCATAAGGGACCTATACTATGGGGCATAATCTATGGAGCTTATGGGGCATAATCCATGGAGCATATGGGGCATATTCCATGGAGCATATAGGGCATAATCCAGGGAGCATATGGGGCATAATCCAGGGAGCATATGGGGCATAATCTAGGGAGCATATGGGGCATTATCCAGGGAGCATATGGGGCATTATCTAGGGAGCATATGGGGCATAATCTAGGGAGCATATGGGCATAATCTATGGAGCATATGGCGCATAATCTATGGAGCATATGGGGCATAATCCATGGAGCATATGGGGCATAATCCAGGGAGCATATGGGACATAATCCAGGGAGCATATGGGGCATAATCTAGGGAGCATATGGGGCATAATCTAGGAAGCATATGGGGCATAATCTAGGGAGCATGTGGCGCATAATCTATGGAGCAAATTGGGCATAATCTATGGAGCATATGGGGCATTATCCATGGAGCATATGGAGCATAATCCAGGGAGCATATGGGGCATAATCCAGGGAGCATATGGGGCATAACCTTGGGAGCATATGGGGCATAAGCTATGGAGTATTTTATGGGGGCATAATCCATGGAGCATATGGGGCATAATCCAGGGAGCATATGGGGCATAATCCAGGGAGCATATGGGGCATAATATAGGGAGCATATGGGGCATAATCTAGGGAGCATATTGGGGCATAATCTAGGGAGCATATGGGGCATAATCTATGGAGCATATGAGGCATAATCTGTGGAGCATATGGGGCCTAATCCAGGGAGCATATGGGGCATAATCCAGGGAGCATATGGGGCATAATCTAGGGAGTATATGGGGCTTAATCCAGGGAGCATATGGGGCATAATCTATGGAGCATATGGCGCATAATCTATGGAGCATATGGGGCATAATCTATGGAGCATATGGCGCATAATCTATGGAGCATATGGGGCATAATCCATGGAGCATATGGGGCATAATCCAGGGAGCATATGGGACATAATCCAGGGAGCATATGGGGCATAATCTAGGGAGCATATGGGGCATAATCTAGGAAGCATATGGGGCATAATCTAGGGAACATATGGGGCATAATTTATGGAGCATATGGGGCATAATCTATGGAGCATATGGGGCATAATCTAGGGAGCATATGGGGCATAATCCAGTGAGCATATGGGGCATAATCTAGGGAGCATATGGGGCATAATCTAGGGAGCATGTGGCGCATAATCTATGGAGCAAATGGGGCATAATCTATGGAGCATATGGGGCATAATCCATGGAGCATATGGAGCATAATCCAGGGAGCATATGGGGCATAATCCAGGGAGCATATGGGGCATAACCTTGGGAGCATATGGGGCATAAGCTATGGAGTATTTTATGGGGGCATAATCTATGGCGCATAATATGGGGGCATAATCTATGGAGCATCTTAGGGGGGCATAATCTATGGAGCATCATATGGGGCATAAAATATATTGAGCATCTTATGGGAGCATAACTTTTATAGAGCAGCATATGGGGCATATTATTCTGTGGAGCATCTTTTATGGGCCCATCATTAACTGTATGGAGAATTATATGGGGCTCCTGATTCAATATGGATATTCAAAAACATTTAACCTACTGATGTCTCAATTAATTTTACTTTTATTGGCATCTATTTTTATTTTTGTAATTTACCAGTAGCTGCTGCATTTTCCACCCTAGGCTTAGACCCGAGTCAATACGTTTTCCCATTTTTTGTGGCAAAATTGGGGGTGTCGGCTTATACACGGGTCGGCTTATACATGAGTATATACGGTAGCTTCAACAGCAAAAATGTTCAATCTATAGCTCTACTGCTACAGTTAAAAACATTTAAACCAGACAAAAAACATATTATAGCTCAAAAGAAAATGTTTTAAAACTAATATGTCATAGCTTTCATGGCTAGTTTATGAATAGAAGCTATGACAATAGTCTGGAGCCTAATGGTTTTTTTATTTACTCCATGCTTTGACTTCATGGTGTTTGGCAGGTTTTGGTCAAAGTTTTAAATTAAGTTCTAATTTAGCTCTACAGCAGAAGAGAAAGTAAAATAAAGATTAAGGTATGTTCACACTACATTTTTTTTCCAGAGTTCAAAAACAAAGAGATTTTCAAACAGAAATCACTTCAGTAAACGCTAATGGTTTGTTTTTATTCTGGAGGGCTTTTGCGAACGTTCTTTTAACGTTTCCTGAATCATTTTCTTTTCTTGCTGTTTCCTGTAAATGTTTTTGAGCATTTATTGGGGGGGCATTTTGTAACCAATTTTTGTGTACTTTTTGGGCTATTTTCAGATGGGTTTTGACATCTATTAAGCTTTTATTTAAAGGGAAAACGCTGACAAAATGCTAAAAATTATGCCCAAGCATCTTTCTTGCTTTTATGGCTTTCTTTTTGACTTCTAATTGTAAAGTGTGGAGCTTACATGTATGACTAAAGAATGTACATGGTACTTCTTTTAAATGCATGGCATTTTGAAAACATATGAATAGTATGTCATTTTTTCCATAGGCATGAATAGGAAAATTATTTTGTGTCTATTGTGAATGCTGTTCCTGGAATTATTTAGATTGTATCTTCTCATGAAATGCTGGAAAAAATGTAGTGCAAACATACTTCTAACCTCTTTGTGCAAAGCACTGCACATTTCAGGGAATTTGTACTATATCTCTAAGTGCTGTTGACGTAGAGTTGGTCATCAGCAGCTCTTGTCACATGTGTATACCTAGATTCATAGGATATTGATCATTGCTAGCGACTATGTATATTTGTTTTTTTTTGCAAGTATTAATAAATCTGAAAATTAAAAACAGATGTAGCGGCGCAAGTATATATGTGCTGGATCCGCTGCAAGTACAAGAAACTCCTACCACAAGGAGAAAGGAGAGTAATAAAAAATACTAAAACAGTACTCGCGCTTTGAATCAAACACACCCAATACTGATCGCAACACGTACCTGGGGTTTTCAGAAGGTTTATACACGGATATTTGAAATGATAAGTCAGCGACTTATGTTTGTGTGATAGTAGGCACTTTTTGTACACTGCACCACTAAATGCAAGAAAGAAAAATAAAATAAAATCAATAACCACATAAAATTAGAGCTGAAATAAGCCTAAATAACTGCTCATAGGATTAAGAAGGACTAAATTACATATATGTCCTTAAAAAATGTGCCTTTTGAGTAATCCCTAAGGAGAAAAAAATCCCAATGCTAAAATATTTAAAGTGAATCTCTAGATGTGCAAAATGAAAATAAGGTGCATTTGATATGGTATAAATATACCCAAAAATAAAGTGCCAACTGTGCAATGTTTAAGTGCAAGATTCTTAAAAACCAGCTTTATGTAATATACCCATTTCCTTATTAAACATCGTGAAGTGGTAAACAAGAAAAAGTCCTGGTAATCCTATGTGCTTAATGGGAGTGTAAACGGTGATATTAAAATAATCCACAAGCGGTACCTTGTGTCCAGAGTATTAATTTACCCAGTGCCTGACCGGGAAATATACTTAGCTTGAGATGAGATTCAGAACGATCCGGTGTTGGTGAAAAGAAAGAGTCCTGGAGAGCTGCCCCGGCCGGTGGCGAGCTCTCCTCCTCACTAGCGCTGCCGCACGACTGCACTCCGGGGAGCGTCGGCAGTCCACAGGCAGTAAATCAGGGTCGTGAAGACGCTGAGCTGTACTGTCAGAAATTCCAAAAGTGGGCAGTCCTGACCAAATGAAATGATGATGCTTTGGCAGCCCTTTTTCTGTCAGAAAATGTAAAGGACGTTATGGTGGGATTCCCTGTACCCTCTGGACTCAATGATTCTATGTCTTTGGCTATTCAAATTGACAGACGTTTGCGTGAGCGCAGAGGTATGCGTGAGATAGTTTTGCCTTGTGAGCCAGCTCCTGAGCCCATGCAGTGTGATGGAGTGACTTCTGGGGCTCAGCGTCATGAGTTTCGAAAGCACAATGGGTTATGTTTCTACTGTGGTGATGCTTCTCATGCTATTTCTGTCTGCCCTAAGAGGGAAAAACGTTTTGCGCACTCAGTTGTCTTGGGTAGTGTTCAGACTAAATTTCTGTTGACTGTTACCCTGATTTGCTCCCTGTCCACATTTTCTGCTCAGGATTTTGTTGACTCAGGAGCAGCTATTAACCTGATGGATTTTGACTTTGCCAAACGTTGTGGGTTTCCCATGACACCCCTGCGGAAGTCTATTCCTTTGCTAGGCATTGATTCTACCCCTTTGGCGGAGAATAAACCCCAGTTTTCTACTCAGGTGATAATGAGGGTTGAACCAGATCATCAGGAGAGTTGCAAATTTCTGGTGTTGCATAATCTGCATGACATTATAGTACTGGGTTTCCCTTGGTTACAGACTCATAATCCTTTTTTGGATTGGAAATCTGTGTCTGTGACCAGTTGGGGCTGCCAATGTGTTAATACTGACACTCCTGTTTTTTCTGCCTCTACCCAGTCTCAGGATGTCCCTGACTTTTTGGCTGATTTTTCTGATGTGTTTAGTGAGAGTAAAGGGCCCGTCTCACATAGCGATCTCGCTACCGAGATCGCTGCTGAGTCACTAGTTTTGTGATGCAGCAGCGATCTCACCAGCGATATCGCTGTGTGTGACATTCAGCGACGATCAGCGCCCCTGCTGGGTATCGCTGATCGTCGCTGAAATGTCAGGACATTTTTTTGATCGCTGGTTTCCCGCTGACAGGCACGCATCGCTGCGTGTGACAGGCGGGAGACCAGCGATCCGCTGGTAACCAAGGTACACAGCGGGTTTCCAGGCGCGGGGCTGTGCCTAGAAACCCGCTGTGTACCTTGGATACCAGCGCCCTGATGCAGGGGAGCTGGTATCCAAGGTACACAGCGGGTTTCCAGGCACCGCGCAGCGCTTGGAAACCCGACGTGTACCTTGGTTACCAGCGCCCTGCATCAGGGCGCTGGTATCCAATGTACACTGCGGGTAACTAAGCGATGTTACCAGCAGTGTCGCTGTCCCAGATCGCTGCCTGAGCTGCCTGTTTGACAGCTCAGCAGCGATCATGTAGCGATACACCAGCGATCCTGACAAGTGCATATCGTTGTCGGGATCACTGGTGTATCGCTATGTGAGACCCAGCCTTAAGTCTGCATCCTTACCTCTTCACAGGAGCTATGATTGCCCTATTGAGTTAGTGCCTGGTGGTAAATTTCCTAAAGGTCGCCTTTTTAATTTATCTGTACCTGAACACGATGCTATGCGATCTTATTTCAAGGAGTCTTTGGAGAAGGGTCATATCAGACCATCCTCTTCACCCTTGGGCGCCGGTTTTTTCTTTGTGGCCAAAAAGGATGGTTCATTGAGGCCGTGTATTGACTATCACCTCCTGAATAAAATCACTGTTAAATATCAATATCCGTTACCCTTGATTTCTGACCTATTTTCCAGAGTGAAAAGTGCTAGTTGGTTTACCAAGCTTGACCTCAGGGGGGCGTATAACCTTATTCGCATTAAGCACGGGGATGAATGGAAGACGGCGTTTAATACCCCAGAGGGGCATTTTGAGTACCTAGTGATGCCTTTTGGGCTTACTAATGCCCCTTCCGTCTTCCAATCCTTTATGAATGATATTTTCAGGGATTTTGGGATAAATTTCTGATCGTTTATTTGGATGATATCTTGATTTTTTCCAACGACTGGGAATCTCATGTGAAACATGTTCGGATTGTGTTCCAGATTTTGAGAGAGAATGCACTGTATGCAAAGTGATCAAAGTGTCTTTTTGGCGTACAGAAGGTTTCATTTCTGGGATTCATTTTGTCTCCGTTTATTATTGAAATGGACCCGGTCAAGGTTCAGGCCATCTGTGATTGGGTTCAACCTACTACATTGAAGGCTCTTCAGAGATTTTTGGGTTTTGCCAATTTTTATCGTAAATTTATTGGTAATTTCTCCGGTATTGTTAAACCATTGACTGATTTGACCAGAAAGGGTTCCGATGTGGTGAATTGGCCTCCTGAGGCAGTTTCTGCGCTTCAGGAACTTAAGCAGAGATTTATTTCTGCTCCTGTTCTACGGCAGCCTGATGTTTATCTACCATTTCAGGTGGAGGTTGATGCTTCTGAGATTGAGGCAGGTGCCATTTGTCCAAAGGATCCGGAGCCTCTAAGAGTAACCTTGTGCCTTTCTCTCGAAATTTTCTCCAACTGTAACGTAATTTTGACATTGGTTAACGGGAGTTATTGGCATGAGTGGCCTTTGAGAGTGGAACATTGGCTGGAAGGAGCCAAACATCAGGTGGTGGTCAGACTTTCCTGATGGCACATGAAACCAAGTTCCCATTTTTTCCATTTGATACTGCCATAATGTTAGCCCAGGCAATGAATGCAAGGCCTGCCCTGCATCGAGTAAAACGCACCACAATAACACTTGAACAGACATCATGGATGGCTGTGTGAACACGTTGGAGGCGACTTCGGAGCTGGCTTCCTCCGGTGGTTGCTGAGGGTAATGAACCAATTCCCTGAATGGCTTTCCAGATGGTCCGAATGGTCTGATATAGTGACCTGAACTCCCATCAGCCTTGCGGTAATAATTGTTTTCCAGTGTTTGGTGGAGCTCAGCTTGCATTCCTGCTTTCATTCAGACAAGTGATTTGCTGTTTTTTTTTCCTCTGGTTGGATTTTCCTTGCTGGTTTGCTGCCTTGCAGTGGACTTCAGCCTGGTTCCCTTTTGGGGCCTGGCTCTGCAATTGTGCTCAGTATGTGTTTGCACTTTTGCTCTGTTCCTGTGTCACTTTTTATTTGCTGAATTGCTGTGTGTTACACCAGAGATCTGATTTAGGTGGTAGAGATCGTGTGATCTCAGGTTTTTTGTTAATCAGAAGTGTTGGTATTTTTGTCAGGGTTTTTATCGTTGCAGTCAGAATTCTTTCCTGTACTTTTCTATCTAAACAGATTGGGCTCCAGCATTTGCTCATTCTATTTTCTGTCTGTGTTCGTATTTTCTTCTTGTCTAACCGCCATTACATGTTTGGGTGCTTCCTATTTCTTTGGGGTTCTGCTACGGGTAGTTAGCTTTCATCTTTCTGTCTTTAGGTGTAGCTATCTCTCCGGCTGTGACGAGGCATCTAGGATCACCGTAGGTACGCTCCACGGCTACTTCTAGTGTTGCGGTTAGTTTAGGGTTCTGTAACCCAGTAGTTTCCAGCCTCTCTGGTGTATTGCTACTTTGGCTATTTTTGCTATTTCTCCTCAGCTACCGAAACATAACAGATGGCCATATGAAACCAAACTTCCCATTTTTTCCATTTGGTACTGCCATACTGTTAGCCTAGGCGTTGAATGCAAGGCCTGCCCTGCACCAATATAACACGCAGTCTAATGAGCCTTTGAACCCACGTACTGAATGGCCACCTGAAAGCATTTTTCCTATTAATTTGATACTCCCTTATTGTTTGGCTATGCAGTGGATTGTTGAGCCTGAAGAACCTGCATTGGAGAATGTCAGTGTTGAGGATGAAGAACCAGCAGTGGAGAATGTCAGTGTTACCACTGGAGAACCTGCAGTGGACAATTGCAGTGTTGAGACTAAAGACTCAGCAGTGGACAATTGCAGTGTTGAGGCTAAAGATCCAGCAGTGGAAAATTGCAGTATTGAGGCTAAAAACACAGTGGTGGATAATTGCAGTGTTGATGCTAAATACCCAGCTGTGTAGCATTGCACTGTTGAGGCTGAAGAACCTTTATGGTAGCATTGCAGTGTTGAGGAATAACACCCGGCAGTGTAGAATTTCAGTGTTGAGCAAAAAGAACCTGCAGTGGAAAATTGCAGTGTTGAGGCTAAAGACCCAGCTGTGGACAATTGCCTTGTTGACGTTAAAGACCCTCCAGCAGACAATTGCAGTGTTGAGGCTAAAGACCCAGTGGTTGACAAATGCAGTGTTGATGCTAAAGACCCTGCAGTGGACAATTGCAGTGTTGAGGCTAAAGACCCAGCGGTGGACAATTGTAGTATTTAGGTTAAAGACCTAGCAGGGGACAATTGTAGTGTTGAGGCTAAAGACCAAGTGGTGGACAACTGCAGTGTTGAGGCTGAAAACCCAGCGGTGGACAATTGTAGTATTTAGGTTAAAGACCCAGCAGGGGACAATTGTAGTGTTGAGGCTAATGGAGCATTACAATGTTGAGCCAAAAGAACCTTCAGTGGACAATTGCAGTGTTGAGGCTACAGAACTTGCAGTGGACAATTGCAGTGTTGGGGCTAAAGACCCAGCGGTGGACAATTGTAGTACTTAGGTTAAAGACCCAGCAGGGGACAATTGTAGTGTTGAGGCTAAAGACCAAGTGGTGGACAACTGCAGTGTTGAGGCTGAAAACCCAGTAGTGGACAATTGCAGTGTTGAGGCTAAAGACCCAGCAGTGTAGCATTACACTGTTGAGGCTGAAAAACCTTTATTGTAGCATTGCAGTGTTGAGGAAGAACACCCGGCAGTGGAGCATTTCAGTGTTGAGCCAAAAGAACCTGCATGTCATGGTCTGCTGAGTTTCCTGGATTAGGTGGTTTTAGGGTTAACCAGGATGGCCTCACTCTGGGATTCTGGGAGGCTTTTTATAGCCTCATTGTGGGGCCATCCTCTGTCGCTTATACTCTGACCCTTGGCCGAGTGTGTGTGACCCTGTTGTGCTTTTGCCAGTGCTTTGTGCCTGTGCTACGTTCTGTCTGTCTGGTTCTGATTTGGCTATGTCCCTGTTTCGAGTTTTGCCTGTCCCTTTTGTACTCTGCTGCCCTCTACGTGTATGACCCTTGGCTACGTTCTGACTCCGCTCTGCCTGCTCCTCTTGTACTTTGTCGCTCTCTACGTGTATGACCCTTGGCTATATTCTGACTCCGCTCTGCCTGCTCCTCTTGTACTTCGTCGCCCTCTATGTGTATGACCCCTTGGCTACGTCCTGATTATCCGTTCTGTATATGCCCCTTGGTAACTGTGTCCCGTAGTTACCCTTCTAGGAGTTTTCCTTCACCTCATAACTCTCTGGAGCTTAGGCCACGCCCACTAGCAGTCACGTGCCTGCAGGTCCTTTGGTCTGAAGCATTCTCTATCTGCTACTGCTGACTCTGAGAGACGTGTGGCTGGCTCCGCCCACTAGTAGTCACATGTGGAAGGTCCTGTTACTGAGAAACACACTTCATCCCTGCTGCGGCTCTGCTACAGGTATCTTTGGGCATAGTTTGTTCACTCAGGACACACGCACTGGCTCAGTGAGCAAGTATAGTGCGGTGTCCTTGACACTGCAGTGACAATTGCAGTGTTGAGGCTAAAGACCCAGCTGTGGACAATTGCCGTGTTGACGTTAAAGACCCTCCAGCGGACAATTGCAGTGTTGAGGCTGAACAACCTTTATGGAAGAATTGCAGTGTTGAGGAAGAACACCTGGATGTGAAGCATTTCAGTGTTGAACCAAAAGAACCTGCAGTGGACAACTGCAGTATTGAGGCTAAAGACCCAGTGGTGGACAATTGCAGTGTTGAGGCTAAAGAACTAGCAGTGGACAATTACAGTGTTGAGGCTAATAACCCAGTGGTGGACAATTTCAGTGCTGATGCTAAAGACCCAGCAGTGTAGCATTGCACTGTTGAGGCTGAAAAACCTTTATTGTAGCATTTCAGTGTTGAGGAAGAACACCCGGCAGTGGAGCATTTCAGTGTTGAGCCAAAAGAACCTGCAGTGACAATTGCAGAGTTGAAGCTGAAGACCCTGTGGTGGACAATTGTCGTGTTGACGTTAAAGACCCTGAAGCGGACAATTACAGTGTTGAGGCTAAAAACCAAGCAGTGGACAATTGCAGTATTGACGCTAAAGACACTGCAGTGGACAATTGCAGTGTTGAGGCTAAAAGGCAGCAGTGTAGCATTGCAGTTTTGAGGCTGAAGAACTTTTATGGTAGTATTGCAGAGTCGAGGAAGAATACCTGGCAATGGAGCATTACAGTGTTTGGTCAAAGAACCTTCAGTGGATAATTGTAGTGTTGAGGCTAAAGAACCTGCAGTGGACAATTGCAGCATTGGGGCTAAAGTACCTGCAGCGGACAAATGCAGTTTGAGGCTAAAGACTCTGCAGTGGACAATTGTAGTGTTGAGGCTAAAGACCCAGCTGTGGACAATTGTAGTGTTGAGGCTAAAGACCCAGTGGTGGACAATTGCAATGTTGAGGCTAAAGACCCAGCTGTGTAGCATTGCAGTGTTGAGGCTGAAGAACCTTTATGGTAGAATTGCAGTGTTGAGGAAGAACACCAGGCAGTGAAGCATTTCATAGTTGAGCAAAAGAACCTGCAGTGGACAATTGGAGTATTGAGGCTAAAGACCCTGCAGTGGACAATTGCAGTGTTGAGGTTAAAGAACCCAGCGGTGGACAATTTCAGTGTTGATGCTAAATACGCTGCAGTGGACAATTGCAGTGTTGAAGCTAAAGACCCAGCGGAGGACAATTGAATTGTTGACGTTAAAGACCCTGCAGTGGACAATTGCAGTGTTGAGGCTAAAGTTCCTGCGGTGGACAATTGCAGTGTTGAGGCTAAAGACCCTGCAGTTGACAATTGCAGTGTTGAGGATAAAGAGACAGCAGTGAAGCATTGCAGTGTTGAGACTGAAGAACCTTTATGGTAGTATTGCAGAGTTGAGGAAGAACACACGGCAATGGAGCATTACAGTGTTGAGCCAAAAGAAATTTCAGTGGACAATTGCAGTGTTGAGGCTAAAGACCCTGCAGTGATAAATGCAGTTTTGAGGCTAAAGACCTGCAGAGGACAATTGTAGCGGTGAGGCTAAAGACCCAGTGGTGGACAATTGTAGTGTTGAGGCTGAAAACCCAGTGGTGGGCAATTGCAGTGTTGAGGCTAAAGACCCAGTGGTGGACAATTGCAATGTTGAGGCTAAAGACCCAGCTGTGTAGCATTGCAGTGTTGAGGCTGAAGAACCTTTATGGTAGAATTGCAGTGTTGAGGAAGAACACCAGGCAGTGAAGCATTTCATAGTTGAGCCAAAAGAACCTGCAGTGGACAATTGGAGTATTGAGGCTAAAGACCCTGCAGTGGACAATTGCAGTGTTGAGGTTAAAGACCCAGCGGTGGACAATTTCAGTGTTGATGCTAAATACGCTGCAGTGGACAATTGCAGTGTTGAAGCTAAAGACCCAGCGGAGGACAATTGAATTGTTGACGTTAAAGACCCTGCAGTGGACAATTGCAGTGTTGAGGCTAAAGTTCCTGCGGTGGACAATTGCAGTGTTGAGGCTAAAGACCCTGCAGTGGACAATTGCAGTGTTGAGGATAAAGAGACAGCAGTGAAGCATTGCAGTGTTGAGACTGAAGAACCTTTATGGTAGTATTGCAGAGTTGAGGAAGAACACACGGCAATGGAGCATTACAGTGTTGAGCCAAAAGAAATTTCAGTGGACAATTGCAGTGTTGAGGCTAAAGACCCTGCAGTGATAAATGCAGTTTTGAGGCTAAAGACCCTGCAGAGGACAATTGTAGCGGTGAGGCTAAAGACCCAGTGGTGGACAATTGTAGTGTTGAGGCTGAAAACCCAGTGGTGGGCAATTGCAGTGTTGAGGCTAAAGACCCAGTGGTGGACAATTGCAATGTTGAGGCTAAAGACCCAGCTGTGTAGCATTGCAGTGTTGAGGCTGAAGAACCTTTATGGTAGAATTGCAGTGTTGAGGAAGAACACCAGGCAGTGAAGCATTTCATAGTTGAGCCAAAAGAACCTGCAGTGGACAATTGGAGTATTGAGGCTAAAGACCCTGCAGTGGACAATTGCAGTGTTGAGGTTAAAGACCCAGCGGTGGACAATTTCAGTGTTGATGCTAAATACGCTGCAGTGGACAATTGCAGTGTTGAAGCTAAAGACCCAGCGGAGGACAATTGAATTGTTGACGTTAAAGACCCTGCAGTGGACAATTGCAGTGTTGAGGCTAAAGTTCCTGCGGTGGACAATTGCAGTGTTGAGGCTAAAGACCCTGCAGTGGACAATTGCAGTGTTGAGGATAAAGAGACAGCAGTGAAGCATTGCAGTGTTGAGACTGAAGAACCTTTATGGTAGTATTGCAGAGTTGAGGAAGAACACACGGCAATGGAGCATTACAGTGTTGAGCCAAAAGAAATTTCAGTGGACAATTGCAGTGTTGAGGCTAAAGACCCTGCAGTGATAAATGCAGTTTTGAGGCTAAAGACCCTGCAGAGGACAATTGTAGCGGTGAGGCTAAAGACCCAGTGGTGGACAATTGTAGTGTTGAGGCTGAAAACCCAGTGGTGGGCAATTGCAGTGTTGAGGCTAAAGACCCAGCAGAGTAACATTGCAGTGTTGAGGCTGAAGAACCTTTATGGTAGTATTGCAGTGTTGAGGAAGGACACCCGGCAATGGAGCATTACAGTGTTGAACCAAAAGAACCTGCAGTGGATAATTGCAGTGTTGGGGCTAAAGACCCTGCAGTGGACAAATGCAGTTTTGAGGCTAAAGACCCTGCAGTGGACAATTGCAGTGTTGTGGCTAAAGACCCAGCAGTGGATAATTGTAGTGTTGAGGCTAAAGACCCAGCGGTGGACAATTGTAGCGTTGAGGCTCTTCAGCCTTTTTGCTTAGAAAAAAGTCTTATTTATATGGGAACTTATGAAACCACTCTTTAGACTCAAATCTATATATCTGTGGAGGGGTAGTGGACCTGCTGTAATTAAAACGCTTGTGACAAAGAGGCGGAGTGATCAGTCAGAAAGTAAATGAATACAAATTTCAAAAAACTGACAGTCACATCCAAACATAGATCAAGTGTGAACAGGTGCTTAAGCTAGAGTCACCAACTCATACTTACTCAAGCAAAAAAGGAAGCACTCTGTAGCGCCATAGCTTGCAAACATAAGATATGAAAAATGAATTGCATCACTTCCTTAAAAATATGAAAAATTGAGAAAGCTTAGCGCATAAAATGGCCAATTTATGTGTACCTGGAAGCCACGTTAAGGCGTCTCTTGTTTTCCAGGTCCTAACTAATGTCAATCCTCGCTTAGAAAAAGTCTTATCTGTATAGGAACTTATGAAACCTCTCTTTAGACTGAAATCTATATCTCTGTGGAGGGCTAGTGGACATGCTGTAATTAAAACCCCTGTGACTAAGAGGCGGAGTGATCAGTCAGAAAGTAAATGAATACAAATTTCAAAAAACTGACAGTCACATCCAAACATAGATCAAGTGTGAACAGGTGCTTAACCTAGAGTCACCAACTCATACATACTCAAACAAAAAAGGAAGCACTCTGTAGCGCCATAGCTTGCAAACATAAGATATGAAAAATGAATTGCATCACTTCCTTAAAAATATGAAAAATTGAGAAAGCTTAGCGCATAAAATGGCCAATTTATGTGTACCTGGAAGCCACGTTAAGGAGTCTCTTGTTTTCCAGGTCCTAACTAATGCCAATCCTCGCTTAGAAAAAAGTCTTATCTATATGGGAACTTATAAAACCTCTCTTTAGACTGAAATCTACATCTCTGTGGAGGGGTAGTGGACCTGCTGTAATTAATTGGCCATTTTATGGACACACCCAAATAACACAAGTTTGGCCAGTTAAGGTCGTTTTTTATTTTTTTGTCCTGATTGTCACAGTACAGATATGCAGCACTAGCTAGCCCAAAAATAAAAAGAAATAGGGCACACATTTGTCGTAGTGGTATTGCCATGCCAGCTGATATCTGTGCGTGCTCAAAGTTTGGTCAGTTTACGGCAGTTTTCTTTTTTTTGTTGTCTGGCACTGTACTGGTATATAGCACTATTTAGCCAAAAAGTAGAAAAATTACAGGCCACACATTTGTCGTAGTGGTATCTCCGTGCCAGCTCATATCTGTGCGTGCTCAAAGTTTGGCCAGTTTACTGCAGTTTTCTTTTTTTTGTCCTCAGTGTCACTGTACTTACATACAGCAGTATTTCACAAAAATAAAAAAAATGCAGGCCACACATTTTTCGGTGTGGTATCTCCATGCCAGCTCATATCTGTGTGTGTTCAAAGTTTGGCCAGTTTACGGCGTTTCTCTTTTTTTTGTACCCGAGTACCCGAGTATTCCAATTTGATCGACCCCAGCAACGAGCAACCGAGCATTTTATTGCTCGCCCATCACTAATATACACCCTTCAAAAAAATTACGTGGCTGTTGCATCACGGAACACATTCACCCTAGTGATCTAGTGGTGTTGTCTGAAGAGACGTGGAGGATGGCCTCCGAAAAAAGGTCTTCCCAGTTTAAAGGAGCCGGTCTCCTATGCTTGGAATCCCCATATATTAGGTGTATGGGTTGACTAACATTTCCCCCTAGGGGGTACACAACAACCTACTGTGTAAATATTTTTTTTTACGGACATCCTAAAAACCCTTGCAAAACAATATAGTGGCTGTTGCATCACGGAACACGATGACCCTGATTATCTAGCGGAACACGATGACCCTGATGATCTAGTGGTGGTGTCTGAAGAGACGTGGAGGATGGCCTATGAAAAAGGTCTTTTCAGTTTTAAGAAACGGGTCTCCTATACTTGGATTCCCCATACACTATGTGTAAGGGCTGACAAGCATTTCCCCCTGTGGGGTAGACATCAACATACTGTGTAAAAAATTTAAATTAAAAGAGCATAAAAAATACCCTTTTACTTTTACACAATAAGTTGGCTGTTGCATCACGGACCATGGTTGCCATATTGATCTAGTGGTGGTGCATGATGAGGATGAGGAGAAGGAGGAGGATAACACACCAAATAGCCAAAGTCAGGAAGCGTATACCCATATGTGGGTGTGAAGTGGTGCATGGTAATACAGCAGCATGATTTAATGCCGTCCAGCTCCCCTGAAGATTCTTAAAGATGAAACGCGTTAGGAGATGCATTAACTTATAGCGGCAACAACGTATCTTGGGTTTTTCTCCCCCTCCATATATGGGCTAACTCTGGTCTTGGAGGATCAGACCTGAAGGCGGTGAGATCGTGACAGGTTATCCGTTTGAGGTTGCCTGAACTGATGTTCTATTTGTGTAGTTTTGTGAAACTTGTGAAAAAGTCATACTCCAGTTATGATCATCAGTAATATTTAGTGCACACTGATTTCAGTGTTGCTTATATGCTGCCATATCAATACCTCTTTCTGTACATTTTGTATGTGTCTATATGAGCTTTTTCAACCAGTCATATGTTTACAACAGCTAGTGACACACATTGTCACTTTTGTATTATACAGGTCCTTCTCAAAAAATTAGCATATAGTGCTAAATTTCATTATTTTCCATAATGTAATGATTACAATTAAACTTTCATATATTTTAGATTCATTACACACCAACTGAAATTTGTCAGGTCTTTTATTGTTTTAATACTGATGATTTGGCATACAACTCCTGATAACACAAAAAACCTGTCTCAAAAAATTAGCATATCAAAAAAAGGTTCTCTAAACGACCTATTACCCTAATCTTCTGAATCAACTAATTAACTCTAAACACATGCAAAAGATTCCTGAGGCTTTTAAAAACTCCCTGCCTGGTTCATTACTCAAAACCCCCATCATGGGTAAGACTAGCGACCTGACTGATGTCAAGAAGGCCATCATTGACACCCTCAAGCAAGAGGGTAAGACCCAGAAAGAAATTTCTCAACAAATAGGCTGTTCCCAGAGTGCTGTATCAAGGCACCTCAATGGGAAGTCTGTTGGAAGGAAACAATGTGGCAGAAAACGCTGTACAACGAGAAGAGGTGACCGAACCCTGAGGAAGATTGTGGAGAACGACCGATTCCAGACCTTGGGGGACCTGAGGAAGCAGTGGACTGAGTCTGGTGTAGAAACATCCAGAGCCACCGTGCACAGGCGTGTGCAGGAAATGGGCTACAGGTGCCGCATTCCCCAGGTAAAGCCACTTTTGAACCATAAACAGCGGCAGAAGCGCCTGACCTGGGCTACAGAGAAGCAGCACTGGACTGTTGCTAAGTGGTCCCAAGTGCTTTTTTCTGATGAAAGCAAATTTTGCATGTCATTCGGAAATCAAGGTGCCAGAGTCTGGAGGAAGACTGGGGAGAAGGAAATGCTAAAATGCCTGAAGTCCAGTGTCAAGTACCCACAGTCAGTGATGGTGTGGGGTGCCATGTCAGCTGCTGGTGTTGGTCCACTGTGTTTCATCAAGGGCAGGGTCAATGCAGCTAGCTATCAGGAGATTTTGGAGCACTTCATGCTTCCATCAGCTGAAATGCTTTATGGAGATGAAGATTTCATTTTTCAGCACGACCTGGCACCTGCTCACAGTGCCAAAACCACTGGTAAATGGTTTACTGACCATGGTATTACTGTGCTCAATTGGCCTGCCAACTCTCCTGACCTGAACCCCATTGAGAATCTGTGGGATATTGTGAAGAGAAAGTTGAGAGACGCAAGACCCAACACTCTAGATGAGCTTAAGGCCGCTATCGAAGCATCCTGGGCCTCCATAACACCTCAGCAGTGTCACAGGCTGATTGCCTCCATGCCACGCCGCATTGAAGCAGTCATTTCTGCAAAAGGATTCCCGACCAAGTATTGAGTGCATAACTGAACTTTATTATTTGATGGTTTTTTTGTTTGTTTTTAAAAAACACTTTTATTTTATTGGACGGTTGAATTATGTTAATTTTTTGAGACAGTTTTTTTGGGTTATCAGGAGTTGTATGCCAAAATCATCAGTATTAAAACAATAAAATACCTGACAAATTTCAGTTGGTGTGTAATGAATCTAAAATATATGAAAGTTTAATTGTAATCATTACATTATGGAAAATAATGAAGTTTAGCACTATATGCTAATTTTTTGAGAAGGACCTGTATATGGGCATATATTTGACATGGTACTATAAGGGCTCAATATTCAGTCTCATGTTTACAATAATTAATGGTGTACATTGCCACCTTTGATTGATCGCAGGTTGGACACAGATTGTTTCCTGTGCATGATAGGTCGCAGGTTGGTTACAGATTGTTACCTGTGCAAGTGGCAATTCATCATTTTTTTAGCATCAGCAATCATTAATGTACAACAAATTTTGAGGTATTGCTTTACCTATTCCTTATTAGGCTGAATACCTAGGGTAATTTTACTTGTTTGTCTGTGTTTGTGTGGGGTTTATGGGTTCACTTGACACTGTGGTATTATATGTTATGTGGTTTTAGTTTTACCATTAAAAGCTAAATTTTATCAAATTGCTCATCACACTTAATTTGTGGATAACATATTCCAGCTATTTCTGTGCATGGTAATACACCTCCCCCCAAAAAAAACACTGTATTGGAGGTTATGTTTCGCTGTTATCATTCGGTGGTGTAGAGAAGTCTGCCCCAATCCAGCCCTTGTTCATTTTTATAAGAGTCAGCCAGTCAGCATTTTCAGTTTCATAGGCGGATGCGGTTATCTTTTACAATTCAACCAGCGGCATTAAAAATCAAAAACACTAGCAGCAGGGCAGACCGGGACCTCCAAAGCGTAGAGAGCAAGTTCATGCCACGTGTCCAGATTGGATACTCAATAATTAAAAGGCACAGAGGAATCACGGATGACGTTGGTATGGTTACCAATGTTTGTCATGTAAAGCCATAACATTCTGTGGTTCTCGATTATGGTTTATCTATATTATTTCATGTGACCTATACTCTTGGTCCAGTGCCTTTCTTTGTTTTTGTTTCTTTATTTCTGATTGGCTTCTGATTATAGAATATGACACTGATGTTATACAGTGCCTACAAGTAGTATTCAACCCCCTGCAGATTTAGCTGGTTGACACATGCGGAATTAACTTGGCATTGTGACATTTGTACTGTAGATCAGCCTGGAAGTGGGAAATGCACTGCAGCAAAAATTTTTGTTTTAATTTTTTTTTTTTTAAAAACGTTAAAAGTTAATTCAGAGTGTCATTTATTATTCAACCCCTCAAACCACAAGAATTCTGTTTGGTCCCCCTAAAGTATTAAGAAGTAGTTCAGTGTTATGTTTCGGTAGCTGAGGAGTGCAGGTAAAAAAGGCAATACACCAGAGAAGTTGGAATCTATGAGATTGCAGTACCCTGACTAACCACCACAACTAGAGGCAGCCGTGGAGCGTTCCTACGTTGATCCTAGACGCCTCGTCACAGCCTGAGAAACTAACTACATCTAAAGATAGAAAGAGGAAAGCTATCTGCCCCGGAGCAGATCCCCAAAGAACATAGAAAGCCCCAAACATGTAATGGCAGTTAGACAAGATGAAATACTGACACAGACAGAAAATAGTATGAGCAAACGTTGGGGCCAAAACTACCTAAATAGAAAAGGATAGGAAGGGCACTTACTGCAATCCCAAAAAACCCTGAAAAGCACCAACTCTACTAATTTCAAAATCACCTGAGATCACACGACCTCTACCACCTAAATTAGTTCTCTGGTGTAACAAAATCAAAACAGCAGCCACTGAAAAAACTGGAAAAAGCAAAAGTACAAACATCAGTGGCTGAACTAAACTGAGAGGGCAAAAGCCCCCGGAGGGGACCCTGAAGGCCCCCACAGAAGTGCAGGACAAAATGCAAAAATCAAGCACAAAAACAAAAAGAAGAAAATGTCTTATCTGTTAGCAGGAGATGCAGACACGACACAGCAGGCTACAAAGGAAACAGGACTCAAGGATTGAGACCAGAACAATTGATCACCGGCAACCCTGATGGGAAGGCGACTCCCTTATATAAGACCAGTCAGTAACACCTGATTCCCACTCCTCACAATCTTCACTGGACAGTCCAGTACCGCTTGTAACCACCAGAGGGAGCCTCTGCTCAGAACTCATTTCAAGTCCATTCACAACAGTACCCCCCCTTTGAGGAGGGGTCACCGAACCCTCACTTGAGCAACCAGGTCGGTCAGGATGAGTTCTATGATACGCACGGATGAGTCTCCTAGCATGGATGTCCGAAGCAAACACCCAAGAATTGTCTTCCTGACCATAACCTCTCCACTTAACCAAATACTGGAGTTTCCGTCTAGAAAAACGAGAATTCAATATTTTCTCAACCACAAACTCCATATTGCCCTCAACCAGAACAGGGTCAGGAGGCACAGTAGTAGGAACCACTGGCTCAACAAACCTCTTCAACAAGGACTTGTGGAACACGTTATGGATCTTAAATGTCCCTGGAAGAAGCAAACGAAAAGAAACAGGATTAAGAATCTCCATGATCTTATAAGGTCCAATGAACCTAGGCTTAAATTTAGGAGATGCCACTCTCATAGGAATATTTCTTGAGGACAACCAGACCAAGTCCCCCACTTTAAACCGAGGACCATCAGTCCTATGCCGGTTAGCAAACCGCTGGGCCCTCTCCTGAGAGAGGGACAACCTCTCCACTACCTGGTCCCAAATCTGTTGCATACGCTCCACAACAGAGTCAACACCTGGACAGACAGAAGCCTCCGTCTGTCCTGAAGAAAATCGAGGGTGAAACCCAGAATTACAGAAAAATGGAGACATCAAAGTGGCACAGCTAGCCCTATTATTAAGAGCAAACTCAGCCAAAGGCAAAAAAGAGACCCAGTCATCCTGATCAGCAGACACAAAGCATCTTAGATAAGTCTCCAATGTCTGGTTTGTTCTCTCAGTTTGACCATTGGTCTGAGGATGAAACGCCGAGGAGAAAGACAATTGAACACCAAGTTTAGAACAAAAGGTCCTCCAAAATCTGGAAACAAACTGGAATCCTCTGTCAGACACAATGTTCTCAGGAATGCCGTGTAAACGAACCACGTGCTGAAGGAACAAAGGCACCAATTCAGAGGAGGAAGGCAACTTAGGTAATGGCACAAGATGTATCATCTTGGAAAACCTATCGCAAATCACCCAGATGACGGTCATTCTCTGAGAAACAGGGAGGTCGGAAATGAAATCCATAGAGATATGGGTCCATGGTCTCTTGGGCACAGGCAATGGCATCAACAAACCACTAGAGCGAGAGCAAGGCTTGGAGCGAGAGCAAGTCCCGCAGGACTGCACAAATTCCCTGACATCACGAGACAAGGTAGGCCACCAAAAGGACCGACTAACCAAGTCTCTGGTACCAAAAATTCCGGGATGACCGGCCAACGCGGAACAATGAATCTCAGACATCACACTCTTTTTCCACTGGTCCGGGACAAACAATTTTCCAACAGGGCAGCGCTCGGGCCTATCCTCCTGACACCCCTCCAGAGCAAGTCTCAAATTGGGTGAGATGGCGGAAAGAACTACACCCTCTTTCAAAATAACAGAAGGATCAGATAACTCAGGAGAGTCCGCAAGGAAACTCCTCGAGAGGGCATCCGCCTTAACATTCTTAGTGCCAGGAAGAAAGGAAACCACAAAATTAAAACGTGTGAAAAACAAGGCCCACCTGGCCTGTCTAGGATTGAGTCGCTTGGCAGATTCCAGATAAACCAGATTCTTATGGTCCGTAAGGACCACCACCTGATGTTTGGCTCCCTCCAGCCAATGTCTCCACTCTTCAAAAGCCCACTTCATGGCCAGTAACTCCCGATTACCCACGTCATAATTACGTTCAGTAGGAGAAAATTTTCGAGAGAAAAAGGCACAAGGGTTACTTTTAGAGGTCTCTGGATCCTTTTTGGGACAAAACGGCACCTGCCCCAATTTCAGAGGCATCAACCTCCACCTGAAATGGCAGAGAAACATCAGGCTGCCGTAGAACAGGAGCAGAAGTGAATCTCTGCTTAAGTTCCTGAAATGTAGAGACTGCCTCAGGAGGCCAATTCACCACATCAGAACCCTTTCTGGTCAAATCAGTCAATGATTTAACAATAACCGAGAAATTACCAATAAATTTACGATAAAAATTGGCAAAACCCAAAATCTTTGAAGAGCCTTTAATGAAGTAGGTTGGACCCAATCACAGATGGCCTGAACCTTGACCGGGTCCATTTCAATAACAGATGGGGACAAAATGAATCCCAGAAATGAGATCCTCTGTACGCCAAAAAGACACTTTGATCCCTTCACATACAGAGCATTCTCTCTCAAAATCTGGAATACAGTTCGAACATGTTTCACATGAGAGTCCCAGTCATTAGAAAAAATCAAGATATCATCCAAATAAACAATCAGAAATTTATCCACAAAATCCCTGAAAATGTCATTCATGAAGGACTGGAAGACAGAAGGAGCATTAGTGAGCCCAAAGGGCATCACAAGGTACTCAAAATGCCCCTCAGGGGTATTGAATGCCGTCTTCCATTCATCCCCGTGCTTAATGCGAATAAGGTTATATGCCCCCCTGAGGTCAAGCTTGGTAAACCAAGTAGCGTTTTTCACCCTGGAAAACAGGTCAGAAATCAAAGGTAACGGGTATTGATATTTTACAGTAATATTGTTCAAAAGACGATAATCAATACACGGCCTTAATGAACCATCCTTTTTGGCCACAAAGAAAAAACCGGCACCTAAGGGTAAAGAGGATGGTCTGATATGACCCTTCTCCAATGATTCCTTGATATAAGACCGCATAGCATCATGTTCAGGTACAGACAAGTTAAAAAGGCGACCTTTAGGGAATTTACTACCAGGCACTAATTCAATAGCGCAGTCATAGCTCCTGTGGGGAGGCAAGGATGCAGATTTACTTTCGCTAAACACATCAGAAAAATCAATCAAAAAGTCAGGAACATCCTGAGCCTGGGGGAGGCAGAAAAAACAGGAGTGTTGGTATTAACACATTGGCAGCCCCAACTGGTTACAGACACAGATTTCCAATCCAAAACAGGATTATGAGACTGCAACCAAGGGAAGCCCAGTACGATAATATCATGCAGATTATACAGAACCAAAAATTTACAGCACTCCTGATGATCAGGTTCAACCCTCATTATCACCTGAGTAGAGAACTGAGGTTTATTCTCAGCCAAAGGGGTAGAATCGATCCCCAGTAGGGGAATAGACTTCTGTAGGGGTATCAAGGGAAACCCACAACGTTTAGCAAAATCATAATCCATCAGGTTAATAGCTGCTCCAGAATCAACGAAAGCCTGAGCAGAAAATAGAGTACAGAGAGCATATCAGAGTGACAGTTAATAAAAACTTAGTGTAAGGTTCTATGTATATATTCCTGAAACTCAGTTTGTTCGTCAGCCATTTTACTTTCTGTCTTGCTGCAGCTATCTTGCCCTCAGTCAAAATGGAGTTTCCAGCTTGCATGTTCCCGCCCTGATTCTCTCCTTTGCTTCTTAAGCAGCCACAGCTGAGCAATCAGTGCTTCAGAATCTAGCCTGCAGTGAACCTGTGACTTGACTCCTGTAAGCCTTGGACCTTGTACTCCAGCTATTCCTACTGAGGAACTCTGAAGCACTTGTGGACTCTGAACCCTGCTTTTGAAAGACCCACGTTTGCATGGACTTACGGTAACAGAGAAGAAGATCCTGAATCTGTATTGGAGAGTGATTGCTGAGCTTGGATTACTCTGGCCTGCTGTGTCTCCTGTTTCTGTGTCTGCAAACTGTGTGACTATTTCTGCCAACTTGTATGAAGTAATACAGGACTTTTCTATATCAAACCTGTGACTCCTGTGTTTTCATCGCACCCAAGCACAAGACGCTATATGAACTGTACTACATACATTACAAGATTCTGAAGCCAAACGTTAGTGTCTGCTGGGTCTGGAAGGCTGTGTCTGCTGTACTGTGGATATCAGACGTCCGGTTGTACTTTCTGTGATGACAGTGGTTGTGACTTCTCACAACCATTCCAGGTGAGCAATTCCCTTAAGTTTTTTCTTTTTGCAGTGTTACCACAGGTAAACACTATTGTTTTTTTTTTTTTCCTTTCTTTTCTCTTTTTTGTCTGCTGTAACTCTGGATATCAGATGTCTGGTTGAAACTTTCTGTGATGATAGTGGTTGTGACTTCTCACAACCATTTCAGGTGAGCAGTTCCCTTAATTTTTTTTTTCTCTCTGCAGTGTTGCCACAGGTGAACACTATTGTTTTTTTTTTCTCTCCTCTTCTTCCAGTAATCCTGTCTTAAAAGATCTGGAAAATGGAGGCCCGCATAAAGGAACTTTGCGGAGTGACTGATAATATCCTTGCAGATTTGCAGAATATAAAGACCCGTTTTACAAATCTACAGGACCTCAATAATCACAATTTGCAAGTGGTTGGACAGACTACCCAGGATTTGCGAGCCAGGATTGAGGTTCTAGAGGGGCGAGTCCAGGCTCCTGCCGTAGCCCCGAGTGCTGGGATTCCCAAGTTGCCCCCTTTTCGTTTTGGCGGTGAACGTGAGAAATTCAGGGGATTTATTAATCAATGCAATCTTTTTTTTTCTGCACATGCTTCACAATTTCCCACTGAACGATCTAAGGTGCTTACTATAATTATGTTGCTTACCAACAAGGCTTTAATGTGGGCAAACCCTCTGATTGAGACTGAGGATGATTGTTTGAATCACCTTGATGATTTTATTTCAGCCATGGGGCAGGTGTTTGATGACCCCAATCGAGGTGCAACAGCTGAAGCAGCCATGTTAGCTTTGCGCCAAGGTAAGCACTCGGTAGCTGAATATGCCTTGGATTTCAGGAGATGGGCCCTTGATACCACCTGGGACAGTTCCGCCAAAAAATCTATTTTTCGAAAGGGGTTATCTCCACTGATTAAGGATGAACTTGCTCGTGCCGACCCTCCCACTGCGTTAGGTGACTTTATTAACTACTGCATCCGTATTGATACTCGTCTGACTGAACGCAGGCAAGAGAGATGGTTCGAAAGCAATCGTACTAACCTTTTCCTACCTTCCTCTCCAGCTAAGGAACCTTTGAGTAGGATTACACGGGAACCTGAACCTGAACCCATTGCAGGTAGACTCTTTACAACGACGGGTTAGTGATGCACGCAAGGAACATCGTTTTAAGGAGAATCTATGTTTCTATTGTGGTAAGTCAGGGCACTTCATTATAAACTGCCCCAGCCGTTCTCGTAAGACTACTGCAGCACTCATTCATTGTGAGTGTTGCGAGAGGGGATCTGTCAGGTCCGAGCCTCAGGCTCCAGAGAGATCTGCAGCAACAGATCTTGATTTCTCGGACTTAAACTCCGTTACCTCTGAGGACGTTGACTGTGTAAACGCTGCCATTTTTCAAGTTTCCTCAGCGGTGTCCCAGCTGAGTTGTAAGAAAAACAATTCTCATTGCTTTCTTTCCATCAAACTCTGGGTTGACTCAGCTTGGGTGTCTAGCTCTGCTATGATCGACTCAGGGGCAAGTGGAAATTTTATGGATGTCTCCTTTGCTCTGAAACAGGGAATACGTTCAGTGAAGAAGGCTACTCCAGTACAGATGGAAACTGTGGATGGCTCCCTGCTGACCTCTGGACCAGTGGATCAGGAAACAGAGCCTTTGAGGGTTCTTATGGGTAAAGATCATCAAGAGAAACTGTCCTTTATGCTTATCTCTTCTCCCCACTTTCCATTATTCTAGGGCTACCATGGCTGCAGGCTCAGAATCCTACCATTAACTGGGAGACTAAGGAATTACACTTTCCAGAGAAACAGATGAGTCCAAAAGTTTCAGCTTGCTCTGTTCCTAAAGGAATCATGTCAGTCCCTGAACTACCAGCTGTATACCAGGACTATGTGGATTTATGTGACAAGAAGAACGCTGACCAGCTTCCTCCTCACCGTCCATATGATTGTCCAATTGAATTATTGCCTGGAGCAGAGATACCTTTTGGTAAGATCTACCCCCTGGCGGGGCCCGAGCTAAAGGCTTTAAAGGATTACATAGATGAAAATCTAGCCAAGGGCTTCATACGCCCCTCTTCATCTCCTGCAGGTGCACCCATCTTCTTTGTAAAGAAGAAAGATGGATCTCTGAGACCATGCGTAGACTATAGGGAACTCAATAAGGTTACTATTAGAAACCGTTATCCATTGCCTTTAATCCCTGAGTTATTGGAGAGAGTGCGACATGCCAAAATTTTTTCTAAACTAGATCTTCGTGGGGCCTATAACTTAGTCCGTATTAGACCTGGGGATGAATGGAAGACTGCATTCAGGTCACGCTATGGACACTTTGAATATCTAGTTATGCCTTTTGGTCTGAGTACCGCCCCAGCCACTTTCCAACACTTGGTGAATGACATCTTCAGGGATCTCCTAGATACATTCGTGGTAATTTATTTGGATGATATTATAATTTTTTCTAACTCCACAGAGGAACATCATGGACATGTGAGAATGGTCTTGGAACGTCTAAGACAAAATCATCTTTACATCAAACTTGAAAAGTGTGAATTCCATAGGACCGAAATTCAATTTCTGGGGTATGTACTGTCTACACAAGGAATTAGTATGGATGGAAGCAAAACCCAAGCCATCAAGGATTGGCCAAGTCCTAGAAATGTGAAGGAGGTACAGCGCTTCATCGGGTTTGCCAACTTCTATAGACGTTTCATTAGAAATTTCTCTGAGGTAGTGTCACCTATCACTCAACTTACCCGGAAAGAGTCTAGGTTTTCCTGGACTCCCCAAGCCCAGGAAGCATTTTCCCGTCTAAAAGATAAATTTACCACTGCACCTATCCTAGTACATCCCAACCCCGAGCTTGCCTTCATAATAGAGGTGGATGCTTCAGACTGTGCCGTTGGAGCTATACTCTCTCAGAGAACAGGTGAGAAGAATGTCTTGCATCCCTGTGCCTTCTTTTCCCAGCAGTTGTCTTCGGCTGAGAGGAACTACGATGTGGGCAATAGAGAGTTGTTGGCCATTATTGCCGCCTTCAAAGAATGGAGACACCTTCTTCAGGGTGCTGCACAGCAAATAGTCGTCCTGACAGACCATCGTAACCTTGAGTTTATCAGGTCGGCTAAGTGCCTGACTCCTCGCCAGGCTCGCTGGAATCTTTTCTTAAACCAATTTAATTTTATCATCTCTTATAGACCAGGATCACGCAATGGAAAGGCTGATGCACTCTCTAGGATTTACTCAGCAGAGACACGTCCAATTACTCCTCCTAAGACTATTCTTCCTGACTCTAGATTCCTAGGAGTAATTCATAATCAAGACCTACTTAAGGACATCAAGGAAGCATACCATGCGGATTCCTTTTTGGCACAACCCCCAAGGGACGTAAGTCTTGTCTTTAAGAATGGTGTGTGGATTCAGGGACAACGTCTGTATATTCCTGAAACAGTCAGATTAAGAGTATTGCAACTCATTCACGATTCCAAGATAGCTGGGCATAGAGGAATTCTAAAGACACAGGAATTTCTTTCTCGTTTCTTTTGGTGGCCCACTTGCAGGAAGGATGTTTTGAATTATGTCACTTCATGTGAGGTCTGTGCAAGATGCAAAACACCTCGCTCCTCACCAACTGGTCTGTTACAGCCTCTTCCCACCCCGTCCCGCCCGTGGGGATCCATTTCTATGGACTTCATTGTGGAGTTACCAACCTCTCAGGGGAAGAACACCATTCTAGTGGTGGTTGACCGTCTAACAAAGGCAGCTCATTTTATCCCTTGTGTCGGCTTACCCACTGCAAAACAGACATCAGATTTGATGATTAAAGATGTGTTTCGCTTACATGGAGTACCGGATGAGGTTATTTCGGATCGAGGGGTGCAATTCACTTCTAGGTTTTGGCAAAATTTCTGTGCAGCATTGGACATTAAAGTAAACCTTTCTTCTGCTTTTCATCCCCAGACTAATGGACAGACCGAACGAACCAATCAAACCCTGGAGCAGTATCTCCGCTGCTTTATCTGCCACCTACAGGATGATTGGGTGGATCTACTTCCATTAGCTGAGTTCTCGTATAACAACTCTCAGAGTGCCTCCACTAAACAGTCTCCTTTTTACTCTAATCTAGGTTATCATCCTAACATTCTACCACGATTTCCCATAGAAACGCCTTTACCAGCAGTGGCTGAAAGAATCACGTCTTTACAGAAGAATATGGATCTTCTAAAGGAAAATCTGGAATCGGCTCAAGAAAGGTACAAGAAAGCAGCAGATAAATTTCGTAAACCTGCACCAGCTTTCAAGGTAGGAGACTTGGTCTGGCTGTCAACCAGAAATCTTAAGTTAAGGATTCCATCGTCTAAGTTGGGACATAAGTACATTGGACCCTATAAAATCAGTAAAATTATAAGTGCCGTTGCTTGTCGTCTTCAACTGCCCAGAACTATGAGAATCCACCCTGTCTTTCATGTATCCCTACTAAAGGCTGCGACACCCAATACGTTTCCTGGACGTTCTTCTCCTTGCCCTGACCCAGTGCTAGTCGATGGTCAGGAAGAATTTGTGGTGGAAAGGATTTTAGATTCCAGGTTGTATAGAAATCAGTTACAATATCTGATTAAATGGCAGGGCTACCCAGTGGAGGACAACTCATGGGAACCGGTCAATAACGTTAATGCTCCTCGCTTGCTCCGTCAGTTTCATCAGAGGTACCCACACAAGCCTGGTCTGAGGTCATCCGGAGGTTGTCCTTAAGGGGGGAGTAATGTAAGGTTCTATGTATATATTCCTGAAACTCAGTTTGTTCGTCAGCCATTTTACTTTCTGTCTTGCTGCAGCTATCTTGCCCTCAGTCAAAATGGAGTTTCCAGCTTGCATGTTCCCGCCCTGATTCTCTCCTTTGCTTCTTAAGCAGCCACAGCTGAGCAATCAGTGCTTCAGAATCTAGCCTGCAGTGAACCTGTGACTTGACTCCTGTAAGCCTTGGACCTTGTACTCCAGCTATTCCTACTGAGGAACTCTGAAGCACTTGTGGACTCTGAACCCTGCTCTTTGAAAGACCCACGTTTGCATGGACTTACGGTAACAGAGAAGAAGATCCTGAATCTGTATTGGAGAGTGATTGCTGAGCTTGGATTACTCTGGCCTGCTGTGTCTCCTGTTTCTGTGTCTGCAAACTGTGTGACTATTTCTGCCAACTTGTATGAAGTAATACAGGACTTTTCTATATTAAACCTGTGACTCCTGTGTTTTCATCGCACCCAAGCACAAGACGCTATATGAACTGTACTACATACATTACACTTAGTCTGAACACTACCCAAGACAACTGAGCGTGCAAAACGTCTTCCCCGCTTAGGGCAGACTGAAATAGCATGAGAGGCATCACCACAGTAGAAACATAACCCATTGCGCTTTCGAAACTCATGACGCTGTGCCCCAGACACCACTCTATCACACTGCATGGGTTCAGAAGCAGGTTCACAAGGCAACACCATTCCACGCATACTTCTCCGCTCACGCAAACGTCTGTCAATTTGAATCGCTAATGACATAGAATCATTGAGACCAGAGGGGACAGAGAATCCCACCATAACATCCTTTACATTATCTGACAGACCCTTCCAAAAAAGGGCCGCCAAAGCGTCGTCATTCCACTTGGTCAGGACTGCCCACCTACGGAATCTCTGACAGTATAACTCAGCGTCATCAAGACCCTGATTTAATGCCAACAAGGCTTTTTCAGCTTGATCAGTGACATTAGGCTCATCGTACAATAACCCCAAAGCCTGAAAAAATGCATCAACATCACTCAAAACAGGATCCCCAGGTGTCAGGGAAAAAGCCCAATCCTGAGGATTGCCGCTCAGGAGAGAGATGACAATTTGAACCTGCTGCGCTGCGTTCCTGAGGACTTAGATTTTAAGGCAAAAAACAATTTACAATTATTTTGAAATTCTGAAACTTAGCTCGATCCCCTAAAAACAAATCTGGCATGGGAATCCTAGGTTCCACAACAGGCAACCTAGCAAGATAGGCAGCAATACTCCGAACCTCAGTGGCAAGCTGATCCACACGGCCAGACAACTGTGCAAACTCCATTGAGAGAAAAAAAATCCTCCCCAGCACCAGAGATACAGAGGGAAAAAAAAAATGCAACAAACAGAAAAATATCTCTGACAACTCTGACAACCTTTTTTCTTTCACAATATTTTTTCCCTTCTGTGAGTACCATATATTTTTCAATTTTTAGGCCGGTGATACTGTTATGTTTCGGTAGCTGAGGAGTGCAGGTAAAAAAGGCAATACACCAGAGAAGTTGGAATCTATGAGATTGCAGTACCCTGACTAACCAACACAACTAGAGGCAGCCGTGGAGCGTTCCTACGTTGGTCCTAGACGCCTCGTCACAGCCTGAGAAACTAACTACATCTAAAGATAGAAAGAGGAAAGCTATCTGCCCCGGAGCAGATCCTCAAAGAACATAGAAAGCCCCCAAACATGTAATGGCGGTTAGACAAGATGAAATACTGACACAGACAGAAAATAGTATGAGCAAACGTTGGGGCCCAAACTACCTAAATAGAAAAGGATAGGAAGGGCACTTACTGCAATCCCAAAAAACCCTGAAAAGCACCAACTCTACTAATTTCAAAATCACCTGAGATCACACGACCTCTACCACCTAAATTAGTTCTCTGGTGTAACAAAATCAAAACAGCAGCCACTGAAAAAACTGGAAAAAGCAAAAGTACAAACATCAGTGGCTGAACTAAACTGAGAGGGCAAAAGCCCCCGGAGGGGACCCTGAAGGCCCCCACAGAAGTGCAGGACAAAATGCAAAAATCAAGCACAAAAACAAAAAGAAGAAAATGTCTTATCTGTTAGCAGGAGATGCAGACACGACACAGCAGGCTACAAAGGAAACAGGACTCAAGGATTGAGACCAGAACAATTGATCACCGGCAACCCTGATGGGAAGGCGACTCCCTTATATAAGACCAGTCAGTAACACCTGATTCCCACTCCTCACAATCTTCACTGGACAGTCCAGTACCGCTTGTAACCACCAGAGGGAGCCTCTGCTCATAACTCATTTCAAGTCCATTCACAATAGTTCAGGCACCAAGAATAATGAGCTTCACATGTGTGGATTAATGATCTCTTTTGCCAGCCTTTTCTGACTATTTAAGACCCTCCCCAAACTTGTGAACAGAACTCATACATGGTCAACATGGGAAAGACAAAGGAGCATTCCAAGGCCATCAGAGACAAGATCGTGGAGGGTCAGAAGGCTGGCAAGGGGTACAAAACCCTTTCCAAGGAGTTGGCCCTACCTGTTTCCACTGTTGGGAGCATCATCCGTAAGTGGAAGGCTTATGGAACTACTGTTAGCCTTCCACGGCCTGGACAGCCTTTGAAAGTTTCCTCCCGTGCCGAGGCCAGGCTTGTTCGAAGAGTCAAGGCTAACCCAAGGACAACAAGGAAGGAGCTCCGGGAAGATCTCATGGCAGTGGGAACATTGGTTTCAGTCAATACCATAAGTAACGTACTCCACCGCAATGGTCTCCGTTCCAGACGAGCCCGTAAGGTACCTTTACTTTCAAAGCATCATGTCAAGGCTCGTCTACAGTTTGCTCATGATCACTTGGAGGACTCTGAGACAGACTGGTTCAAGGTTCTATGGTCTGATGAGACCAAGATCGAGATCTTTGGTGCCAACCACACACGTGACGTTTGGAGACTGGATGGCACTGCATACGACCCCAAGAATACCATCCCTACAGTCAAGCATGGTGGTGGCAGCATCATGCTGTGGGGCTGTTTCTCAGCCAAGGGGCCTGGCCATCTGGTCCGCATCCATGGGAGGATGGATAGCACGGCCTACCTGGAGATTTTGGCCAAGAACCTCCGCTCCTCCATCAAGGATCTTAAGATGGGTCGTAATTTCATCTTCCAACAAGACAACGACCCAAAGCACACAGCCAAGAAAACCAAGGCCTGGTTCAAGAGGGAAAAAGTCAAGGTGTTGGAGTGGCCTAGTCAGTCTCCTGACCTTAACCCAATTGAAAACTTGTGGAAGGAGCTCAAGATTAAAGTCCACATGAGACACCCAAAGAACCTAGATAACTTGGAGAAGATCTGCATGGAGGAGTGGGCCAAGATAACTCCATAGACCTGTGCCGGCCTGATCAGGTCTTATAAAAGACGATTATTAGCTGTAATTGCAAACAAGGGTTATTCCACGAAATATTAAACATAGGGGTTGTATAATAATTGACCCACACTTTTATGTTTAAAATTTATTAAAATTCAACTGAGCAACATAACTTTTTGTTTTGTAAGATTTATGCTTCTGTTAATAAATCCTACTCTTGCTTGCAGTTTGAAGGCTCTAACTTATTTGCATCTTATCAAACCAGCTAAATCTGCAGGGGGTTGAATACTACTTGTAGGCACTGTAAATGATATCTATATAAAGATTTGCCGCTGCCCACAACTGTGGTATTATATCTCCCATATCATTACTGCGCTTATATACCTAATTACTGACGCTTCATAATACTAGGATATTTAACTCCCCTCATTATGAGCTAAATTCAGGAAATAATAGGAATACATCCACATCATTTTTTCTATTTTGCGCCTTCAATTGATTATGCCTGCTCCAGATCGCCAACATAAGTACCTAGACATCACATGACGCCTGCGCAATACACACTGACAGTGACGCTACATCACTTCCGGTCAGGACCCCTCACTTCCGGTTTGGGAAAACCAGGAAGTATAAACAGGCGCCAATGCTCACTATTACAGCGCACTTACACAGGGCACAGCGCGGGAGCGCTGCCCATTAAGGCTATCCTTATTTCAGGTATTTGCTTGTGACCACTTGGCCATTTACATTTGGGGGTCCTTTTATTCATAAGCAGTCATTTTTTATAGCGCCAGCAAACGATCCCTGACTGGGAGCTGCCATCTCATATACTGATGCCCATGAATGCTGTCCTCATTCCAGGTATCTACTATTACTTACCCAGCTTTTTCACACATGAGTCTTTGTATATGTATTCATTAGTGATCATTATTTTTATAGCACCAGCGTACGATCCCTGACTGGGACCGCCCACACATTAATACCCATATATGCTGTCCTTATTTCAGATATTTGCTACTACCTACCCAGTTTCACAAATATGGGGGTCTTTCTTGCTAACAGTGGGCATTATTATTTTCTTTAGCATCAGCAAACGATCCCTGACAGTGGGCTATCCTTTCCACACTCTTATGCCCACAGGTTCTGGGTGATAGCATTTTCTTTTAGTAATTTATCTCAGTACATTTATGCTTCTATTGACTATATATTTTATCATTATAGCCACACAGAGAAATCATCTTGGTTCCTCTCTTCTAACTTTACTATACTCTGGCACTGGACACTTGTGAGGTAATTATTTATTCTATGTGATATACTCATTTTGTTCCAACTACAAGTGGCTCTATTCAACAAAACCTCATGTTATGTATTTCTGTACTAATTGTTGTACATATGCTGTTTGTAATTTTTATGATTATTCACTTGCTATTATCCTCTGCTGGGGAAATGTGTATATATTTGTATATATTTAGCTTCCACATGTTATCCATTTTTTTCTTGTTCTTATGCTATATATTTTTGTTTTACAGCGATATTTTGATAAAGGCTCGGATGGAGCCGAAACGTTAAAGATCGCTCTTTCCTTTTTGTCCTAATATGTTGCCTAGTTTATAATAAACACGAGTTTTTCAAGCATTATACCTTGTCTCATAGAGTGCGGTGTACTCATTATCTCTATAGCGCAGGAAAGTCGCTTCTGTTCCTCCTCCTCCTCTTCCTCATTGTCAACCAATCCACGTTGGGATGACATGAGGCTGGGCTGTGTGTAATCAACCTGTATGGTTCCATGCTCCATCTCATCATGCTCCGCCTGCAATGCATCCTCTTTCATTGTGAGCAGAGAGCTTTTCATAATATAGAGAAGCTGGATGGTGAGGCTAATTATGGCTAATTATGGCGTCATCGCCGCTCACCATCTTGGTGGACTCCTCAAAGTTTTGTAGTATGGTACATCTGTCTGACATCCATGTCCACTCCTGAGGTCTTATGTGTGGAGTCTGAACTGAATACCGGCGGCCTTGTTCATGCTGGTAGTCAACAACTGCCCTCTTCTGCTCACAAATCCTTTCCAACATATGCAGTGTAGAGTTCCAACGCGTGTGGACATCACACACCAGTCAGTGAGCCGGAAGCTTCAAACACTACTGAAGCATGGCAAGGGCGGCTGAAGCTGTAGCTGACTTTCTAAAATGGGCACACAGGCGGCTTACTTTCATAAGCAGATATGTCAGCTCTGGGTAGCTTTTGAGAAACCGTTGAACAATGAGGTTAAGCACATGGGCCTGGCATTGTACGTGTGTGAGCTCGCCTCACTTCAGAGCCGCCACCAGGTTCCCGCCATTGTCACACATGGCCATGCCTGGCTGTAGGTTCAGTGATGTCAGCCACAGATCTGCCTGCTCTTTTAGAGCTGTCCACAACTCTTCGGCATTGTGCGATTTGTGCGCTTGGCTGAGACAGTGCTGCAGTGCTTCCAGCTTGTGACTGATGTGGTCATTTCGGAGATGCAGGCTGAAGAGGAGGAGGACGTGCAGGAGCTGCAGACTGTGGGGGCAACCATGATTGACGTAGGGCCCGCAATTCTCGGCGTCAAGAGGACGTGTTCCATCTCAAGGTCCGACTGGGTTCATGCTTCCACTATGTTAGCCCAGTGTGCCATCAGAGAGATGTACCGTCCCTGCCCAGAAGCACTTGGCCACGTGTCCGTGGTTAGGTTTACTTTTCCAGTAATTGCATTGTTGAGGGCATGGGTAATGTTGTGGGAAACGTGCTTGTGTAATGTCAGGATGGCATACTGGGAGAAATAGTGGCGACTGGGGATAGAGTACCTTGGGACAGCCACCGCCATCAGGTTGCGGAAAGCTTCTGTCTCCACGAGTCTAAACGGCAACATTTCGAGTGCAAACAGACAAGAAATATGTGAATTTAGTACTGTAGCCTGTGCGGCGTTGGCTGGGTATTTCCGCTTCCAATGACTGGGGTATGGACAACTGAAGGATGCGCTGGGACAAGGACGTGGATGTGCTTGATGATGGTGGTGATTAAGTGTGTGCAACGACAGGTGCAAGGCAAGAGGCATCTTCACAGGCACCATGGACAGTGGATTGTCTTCCACGCACAACAGCGGAAGAAGTAGTGGTGTCACCCGCAGACAGTGTTCCTGAACCCTTGGGTTGAGCCCACAAAGTCGGGTGATTTACTGCAATATGCCTGATCATGCTGGTGGTGGACAGGCTGGTAGATTTGCTACCCCTGCTGATGCGGGCATGGCAGGTGGTGCAAATGACCTGTTTGGGGTTATCGACAGAGTCTTTGAAAAACCAGACTGGGGAAGACCTAACAGTTGTACTGACAACTTCCGTCATGTTGGTGTTACGAGGAACGCTTGCCCGCCTTCTGTCTGCGGCCACCACAGTGTTTCTCCCTGCGTGTTTTGGTGCTACGCCTCCTTCCCTTTGTGTGTTGCTGTCCTCGCTCTGCATGTCCTCCTGCCAGTCTGGGTCAGTTACTATATCATCCACCACCTCCTCTTCCACATCCACACCCTGGCCCTCCTCCTGACTTTCTGGCAATTGTGTCTCATCATCGTCCACCTGTTGTGACACGTTCTCAACGTCGCCTTCGCGTGAATGTGGCTGCCTAAATATTTGGGCATCACTACTTACAATCTCATTTTTACCCCACTTCAAGTGGATGAGAGGCCCGAATCTATAAATGGCAAAGTGAACAAGTGTGGGATCAGTTGTCTCCAGGCACTCGGCATGGTGGGAGGAAGGAGGATTAGGGTGAGGAATATGCGGTCCACACTCACGGCTACTCAGACTTGACGTGTGGAAGACAGGGTGCTGGTGGTGGTAGCAAAGTGACTGGAAGCATTATCCACTATCCAACCAACTAACTTTTGACACTGCTCTGGTTTCAAGAGTGCTGTTCTGCCATCCCCTATGAATTTGGACATGAAGCTCATGCGAGAAGATGTGGGTGTTTGCTGTGGCACAATTTCAGCTTGCCCATGTCCACTTCCCCGTCCCTTGCCATGCGCCTTGCCCATTTTAAATGGAGTACAATATTTTCCACTTTCACTACAAAAGGTTGAATTAGGAGCAAACTTAGATGTGATCCGTGTGCAGGAAAAACGCACTTAAAAATATCTGTACTGTCCTTTTTTTTTTTAGCAAACAGGTGTCAATAACTAGGGTAAGACTCAGCAAAAACTGTAGCACGCAGATAGATCAGGTGTCTGACGGAGATACCACACTGTTCAATATGTGGTCTGAATTTTTTAATTTTTTTACCCTAAAATAGTGTATAGAAGTGGGGTAATAGACATCAAATACAGGGGAATGTAGGCCTGAAATGCAACAATTTGTAGCCCCAAGATAGATCAGGCATCTGACAGAGATACCACACTGATCAATATGTGGCCTGGATTTTTTTATTTTTTTTACACCAAAATAGTCTATAGAACTAGTGTAAGACTCAGCAAAAAAAGGTGAATGTAGGCATTAAATGCAACAATTTGTAGCCATAGATAGATCTGCTGTCTGACGGAGATACCACACTGTTCAATATGTGGCTTGGATTTTTTAATTTTTTTACACCAAAATAGTCTATAGAACTAGTGTAAGACTCAGCAAGAAAAGGTGAATGTAGGCCTGAAATGCAACAATTTGTAGCCTGCAGATAGATCAGGCGTCTGACGGAGACACCACACTGTTCAATATGTGGCTTGGATTTTTTTTTTTTTTTTACACCAAAATAGTCTATAGGACTAGTGTAAGACTCGAAAATGTGAATGTAGGCATGAAATGCAACAATTTGTAGCCGACAGATCAGGCGTCTGACGGAAATACCACACTGTTCAATATGTGGCTTGTATTTTTTTTTTATTTTTTACCATAAACTAGTGTACAGAAGTAGGGTAACAGACAGCAAATACAGTGGAATGGAGGCCTGAAATGCAACAATTTGTAGCCTGCAGATAGATCAGGCGTCTGACGGAGATACCACACTGTTCAAAATGTGGCCTATATTCCTTTATTTTTTACCCCATGTAACATTTTCAGGGGATATAGCTCTGGGATCGCCGTCTTGGGGAGACGGAGTGGCATAAAGAGACCATTCACAGACAGTAGTTCTGTTAAAAACTGGCCGCAACCAGTTTTATTAAAGTCCACAGTAAACAGAACATAATCAAAATCAAATCATAAACATAAGACCTGGGCTTGTCCAGCCACTTACTACACTTAGATAGATTTCCCTATCTATCCGGGACCAGACTCTAACAGCCTGGGCCAAAACAACACATATGTTCAGCATTTACCAGCATGGAGTTTCACAGAGTCTCCTCCTTGTGTCTGAAGGCACCTTCAACGTCCAGACTTGAGAGAGCTCCCCTCCTATTCAGCAGCTATCCGCATGGATTCTCACTGAGACTACTCCTGTGTCCGGGGTACATCGAGCACCCAGACTGAGACAGCTCATACTCCTGGAGACTCCTTCTTGTGCCTGGACTCCTTGTCCAGACTAAGCGAGCTCTCTGTCTGTGTTCGCAGACACCTACTTCTGGTCTCCTAATTAACAGCTGAGTGGTTTCAGGCCTGAGCTGCAAGTGTGTACTGAATGTAAGGTGTAGTGACCTTTCTCTACCACTAGGTTTACAAAGCCATACATTTCCCTTATACCAGTCAGCAAAGTATCTAGGTGAAATGTACACCCCATTCAACACACATACTCTCACTGTCTCACATATCCCCCCCCCCTCTTCTCCAGACCGGAGGGCTGGTCATCCAGACCGGAGGGCTGGTCAACAATCCAAAAGAGACAGAGAACTCTGGACCAGTCATGGCCCTCATCAGCTTCATCTTCACTACTGTCATCTGTATCTTCACCTGAGCCATAGCCAACATCAGCTTTCTCTTCATCTGAAGCATCCGCACTACCCTGTACCCTCCCAGGCCTATGCTCTCTGCGGGCCTCGGGTATCCTGCACGGTTTCATCTTGACCTTAGGGCCGGGCTCAGTTTCGATATAGTGCCTGGCCAGAGAAGTACGACCCGGCACATCAGAACACTTCTGCTGACTCTTCCTCAGAAACTCACGTACCTCCTGTCCCTGGTGCACTGACCATGTGTCACCAACTATCACAGAAGGTATAGGGGGTTTTTCACTTTTCTCTAGTTCCCCTTGAACCCTCTTTAGCACATCTATTTTCTTGAATATCGGTTGACTCATAAAGTCTATTTCACAGACCTTAAGCTCCTCTGCCATGGTCTCTGACCATTTTAAGCTACACTGTTCAAATGATTGGGACTGTAGAAGGAGCTGATCGTTTTTCTTTTGCAGTACACATAATTCATCCGCTAAGTCTCCAGCTGAATTGTAATGTTCTACCGTAACAACAGCATTCTTATATAGAGCCTTAGACTTATTGAGCAGCATTTGCTCTTGCAACGAAGAGATTCCCTGTATCCTTCCTTTTACTTCATTGACCTTCTCACGAAGATGCTCATAGCTTTCATCACACTCCTTCATCACAGTTTGGAGTTTTTTCTGAGAAGTCATCAATTCATCTGGTACCTGTTGGACGTCTTTTATGTCTTCGGCCCCTTCTTCAGGCTCTTCTGGTAGAACATGCTCAGAAGCCCTACCGTCAGTCTTACATTCTACCTCTTCAGTCACATCATTATGGTCTCCAATATTTCCATTTATTCTGGCTTTCAAGTTCTCCTTGATAGCTGCATCTGTATACTCAGAACCCGCCGGATTCTTCTCTTCCACCACGTTCTGCATCCCATCTGAGCTCCCGTGTGTCTGCAGCGGCAACGGAGTGACACATCGCTTTTCCCATTTGTTGGGACGTGGCTCCGATGTAGACTCCATGAAAGTGCGCTTGAGCTCACCAACGCCAGCCTGATGTCTCAAAATCTCATCTTGTGACTTATCCAGATCCTTGGTGTCACTCGGGAACACCGCTGGGGCTCCGGGCGCCGAACTTCCAGCCTGAGCTTCACGAGTTGCAGCTACTGATCCGAACCGCAACCCGTCCACGCCGCTGTCTTCGGCAGAAACAGATTCCTGGACAGAGTCAGTCCCCATATCTTCAGTCTTGTTCCTCACAGCTTCACTTGAGACCTCAGCTTCTGATGAGGCATCTGGCTTGGTGACTACCACTTCTATGGCTTTTTCCACCTCTGCAGCATCTCCCTCAGAGTCCTTGGCACGATACAGATCCACACCATACCTTGGTAACTTCACATTTCCAACAGCATCTACTTGGGCTGTGTTCAGTTTCAGAGTCCTGCCTTTAAAGCTCAGCTCTCCTCCTTTCACCTTAGTCTTCGCCAGGGAACCGGCCAACTGTAAAACATCTTCAGATGCCATCTTCTGTCCGACTGCAAGGTCAGCATCAGCCTTCCTCTCAGGACTCTCAACCTCCTCTGCTACCATGCCTTCCTCATTTGCACTGGTTGCTTGATTGTCATCAGATGATTCACTATCACTACCACTATCCCTGTCTGACCCCTTTTTCTCAGCCACATCTGGCTCACTTTCAGGGTTATACACTTCATTTTCATTCACATCCTGCTCACTGTCAGGGTTATACAATTCATTTTCATTCACATCCTGCTCACTGCCAGGGTTATACAATTCATTCTCATTCACATCTTGATCTGGAACCTTAGTTAACATGTCATCCACAACATTAACTTCACCATCTGGTCCCTGATTTCCCTCAGGTGGTCCCTCAAGTATGTGACTATGTGACAACCCCAGCACTATACTTCCATATAGCTCAGGTACTAGGAGCTGGCTCACGACCTCTCCCTGGACTTCAGTGTCCCTATACAACAGGTGAGTGTTCATGGCAACATGAGGAAACCTCTCCTCAGAGCCAGGCTCTTGGGAAACCTCACCTAGAACACTTATATTTTCCTGGGCCGTTTTAAGAGAGGGGTCTCGCCACTGCTCACTCTCAAAATTGTCACAGGACACAGGTAAGTCAGGGACACTCGGTTCCCGAGAACCACCATCCTCGTCTCCCAACATCACCTGCAAAGGAATTTCATCACTATCACAGTCATCATTATTATCAATATCATTATCATGATTATGATCAGTATCATCATCACTATCATGATCATCATCATTATCATTATCAGCATCAGCATCATTATCATGGTCATCATCATTATCATGATCATCATCATCATTATCATTATCATCATCATCATCATCATCATTATCACATAAGTTTAACGGCCCACTAGCATTGTGTTCCGCCCCTCGGGACTGCGCACCCTCAACAGGAGCTTCATCACACTGTCCATCAGAAACATTTTTCCCCCAGAGATCCTTAGACCGGGGAAAGTCATTACCCAATATGACGGGGGGCACCAGGTTCTTCACTACCCCCACTTCACATGAAACCTCCCCGCGTTTGGGGATCAAGTCCACGACAGTCTCTGGGTAGACTTTGGTGTCTCCATGGACGCACCCCACACTCAGGTGTTTATCAGGGATAAAGTCCCTATCAATCAGGCTGTCCCATACGGAAGTCACTGGACTCTCTGAGTCCAAGAGGGCCTGTGCTGGGCAGTCATTTACAACCACCGGGGACTCCTGTGGTCCAGTCTCTTCGGCTGAGGTGGACACACACACAGGCTCTGCGCAGGGAGAGAGGGATCCGCCAACATCACAACACATAGGCTCCCCCTCTATTGGACAGTTGGCTGCAATTTCACGACATCTCCAACACTGTCCATCACACTCTCCCACCCACACGACCCCAACAGCTGGAACGCTCTTACCGGGAGAGTTCGGCGTCCAGGAACTCTGAAGTGACGACCTCTCAGACGGCTGGTCACGGAGGCAGTCTTTGGTGGCGAAGGCCCTCTCCATCAGGCTGACCAGACGATTGGCGTCCTGGTGGTCTCCTTGTCCGACCTCTGGCTGTACCTCAGGAGGACGTGCTTGGGTGTAGCGGTCCACTATCACCTTTTCAACTCCATAATCAGGTTTGCTGACTGCAGACTCCCAACTGCATCTCCAGTCATGAACTCCCCTGGCACGGGCTGTCACCGTAACACCCAGCCGGGTAAGAATCTCCGCTTTCGGCTTGGCATAGTCTTGGCTGTCCTGCTCGCTCAGGTCAGCATAGGCCCTTTGGGGTTCTCCAATCAGATAGGGTGCGACCATCATGGCCCATTCAGATAGGGGCAGATTCTCCTTCTCTGCCAGTCCCTCAAACCTAGTGAGATATACCTCCACATCATCACGAGGTGTCATCTTTTTCAGGGACCGTCTTACCGCCTTCTTTACAGCGGACAATGCAGGTGACTTTGCAATATTACTTTGGGACGATGCGCTGCAAGTCTTTTGTAGTGCTGCAACCTGCTCAAAAAACAACCGGTTATTCTCCTGCTGCTGCTGCAGGAATTGCTGCTGGGCCTGCTGCATGCGCTGCTGGTGCTGCAGGCGCTGCCGCTCCATGCTCTGCTGCATGCTCCGCTGGGCCTGGACCAGGTACTCAAGGAGCTCCTCCATACTGCCGGACTTATCTGTCTCAACCACGGCAGTCTTATGTTGCACATTAACTTGCGCCATTTGTTCAAACAGCGCCTCCATGCTGTCATCCATGCTGTCAGACTTCTCTGTCTCAACAACGGCAGTCTTCACTCAAGACATACACACTCCACAGTCTTTTCCACAAAAAATTCAGCTTTGCTGTGCAGACACTTTTTTTTTTTTTCTCTGCAAACTCTATTAGGGCCACTGTCTCTTTAAGACTGCTCCAACAGACTTTTCCTTTGCTGCTGCACACTCCACAGTCTTTTCCACAACAAGTTCAGCTTTGCTGTGCAGACACACTTTTTTTTTTTTTCTTTTGCAAACTCTATTAGGGCTACTGTCTCTTTAAGACTGCTCCAACAGACGTTTCTTTTGCTGACACACTTTTTTTTCTCTGCTGCTGCTTCAACAGACTTCACCTTTATTGCTGTCTCTCGCCACTGTGCTGCACGCACATTCTAGCACCAATTGTAAGCTTTTTCAGGGGATATAGCTCTGGGATCGCCATCTTGGGGAGACGGAGTGGCATAAAGAGACCATTCACAGACAGTAGTTCTGTTAAAAACTGGCTGCAACCAGTTTTATTAAAGTCCACAGTAAACAGAACATATTCAAAATCAAATCATAAACATAAGACCTGGGCTTGTCCAGCCACTTACTACACTTAGATAGATTTCCCTATCTATCCGGGACCAGACTCTAACAGCCTGGGCCAAAACAACACATATGTTCAGCATTTACCAGCATGGAGTTTCACAGAGTCTCCTCCTTGTGTCTGAAGGCACCTTCAACGTCCAGACTTGAGAGAGCTCCCCTCCTATTCAGCAGCTATCCGCATGGATTCTCACTGAGACTACTCCTGTGTCCGGGGTACATCGAGCACCCAGACTGAGACAGCTCATACTCCTGGAGACTCCTTCTTGTGCCTGGACTCCTTGTCCAGACTAAGCGAGCTCTCTGTCTGTGTTCGCAGACACCTACTTCTGGTCTCCTAATTAACAGCTGAGTGGTTTCAGGCCTGAGCTGCAAGTGTGTACTGAATGTAAGGTGTAGTGACCTTTCTCTACCACTAGGTTTACAAAGCCATACATTTCCCTTATACCAGTCAGCAAAGTATCTAGGTGAAATGAACACCCCATTCAACACACATACTCTCACTGTCTCACACCCAAAATAGTCTATAGAACTAGATTAGGCGTCTGACAGAGACAACCCGCTTTCAAATATCTGCCCTTTATTTTTTATTTTTTTTGGCCAGCAAAATTGTGTCAATAAGTAGGCTATGACACAACAAAAAAAATCTATGGAGGCCTGAAATGGCAAAATTTTGAACGCAATGATATGCGAGCAATGTGGCGGACAAAACCCAGTGTAAAATATCTGCCCTGTAGCTAAATATTTTTTTGGCAGCTAAATATTTTTTTGGCAGCAAAATGGTGTCAAAATTGTTTTAGACACTGCAAAAAAATTCTACGGTACCACACAAAATGGCAGATTTTTATGCGCACTCAGATGTCATGCCTGGGACTGGCAAACCTGTTTAAAATTGCTGGATTTTCACGCTGTACTATGAAAAGGATCTGCTTGTAGTCTGCAGTGTCAACAAGCAAGTGGAGAAAAAAAGGGGTTCTGGATTGCTTTGGAAAAAAATAATCTGGATTAAGATCCAAAAAAAATTGCTGCCCACTGAGACCTAGGGCTGTGTAGATACGGTCAATATATCTTATAGGCAGCAGCAGCCAGTAATGGAATGGACCCTCTTGATGTATGCAATGAAGTATGCCACATACAATGCCTGCCTGCTACTGATATCTATATACTCACATACAGTGCATGCATGCCTTGCACTATGTATATACCCACATACACTCCGTGCCTACCTAGCACTGCAATCTATATACCCTGTAATTAGTCCTTAGAAGGACTGTTGATTTAGCTGGATTTGTGTATTATTTGATGGTATACCCACACTACCTTATAAACCCCTAAAGCTGACCCTATCTCGGCAGCAGCTCTCCCTACATTCGCTAATTCCGGAGCAGACTATGATGATCATGACAGTGCCAGGTCTCTTATGCACCTGATTATGCCAGCAAATCACTGTAATACCACAACAAAGATGGCTGCGGCATTACAGTGTGTGGCAGACAATCCCTGCGTGTTGATTGGTGCTCTAAAGAGTGCCAAAAATGCAGGGTATGCACCAGAACTCTCGCCGAGCAATCCCGGAAATGCTCGGTGCTCGTCGAGTACCGTGAGTACAGCGATACTCTGGCGAGTAACAAGCATTACCGAGCATGTTTGCTCATCACTATTTAACAACTTTAACCCCTCTCTGCGATTGGACGTACTATTCCATCCAATTGACCTGGGACTTAATTCCCATGAACGGAATAGTACGTCATGAGTGATCGGCCGCGCTCACAGGGGAAACACGGCCAATCGTGGCCGGGTGTCAGCTGATTCTCACAGCTGACACCAGGCACTAAGTGCCAAGAGCAGTCACAGACCGCATCTGGCACTTTAACCCCCGGAACACTGTGATCAAATATGATCGCAGCGTTCCGGAGCCGGCACAAGGGCTGACAGCACCTCTGCCTTTGTATAGGAGACCCCGCGGAATGGCGCAGGGTCCCAATTGCTGCAATGGAGACCCGATGTAATGATCCGACCTATAAACTATCCCACTAGTTTACCACTTTACTGAACACCATAAAAAAACAAGGCAAAAACCAATGCTTTATCATCATACCGCCGAACAAAAAGTGGAATAACGCAAGTTATAAGTTATAGCTCTCAGACTAAAGTGATGCAAAAACAATTATTTTTTATTTTATTATATAAAAGCGCCAAACATAAAAAAAAATATAAATGAAGTATTGCTGTAATCATACTGACTCGAAGAATAAAACTGCCTTATCAATTTTACCACCAGCGGAATGGTGTAAACGCCCCCCTCAAAAGAAATTCATGAATTGCTGGTTTTTGCTCATTCTGTGTCCCAAAAATCGGAATAGAAAGTGATCAAAAAATGTCATGTGCCCAAATATGGTAACGATAAAAACGTCAACTCGTCCCGCAAAAAACAAGACCTCACATGACTCTGTGGTCCAAAACATCGAAAAATTATAGCTCTCAAAATGTGGTGATGCAAAAACTATTCTTTGCAATAAAAAGCGTCTTTTAGTGTGTGACAGCTGCCAAACATAAAAATCCGCTATAAAAACCCGCTATAAATAGTAAATCAAACCCCTTTTATCACCCTCTTAGTTAGGGACAAGTAATAAAATAAAAAAATGTATTTACTTCCATTTTCCCATTAGGGTTAGGTTTTGGGTTGGGGCTTAAGTTAGGGTTATTGTTGGGGCTAAAGGTAGGGTTGGGGCTAAAGTTAGGGTTGGGGCTAAAGTTTGGGTTAAGGTTGGGGCTAAAGTTAGGGTTAGAGTTGGGGCTAGAGTTGGGGTTAGGGTTTGGATTACGGTTACAGTTGGGATTAGGGGTGTGTTGGGGTTAGGGTAGGAGTTAGAATTGGGGGGTTTACACTGTTTAGGCACATCAGGGCTCTCCAAACTCGACATGGCGTCCGATCTCAATTCCAGCCAATTTTGCATTGAAATGTTAAACGGCGCTTCTTCACTTCCGAGCTCTGCCATGTGCCCAAACATTGGTTCCCCCCAACATATAAGGTATCAACGTACTCACAACAAATTGCACAACTTCTCGGGTCCAATTTCTCATGTTACCTATGGTAAAATAAAAAAAATGGATCTGAAGTAAATTTTTTGTGAAAAAAAGTTAAACGTTCATTTTTTTTAAAAATATTCCAAAAATTCCTGTGAAGCTCCTGAAGGGTTAATAAACTACTTAAATGTGGTTTTGAGCAGGTGACTCCCAACTCTCCCTTCTGATACAGCAAACTATCTTCCAGTTGATGACTCTCCCACTGCCGGAGGATCTGCAGCATTCCTGAGTTCTTTCAGCACATTCATTCCTAACGTCACAGAGGGGTTATTGCCAGGGTCCCCAGCGGTCAACACTACTCCTTACCTTCCCACATCTTTGCCGTACACAGCGATTTGCATCCAGACCACCCCTGAGAACGGGATGGGCAACTGATTGGCCACCATCAATTTGATCACTGGGCCCCATTCAGGGCGCATCACCTCGGGGAAATGACGTCTGAAATAAGTCTTGAGCATGGTAGTGACTTGAAAGCCGGTATCAACTAAACAGCGGATGGCCTGACCATCCATTTTGGCCCAAACGAGAGGACTCAGGGTAACTAAACTTGTGGGACTTCTTTCTCTCCTTCTTGGCTACTCAGGCTCCGGGTGGCATCCCCCTGCCATGGCGCACACTAGATTAACGGACGGCAGTTGAGGGATCTCCCCCGGCGTGCGCATCATTGAGCATAATGTCCAGTGTCTCCACAGGTGAAACAGGTCAGCTGCCTTTCTGCACAAAGCTGTCTCATTTCCTGGCGAGGCTCGGGGTCAGCTCTGCCTCCGGAGAGGTACAGGAATACTGAAGGTTTCTTCCTTAAGTTGGACCATTCCTCTCGCATGTCTTGGATTTCCTTCCGGAGTTCTTTCACCCAACTTGGTTCAGTGGCCAGCGAAATGGTACTTCCCCGCTCCGAACCTTCCTCGCCGGGACTGTCACCCTCTGCTCCTGCTCACATACGCGCGCCTCTGCCCCAACATCCAGAAAGGACATATGTGGATTAACCCGCAAGCTCGCTCGCAAGGCCTGTTTAAACAGTGCATCTCTAAAGCCTGCCATAAGCTGATCTCTCAGAACTATATCAGGAGGTCTACGCCTATGTCATCCCGCTTAGCGATCGCAGTGTGGATCTCCTGCAGCGTGTTCATCAATTGGGTCACAGACTCCCCCTCCCTTTAGACTTGGCTAACCAAGCACATGTACAATTCTCCAACGTCCGTGGGGTCCCTGTGCATTTCCTCTAAGATTTGCAACACCTTGGTAAAGGTGTTTCGCTCATGTGGGGGCCGGAACATGACGAAGCACCTCTCCTTGCCCGCCAGGGCCATCATGGCAATCTCTGCCTGCATTGTGGGGATCATGGGATGTATCCCCAACATACTTTTGACCCACTCAGTCCAGTCCCATAGCAAAGTGTTGCTCCCTGTGAACTTAGGGAGGTTGCTCAACTGGCCTTTGGGGCACCCACAGCCGTTTGGTCTGTCACTTCCATGTCTGTGGACTGCATCCCGCCGACAACGCAAAGTGAAAGCAGGTTGCGGGATGCAGTGACGACAGGAGGCAGAGCAAGGGTTAACAACTTTAATTAACAATGGGATACTCCACGCAGGGAGGCAAACCGTTAAATGAGGGAATAAGCAGAACAAACATAAAGGATATGCTGGGTTAAAGAATGATGGAAAAAAGTAATAGCAGTTCTTTTGGGTTATACTTATCCTGTCAGTCGTTTCTCAGGCCGTGGATGTTGCAGAACAGACGATAGCGCCAACAACGGCTAGTGAGGTATTAGAAGGTAACGATGATCCGTCTTCTGGTGGAAGTGGTCGGTCTCTGGTACCTTCCACTGAGCCGCTAGTCCATAAACGGATGCAACCGTCTGTCCCGCTCCCGGTCTCTCTTAGGCGGCACAGAAGCTGTACTCATGGGCATGGAGCATAAGACACCTTGCTCTTAGTGAATCTCTGGGCACCCTGCACATCTTTCACTCTGGTCCCCGTTAGTGGCAACGGGCGTACACGAATGCGGGCCTACGCAGTGCCAGTGCTCAAAAAACGGAGCACACTTTTCTCCCTGCTTGCGCGCTGCCTGTTCCCGCCAAGACTGACTGCTTCCGTGTGCGCCGTGGTTGTAGCAGCTTAGTCACACCCCTGCTTCCTGGTGCAAAGGTCTGTCCTGTTTCTTATGCTTTCCTCCGGACAACAGAGGAGACAGTCCCAACAATTACGGCCCCGGCACAAAACAGTTACCCGCGGCTTGATCCTTCTCCTTACACCTTTGCACAATATCATTGGGTTCTGGGTTCTTGGTGCAGTGATGTAGTGAACTGCAATATATATTATGTAAGAATATGCATTTTCTAGATGGTATCTGTATAAAGGAGTGGAGAAGCTACCCACACGCCCATTGAAGATATTATGGTAATATAATGCATTGTCACATTTAAAATGTTGTTTTCTCTTTGTTGTGGCCTGTAACAGTAGATAGCTACAGACAGGATTAACTATTGGGGTCAGCCTATTGTGGGAGTTAATAACAAAAAATAACTTGGCACTCAATTAAAGACAAGAGAGGATGATTTCCGTGGGTGTAGATTTATTTGCATCCAAAACAAAACAGATATTATGTTGAATGTTTTCGGCCCAACAAACGGACATTCATCAGCTGCTCCTACAGCAGCTGCGTCCTGGAACAGACTTCTCGGCACCAGCACCCCCCTCATGCTAGTTGAATATAGCTAGAAGCGCTTTTTCTGGTTGATGTGTGCCCAGCCTGTGTCCAGTTATCGTTATATGTGGGTCCTTACAAAATAGATGATACTTCTCTTGCTAGCGGATAAAGCTCAGCTCAGGCAATAATTTGTTCTGATGAAGGTCCGTTTGTTGGGCCGAAAACGTTCAACATAATATCTATTTTGTTTTGGATGCAAATAAATCTACACCCACGGAAATCATCCTCTCTTGTCTTTAATTGAGTGCCAAGTTATTTTTTGTTATTGTTTACAGGGCTGGAAACCCGACTTGAGCACCATAGACCCCTTTTGATGAGTGCCGTGCTTCTTATCACTATTATGGGAGGTGTTAAATTTGGTAGCCGAGGAGGACTGTAACAAAATGGCCAAGGCAGCCAGACACCCAGAGAAGTTGGTAACTAATGGATTGCAGACGCCTAAACTAACCGCACAACTAGAAGCAGCCGTGGGACGTACCTACGATGACCTAGATGCCTCGACACAGCCGGAGAATTAGCTAAACCTAAAGATAGAAAGGGAAAAGCTAACTGGCCCGGAGTAGCGCCCCAAAGGAATAGGTAGCCCCCACACATATATTGGCGGTGAGACAAGATGAAATACAAACGCAGGGAGAAAATAGAGTAAGCAAACGCTGGGGCCCAAAACTATCTAGATATGACAGGACAGAAAAGAGTACTGTCTGCAATCCAGCAAAACCCTAGGAAAAATTCCAACACTTATGATTTACAAAAAATACTGAGACCACACGATCTCTCCCCCACTAGATCAGAACTCTGGTGTGAACAGATAGTTAACCAGCGATACTGAAATAACAGGAACTGAACAAATTAACAGTGATAAATGAGAAACAGACCAGCACAGGCCGCAGTAGGGGAGCTCGGCTGACCTCACTCCAGAAGGGCAGAAAAACAAAGGAAAACTAAAGCCACAGAAACAAGCTGAAAATAACTTATCTGAAAGTCACAGGAGACAGCAGAAAGCAAGCTGACTTCCAAATGGGACCAGGAAGTAACAACTAATCACCGGCGAGGATCATGGGAAGGTTACTCCCTTAAATCTCCCCAGTCATCAAGACCCGATTGCCAGTCCTCGCTCCCAGCTGATGAAGGACTTCTGTTAACCAAAGCTGCTTCAATACTATCAACAGCCACCAGAGGGAGCCCAAACTCTGAAGTTAGATCCAGAGTGTTCCCAACAGGGATGCGTTAAATGGTCAAAAGAAGCTTAGTTCCTAATGGGAAAAGTATTGCAAAATAAAGGACTTATGGCTCTAATGTAGCAGACCTGCTTTGAAATGGGTGTTTGTACCTGAAGAGGGGAGACCATATATCAGAACGCACTTTCTGAAAGAAACAAGGATTAAGTGGCAGAAGGATTGCTTATCTCTCAGGCAAATGGGTATTATCCTCTTTACAACCTGTGGTGTATAGTTACGTCATAGGTTGCCTCCCCTGTTTCAAGAGGACTCCAGCGATGAGCCCACAAATTTTCCCGCACTCATGTCAGCTGACATGTACCCCTAACAGCCACGCGTGGAATCGCGATCCACCCATGGCTGTTAACATGTTATATGCCGCTGTCAATATTTGACAACGGCATTTAACATAATAGCACCGGAAGCGCGTCATTGGTTCTGTCCATTGGTGTCAGTGTCACATGACCATGGGTTGTCAGTGGATTGGCATGACAACCCGGGGTCTGCAAGAGACCCCTGTGGTTATCATAGCGGGATAGCTATAAGAGCTGAAACCCTGCTTTATGTAGCAGAGGTGATTGGAATAATCACAGCTTCTAGTCTCCCATAGAGACTATTGAATCCAGTAACAAGTAAAAAGAGTTTTTTTAAATATTAAAAAAATACAGATATAAAAGTTTAAATCACCTCCCTTTTGCCCCATTCAAAATAAAGCAATAAAAAATACACATATTTGGTATTGCCATGTTCAGAATCGCCAGATCTATCAAAATATAAAAATAACTAATCTGATCAGAAAACGTGAAAAAACGGCGTAACAAGAAAAAAAATCAAACCCCCAGAATTATGTTTTTTAGGTCGCCGGAACATTGCATCAAAACACAATAACAGGCTATCAAAACATTGTATCTGCCCCAAAATGGTATCATTAAAAACAAGTTTGACACAAAAAAATAAGCCCTAACCTGGCCCCAGAACATGAAAAATGGAGATGCTACGGGTCTCAGAAAATGACTCTACTTTTTTTTTATTTTTACAAATTTGGTTTTGTTTTTTACCACTTAAATAAAAAAGAACCTATTCAATTTTGGTATCTACAAATTCGTAATAACCTGGAGAATCATAATCGCATGTCAGTTTAAGCATTTAGTGAACATAATAAAAAAAAATCCAAAAAACAATTATGGAATTGCACTTTTTTTGCAATATCACCGCAATTTGATATTTTTTCCCGTTTTCAGGTAAACCAATGACATTGTTCAAAAGTACAGCTATTCCTGCAAAAAACAAGCCCTCACATAGCCATATTGACAGAAATATAAAAAAGTTATGGCTGTTGGAAGAAGGGAGCAAAAAATGAAAACTCAAAAATAGAAAAACATAAGGTGGTAAAGAGGTTAAACCATCAATTATCTATACTAGATAAGAAGCTAGAATGTAGCCAGGCCTGAGGGTCATGGAGGAAAAGATGGCCAGACAGGACATGTCTCTCCTCCTACGTTGAACTGAAGATTCAGTGGCACAGCAAGAAGCATGTGACCTTCATCAAGTACACTTGGACAGTAGTAGTACTACTTACTTCTCATCAATTTGTTCAGTAAAGAAAAGTTAATTTTTGGACACTGGTCTCCCTCATACATCTCTGTTACATCTGGCCCTGGCCTGTCATGTAAAGCGCCAGTGTGCGGTCTGCAGAGGCATATTGCCAAGATAACAGCATCACACACGAGTCAGTTCCCTCATTTTCCCGTAGCATGGTGGTGCACGGATGATGGGCCCCTGAGCCATGGCTGCTGCCCACCCGTTATATTTGGTCTTGAGTTTTGTTGTATGCTGGTTCTGAAACTTCCCCTGAACATAAGCATTTATTGTTTTTTCTTTATTCTACAATATATGCTTTTTATATATTTGTGCAAAACTATTAATAGATATTAAACAATGTACATATTCACCTGTATTTATTTTTCCTTCGAAACATGCTGCTATATAATTTATACATATTCATTCGTACATATTCTAGATGGTATTTTGATTACTCATTTAGTTATGTAAGCATTTACCGTGATATTACCAAGCTAATAAAATATATTTATGTACTGCAAAGTATGTGGACACATAATTTCCATTCATATCAGTGTCTGCACATATTAATATTTTACTGAATGGGGTTTTCCCCTTTCATAAAATCTTAGTGCCTGGGTGTAATTTGTTATACAAAAACAAACTATACTTTCCTCACCGATCACTGGGTAAGGGCTCATACTCACTTGCTGGAAAAAAACCGTCAGTTTTCAGGATGGTCTGATTATGTGTAATTGTCATGCGATTTGCATGCGATTTTTTATAGCACCATCTATTGCATTAGCGATTATCATGCCAAAATCGCATCAAATCGCAGCATGTTGCGATTTTTTTCTCACACTGATTTCGGCTGAGAAAAAAATCGCAAATGAGATGTCACCTATTGAATAACATTGGTCCGATTTGAATCAGATTTTTTATCGGCTGAAAATCATCCGTTTTCGGCTCAAGTGAGTATGAGCCCTAAAATAGATTCTCCGCAGCTGCTCCCTGTGTCTAGTATTGACCGCAGCGGTTACACCACATTGACAGTGCACGAGCCAGTCACTCAGCTTATCAAATCTAAGTGGGACATTCCGTCTACAAGGGCAGATCTGCTGAACTCGGCGAGTGGCCACCACACTGTCGATGTGACATCAGTGCCGCAGCCAACAGCAGACACCGGAAGCAGCAGCGGAGTCTTTCCAGTCTACAAGGGATGGTAATAAAAGCGCATTCTCTTTTTGTATAACAAATTGCACCTAATTACCGGAGTTCCTGAAAGTAGATTACCACTTTAAGAGAGGGTAAGCCCAAATAGCCCTGCAGGGGCGGACACTGACGGCTTGGGGCCCCTTGCAAGATATGCGTCTGGGCTTATCTCCTTCCGTGGCGACAAAGCTACATATATATTATATATATATATATATATATATATATATATTATATACACTACAGACCAAAAGTTTGGACACACCTTCTCAATTCAATTATTTTTCTGTATTTTCATGACTATTAAAATTGTAGAATCACACTGAAGGCATCAAAACTATGAATTAACCCATGTGGAATTATACATTACACTTTACAAAAAAGTGTGAAACAACTGAAAATATGTCTTATATTCTAGGTTCTTCAAAGTAGCCACCTTTTGTTTTGATTAGTGCTTTGCATGCAGAAAAGGTGAACGGATGGATTCTACATGCCTGGTTCCCACCGTGAAGCATGGAGGAGGTGGTGTGAAAATGTGGGGGTGCTTTGCTGGTGACACTGTTGGGGATTTATTCAAAATTGAAGGCATACTGAACCAGCATGGCTACCACAGCATCTTGCAGCAGCATGCTATTCCATCCGGTTTGCGTTTAGTTGTACCATCATTTATTTTTCAACAGGACAATGACCCCAAACACACTTCCAGGCTGTGTAAGGGCTATTTGACCAAGAGGGAGAGTGTTGGGGTGCTACGCCAGATGACCTGGCCTCCACAGTCACCAGACCTGAACCCAATCGAGATGGTTTGGGGTGAACTGGACCGCTCACGGCTTCAATTTTGAATAAATCCCCAACAGTGTCACCAGCAAAGCACACCCACCATCACACCACCTCCTACATGCTTCACTGTGGGAACCAGGCATGTAGAGTCCATCCATTCACCTTTTCTGCGTGCAAAGCAGTAATCAAAGCAAAAGGTGGCTACTTTGAAGAACCTAGAATATAAGACATATTTTCAGTTGTTCCACACTTTTTTGTAAAGTGTAATGTATAATTCCCATGTGTTAATTCATAGTTTTGATGCCTTCAGTGTGATTCTATTATTTTCATAGTCATGAAAATACAGAAAAATCTTTGAATGAGAAGGTGTGTCCAAACTTTTGGTCTG
>JARQOD010000009.1:155138997-155197553 GCA_033576555.1 Oophaga sylvatica
CAGCTGGCCCTCCCAGCACACGTCCGCGGCCTCTTCCACCATACTTCCTCATGTTGGAAAAATGTACCAAAATTACCAGCAGATATATGGTACTGTATCAGAGGCGTACAGCTGTATACGGTGAAAGGGAAAATTGTAAATCTCCGTATATATTTCCGGAGTAACACACAGACGCTCACAGGCTAGTATGGATTACACCAGAATATAAAAAGCTGAAAAAGGGTACTGTATCTGAAGATAACAGGTGTATATAGTATAGGGGTAAATTGTAAATCTCCGTATATATTTCCGGAGTAACACACAGACGCTCACAGGTTCAGTATGGAATAGATCAGAATATAAAAAGCTAAAAAAGTGTACTGTATCTGAAGATAACTGGTGTACATAGTTTAGGGGAAAATTGTAAATCTCCGTATATATTTCCGGAGTAACACACAGACGCTCACAGGCTCAGTATGGATTAGACCAGAATATAAAAAGCTGAAAAAGGGTACTACATCACAAGCGTACAGCTGTATACAGTCTAGGGGTAATTGTAAATCTCCGTATATATTTCCGAAGTAACACACAGACGCTCACAGGCTCAGTATGGATTAGACCAGAATATAAAAAGCTGAAAAGGGTACTGTATCTGAAGATAACAGGTGTATATAGTATAGGGGTAAATTGTAAATCTCCGTATATATTTCCGGAGTAACACACAGACGCTCACAGGCTCAGTATGGATTAGACCAGAATATAAAAAGCAGAAAAGGGTACTATATCACCAGATACCAGGTGTATATAGTATAGTGAAAAAATTGTAAATCTCAGTATATATTTCCGGAGTAACACACAGATGCTCACAGGCTCAGTATGGATTACACCAGAATATAAAAAGCTGAAAAATGGTACTGTATCTGAAGTTAACAGGTGTATATAGTATAGGGGTAAATTGTAAATCTCCGTATATATTTCCGGAGTAACACACAGATGCTCACAGGCTCAGTATGGATTAGATCAGAATATAAAAAGCTAAAAAAGTGTACTGTATCTGAAGATAACTGGTGTACATAGTTTAAGGGAAAATTGTAAATCTCCGTATATATTTCCGGAGTCACACACAGACGCTCACAGGCTCAGTATGGATTAGACCAGAATATAAAAAGCTGAAAAAGGGTACTGTATCTGAAGATAACAGGTGTATATAGTATAGGGTAAATTGTAAATCTCCGTATATATTTCCGAAGTAACACACAGACGCTCACAGGCTCAGTATGAATTAGACCTGAATATAAAAAGCAGAAAAAGGGTACTGTATCACCAGATACCAGGTGTATATAGTATAGTGAAAAAATTTTAAATTTCCTTATATATTTCAGGAGTCACACACAGACGCTCTCAGGCTCTGTATGGATTAGACAAGAATATAAAAAGCTGAAAAAGGGTACTGCATCACAAGCGTACAGCTGTATACAGTCTAGGGGTAATTGTAAATCTCCGTACATATTTTCGAAGTAACACACAGACGCTCACAGGCTCAGTATGGATTAGACCAGAATATAAAAAGCTGAAAAGGGTACTGTATCTGAAGATAACAGGTGTATATAGTATATGGGTAAATTATAAATCTCCGTATATATTTCCGGAGTAACACACAGACGCTCACAGGCTCAGTATGGATTAGACCAGAATATAAAAAGCAGAAAAAGGGTACTATATCACCAGATACCAGGTGTATATAGTATAGTGAAAAAATTGTAAATCTCAGTATATATTTCCGGAGTAACACACAGATGCTCACAGGCTCAGTATGGATTACACCAGAATATAAAAAGCTGAAAAATGGTACTGTATCTGAAGATAACAGGTGTATATAGTATAGGGGAAAATTGTAAATCTCCGTATATATTTCCGGAGTAACACACAGACGCTCACAGGCTCAGTATGGATTAGACCTGAATATAAAAAGCAGAAAAAGGGTACTGTATCACAAGCGTACAGCTGTATACAGTCTAGGGTAATTGTAAATCTCCGTAAATATTTCCAGAGTGACACACAGACGCTCTCAGGCTCAGTATGGATTACATCAGAATATAAAAAGCAGAAAAAGGGTACTGTATGAGAAACGTACAGCTATATACAGTGTTGGGGTACTTTTAAATCTCCGTATATTTATTTCCGGTGGAACACACAGATGCTCAAAGGCTCAGTATGGATTTGACCTGACTACAAAAAGCAGAAAAAGGGTACTGTATCACAAGCGTACAGCTGTATACAGTGTAGGGGTAATTGTAAATCTCCGTATATATTTCCGGAGTCAGACACAGACGCTCACAGGCTCAGTATGGATTAGACCAGAATATAAAAAGCAGAAAAAGGGTACTGTATCACAAGCGTACAGCTGTATACAATCTAGGGGTAATTGTAAATCTCCATATATATTCCCGGAGTCAAACACAGCATGTATTTGTCCGTGATACCAGTCGGTACATGGTAGTGTGTGAGGAGCGTACAGCTCTATACGGTGTGGGAAAAAATGAACGCTCGGTAACTGTGCAGAAAAAAATAAAAGTATTAGTGCTGTGTAAAAAGCAGTCTGCACAGCAGTGTATACACAGCAATACAGCTAGCAGGAAGCCTATTATCCAGCTCTGCTGCTGCACAAAAGAAAATCCTCCCCTGTCACTGGCAGGCAGTCTAATAACCAGTGCTGCTGCACACAACAAAATCCTCCCCTGTCACTGCATACTAACTGTACAGCACAATTGCTGTCAGCACAAGCACAGAATCACTTATCTTTGCTGCCTAACTCTCTCCCTACTGAGAAACAGCGGAAGCAACCTCTCCCTATGTTAAGATCGGCAGAAGTAAAATGGCGGTCGGCACTCAGGGCTTTTATAGCCACTGTGACGCCACACAAAGCAAGCCAATCACTGCAATGCCCTTCTCTAAGATGGTGGTGGCCGCTGCCCATGTCATCTCGTTGCCCACAGTGTGCGTCCTTGCTCATTGGCTGAGAAAAGGCGCCTGCAAGCATTATGGGAAAACCGACTTTGGCGCTCGGGTCGATGCCCGCATGGCCGATATCATGCTATGGTCGGGTTTCCCTCGGCGAAATCCGACTTTGGCGAAAGTCGGCGATTTTTGAATCTGACCGACCTGTTTCGCTCAACTCTAGTGAGCAATATAATACAGATAAAATTTTAAACAAGTTTTTGAGGCTTATATAGCAACAATATCTACTCAAGAATATGTAAAATTCTACGGATGAGCAATATATTATGCCGATCAATTTTTTAACAAGTGTCTTGATGCTTATATAGCAACAAACTGTATCATAAAAAATGTAATACCCTATGGATGAACAATATAATACAGATAAATTTTGAACAAGTATTTTTTAGGCTTATATACCAATGAAATGTACTCCAAATCACAGATAAGTCTATTGGAGAGCAAGATAATGCCAATAGAATTTTGAACCAGTCTTTTGAGGCTTATATAGCAACTAAATCTACTCAAGAATATGTAATAGTGTATGGATGAGCAATATAATACTGATATATTTTTTAACAAGTTTTTTGGGGGTTACATACCAACAAAATGTACTTCAGACCACAGAATAGTCTATGGGTGAGCAATATTATACCGATCAAATTTTTAACAAGTGTTTTGAGGCTTATATAGCAACTAAATCTACCCAAGTAAAGGTCTATGGATGAGCAATATGTTATACGGATAAATTTTGAATACTTTTTTGAGGTTTACACAGCCAAAAAATCTACACAAGGATATGAAAAAGTCTATGGATGAGCAATATATTTTATCAATCAACTTTTTAAGAAGTTTTTTGAGGCTTATATACCATCAGAATCTACCCAAGAATATGTAATACCCTATGGATGAGCAATATAATACCGATACATTTTTACCAAGGTTTTTAAGGGTTATATGCCAACAAAATGTACTCCAGACCATGGAATAGTCCAGGGGTGGGCAATTAATTTTGCCAGGGGGCCGCATGAGAAATTGGGATGGTTTTAGAGGGCCGGACTAATATAATTAACTCCGTTCTACCCAATACTGTATATATACATATATATATGTATATATACTGTATACTGTATATATACATATCTGCCCATTATCATCATCTTCTCCCCATCATCATCAATGCCTCCCCATTATCAGCAATGCCTGCCCATCATCATCTTCTCCCCATCATCAATGCCTGCCCATTATCATCAATGCTTGCCCATTATCATCATCTTCTCCCCATCATCATCAATGCCTCCCCATTATCAGCAATGCCTGCCCATCATCATCTTCTCCCCATCATCAATGCCTGCCCATTATCATCAATGCCTGCCCATTATCATCATCTTCTCCCCATCATCATCAATGCCTGCTTATCATCATCATCATCTTCTCCCCATCATCAATGCCTGCCCATTATCATCAATACCTGCCCATTATCATCATCTTCTCCCCATCATCATCAATGCCTGCCCATCATCATCATCATCTTCTCCCCATCATCAATGCCTGCCCATTATCATCAATGCCTGCCCATTATCATCATCTTCTCCCCATCATCATCAATGCCTCCCCATTATCAGCAATGCCTGCCCATCATCATCATCAATGCCTCCCCATTATCAGCAATGCCTGCCCATCATCACACACAGACAGCACATAAGCACTCTCTCACATACATACACACACACACACACACACACACACACACACACAAAGCACCGCACTACATAGACACAGACACACACAGAGACACGTCTTACCTGTCCAGCGTCCCCGCTCTCTGACACAGCCGGCCGCTGAATGATGACGTCATTCAGCGGCCGGCTGTGAGAGGAAGCGCCGGTGGAGCCCGGAGCTGCAGCAGCGGAGGCACGGGAGAGGTAAGTATTGTGCCAGCTGATGCCGGGGCCCTGAGACTGCCGGAGCGCCTCCGCGGGCCGGTCACTGACAGCCGGCGGGCCGGATGCGGCCCGCGGGCCGCCCCTTGCCCGGGTCTGGAATAGTCTATAGATGAGCAATATGATAGCAATAATATTTTGAACACGTTTTTTGAGTGTTATTTACCAACGAAATACAACTGACTACACTATAAAAGCACACAGAAAGCTGATGGACATACAATATTACACCAAACTGGCGGATGACCCAACTCCAAAATGTATGAGTGTGTTGAAAAGAGTCATCAGAGGTCTGTTTCCACATACCGTCTGGACTTTATACCTGAGAATTCCAAGATAGGAATTTTCCATATGATTCTCAAGATTAATAAGCCAGGTAACCAAGGGTGGGAACACTCAGGGAAAAAATCTCAGGGGGGCAGAATATGTCCTTAAACTGTTGGTAAGGAAGACAGCCAGCTATTTACAGGACACCACAGACCTTTTACAAAAGTTATTTACAATAGGTCCTCTGCCTACGAGTGCCATCTTAGCCACCATGGATGTATGCTCCCTATATTCAAACTTTCCACATGAAGATGAACTATCAGCCTGTAAAATGTTTTTTGAAGTTAATGGGATCACTTCTGCACCTAAATTAAGACTCACCAGATTTATCCTCCGATACATTTTTGAACAAGTTTTTTGAGGCTTATAAACCAACAAAATGTACCCAAGAAGATGTAATAACCTATGGATGAGAAATATAGTACCTATACATTTTTAGACAAGTTTTATGAGAGTTAAATACCATAGAAATGTACTGCAGACCACGGAATAGTCGATGGGTGAGCAATATAATACCAATAAAATTTGAACTGCTTTCTTGAGGGTTATATATCAATGAAATGTACTACAGACCATGGAAAAGTCTATGGTTGAGCAATGTAATAACGATAAATTTTGAACATGTTTTTGAGGGTTATATACCAGCGAAATGCGCTCCAGACCACGTTATAGTCTACGAATGAGCAATATAATACCAATAACAATTTTGAACAAGATTTTTGATGCTCATATACCACTGAAATCTAACCAATAATATATAAAAGTTTATGTATGAGCAATATAATACAGATACATTTATTTCACAAGTTTTTTGAGCCTTGTATAGCAACAAAATGTACCCAAGAAGATATCATACCCTATGGATGAGCAATATATTGATAAATTTTTAAGAAGTTTTTGGAGGGTTATATACCAAAGAAATGTACTCCAGACCACAGAACAGTCTATAGATAAGGAATATAATGCAGATAAAATTCTGAACAAGTTTTTTGAGGATTATATAATCAACAAAATTTTCTCCAGACTACAGAATAGTCTATGTGTGAGCAATATAATACCGATAAATTTTGGAACAAATTTTTAAAGGCTTATATACCACTGAAATCTACCCTAGAATATTTAAAAGTCTGTGAATGAGCAATATAATACCAATACATTTTTGAACAAGTTTTTTGAGACTTCTACAGCAACGAAATGTACCCAAGAAGATGATGCTATGGATGAGTCATAATACTATAAGATAACTAAAATAATCTGTTCTATTATTTCTAAACACTGTTTTTCGGTGATTACTTTGTATCTCCGTTCATACTGCACCCACACACACAAATGACACACCATTTAAAAGGTAAACTTGCCCCTTCAGCAAGAAAATAGCCAAAAAAAACACACATCCATGATTTGATCTCAAAATATAGTTTAAACATTAATTTTCATAAACCTGCAGTAAGGAAAAATGACCTGCAGGCGGCACCATACTACCCCAAAGCACACTACCACAAAGCTGCGTACAGACATCACAAACAAATCCAAACATTTGCCTTGAGGGGTTTCCAGCTTGCCGAACTGCTTGCCCAGCCTATTTCAGCCAAATTGGAGGATTGCACGCTTCACTACAGATGAGTTACATATGCAAACAAATTTGTATACACGCACTGTATATTGAATTGCACACTTGCTCTGTTCATACTCCACCCACACAAACAAATGATACACCATTTGAAAGGTCAAATGACCTGCAGGTTGCAGCACACTACCTCAAAGCACACTACCACAAAGCTGCTTACAGACATCACAAACAAATCCAAACATTTGCCTTGGGGTCTTTCCAGCTTGCCCAAGTGCTTGCCCAGCCTATTTCAGGCACATTGGAGGATTGCACACTTCACTGCAGGTGAGTCACATATGAAAATACATTTGTAAACATGCACTGCTTTTTTGGTGATTACTTTGCCCCACATACACAAATGGTGAGTCACATATGCAAACACATTTGTAAACATGCACTGCTTTTTCGCTGATTACTTCGCCCCACACACAAATGATACACCATTTGAAAGGTAAACTTGCCCCCTTCAGTAAGAAAAGAGCCAAACAAACCACACATTCACGATTTTATCACTAAATACAGTTTAAACATTCATTTTCATAAACCTGCAGAAAGAAACAATGACCTGCAGGTGGCACCTCCACACGAAGACATTTTTGTCCTCTACTTATCAAACCAATTTATTGTATTACCAATCTACATATATAAATACCTGTCTGTGTTCATCATCTCATGAAATTCATTTACATTTGACCAGCTGACTTTTTCTGAAATTCCCTGTGCCCCCGACGACCAATGTGTGCAAATTTCGCATGGGCCAAGCTAGTACTGATACACTTTTAAACAAGGTTTTTGAGGGTTATATACCAAAAAAATGTATCCCAGACTACGGAATAGTCTATAAATGAGCAATATAATAACAATAACATTTTTAACAAGTTTTTTGAGGCTTATATACCAAGGAAATGTACTCCAGACCACGGAATAGTCTACAGAATAGCAATATAATAGTGATAACATTATGAATAAGAGTTTTGAGGGTTATATACCACCAAAATGTTGTCCACACCACAGGATAGTCTGAGTGGGAAATATAATAATGATACATTTTTGAACAAGTTTTTTAAGGCTTATATACCACTGAAATCTACCTCAGAATATGTAAAAGTCTATGGATGAGCAATATAAAACCAATATATTTTTAACATGTTTTTGAGGCTTTTAAAGCAACCAAATGTACCCATGAAAAATTTTTGAGGGTTATATACCAATGAAATGTACTGCAGACCATGGAATAGTCTATGGGTGAGCAATATAATACCAATAAAGTTTTGAACACGTTTTTTGAGGGTTATATACCAACAAAATGTACCCAAGAACACGCAATACTGAATGGATTTGCAATATAATAGCGATGAATACGTGAACAAGATTTGAGGGTTATATAACAAACAAAATGTAAAGTTTTTTTAGGCTTCTATAGCAATGAAATGTACCCAAGAGAATGTTATACCATACAGATGAGCAATATAATGCCATTACATTTTTAAATCACATTTGAGGTTATATACCAATGAAATGTACTCCACAACCCAGAATAGTCTATGGATAAGCAATATATTAGCTATAAAAATATTGAACAACTTACCCTCTATGTCTTCTAAACCACTTGATGTATTAAGATAAGATTGTATTCTCGGCATGGCTATGTTTTTCCTGTATTCTTTCTTAAAAATAAAGAATTTACAAAAATATTGAACAACTTTTTTAGTGGTCATGTACCAAAGAAATATACCCAAGAACACATAATACCCTACTGATGAGCAATATAATAACGATAAATTTTGAACAAGTTTTTTGAGGGTTATATACCAACAAAATGTACCCAAGAACACGCAATACTGAATGGATTTGCAATATAATAGCAATGAATATGTGAACAAGATATGAGGGTTACATAACAATGAAATTTATCCGAGAAGACGAAATAGTGTATGGGTGAGAAATTTAACACAGCAAAAAACTGTAATGCTATTTTGGAGTGTTATATATAATAGAAATCTACCCAAGAACACATAATACTTTTTGTCTGCGAAATGTAACCCAGCAAAATTTGTTAACGCTTATTTTCGAGTGTTATATTTGACTAAAATGTACCCCAGACCACAGAATAGTATATGGGTAAAGAAATATAACCCAGCAAAAATCTAAAATGCTTTTTTGGAGTGTTATATATCCAAGAAATGTAGCCCAGACCAAAGAATAGTGTATTGGTAAAAAATTTAACCAAACCAAATTTTGCATACTGTGATATGCCAACAAAATGTGTAAAAAAGCACATAACAATCTATGGATGAGTAATATAATCCAGAAATATTTTTGTAAGTTTTACATACCACAATGAATCAATAATAACCATGTTAAATTGTATGAATGACTCATTGAATCCATAAACAAATTTAGAACGTAAATATTTTGAAAGAGTCGTTGATGTACCAATCCTGTCCTAAAGGCTTTGCAGAAAGTGTAAAGCCAGGCAAAAATTATGAGGAGGGTCATCCAAAGACCCCTGAAAGGCAGCAACTGGCGGGCCTCATTCATCTGGTGGTTTGGAAAAGTGTGGTCTAATCCAGACTTTGTTTTTTTTATGAGAGTGAGCGTGTCAGCATTCTCAGTTGACAGGCAAAAGCACCTGTCTGTTAAGACCCACCTGGCTGCACTAAAAACTCGCTCAGACAAGATGCTAGCTGCAAAGTAGCACAACATCTCAAAGGCAATGAGGGACAGTTATGCCACATGTCTAGCTTTGAGACCCAACAGTTAAAAGTCACAGAGGAATTATTGAGTATGCTTGTTTTGTCTGCAAGGTATTGCTTGACCATCTTTGAAAAACTATTCCATGCTTGTCAAAAATACCCAGTCATCAGGCCTAGATGCTGGGCTGGTGTCATGAAATTGGCCCATGCCTTTGACAGTGTACTCCTGCCTCTTCTGTGTGTCTCCCTGGCCACTCCTCCTTGGTTGGGCAAGGAATCTTACCCCTAATGCTAGAGTTGTCTTGTGGGAATATTTTCAACACATTTTTCACAATGACCTTTTAGTATAACATCATTTTAGAAAACTTCTTCACCTCAGGAATAAGAGATGCAAAGTTCTCCTTGCAGCATGAGTAGAGCAGGGTGAACAACCAGTACTATTTTTTGGCCAAGATGAATGTAATGCAAAGGTCACGGGAAAGGCAGCTGTACAGACGGCCATATGTGCCAAGCTCCATACAGCCAACACTTCCCTGTCTCCACCATGATGATGACTCTCCATTTCATCCTCTCCCTCTCTTCATCCTCATTCCCATTCTCAGCCCATCCACGTAGAAAAGACAGGACAAAGCCTCTTTTGCGATATCCACTAGCTCCTGTTCCTCCTCTTCCTCCTCCCCAAAGTCCAAAAGTCCATTTCCTCATTCATACCCAATCTGTGCTGAGCAGATGAGATGAGTTTGGACTGGCTAGAATCTCTCTGTGTTATGCCTTCCTCCATCCCCACCTGGTCCACATGCAAAGATTCATGCTTAATTGTGAGCAGTGACTGTTTAAGAAGGCACAGAAGTAGGATCGTTGTGCTGACTGTGTCGTCATTGCCGCTGACCATGTTTGTGGAGTCCTTAAAGTCTTGGAGAACCACACAAATATTAGACATCCATGCTCACTCTTCAATTGTCATGTGCGGAGGCTGACCAGAATACCGACGGGCATGTTAGAGCTGATGCTCAACCACTGGCCTCTGTTTCTCACATAGCCATGCCAGCTTGTGTAGTGTGGAGTTCCAGAGCATGGTGACGTCAGACCCAAGTCAGTGAGCTTGCATGCGCTATTGCAGCACTGCCAAAGCAGCAGCAACTGTAGCTAACTTACGGAAATGGACGCTGACGCGGGTACCTTCACCAGAAGCTCTGGCAAATCTGAGTATGTTTTCAGAAACCACTGAACTACCAAGTTGGACACATGTAACAATCATGGTACATGTGTGTGCTTGCCAAGCTTCACAGCCGCCACCAAGTTACGCCCATTATCACATAAGACCAAGTCTGGTTGGAGGTTAGTCAGCAAAAACCACAGATCTGTCTGATCTGTTATTCAGAAAGTGAAACACGAATGGCAACTAGGCAGTCCCTTGGGTAACTTGCTCACATGTGATCCTTATTGACTGATAGATGACAGTATATCTGAAACCGGTATGGCGGTGCTCAGCATGAAAAAACATACAGTCTTAAGTACAAGAAATGCGGCACTCACCAGTTAGAATTAAAAACCAAGTCCTTTATTTCCATCCAAAAGTGTAGACCAGGTTAAAATCGGGCAGGTACGTACAGGAGTGCAGGGAACATGAACGGACGACGGCCGTTTCGCGTGTTACAATGCTTTAACGGGTCCGTTTAGCATTTGGCCTGTGGGTGGTTGACTGCAAACTTTCTCTTTTTTTCCAAGGCCTGGGGTAGGGACAGCTGAACGCTGTGCTGAAACATGGATTTTGAATTGCCTGATGATGTCACATGGCCAGCCAATCACAATAATGTCACAACAAAGGTGGCTACAGTACAGTGTACAAAGGCAATCCCCACACACTTATTTGCTGTGTAACAGGCACCAAAAATGCGGGGCAGGGATTTAAGTTCTACATAGTGCACTGACCATTATTTGCAGAGTAACAACTACATTCAAGCACCGTGATACTCGAGTGATAACCGAGTGATACTCGAGTGATAACCGAGTTTCACGGAGCACGTTCACTCATCCCTAGATGCCATACTGTATTTCATGCAATTTTAACCTGTACGTATGAGCAGGTGTTCTTAGCTTTTTCTTCGTTACACACCAAACATGCCTAGAAGCCAAGTATTACAAAGCTATTTTAACATTCCTTACAGCATGTCTAAGTTAGAAAATCATTAATTAGTTACAATGTATACCGTACGTTGAATGTTTGGTAAAATTGAGTAACATTTAAAGTATAAAGGTAAGAGTCATGAATGAGTCTATCAAGCACTATAGGGAGCAGCTGACAGATAAAGTGGGAACATGAATAATAGTACAAAAGGAATAATTCTGCTGAGGGCTTTTTGTAGGTAGGAAGAGGGATATTGATCAGTATGGGTCTCACTAAGGTTTACATGGCATAGGTTGTGCCTACGCAATCAAGAACAGGTGTGGCACTGACCACGACACCTGCAAATCTTATCTAGCAGAGGTCACAGAAACCTCTGATTAATACTGTAAGCATCACAGACTGTCTGGTAATGCTGTCACAGGGCAAATATGAGAATCAGGATTCATAATCAAGTTATCCATTGATAAGCATAATTAGGTCTGCCTCAACAACGTCTTGTCTATTTAGTATAGACAGAAAAAAACTGGTTCAGTGCTAGGAGAATTAAATGTAGAAAAAACATGATTTTGTAGACAAAAAAAATTGAGTCCCTTTGGACAGGTTATAATTAGAGATGAGCGACTTTCCCTTTTTTCGGGTCGAGTTGGGTTTCACGGAACCCGACTTTTGCAAAAGTCGAGTCGAGTGAAATCGGCCGACTATCGTGAAAAGTCGGTGGTTCGCCGAAACACGAAACCCAATGCAAGACAATGGGGAAGCAATGTCGGCAGGGGGGGAGGACAGCCAAAGAGGGGTGCCGGTGCGGCTTTGAGCGGTGCGGGATTCAAATTCTCCGCCAAAGCCGCACCGATACCGCTCATTGGCTGAGCCACCCGCCGGCTCAGCCAATGAGCGTCGCGGGATTCAAATCCCCCGCCATTGGCTGAGCGGTGCCGCCTGGCTTTGTGTGTGTGTGTATGCAGGCATCATCCGATGGGACTACAAGTCCCATCCAGCTATGCCTGCTACACTGTCAGTCTGTGTGTGCGTGTATGCAGGCATCGTCCGATGGGACTACAAGTCCCATCCGGCTATGCCTGCTACACTGTCAGTCTGTGTGTGCGTGTATGCAGGCATCGTCCATTTTTTAAAAAAATGGGAAAAAAATGGTGTGGGCTCCCGCACAATTTTCTGTGCCAGAGGGGGAAAGCCGACGGCTCGGGCCAATATTTGTAGCCTGGGAAGGGGTTAATACCCATGGAGCTTCCCAGGCAATGAATATCAGCCTGCAGCTAGCCTTTACTGGCTATTAAAATAGGGGGACCCCCCAAAAAAATGACGTGGGGTCCCCCAGTAATTTAAAGCCAGAAAGGCTCCGCAGCCAGCTGCGGGCTGATATTCATAGCCTAGGAAGGGGCCATGGATATTGGCGCACCCCCCTGGCTAAAAATGCCAGCACCCAGCCGTTCCAGAATTGGCGCACCTGTGCGATGCGCCAATTCTGGCACTTAGCCCCTCTCTTCCCACTCCCCTGTAGCGGTGGGATATGGGGTAATTAGGGGTTAATATCACCTTGCTATTGTAAGATGATATTAAGCCCGGTTAATAATAGGGAGGCGTCAATAAGACACCTATCCATTATTAACCCTAAATTAATAAAGGGTTAAAAAAAAATACACGCCAAAGAATAAATTATTTTAATGAAATAAAACACAACACGGTTTTCATATCTTTATTATACGCTCAGATCCAAGCAATGCCCTCGATCTCCTGTAATAAACCATAAAAAAATAAAACAACTGTATGATCCCTGTCCGACGCAGTCCAATTAATAACGAATGTCCCACGACGGTCTCCCCTATAGCACAGTGACATCAGGTGATGCCACTGCTCTGTAGGGTCTCCCAGTGATGCACTGACAAGAGACAATGGCTCCTGCAGTGCATCACTGAGTTCATTCTCTCACTTTATGGCAATCCTGCGTGGGAATTTTCTCACCCAGCATTGCCGGTGAGAGAATGAACTTTAGTGACGTCATTCTCTCCCGGCGTCTGAGTGCATCGCAGGGGTGGTGTAGAGCGCTGACATCACCTGATGTCAGCGTTCTAGACCGGAGATCGTCGTGGGACACTCGTTAATCACTGGACTACGGCGGACAGGTGATGTATAGGTTGCTTTATTATTTTATTTTTATTACAGGAGACAATGGCATCGGGGAATAGGTGATTGGTGAGTATGTACTCTATGTGTTGTATGTTATGTGTATGTTCTGTATGTTATGTGTTGTATGTTATATGTATGCACTGTATGTTATGTGTTATATGTATTTTATGTGTTGTATGTTATATGTATGTTACGTGTTGTATGTTATATGTATGTACTGTATGCTATGTGTTGTATGTTATATGTATGTCATGCGCTGTATGTTATATGTATGCTCTGTATGTTACATGTTATGTGTATGTTCTGTATGTTATGTGTTGTATGTTATATGTATGTTATGTGTTGTATGATATATGTACAGTACAGACCAAAAGTTTGGACACACCTTCTCATTCAAAGATTTTTCTGTATTTTCATGACTATGAAAATTGTAGAATTACACTGAAGGCATCAAAACTATGAATTAACACATGTGGACTTATACATTACACTTTACAAAAAAGTGTGAAACAACTGAAAATATGTCTTATATTCTAGGTTCTTCAAAGTATCCACCTTTTGCTTTGATTACTGCTTTGCACGCAGAAAAGGTGAACGGATGGCTCTACATGCCTAGTTCCCACCGTGAAGCATGGAGGAGGCGGTGTGATGGTGTGGGGGTGCTTTGCTGGTGACACTGTTGGGGATTTATTCAAAATTGAAGCGGTGAGCGGTCCAGCTCACCCCAAACCATCTCGATTGGGTTCAGGTCTGGTGACTGTGGAGGCCAGGTCATCTGGCGTAGCACCCCAACACTCTCCTTCTTGGTCAAATAGCCCTTACACAGTCTGGAGGTGTGTTTGGGTCATTGTCCTGTTGAAAAATAAATGATGGTCCAACTAAACGCAAACCAGATGGAATAGCATGCTGCTGCAAGATGCTGTGGTAGCCATGCTGGTTCAGTTTGCCTTCAATTTTGAATAAATCCCCAACAGTGTCACCAGCAAAGCACCCCACACCATCACACCTCCTCCTCCATGCTTCACGGTGGGAACCAGGCATGTAGAGTCCATCCGTTCACATTTTCTGCGTGCAAAGCAGTAATCAAAGCAAAAGGTGGCTACTATGAAGAACCTAGAATATAAGACATATTTTCAGTTGTTTCACACATTTTTGTAAAGTGTAATGTATAATTCCACATGTGTTAATTCATAGTTTTGATGCCTTCAGTGTGATTCTACAATTTTCATAGTCATGAAAATACAGAAAAATCATTGAATGAGAAGGTGTGTCCAAACTTTTGGTCTATACTGTATGTATTGTACGTTATGTGTTATATGTATGTTATATGTTGTATGTTATATGTATGTTACGCGTTGTATGTTATATGTATGTTATGTGTTGTGTTATATGTATGTACTGTATGTTATGTGTTATATGTATGTTACATGTCGTATGTTATATGTATGTTCTGTATGTTATGTATTATATGTATGTACTGTATGTTATGTTTTGTATGTTATATGTATGTTCTGTATGTTATGTGTTATATGTATGTTATGTGTTGTATGTTATATGTATGTTATGTGTTATATGTATGTTCTGTATGTTATGTGTTATATGTATGTTATATGTATGTTATGTGTTGTATGTTATATGTATGTACTGTATGTTATGTGTTAAATGTATGTTATGTGTTGTATGTTATTTGTACGTTATGTGTTATATGTATGTTCTGTATGTTCTGTGTTATATGTATGTTATATTTATGTTACATGTTGTATGTTGTATGTATGTTATGTGTTGTATGTTATATGTTTGTACTGTATGTTTTGTGTTATATGTATGTTGTGTGTTATATGTATGTTATGTGTTGTATATTATATGTACAGTACAGACCAAAAGTTTGGACACACCTTCTCATTCAATGATTTTTCTGTATTTTCATGGCTATGAAAATTGCAGAATCACACTGACGGCATCAAAACTATGAATTAACACATGTGGAATTATACATTACACTTTACAAAAAAGTGTGAAACAACTGAAAATATGTCTTATATTCTAGGTTCTTCAAAGTAGCCACCTTTTGCTTTGATTACTGCTTTGCACGCAGAAAAGGTGAACAGATGGACTTTACATGCCTAGTTCCCACCGTGAAGCATGGAGGAGGAGGTGTGATGGTGTGGGGGTGCTCTGCTGGTGACACTGTTGGGGATTTATTCAAAATTGAAGGCATACTGACTGAACCAGCATGGCTGCCACAGCATCTTACAACAGCATGCTATTCCATCCGGTTTGCGTTTAGTTGGACCATCATTTATTTTTCAACAGGACAATGACCCCAAACATACCTCCAGGCTGTGTAAGGGTTATTTGACCAAGAAGGAGAGTGTTGGGGTGCTACGCCAGATGACCTGGCCTCCACAGTCACCAGACCTGAACCCAATCGAGATGGTTTGGGGTGAGCTGGACCGCTCACCACTTCAATTTTGAATAAATCCCCAACAGTGTCACCAGCAAAGCACCCCCACACCATCACACCACCTCCTCCATGCTTCACGGTGGGAACTAGGCATGTAGAGTCCATCCGTTCACCTTTTCTGCGTGCAAAGCAGTAATCAAAGCAAAAGGTGGCTACTTTGAAGAACCTAGAATATAAGACATATTTTCAGTTGTTTCACACTTTTTTGTAAAGTGTAATGTATAATTCCACATGTGTTAATTCATAGTTTTGATGCCTTCAGTGTGATTCTATTATTTTCATAGTCATGAAAATACAGAAAATCTTTGAATGAGGTGTGTCCAAACTTTTGGTCTGTACTGTATGTTATGTGTTATATGCATGTTCTGTATGTTCTGTGTTATATGTATGTTATATGTATGTTACGTGTTGTATGTTATATGTATGTTCTGTGTTATATGTATGTTATATGTATGTTACGTGTTGTATGCTATGTGTATGTTCTGTGTTATATGTATGTTATGTGTTATATGTTGTATGTTCTGTATGTTGTGTATGTAATGTATGTTTTTTTACATTCAACACATTAGCCGGATGATGGGACTACTACTGTCCCATCATTGGCTAATGTGTCACTCACTGACAGTGTAGCAGGCATAGCCGGATGGGACTTGTAGTCCCATCGGACGATGCCTGCATACACGCACACACAGACTGACAATGTAGCAGGCATAGCAGGATGGGACTTGTAGTCCCATCGGACGATGCCTGCATACACGCACACACAGACTGACAGTGTAGCAGGTATAGCCGGATGGGACTTGTAGTCCCATCGGATGATGCCTGCATACACACACACAAAGCCGGGCGGCACCGCGACGCTCATTGGCTGAGCTGCCCGCCGGCTCTGCCAATGAGCGGCGCCGCTTTGGCGGGGTATTTGAATCCCGAGCCGCTCATTGGCTGAGCCGGCGGGCTGCTCAGCCAATGACGCGGCTTGGGCGAGGAATTTGAAGCCGCGAAACCCGGGACCGACTTCTTTGCAAAATTGGTCACCGAGCGTTCGGCCGACTGCACACCACGGTCAGGTTTCGTTTCATGAAACCCGACTTTGGCGAAAATCGGCGATTTTTGAAATTTAACAACCTGTTTCGCTCAACCCTAGTTATAATAGCCTACTGATCTTGTTTTGTGCATTTCAATTGTATTTTTTCTCCATTCCATGCAGATGCAGGACAAGGTTTTGTTCTGTCTGTGTTGCTGGACAATTCAATGGAGTGTGACATATCATCTCTTTTTCTGCAATCTATTTAATGATACAGCGATCACAGGAATAATAGCATATTTTCACTGATTCCAAAAGGCTACGCTCTATATCACAAGCTCAGTGGATGGGATTTATAGAAGTCTTATACCCACTGTGCTTGTAAGGTTCTTTGTCTCTGTTGACATGTTCCTTGAAACTCAGTTTTCCGTCGGCCATTTTGCTTTCTGTCTTTCTGCAGCTCTTGCCCTCAGTTAATATGGAGTTTCCAGTTTTCATATTCCCGCCCTGATTCTTCCCTCTTGCTTCTTAAGCAGCCTCAGCTGAACAATCAGTGCTCCTGAATCAAGCCTCAGTCAGTCTGTGACCTGACTCCTGGAAGCCTTGGACTTGTACTCCAGCTATTCCCTACTGAGGAACCTTGGAACACTTTTGGACTCTGGAAACCTGCTGTTTGGTGAATCCATGTTTGCAGAGGAATTACGGTACAGAGAAGAGATCCTGAACCTGCTTTGGAGAGTTATTGTAGTGCTTGAAGTTACTCTGGCCTGCTGTGTCTCCTGTCGCTGTTCCTGCAAACTGTGTGAACTTTTCAGCATGCTTGTATGAAGTAATACAAGTCATTTCATTTCAACCTATGTCTCCTGTGTTTTCCTCGCACCCAAGCACAAGACGCTATAGGAACTGTACACTATACATGACAAGATTCAGGAGCCAATGTTTAGTGTCTGCTGGGTCTGGGAAAGCCGTGTCTGCTGTGACTGTGGATATCAGATGTCCGTTTAATACCTTATGTGATGACAGTGGTTGTGACTTCTCACAACCATTCCAGGTGAGCGCATTCCCTTAAAATTTTACTCTGGAGTGTTACCACAGGTAAACACTATTGTTTTTTTTTTTTTTTTCCTTTCCTCTTCTCCTTCCAGCACCTCTGCCTTAAAAGATCTGGAAGATGGAGGCCCGCATAAAGGAACTTTGCGGAGTGGCTGATACAATCCTTTCAGATGTACAGACTTTAAAAACCCGTTTTGCAAGCCTACAGGACCTCACTAATCATAATTTGCAAGTGTTTGGACAGACTACCAGGAATTGCGAGCCAGGATTGAGGCTCTAGAGGAACGAGCCCAGGCTCCTGCCATAACCCCAAGTTCTGGGATCCCCAAATTACCTCCTTTTCGTTTTGGCGGTGAACGTGAGAAATTCAGGGGATTTATTAATCAATGCAATTTATTTTTCTCTGCACATGCTTCACAAATTCCCACTGAACGATCCAAAGTGCTTACTATAATCATGTTGCTTACCAATAAGGCTTTGATGTGGGCAAACCCTCTGATTGAGACTGAGGATGATTGTTTGAATCACCTTGATGCTTTTATTTCAGCCATGAGGCAGGTGTTTGATGACCCCAATCGAGGTGCAACAGCTGAAGCAGCCATGTTAACTTTGCGCCAAGGTAAGCGTTCAGTAGCCGAATATGCCCTGGATTTCAGGAGATGGGCTCTTGATACCACTTGGGACACTTCCGCTAAAAAATCTATTTTTCGGAAAGAATTGTCTCCACTGATTAAGGATGAACTTGCTCGTGCCGACCCTCCCACTGCGTTAGGTGACTTTATTAACTATTGTATCCGTATTGATGCTCGTCTGACTGAACGCAGACAAGAGAGATGGTTCGAAAATAATCGCACTAACCTTTTACTACCTCCCTCCTCAGCTAAGGAACCTTTGAGTAGGATCACAAGGGAACCAGAACCTGAACCCATGCAGGTGGACTCTTTACAAAGACGGGTTAGTGATGCACGCAAAGAACATCGTATAAAGGAAAATCTATGTTTCTACTGTGGTAAGTCAGGGCACTTCATTATAAACTGCCCCAGCCATTCTCGTAAGACTACTGCAGCAGTCATTCACTGTGAGTGTTGCGAGAGGAGCTCTGACATGTCCGAGCCTCAGGCTCCAGAGAGATATGCTGCAAGAGATCTTGAATTCTCGGACTTAAACTCTGTTAGTTCTGGGGACGATGACGGTATAAACGCTGCAATTTTTCAAGTTTCCTCAGCGGTGTCCCAGCTGAGTTGTAAAAGAAACAATTCTCATTGCTTCCTTTCCATCAAACTCTGGGTTGACTCAGTCTGGGTGTCTAGCTCTGCTATGATCGACTCAGGAGCAAGTGGAAATTTTATGGATATCTCCTTTGCTCTAAAAAAGGGATACGTTCAGTGAAGAAGGCTACTCCAGTACAGATGGAGACTGTGGATGGCTCTCTACTGACTTCTGGACCAGTGGATCAAGAAACAGAGCCTTTGAGGGTCCTTATGGGTAAAGATCATCAGGAGAAAATGTCTTTTTTGCTTATCTCTTCTCCCCACTTTCCCATCATTCTAGGGCTACCATGGCTGCAGGCGCAGAATCCTACGATTAACTGGGAGACCAAGGAATTACACTTTCCGGAGAAACAGATGAGTCAAGGAGTTTCAGCTTGCTCTGTTCCTAAAGGAACCATGTCAGTCCCTGAACTACCAGCTGTATACCAGGACTATGTGGATTTATGTGACAAGAAGAACGCTGATCAGCTTCCTCCTCACCGTCCATATGATTGTCCAATTGAATTATTGCCCGGAGCCGAGATACCTTTTGGTAAGTCTACCCCCTAGCGGGGCCCGAGCTAAAAGCTTTGAAGGATTATATAGACGAAAATTTAGCCAAGGGCTTCATACGCCCCTCTTCATCTCCCGCAGGTGCACCCATCTTCTTTGTGAAGAAGAAAGATGGATCTCTGAGACCCTGCATAGACTATAGGGAACTCAATAAGGTTACTATTAGAAACCGTTATCCATTGCCTTTAATCCCTGAGTTGTTGGAGAGAGTGCGGCATGCAAAAATTTTCTCTAAACTGGATCTCCATGGGGCCTATAACTTGGTCCGTATTAGACCTGGGGATGAATGGAAGACTGCTTTCAGGTCACGCTATGGACACTTTGAATATCTAGTTATGCCTTTTGGTCTGAGTACCGCCCCAGCCACTTTCCAACACTTCGTGAATGATATCTTCAGGGATCTCCTAGATACATTTGTGGTGATTTATCTGGATGATATTCTAATTTTTTCTAACTCCACAGAGGAACATCATGGACATGTGAGAATGGTCTTAGAACGCCTAAGACAAAACCATCTCTACATCAAGCTTGAAAAATGTGAATTCCATAGAACCGAAATTCAATTTCTGGGGTATGTACTATCTACGCAAGGGATTAGTATGGATGGAAGCAAGACCCAAGCCATCAAGGATTGGCCAATTCCTAGAAATGTGAAGGAGGTGCAGCGTTTCATTGGGTTTGCCAACTTCTATAGACGTTTCATTAAGAATTTTTCTGAGGTAGTGTCACCTATCACCCAACTTACCCGGAAACAGTCTAGGTTCTCCTGGACCCCGCAAGCTCAGGAAGCATTTTCCTGTTTAAAGGATAAATTTACCACCGCACCTATCTTAGTACATCCCAACCCCGACCTTGCCTTCATAATAGAGGTGGATGCTTCAGACTGTGCCGTTGGAGCTATACTCTCTCAGAGAACAGGTGAGAAGAATGTCTTGCATCCCTGTGCCTTCTTTTCCCAGCAGTTGTCTTCGGCTGAGAGGAACTACGATGTGGGCAATAGAGAATTGTTGGCCATTATTGCCGCCTTCAAGGAATGGAGACACCTTCTTCAGGGAGCTGCACAGCAAATAGTCGTCCTGACAGACCATCGTAACCTTGAATTTATCAGGTCGGCTAAGTGCCTGACTCCTCGCCAGGCTCGCTGGAATCTTTTCCTAAACCAATTTAATTTTGTCATTTCTTATAGACCAGGATCGCGCAATGGAAAGGCTGATGCACTCTCTAGGATTCATTCAGCAGAGACACGTCCACTTACTCCTCTAAGACTATTCTTCCTGACTCTAGATTCCTGGGAGTGATTCATAATCAAGACCTACTTAAGGACATCAAGGAAGCATACCATGCGGATTCTTTGTTGGCTCAACCCCCAAGGGACGTAAGTCTTGTCTTTAAGAATGGTGTGTGGATTCAGGGACAACGTCTGTATATACCTGAAACAGTCAGATTGAGAGTATTGCAACTCATCCACGATTCCAAGATAGCCGGGCATAGGGGAATTCTAAAGACACAAGAATTTCTTTCTCGTTTCTTTTGGTGGCCCACTTACAGGAAAGATGTCTTAAACTATGTCACTTCATGTGAAGTCTGTGCAAGATGCAAAACACCTCGCTCCTCACCAACTGGTCTGTTGCAACCTCTTCCCACCCCGTCCCGCCCGTGGGGATCCATTTCTATGGACTTCATTGTGGAGTTACCAACCTCTCAAGGGAAGAACACCATTCTAGTGGTGGTTGATCGTCTAACAAAGGCAGCTCATTTTATCCCTTGTGTCGGCTTACCCACTGCAAAACAGACATCAGACTTGATGATTAAGAATGTGTTTCGCTTACATGGAGTACCGGATGAGGTCATTTCGGATCGAGGGGTGCAATTCACTTCAAGGTTTTGGCAAAATTTCTGTGCAGCATTGGACATTAAAGTAAACCTTTCTTCTGCTTTTCATCCCCAGACTAATGGACAGACAGAACGAACCAATCAGACCCTGGAGCAGTATCTCCGCTGTTTTATCTGCCACCTACAGGATGATTGGGTGGATCTACTTCCACTGGCTGAGTTCTCTTATAACAACTCTCAGAGCGCCTCCACTAAGCAGTCTCCTTTTTACTCCAATCTAGGTTATCATCCTAACATTCTTCCTCGATTTCCCATAGATACGCCCTTGCCGGCAGTGGCTGAAAGAATCACTTCTTTACAAAAGAATAATGATCTTCTAAAGGAAAATCTAGAATTGGCTCAGGAAAGGTACAAGAAAGCAGCAGATAAATTTTGTAAACCTGCACCAGCTTTCAAGGTAGGAGATTTGGTCTGGCTGTCAACCAGAAATCTTAAATTAAAGATTCCATCGTCTAAATTGGGACATAAGTACATTGGACCTTATAAGATCAATAAGATTATAAGTGCTGTTGCTTGTCGTCTTCAACTGCCCAGAACTATGAGAATCCACCCTGTCTTTTATGTATCCCTACTAAAGGCTGCAACACCCAATACGTTTCCTGGACGTTCTTCTCCTTGCCCTGACCCAGTGCTGGTCGATGGTCAGGAAGAATTTATGGTGGAAAGGATTCTAGATTCCAGGTTGTACAGAAATCAGTTGCAATATTTGATTAAATGGCAGGGCTACCCAGTGGAGGACAACTCATGGGAACCAGTCAATAATGTAAATGCTCCTCGCCTGCTCCGCCAGTTTCATCAGAGGTACCCTGACAAGCCTGGTCTGAGGTCATCCGGAGGTTGTCCCTAAGGGGGGAGTAATGTAAGGTTCTTTGTCTCTGTTGACATGTTCCTTGAAACTCAGTTTTCCGTCGGCCATTTTGCTTTCTGTCTTTCTGCAGCTCTTGCCCTCAGTTAATATGGAGTTTCCAGTTTTCATGTTCCCGCCCTGATTCTTCCCTCTTGCTTCTTAAGCAGCCTCAGCTGAACAATCAGTGCTCCTGAATCAAGCCTCAGTCAGTCTGTGACCTGACTCCTGGAAGCCTTGGACTTGTACTCCAGCTATTCCCTACTGAGGAACCTTGGAACACTTTTGGACTCTGGAAACCTGCTGTTTGGTGAATCCATGTTTGCAGAGGAATTACGGTACAGAGAAGAGATCCTGAACCTGCTTTGGAGAGTTATTGTAGTGCTTGAAGTTACTCTGGCCTGCTGTGTCTCCTGTCGCTGTTCCTGCAAACTGTGTGAACTTTTCAGCATGCTTGTATGAAGTAATACAAGTCATTTCATTTCAACCTATGTCTCCTGTGTTTTCCTCGCACCCAAGCACAAGACGCTATAGGAACTGTACACTATACATGACAGTGCTACTTTTTAGCGCTGTGTAGCTTTACGTGTGGTGTGGGTTTCTGAGCCACAGCCTATAAATTTCTGTAGCGGAGACGCTTCGTCTCCTCCGCATATTTTACACAATAGACTGTCATTAGATGCAGTAAATCTGCATAGTTCCAAAACACATGTTTTATGCAGAACACAGCATTTTGGAAGTATCGAAAATATGCTGTGTCTAAAACGCTACTATTCTTGATCGTGGGCACATACCTACATAGTTGTATTGATAAGCAGCACATGTGTTTCAGCTTATGTAAATGAGTAATAATTTGTATGGAAGAATAATAATTTCCACAACTGGATGTGTCTAAAAAAATGTTCCTGTGCTGAGATAATCTTATAAATGTGCCCTTGCTATGTACTTTGTAATGGCTGTGTCTGACCGTACGGGGGCATGGTCTGATCATATCACATCTCATATGGGCAGGGGAGGAAGCAAAAAGAGTATACAGACAGGACAGCACAGGATCACAGATGATTCTTTCTTTGAAGTAAAACATTTTTTTAAAAACAGGCAGGGAAATGTTTTACATCACAAAAAGAACCAGCTGTGATCCCATACTGTAATGTCTGTATACTCTCTCTTGCTTCCTCCCCTGCCAAGGAGATGTGGTGTGATCAAACCATTTTCCTGCATAGTAAGACACATTACACAGTACACAGCAAGGGAACATTTATAAGATTATCTCAGCACAGGAACATTTTATTTATTTAACATTTAAACACATTCAACTGTGGAAATTATTATTATTACAAAAATCTATTGCATAAAATCAACTTTAAAATTAACTTTGTTCTTGGGAAAACCCTTTTAAATTCTACAATTTGTCCTGCAAAATTAAAAATAACTTTACTTCTGCTGTCTCCATAGAGAAATAGAAAAAAAACAAATTGCACACTTTAATAAAGCAAAAGTAATAAATAAAACATTTACCACCCCCAAATATAACATTTTTTTAAGGCTACGTCCTCCCGATCAGGAATTATCTGCATTTTGGAAGCAGCATATTTTCGCTGTGTCCAAAACGCTGCGTTTCAATCTTGCAGTTAAATGTGCATGTGTTCATTGAACCATGTGGATTTACCGCATCTAATGAATGGCTAGGGTCTCCGCTTCCAATAATTAACATACTGCGGTTCTTAAACCGGCACCACAAGTGAGTTTACACAGTGTTAAATAGAAGCACAGCGAGCATGGGATTTCTACAAATACTTTTCCACTTTGCTTTAATGTAGAACGCAGTATTTTGGATGCAGCGAAGGTGTGCTCTTCCTGATCATGGGCACATATCCTAATCATCACAAAGTACTTGTCAATTGTTTTGATTCAATAGGTTGAGCTTAAGTCTGCTCATGACGTTGGTATTGTCAAGTCGCTTACATGCGGGGAGTCTAATGTAACCTATCACCTGTACCACCCAACCAGTAAAATAACCCACCCCCATACGCCACTCACAAATACACAGAGCCCAAATTATTTGGAATTCTAATGGCCACAGCAGCCTTTTATTAAATACACAAACATTAACAAAATACCAAATGATGACATAGCTTTACAATACTTGAACGTTGAGGAGGAGTCCTTGAAGCCACAAGATCTTGGTGAATTAACCCGAAATTGCTGTGAACAACACCCATCATCTTGCTCCCAGCCGTTACCCCACAGGCTCAGGAGCACCAACACACACCATGATATGTTGCTCACCCAGCTCCTCGGTGATCCGCCCACTCCTGCCGGAACTCCCCGTCCACATCTCACCAGATCACCATCAACGTAACTTCAGACGGAGGAGACCCTATCCAGAGTCCCCCAAAACCAATTTCCAACCGACTTCAAGGACCCCCCCCACCCCGAACCGCCATGACCCAAAAACTTATAAAATTAACTAACACTAAATACAGGGAGGGAGGGCGGGACTGTTTACTGCTAAAAGCAGGAACTGACCTGAAGCCTTTACCACCTCCCTATATAGACCCCTTAATCTAAATACTCCTCCCCCCACCTAACCCTTCCAACCCCCCGTCATGTTGGCCTCCGCCCACGCCTCCTGGAGGAGGGGGGGGGAGGCTTTGCTCCGGCCATTTCTTGACGTTGGTATTGTCAAGTCGCTTACCTGCGGGGAGTCTAATGTAACCTATCACCTGTACCACCCAACCAGTAAAATAACCCACCCCCATACGCCACTCACAAATACATAGAGCCCAAATTATTTGGAATTCTAATGGCCACAGCAGCCTTTTATTAAATACACAAACATTAACAAAATACCAAATGATGACATAGCTTTACAATACTTGAACGTTGAGGAGGAGTCCTTGAAGCCACAAGATCTTGGTGAATTAACCCGAAATTGCTGTGAACAACACCCATCATCTTGCTCCCAGCCGTTACCCCACAGGCTCAGGAGCACCAACACACACCATGATATGTTGCTCACCCAGCTCCTCGGTGATCCGCCCACTCCTGCCGGAACTCCCCGTCCACATCTCACCAGATCACCATCAACGTAACTTCAGACGGAGGAGACCCTATCCAGAGTCCCCCAAAACCAATTTCCAACCGACTTCAAGGACTCCCCCCCACCCCGAACCGCCATGACCCAAAAACTTATAAAATTAACTAACACTAAATACAGGGAGGGAGGGCGGGACTGTTTACTGCTAAAAGCAGGAACTGACCTGAAGCCTTTACCACCTCCCTATATAGACCCCTTAATCTAAATACTCCTCCCCCCACCTAACCCTTCCAACCCCCCCGTCATGTTGGCCTCCGCCCACGCCTCCTGGAGGAGGGGGGGGAGGCTTTGCTCCGGCCATTTCTTGACGTTGGTATTGTCAAGTCGCTTACCTGCGGGGAGTCTAATGTAACCTATCACCTGTACCACCCAACCAGTAAAATAACCCACCCCCATACGCCACTCACAAATACACAGAGCCCAAATTATTTGGAATTCTAATGGCCACAGCAGCCTTTTATTAAATACACAACATTAACAAAATACCAAATGATGACATAGCTTTACAATACTTGAACGTTGAGGAGGAGTCCTTGAAGCCACAAGATCTTGGTGAATTAACCCGAAATTGCTGTGAACAACACCCATCATCTTGCTCCCAGCCGTTACCCCTCAGGCTCAGGAGCACCAACACACACCATGATATGTTACTCACCCAGCTCCTCGGGGATCCACCCACTCCTGTCGGAACTCCCCGTCCACATCTCACCAGATCACCATCAACGTAACTTCAGACGGAAGAGACCCTATCCAGAGTCCCCCAACACCAATTTCCAACCGACTTCAAGGACTCCCCCCCCCCCCGAACCGCCACAACGAGGGTCCTTGAACACCTCAATGGCCCAAGACCCCCCCAAACCGCAATGCCATGGCCTTTTCTATCCCCTCTTGAAGGCCGAGCGCCCAAATATCAGAACCCACCCCATTTAGGTGGACCCCGTCCGCCAACCAAAAATCGCCCTCGCCCTTCTCCAGATCAAAATGCCGCACTGACACTCCCCCATTCCTAATAATAAATGAAGAAACTGCCCTATTCACTTTTATCCTGGCCTTGTTGACCTTTACCAAGGACCTCGTTGTACGCCATCGCCTGCGTGGAACAATTTCAGACCAAACAATAGTAACGCCTGTATATAATAACCACAAACGCAAACAATCCTGCTTAATGTCCTTTACCAATTCCCGGAAAGGTCGAACCGCCAGATCGTTGCCTCCAACATGGAGAACTAAAATGTCAGGAGCACGGTCCATCAAAACAAACCATGTATTTCCTGGAGAACCCTTCTCCATTCCATTCCTCTCAAACCAATCCACCGCACCACAGCCATGCTCCTGTGAAAACCCAGCTGTCGACCTTCGTTCCTGATGTCAGCTCGCAACGCTCCCCAGTAAACGAAGGAATGGCCAAAAATCCACACAAGCAAAGGCCCTATACCTGAAAAGAGAAAACAAGGCTAAAATACCAAATACCGGAGTACCCGGAGACATAACACTACCCTCCCAGGCACCTCCCTCCAGCCACTTGACGAACTAAGGCCTGATGTAACTTCGATACCGACCTGACTTCCAACCGCCAATACGTTGAATGGACGCCGGACTCAAACCCCCTGCCGCTGCCTCCGTCGCTGCCCCGATTCGAAAAGAATGAGGAGCAAAACGAGCGTCATCCAGGCCCAATACCTGAATAGACTTCTTAAAAATGGCACCAAACTGATACCGAGACAAACTACCCCCATCCGCATGACACAACAAAGAACCATCCAGGCTAGGCCGAAACTCCCGAAAGCGCTAGAAACATTGAACCGGACACATTAAAGAGCCCTGCACACCACGCAAAACCACCCGTCGACCCTTACCAGCCTGATCTGTCTTAGACCTCCGCAGCCAAAACTCAACACCCCGCGAAGTCAACACGACATCCCTCGCCAATAACCCGCCTACAACAAGTTTGCTCGGCGAAACCAGCTCACCCACCCGCAAAGCCCCAAAAAATGCAATTGAAAAAGCTAAGCGAAACAACGCCACCTCAAAATTCGAGGAACACGTCGACTCTAACGCAAGGCCCAACCGTTTTAATATACCAAATGAAATCGGGCGCCTAGTATCACCCCGACTTTTAACACGAAGAAATCCTTTCGTTGCCTGCTTAACCAAAAACGTCTTTGTAAAATCCTGGATCCCGCGTAAACGAAAACCGAAAGATAAAGCGGCCAAAACCCGTGATACCTTCGCTTAAGACCAACCCTCCGTCGCACCCTGTCCCAACCAGGACAACAAAATTCGCTCCCAATCGTGTCCGATGCCAATGCTTAAACCGGCTGCGAAAACCCCCTCCCACATCCGCCAATCCTCCTGATACGCCTCCCAAGTTTTGGGGGCTAGCGAAGACCTGATCAACGACCCTGCCGCCCAAAAGCCACCTTCCATAGCTCCTCCGGACACGTCAGACCCACTACCTCTGCTTCTGGCGCCAATAACCGGAAACGATCCCACTGTGAACGAGAAAGAGAATCAGCAATTTCGTTCTTCACACCAGGAACATGAGTCGCTGTAACATGAGCATTCAAGGACAAACATACCAACACCAATTCCTGCAAAACCCGAACCACAGGGGGGGACGATGTGGTAAGACCATTAATCGCGCATACCACTCCCATATTATCGCAATTAAAGCGCACCCGTTGATTACGAAAATCACGCCCCCACAAATGAACAGCCACGAGGATCGGGAAGATCTCCAACAACATTATGTTACGCACCAAGCCCCCCTCCACCCATTCTCTGGGCCAATGAGATGCGCACCACTGTCCCTTGAAATATGCCCCAAAACCAATCCCGCCAGCCGCATCAGTAAACAAGTCCAAAGCATCATTGTCAACAACCTCAGCCATTACCAAGGAACGGCCATTGTACCCCTCAAAAAAAGATTCCCAAACTGACAAGTCCGCCCTAAGATCTGCGGACAACCTGATAAAATGATGAGGGGCTCGAACACCTGAAGTAGCGCTTGCCAGCCTACGTGAAAAAACTCGCCCCATCGTCATCACCCGACAAGCAAAGTTCAGCTTCCCTAACAACGACTGAAGATCACGCAAAGACAGTTTTTTCAACCGACGTGCTCTGACCACCTCCACTCTCAACGCCGATAGCTTGTCCTCAGGAAGCCTGAACTCCCATGCAACGGTGTCAATAACGATCCCTAGAAAACACAGACACGAACTTGGATCCTCCGTCTTGTCAGGCGCCAACGGGACACCAAACCGCTCAGCCACCCACTGAACTGCTTTTAAAATCCTAGAACACCGCCATGAATCCGCTGGCCCAACACACAAGAAGTCATCCAAATAATGAATAACCGAATCAAAACCCGAAACGTCTCGTACCACCCATTCAAGAAAAGAACTGGAAGCTTCAAAATACGCACAAGATAAGGAACACCCCATGGGTAAGCACCTGTCAACAAAAAACACACCATCCCAATAGCAACCCAATAACTTTATGCTATCCAGGTGCACCGGCAACAAGCGAAACGCAGACTCGATGTCTGTCTTGGCCAAAAGGGCCCCTCGACCACACTTTCTCACCCACCGCGCCGCCTCATTAAACGAGGAGTAAACAACAGAACAAATCTCAGGATCAATGCCATCATTCACTGACCTGCCCCGCGGGTATGACAAGTGTTGGATAAGTCGAAACTTATTCGGCTCCTTTTTTGGAACGACTCCCAAAGGGGAGACAACCAAATCTGAAAAGGGGGGAGACATAAAAGGGCCAGCCATTCTACCCAACGAAACTTCCTTTGCCAGCTTATCCGAAACAACTCTGGGATGTAACAACGCCGACTGCAGGTTTCTCAATACTCACGGAATATCAAATGGGGGATGTGGAATAATAAAACCGTCCTTAAAACCCGAGTACAACAATGCCGCTTTTTCCCGGTCCCCATATCTATTTAGATAGGGGACCATCCTTTCCAGTTTCACTGGAGTCTCCCCCTTGCGAAATACCGCTTCCAAATTTTCCTTTTCCTTTCCTAAAACACTTGGATGCTCCGTGAGAGGCGCCATTGCAAGTGGAGCAGAGATGTTTGAATTTACAATTCGCCCCAAACTTGCACTGGCCGTCGTTAAATTGCCAGCATACCCCCAACTTATGCCCTCCTGCCTGTCCTTGCCCACTGCCCCGGCTGTGCCGGAGGTGTTATTACTCTGGCTGGTGCTCCCAGCCCCCCCATGAAAGGAATGGCTAAATTTGTTTTGCGCTATGACCTGCATCCACAGACCAATATCTTTTTGATCCCAACGAATAGCAGGACGAACTGCCTTCCTCTGCCGGAATTGTTCATCATACCTAAGCCAAGCTTGCCCGCCATACACCCTATAAGCTTCACCTATGGCATCCAAATAGCAAAATAGGGCCGAACAATTATCCGGAGCCTTTTCCCCAATGACACTTGCCAAAATGGCGAAAGCTTGTTGCCAATTAACAAACGTCTGGGGAATCAGGCGCCACCTGCGTTTTTCCTCCTCCTCTTTTTTACTGTCCGCTTTTTTGCTCTTGTCCAAGTTAAATTTCCCAAGAGGCAACAACGAGAAAATCTCCACATATTCGTCCTTCCAAATGCGCTCTCTAACTTCCTTCTTTAAATGCGCCCCCAATGGGCCTTCAAAACATACGTATACCTCCCCGTGCGCCCTATCATCTAAATGCACGCGACACACCTTCTCCTTCTCGGTTTGCACTGATACCGACACCGGCTCTCCGACAGGTCCCGCCAACTCTGACCCACTCGGCCCGGTATGCCCACCAGCCTGCGACCCAACCCATGCAGCCAACGGAGATGAACCACCCAAACCCCATTCCAAACATGACAACAAGTCCTGCACGCCCGCCAACATGTCCCTAACGCCCCCAGTCACTTCCCCACTCAACGCAGAACCCCCCTGCCATGATAATTGCCCACCTGACCCCCCAACACTGTGTAGAAGACAAAATTGGGTGACGAACGCCAGACAAAGAGGTGTACTCACCAGGCTGCGAGGGGGCTGTGAGCCCTCCAGCCGAAAAACCTGGATCCTCGGATGCCTCCACTCCGTCCTGGCCAACGACGGCGACTCCAGTGGCCTGCTGCTGATGACTAGGACTCCCCTCGAAAACGACTGGCGTAGAGGGCCCAAACCCCAGAGAGGACCCCGCCCACTGAGTCCCAAATGCCTCCACTACCTGGGTCGCCACGTCCCTAGCACCCGTCGCACCAAGGGCCTGCACAGCGATGGCCCCCCGTGATCCCTCAATAATACCCGGATGACTTCCCCCACCCTGTAGCGGGGTCAATGGTCCCGGCCCTGCTGCGCTGCAAGCCGCTGTCGCGCAAATTACAGGGCTAGTCATCGTGCTACCGGCGGTGAGAGCAGGCCACCCACTCAGGCGACCCCCCGAAAAACCTGGCGCCTCACTGCCTGTGAGGGAAGACTGCACCGGCCCTGCCGCCGAGCAGGCCGCTGCCCTGACATTAATTAATCGTGACCTGCGTGACGAGCCAGGCCGCGCCGCAGGCCTCCCGCTACCGCAGCCTGCCGACAGACCTGCTACCCCACTGTCAGTGGGGGATGAAGTCACTGGCCCTGCCGGAACTCAGGCCACTGCGCCACCAGCGATCGCCTCTGTACTGCAGGGAGAGGCAGGCCGCACGGCGGCGGTACCGCTGCCGCGGCCCCCCGCAGATCCTGTACGTCTAAGCCGTCTAGCGCGTTCTGGCTCCACCCCCCCGCTAGTGCCTAGACACCGCCGCAGGGCCCCGCCGAGCAAGCAGATTCCTCCCAAGCCGGGGCCTGCTAGCCCGGGAACATTGTGGCGCCCGGCATGGAGGGTCCCTAGAGGGGCTCCTACGCCGACGCGAGGCCCTGGGAGCTGAATCTGGGGACAGCCGCTCAGGGGGCCTCACCCTTCTCGACCGCCGCTCCCTAACCGGAGATGGGGCTGACTGCCTGGAGGTCCCAGGAGCAATACCTGCAACCTGGGCCTCTAACCACCCTGGAGGTTGCGATAAAGCCGTCTCCCTCAGCAGCTCCAGAGCTCTCTCCACATCGGACATGGTAACTGTTTACTGCTAAAAGCGGGAACTGACCTGAAGCCTTTACCACCTCCCTATATAGACCCCTTAATCTAAATACTCCTCCCCCCACCTAACCCTTCCAACCCCCCCGTCATGTTGGCCTCCGCCCACGCCTCCTGGAGGAGGGGGGGGAGGCTTTGCTCTGGCCACTTCTATATGAATTCCTGCGTATGCCATTCCCCAAACAAACCCCGTGTACGGATTACTGTGGTCATATGGACAGATACTCCAATTTCCGCTTGGAAACTCTGCATCTCCTCAGGGTTACCCTTGATCTCTGTGCTGCCTCTCTGACTACTGCCCTCCTTGCCCAGGCTGAGAGTTTTGGTGGGCGGCCCTCTCTTGGCAGGTTTGTTGTGATACCATATTCTTTCCATTTGATGGTAATGGATTTGTTCATGCTCCAGGGGATCATCAGAGATTGGGAATTGTTTTTATAATCCAACTGTTCTGTCTCTGACATCTAATTGCTTCTGAAGTTGTTTGTTTTGCTTAATTGTGTATATAGGAGATTTAACAATCTGCTGAGTTTTGGTTCCCTTTAGTGACCAGTGTCATATTCACCGTCTTATATTGTTTTCTTTCACTTTCAGTGAATCTTTTCCCTCCCTTTGCAATGCATTATGGTAGCCTTGCAAAGCATTGTGGTAGCTTTCCCTCACTTTCCTCCATTTTCCTTCAGCCTGCATCCAGGAAGCATCTCATCTTTTCCTCTCCCCTTGTGATAGCATCGCCGGTATGTACTCATGTTTTCTGTAGCTAATTCTTGTCCCATATTAGCCTGTTTGAATCAGTCCTGCTCTTGGTCAGCTATTAGTGTGCAAATGTTCATTATCAGTGTACTATGTATAACATGTATTTCTACTATGCCCCTGTACTGATTGTATGCATATTATGTTTTGTATTATAGTTTCTCCTCATCAATATATCAAGTTTAATAAAAGCACAGACTCAACCACAGTCTCCTTATTGAACCCCGGTATAGTGGTTTAGCTTTCTGAATAGCTGCAATAAGTCTGCTTCATTCAGTAAGGACAGAACAGTGAAATGGCAGCCATCCAGCTAGTGGAATTCAGTGAAAAGACAGCCATCCAGCTTGCAGGAACTAGTGAAACTGCAGCCATCCAGCTAGAGGGATTCAAGTCACCGGCTACACAGACACTTAATACAGCTATAGCAATCTCTGCACAGCCAAGCACCATGTCCCACAAATCACACAGGACAAAATCCATTACTTCCATCTCCTTAAAGACAACATCCATCAGCAGCGCGGCCGCCATTGCCCGCGCAAATGCTGAGGCCGCCAAAATGCGAGCAAGCTTTGCTGACCAAGAGATGCAACTTAAATTAGAGAAGGCATGCCTAGAGGACCAAGAGAGATGACAAGAGAGAAAGACACAGTTAGAGAAGGCACACGTTAAAGCCGCCTTAGAAAGTCTAGCAGCAAAAAGGGAAGCTGCCGCAGCCCTCGCCGAAGCAGAATCGCTAGAAGCCGCACAAAACCCTGAGCTGCATAGCCGAAACAATATGTCAAGTCTGGAATTTCCACTGGAAGATTCACCACAACGCACATCCCAGTACGTTAATGAACTTCCTGATCCATACCCTGAACCGGCATCGGAACAGGAACATGACATCTCCAGTGAAGCGAGTGAGAGTCATGAGCCTCAGCTCCAGGACAGATACAAACACGAAAACGTGGAGCAAAACAGCTCTGCTAATGACTACCTTTCCCCTCACCAGGTAACCAACGTAAATCACCTTGCTGACACATTGCATGTCAGACTGAAGCAACATGACACCGGCTGGCGCCACCCAGAGGAAACTAACAGGTACAAACGCACCTCATATCACTATCAGGGTGACCCATCACAGGGTGACCCATTAACAGAATTCGCTAAGTTCTTCACACGACGTGAACTGGTTGCCAAGGGACTCATGAAATTCTCTGACCAAGCTGAAGGTTACAGAGCTTGTAAAGCTTCCTTTCAAAATGTCACTAGAGACTTGGGGCTACAACACAGGGAAGAGATAGACCTCTTAGTCAAATACCAGGGGAAAGAGTCAGTTAAACACGCAGTAAGGATCAGATACATTAATATAAACCGCCCTGAGACTGGCCTCAAAGAGATCTGGAGGAGGCTGGATGAGTGTTACTGCTCAGCAGAGGTAATAGAAAGAGCCTTGTTCAAAAGGATCAATGACTTTCCTAAAATATCTAACAACGGTCTCCAGAAACTTAGAGAACTAAGAGACCTGCTAAAGGAAGTCCAAGTTGCCAAATGTGAAGATGACCTGCAAAGACTTGCATACCTTGACACAGCCAGAGGTGTTAACTAGAGATGAGCGACCTTGCCTCCGGGATGGTCGAATCGGGTTTCGGTCGGCTCGACTTTTCCAAAAGTCGAGTCGAACAAAATCAGACGCCTGTCAGCAAAAGTCGAGTCGACTCCAATGCAAGTCAATGGGGTATAAAAGTCGTCAGGGAGTGGAGGACAGTAAACACACCTACAGTGCTCATTTCAATGCCAACAACGTCAATTCTTATTACTTGAGCTTGTCAAACTTAATTTACTTTATAATAATAGTAACTCATTGAAAACTGGGGATTATTTGGCTAAAGTTGTGTGGGGGGGAACAGTCCAGTTAAGGAGGTTGAAAAAATGGCATATGTTGAGGTGTAGGGTTGTTGCACAGCTTCTGAATCCACACCTTTGCAGTAGAAAACTTCACAGAGCAGGCTGCATGGGATAACAAGCTTTTACTTCTATCAACATGAGGTAAAGGAATAATGCACGTTAAAGTAAACGTTACACAACATCGCCATCTATTGTCAGGTCAGCATAAAGTCCTCATTTTACTTATAATAAGTCCTAATCTGTTGCATATGCCAACACCCTTTCTCAACAGTAAGGACTTATTCAATCAAACCCAACTTTTTTTATTAGTCTCTGATGTTTATCAGCATTCAACGCCTTTGTGAAAATGTCTGCTGTCATTTCTTCAGTAGGGCAATACTCCAACTTCAAGACTCCTTGGTCCTGATGATCTCTCAAGAAATGATATTTCACATCAATATGCTTGGTTCTTGGATTGACTCTTTCCATCTGAGCAAGGACGAGATATCCTTGATTGTCCTCTTTTAGTTTTGTTGGTTCCGACTGTGGTTGTCCTAATTCTGTCAACAATTGTCTTAACCATAGTACTTCTTGACTCGCATGTGCTGCTGCAACATATTCTGCTTCTGTTGAAGATAGTGTCACAATTGACTGTTTCTTACTTGTCCACCTGAGAGAAAAAAATATATCCACTGGTAGATCTTCTGTCAGTTAGATCTCCAGACCAATCTGCATCAACATATCCTGTTAAAATGCAATTATCACCTGTGGGTAATTTCAGCTTAACATTGCTAGTTCCTTTCAAATAACGTATTACTCTCTTCACGGCATTCCAATCAGCTTTTTTTGGTTTCAATACCTTTCTACTCAGAATTCCTACTGCTGCTGCAATGTCTGGTCTTGTAACTGTCGCTAGATACAGTAGTTTTCCTATTGCTGTTCTGTATTCTTCATTGTTTGGTAGCATATTTTTTTCACTGTTCATCTCTTTGAGATAATTAGTTTTCATTGGAGACTTTACTGTTTTTGCATCCTTTTGTCCAAATTTTTCTGTTATGTCTTGAATCATGTGATTTTGATTCAGTAGGAAACCTCCGTCTTCTTCTCTTTCTATCTGTATTCCTAGGTACTATTTTACATTTCCTAAGTCTTTGATTTCAAAATTTTGTTTCAGGATTTTTAGAATGTTTTCTTTATCCCTTTCTTGTTTAAAACAAATCAAAATATCGTCTACATATATGAGTACATAAATCCATCTATTACTCAGCTTTTTTGTGTACAAGCATGGATCAGCTTTGCTTCTTTGAAATCTTTCATTTGTTAGTACTTCCGTGATTTTGTCATTCCACGCTTTAGCTGCTTGCTTTAAACCATATATGCTTGTCTGTAGTTTACAAACTTTCTTTGGATTTCTTTCATCTTTGAATCCTGGAGGTTGTTCCATGTAAATGTCTTCTATTAAATCTCCATTCAAAAAAGCTGTCTTTACATCCAGATGTCTTAGTTCCATCTGTTCCACTGCTGCAACTGTAAGTAAAGTTCTTATTGTAGTGTGTTTGACAACTGGAGCAAATGTTTCATCAGTCTTCTCCATATTTTTGAGAATACCCTTTAGCTACGAGTCTTGCTCTATATCTTTCAGGTGTGCCATCTGGTTGGTATTTTACTTTAAAAATCCATTTACATCCTCTGGCTTTTCTTCCTTCTGGCAAATCTGTTAGTGTCCATGTATTTGAATCATGCATGGATTTAATTTCTGTTTCTGTTGCTTCTATCCATTTATTAGCTTCTTCTTCAGAAAGTTTAGATATGTCTTCCCAAGAGGTAGGCTCATGGATTTTTCTTATACTTGTCTTGTATGAGAGACGTTTTGGTGGTTTTCCTTTGTTCTCTCTTATTGAACGTCTTGGTTCTGTGTCTGTCTGTAGTTGTGATTCTTCACTTTCAGTATTTTGTTCTTCGTTAATTTCTACTTCTTTATCATCAGATATTTCTTCAGTTATGTATGCCACTATTGTTTTTTCTCATTTTTTGCTTCAACTGAAATCATAATGTCTTCATTTAAATCTTCAATGAATGTCACACTGTTACTCACCGTAACTCTGTCTGTTTTGGGATCTAAGATTCTATATCCTTTGCAGTTTTCACTATATCCAACGAATATTCCTTCCATGGATCTGTTTTCACGTTTGGAACGTTTTTCTGTTGGAATGAATATAAAAACTTTACATCCAAAAACTTTTAAATGATTGACACTAGGTTTCATACCGTGCCACAGTTCATATGGAGTTTTCTTCAGTTTTCTGGAAAAAAGTCAGTTCTGTAGATATGTAGCTGTCATTGCTGCCTCACCCTAATATTTCTCTGGTAGTTTAGAATCTGTTAGCATACATCTCATCATCTCTGTTAGAATTCTGTTTTTTCTTTCTGCTACTCTATTTTGTTCAGGTGTGTATGGAACAGTTTTCTGATGTTCTATTCCATTTTGTCTTAAGTAGTCTTTAGTGTTGAGCGATACGATAATGCAAATATCGGCTATCGGCCGATATTAGCTCTATCGGCCTTTCGATAATTCGTTTCGATATTTTCGTCTTATCGAATACCGGAATCGGATTTGTCACTGTCACTGTGAGTGTCCGTCGGTCGGGTCTGTCAGGAGTCAGCGGCACTTACCTGGCAGAAGATCTCCGGCGGTCACGTCCTGGACTGCTTGATGGCCGCCATTATCTTCTCCCTGGCGGTCACATGCAGTTTTTCGCGATAACTGCAGTGACTGCAGGGTAATCCCGGCCGTAAAGCAGTCAGTCCGATGACGTCACCGACGGGGAAGCAGGTAATCAGCTGTGCTGCGCCGGGATGACAGGCTCTGCCTGTCATTCTGATGTAGCAGAGCTGGATCGTCGTGGGACACTCGTTACTATGGACTGCGTCGGTCAGGTGGTATACTTTTTTTTTTTTTTTTTTTCATTTTTTTACAGGAGATCGATGGCGTCGCAGCAGGATGAGACAGTAATAAAAGAAATGAAAACTGTGTTTTGTTTTTTTTACTAAATTAAAAAAATTTTTTTGGAACATTCACCCGTCCGGGTACATAAACAATTTAACTATTTATTTACATACAGGGACCCTGTCCGGGTTATTTAGACTTCTTTGGCTGGCCTCTTCCAGGTACCACCTTGTACTCTTCTGGTGCTTGCCAAACATCCGAGGCACCAAGGACCACCAGGACCTGATGACGTCGTGTGGCCTGTACAGTCAAGTTGTGACCCGCTATCTGGGTCTGTGTGGCCACCTCTTTCATCTCCCTCCGGGTCTGGAGCCCTATGTCACGGACTGAACGAACCCCAGGGGGCCTAACAGGCGCCGGGTACGGGCCAACTATACTTATCATGTCCATAGCTGGGGCTGCTGAGGAGACCACTGAGGGAGGCTGGGGAGATTTACGGCGTGGGGTGGGCACTTTTGCAGAGGCCTGGATGTGGGAGGCTGAAGGCTTCGAGGGTCTCACAGGTTCCTCACACACTGGGGAGTAGGGGTCGCACCTGGTAACATTTAGGGCGTACCACCCATTGTAACCCCAGTGTCGGGTGTAAGTCACCAAGTCTCCTGGCAACAGGTCCCTCCCCGGGTGTCCTTCTGGGAGGTGAGCCTCCACGTCCCGCCGGGTCACAAAGACTTCTAAATAAAGTCCAGGCTCCTTGATGAAGCCCCACCCACCTTTCAATTTAAAGTTCCGTACTGCACCCTTACGCCGCGGCTCACTCAGGGTTCCTTTGTCCTTTCTCATCCGGTCCTTATATGCCCGGTCCTTCTCCAGGTGACGTTGGCGAAGTTTTAGGGTTTCTCGCTGCTCCCTTTGTCGCTCTGCTTCCTTCTCCCAACGTCTCCACTCTTCCTCCTGACGCCGGTTATAATTCTCCTCCACCAGTTGCTCCATGTCTCCACCACTCCACTGCAGCTTACAGTGTCCGGTTTGCGGCAGCTCTCCTGTCGCCCCCCAGTCCTGGCGGCGCTCCCCTGCGGAGGAAGCAGACGGCTCTAAATCAGATGACAGTCGGGGCTCCGGTACAGGCAGGTAGTGCTCTGGTGCCTGCGCGGCCTCCTCCATGAGGACGGGTGTCGCTTCTTCTGTCTCAGCGACCGGGGCAGACAGCGGGATTTGGGGAGCTGCTGATGGTGCTGCGGTTTTTGCAGGAACGGGTGCCTCCACTGCGACAACGTCAACCAGATCACATTGCAAGGGCTCCTCTACTATAACGGGTGCCTCACCTTCCGGTACAGACACTTCAGGTAAGAGGGATTGGCGCCGCTCCAAGTTTATTTTTAGGGCACGCCAGCTGGCTTCCATCCTGGCGACCTCCTCCCGGTGCCGGGCAAGGCCTCTCAGGGTATCCTCCGCTTCTTGCAGCGTAGGAGGGTTTACAGGCCGGGTGCCCAACGGTGATTCCGTGGCGATCGGGTCGCTTCCGTGGGGGGAGAGCTCTGACTGCTCCATCCCTTCCCACTTCTGCTCGTCGTGTCCATTAGCCATCTCTGCCAAGTCACATGTGTCATATCTGGAGAGGGCCCCTCTTTTGTAGGGAGGCGGGACCTTCTCACACTGAGGAGGATGAGGAGGCGGAACTCCAGAGCTGTGGGGCACGATGTTACATTGCAGTACCATTTACAGTGGGCGGCCATCGTTTTCACGCCACTGAGTGAGTGACACCCACGAAGAGCACGCCCTTCTTCTTCACCAGTGCCTCGTCGTGACGCAGATATGGCGGAAAAATGGCAAATACATTCTCTGATGATTTTAGCAATTCTCAAGCACAAAACCAGTGCAATTCAGGCACACAGGACTCGCTTATAGCGAGCTACAGAATCCTGTTCGTGACGCCCAAGTTGAGTCGCACAGAGCCAGAGGTTTTCGGGGTACTCGGCACCGAGCCCGTCGACTTCTATGGGGTATGTCACGTCTTTACCCGGCAATTGAATTAGAGTCGATTTTACTATGTAGAAGTGTATAAACTATAAATATATGTATATATATATGTCACAATGACATGTATATATATATATATATATGTATTCTATGTGTGTATATTTTGTGTTTACAACGAAAGAAAGGGTTTTTTTTGTTGCGATATTTTGTTCCCATAGACTTACATGGGACTTCCGGTATCGAAATCGGATATCGACGATATTTAGTGCTATCGGCGATACAATTTCGATACGATATTTTTAGATATCGAGCAATATCGCTCAACACTAGTAGTCTTCTATTCTGTGACCTGTAAATTCACCTCCATTATCACTTCTGATGACAATTGGCTTACTTTGAAATTTGTTACTTGATCTTGTTACATAATCTACAAGTTTATCAAAAACTTCACTTTTGTTCATAATTATGTATGTGACTTTGTATCTTGAGAAGTCGTCTATAAAAGTCAACATGTATCTATTTCCTCCTGATGTTGTCACTTTCATGGGTCCATATACGTCAGTATGCACCAAATCAAGTGGTCTTTCACTTTTCATCTCACTTTCTTTTGAAATAGATATCCTTGTGGCTTTGGATTTTATACAACATTTACATCTTATGGTAATTGAGCAATCTGATATCTTTAAATCTTTTGTCAATTCTTTTCTCTGTAGTTCCTTATACTGTCCGGGTGTCTATGTCTAGACGTCTATGCCACATGTGAATACAGTTTTTGTGATCATGTGTACATACCTTCATCTGTTCCTTTGGTTTGTCAAAATGATATAATTGTTCATCTGCCTTGACTTTGGTTATCATTTTGTTTCCTGCAATAATTGCACACTCATTGTCTTTGAATTTTACTGTAAGTCCTTTTGCTGTTAAACGTTTCACAGATAATAATCCGCCTTCCAATTTTGGAACATACAACACATCCTGTACAAGTACCTTTGAATCTTGTCCGAATTTGTTTGAACAATTTAGCATACCTTGTCCGATACCTTCTACGGTTATTTTGCTTCCATCTGCAAGATAAATGGCTTCTTTCTTATTTATATCAAGATCAGTAAAGAAATTCATGTCACTTGTCATATGACTCGTTGCTCCTGAATCAATAAACTAACAAGTGATGATTTCTTGTCTGCTATTTTGAATGTGCCATTCCAATTATTCTCACACGAATCGGAAATTGTATTTTTTACTTTCTGTGTATGCTTTTTATGTTGTAATTTTTGTTGTTCTGCCTTCCATATGGTACAGTCTTTCTTAAAATGACCTTTTTTCTTAAATCTGAAGCATTCTTTTGTCTCTTTATTATAGGGTTTTTTAAATTCTGTAGCTTTAAGAGCGTTTTCACTGTCTTTTTCAGTAGAAGAATCATTGCTTTGTTCTTTTCTTCTGTGATATTCATCTATGAGTCTTGTTTTCACAAACTCTAATGTAATGTCAGTTTCTGGTCTCATCTCTAGTGCATTTATTAAAGCAGTATATGAATCTGGTAAACTGCACAACAATATAGCTGCTATATGACTTTCTTTAATATCTTCACCAATAGATCTTAGCTGTGATATCACTTCCATCATTGAGAATATATGCTTCTGCATGTCACTGTCTGCACTTTGTCTCATACTGTAAAGCTTTCTTAATAAAAATAATTTGTGATTTAAGCTGGGTCTTTCATATAGCTTTCTTAATGCTTCCCACATTCCTTTCGCTGTTTCTTCATTTCTTATATGTATTAATTGAGCATCATCCACTAATAAGCTAATGGTGGCTCTCGCTTGTCTATTTTTCTTATCCCATGTCTGATTATCCTGATCAGGTCTATCTGTAGTGATTACTTCCCATAAATCATCTTTAGACAATAACATCTCTACTTTGAACTTCCATAGCTGATAGTTCTCATCATTCAGTTTAGCTACTGTGAGTTTTAGCTCTGTGTTATTCATCATCTTTATATAGACTTACTTGTTTAACCCCTTAACGACCGCCGATACGCCTTTTAACGGCGGTCATTAAGGGTACTTAAACCACAGCGCCGTTAATTAACGGCGCTGTGGAAAAAGTGAATAGCGCCCCCCAGAGGCGCATTTTCTCCGGGGTCTCGGCTACCGGGGGTAGCCGAGACCCCAGAGAACATGAATCGGGTCGGTTTTTACCGACACCGATGTTGCGATCGCCGTTATTAACCCTATAACGGCGACCGCAACAAAAAAAAAAAAGTTGTGCCATTTAATTTCTCTGTCCTCTGATGTCATCGGACATCAGAGGACAGAGAAAAAGGGTCCCCAGGACCCCCATGTGGCCCCCGATCCAGTCCATGTGGCCCCCGGGCCCTCCGTTGTCCCCCGGTGCCGGCACCGTTAAGACAATGGCGGGCGCATGCCCAGTGCGCCCGCCGCTATGTGCCGCTGTGCTGGTGGGGGGATGGGCAAATATTCTCTGGGGTCTCGGCTACCGGGGGTAGCCGAGACCCCAGAGAACATGATCCGGGTCGGTATTCACCGATCCCGGTGTTGCGATCGCGGCTATGCAAGCATAGCCGCGATCGCAAAAAAAAAAAAAAAAATGATTTCTCTCCCCTCTGATGTGATCGCACATCAGAGGGGAGAAAATGAGGGTCCCCCGGTCCCCCGATCGCCCCCCCATATACTTACCGGTGTCCTCCGTCCTCCCGCAGGCCCCAGGATCCCGGCTTCTTCTCCCTGCAAAAAAAAAATGGCGGGCGCATGCGCAGTGCGCCCGCCCATCTGCTTTGGCGGCAGATTCAAATTTTTTTTCATTCATTCTCATAAAAGTACATTTTGATCACTGTGATAAACTATCACAGTGATCAAAATAAAAAAAACAGTACATAACCCCCCCATTTATCACCCCCTTAGTTAGGGACATATAATAAAAAGTAGAAATTATATTTATTTTCATTTTTCTGTTAGGGTTAGGGTTATAATTAGGGTTAGGGTAATAATTAGGGTTAAGGTTATAATTAGGGTTAGGGTTAGCATTAGGCTGGTTTCACACATCCGGTGTGCGCCTGACGGCGCCCCCGGCATTTAGCCGCAGCGCCGCATCAGAAAATCTGATGCGCCGCATGCGTTTTTTTTTGCATTGACTTGCATTAGCGCCGGATGGCGCCGCATGTCAATGCGTTGCATGCGGTTTTGTCCGGATGCGGCGCAAATGTACATTGCGGCGGCCGGACAAAACGCTGCATGTAACGTTTTTTGTTTTTGCCGGATGGTTTCTGATGTCTCCGGGCATCAGAAACCATCCGGCAAAAACCCGCAAGCGGCCGCCGGCGGCGCATCAGGTTTTCTGATGCGGCGCTGCGGCAAAATGCCGGGGGCGCCGACAGGCGCCCGCCGGAAGTGTGAAAGCAGCCTTAGGGTAAGGGTTATAATTAGCGTTAGGGTTAGGCTGGGTTCATACTGCGTTATGGCAGTCCGTTAGACGGACTGCGTTACACCGCGGTATAACGCGGTGTAACGCAGTCCGTTAACGCTGCCATTCACCCCCATTTGAGGGCGCATCGCGACGCATGCCGTAAAGCGGCATGCGTTTGCGACATGCCATCATTCAGTGACGGAGCCTCGGACGCGGGCTGCAGAGTTTGGGCTCCGTCACCGCTAGCGCAGATGAATCATCTGCTGATTCCTCTGCGCTAGCGGGTATAGCATAATGCGATCGCGTTATGCTATACCATTACCAGCCCGTCAACGCTATGTGTTGAACGGGCTGGTAAAACGCAAAATGAACCTAGCCTTAGGGTTAGGGTTATAATTAGGTTAAATTAGGGTTAGGGTTACAATTAGGGTTAGGGTTATAATTAAGGTTATAATTAAGGTTAGGGTTACAATTAGGGTTGGAATTAGGGTTGGGATTTAGGTTAGGATTAGGGTTGGGATTAGGGTTAGGGTGTGTTGGGATTAGGGTTGGAGCTAGAATTGAGGGATTTCCACTATTTAGGCACATCAGGGGGTCTCCAAACACGATGTGGCGTTCAAAAAGTCAAATGGCGCTCCCTCCCTTCCGAGCCCTGCCGTGCGCCCAAACAGTGGTTTACCCCAACATATGGGGTATCAGCGTACTCAGGACAAATTGCACACCAATTTTGGGGTTCTAATTTCTCCGATTACCCTTGGGAAAATAAAAAATAGCTGGCTAAAAAAATCATTTTTGAGAAAAAAAATGATTTTTCATTTTCACGGCTCTGCGTTTATAAATTTCTGTGAAGCACTAGGGGGTTCAAAGTGCTCACCACACATCTAGATAAGCTCCTTAAGGGGTCTAGTTTCCAAAATGGGGTCACTTGTGGGGGGTTTCCACTGTTTAGGCTCATCTGGGGCACTGCAAACGGAACATGACCCCCACCAACGTCTGCATTCCAAAACGTTATTACTTCCTTTCCAAGCCCTGCTGTGCGCCAAAACAGTTTCCCCCCCACAAATTTGGTATCAGCGTACTCAGGACAAATTGGACAACAACTTTTGGGGTCCAATTTCCTTGGGAAAAATCAAAAATTTGGGACTAAAAAATCATTTTTGTGGAAAATTGATTTTTTTTTTTCACACCCAGGCATTATAAACTTTTGTGAAACACTTGGAGGTTCAAAGTGCTCACCACAGATCTAGATAAGTTCCTTATGGGGTCTAGTTTCCAAAATGGGGTCACTTGTGGGGGTTTTCCACTGTTTAGGCTCATCTGGGGCACTGCAAACGGAACATGACCCCCACAACGTCTGCATTCCAAAACGTTATTACTTCCTTTCCAAGCCCTGCTGTGCGCCAAAACAGTTTCTCCCCCCCCACAAATTTGGTATCAGCGTACTCAGGACAAATTGGACAACAACTTTTGGGGTCCAATTTCCTTGGGAAAAATCAAAAATTTGGGACTAAAAAATCATTTTTGTGGAAAATTGTTTTTTTTTTTTTTTCACACCCAGGCATTATAAACTTTTGTGAAACACTTGGGGGTTCAAAGTGCTCACAGCGGATCTAGATAAGTTCCATAGGTGGTCTAGTTTCCAAAATGGTGTTACTTGTGGGGGGTTTCCACTGTTTAGGCGCATCAGGGGCTCTCCAAACGCGACATGGTGTCCAATCTCAATTCCAGCCAATTTTGGTTTGAAAAAGTCAAACGGTGCTGCTTCCATTCCAAGCCCTGCCGTGCGCCCAAACAGTGGTCCCCCCCCCATAATGGGGTATCAGCATACTCAGGACAAATTGTACAACAACTTTTGTTGTCCAATTTCTCCTGTTACCCTTGTGAAAATAAAAAATTGGGGACTAAACGATCAGGTTTGTGGAAAAAATATGATTTTTTATTTTCACGCCCGGGCGTTATAAACTTCTGTGAAGCACTTGGGGCTTCAAAGTGCTCACCACACATCTAGATAAGTTCCTTAGGGGTCTAGTTTCCAAAATGGGGTCAGTTGTGGGGGTTTCCACTGTTTAGACACATCAGGGCCTCTACAAATGCGACATGGCGTCCAGCCAATTCCGCATTGAAAAAGTCAAACGGAGCTCCTTCCCTTGCGACCTCTGCCGTGCGCCCAAAAAGTGGTTTACCCCAACATATGGGGTATCGGCATGCTCAGGACAAATTGCACAAAAACTTTTGGGGTCTTGTTACCCTTGGGAAAATAAAAATTGGGGTGAAAAGATCATTTTTGTGGAAAAAATATGATTTTTTATTTTCACGGCTCTACGTTATAAACTTGTGTTGAATCACTTGGAGGTTCAAAGTGCTCACCACACATCTAGATAAGTTCCTTAGGGGGTCTAGTTTCCAAAATGGGGTCACTTGTTGGGGGTTTCCACTGTTTAGGCACATCAGGGGCTCTCTAAACGCGACATGGCATCCAGCCAATTCTGCGTTGAAAAAGTCAAACAGCGCTCCTTCCCTTGCGACCTCTGCCGTGCGCCCAAAAAGTGGTTTACCCCCACATATGGGGTATCAGCATGCTCAGGACAAATTGCACAAAAACTTTTGCGGTCTTATTACCCTTGGGAAATTAAAAATTGGGGTGAAAAGATCATTTTTGTGAAAAAAATTTTTTTTTTTTTTTCACGGCTCTAGGTTATAAACTTGTGTGAAGCACTTGGAGGTTCAAAGTTCTCACCACACATCTAGATAAGTTCCTTAAGGGGTCTTGTATCCAAAATGGGGTCACTTGTGGGGTGTTTCCAGTGTTTAGGCACATCAGAGGCTATCTAAACGCGACATGGCATTCAGCCAATTCTGCGTTGAAAAAGTCAAACGGCGCTCCTTCCCTTGCGACCTCTGCCACGCGCCCAAAAAGTGGTTTACCCCCACATATGGGGTATCGAAGTATTCAGAAGAAATTGCACAACAAATTTTGTGGTTCATTTTTTCTTTTAACACTTGTGAAAATAAAAAAACTTGGTTCCGAAGTAAAGCTTTTGCAAAAAAAGTTAAATGTCAATTTTTTCCTTCCACATTGCTTCAGCTCCTGTGAAGCACTTGAAGGGTTAATAAACTTCTTGAATGTGGTTTTGAGCACCTTGAGGGGTGCAGTTTTTAGAATGGTGTCACTTTTGGGTATTTTCTATCATATAGACCCCTCAAAGTGACTTCAAATGTGATGTGGTCCCTAAAAAAAAATGGTATTGTAAAAATGAGAAATCGCTGGTCAACTTTTAACCCTTATAACTTCGTAACAAAAAAAAATTTTGGTCCCAAAATTGTGCTGATGTAAAGTAGACATGTGGGAAATGTTATTTATTAAGAAATTTGTGTGACATATCTCTCTGATTTAAGGGCATAAAAATTTAAAGTTTGAAAATTGTTAAATTTTCAAAATTTTCGCCATATTTCCGTTTTTTTCATAAATAAACACAAGTCATATCAAAGAAATTTTACCACTAACGTGAAGTACAATATGTCACGAAAAAACAATCTCAGAATCAGCGGGATTCGTTAAAGCGTTCCAGAGTTATAACCTCATAAAGTGACAGTGGTCAGAATTGTAAAAATTGGCCCGGTCATTAAGCTGCAAAATGGCTCTGTCCTTAAGGGGTTAAAGAGTTGTACTGAAGAATTCTTCTCCATTCACCAGGGTCTTGCTGCTAGTTCCAGTGTCCTGGGTATCTGGTATTCTTGGTGCTTGGGATCTGTGGTGTCTGGATTCTCTGTTGTACGCTGTATCTGGGTACGCTGTATCTGGGTGTCTGGGCCCATAACCTGTTGCACAGCTTCTGAATCCACACCTTTGCAGTAGAAAACTTCACAGGGCAGGCTGCATGGGATAACAAGCTTTTACTTCTATCAACATGAGGTAAAGGAATAATACACAGTCATTTCAGCATTGCATCAGGAAACAGGAACAAAACGAAAGTGAAACTACAAGTGAGACTATTTCTTATACAATACATTAAACAGAAGGAAACGTTACACAACATCGCCATCTATTGTCAGGTCAGCATAAAGTCCTACTTTTACTTATAATAAGCCCTAATCTGTTGCATATGCCAACAAGGCTGGACGTTCAGCAGCTGCAAATGGAGGAATTGGAGAAGTCGGCGGAAGAGGAGGAGTTCCAAGCGAGCCTGTTATGTTACGGTAGCTGAGGAGTGCAGGAAAAAAAAGGAAATACACCAGAGCAGTTGGAATCTATGAGATTGCAGTACCCTGACTAACCACCGCAACTAGAGGCAGCCGTGGAGCGTTCCTACGTTGGTCCTAGACGCCTCGTCACAGCCTGAGAAACTAACTACACCTAAAGATAGAAATAGGAAAGCTATCTGCCCCGGAGCAGAACCCCAAAGATAATAGAAAGCCCCCAAACATGTAATGGCGGTTAGACAAGAGGAAATACCAACACAGAAAGAAAACAGTATGAGCAAACGCTGGGGCCCAAATTATCTAAATAGAAAAGGATAGGAAGGGTACTTACTGCAATCTCAGAAAACCCTGAAAAAACACCAACTCTACTAATTTCAAAATAACCTGAGATCACACGACCTCTACCACCTAAATTAGTTCTCTGGTGTAACAAAAACAAAACAGCAGCCACTGGAAAAAGCAAAAGTACAAAACACAGTGGCTGGACTAAACTGAGAGGGCAAAAGCCCCCGGAGGGGACCCTGAAGGCCCCCACAGAAGTGCAGGACAAAATGCAAAAATATAGCAAAAACACAAAATAAGAAATTGTCTTATCTGATAGCAGGAGATGCAGACACGACACAGCAGGCTACAAGGGAAACTGGAAAGAAGGATTCAGACCAGAACAATTGATCACCGGCAACCCTGATGGGAAAATGACTCCCTTACATAAGACCAATCAGTAACACCTGATTCCCAGTCCTCACAATCCTCACTAGTACCGCTTGTAACCACCAGAGGGAGCCTCTGCTCAGAACCCATCTCAAACCCATTCACAACAGTACCCCCCCTTGAGGAGGGGTCACCGAACCCTCATTTGAGCAACCAGGTCGGTCAGGATGAGTTCTATGATACGCACGGATAAGTCTCCTAGCATGGATGTCCGAAGCAAACACCCAAGAATTGTCTTCCTGACCATAACCTCTCCATTTAACCAAATACTGGAGTCTTCGTCTAGAAAAACGAGAATCCAATATTTTCTCAACCACATACTCCAGATTGCCCTCAACCAAAACAGGGTCAGGAGGCACAGCAGCAGGAACCACTGGCTCAACAAACCTCTTCAACAAGGACTTGTGGAACACGTTATGGATCTTAAATGTCCCTGGAAGAAGCAAACGAAAAGAAACAGGATTAATAATCTCCATGATCTTATAAGGTCCAATGAACCTAGGCTTAAATTTAGGAGATGCTACTCTCATAGGAATATTCTTTGAGGACAACCAGACCAAGTCCCCCACTTTAAACCGAGGACCATCAGTCCTATGCCGGTTAGCAAACCGCTGGGCCTTCTCCTGAGAGAGGGACAACCTCTCCACTACCTGGTCCCAAATCTGCTGCATACGCTCAACAACAGAGTCAACACCTGGACAGACAGAAGCCTCCGTCTGTCCTGAAGAAAATCGAGGGTGAAACCCAGAATTACAGAAAAACGGAGACATCAAAGTGGCAGAGCTAGCCCTATTATTAAGAGCAAACTCAGCCAAAGGCAAAAAAGAGACCCAGTCATCCTGATCAGCAGACACAAAGCATCTTAGATAAGTCTCCAATGTCTGGTTTGTTCTCTCAGTTTGACCATTGGTCTGAGGATGAAATGCCGAGGAGAAAGACAATTGAACACCCAGTTTAGAACAAAAAGTCCTCCAAAATCTGGAAACAAACTGGACTCCTCTGTCAGACACAATGTTCTCAGGAATGCCGTGTAAACGAACCACGTGCTGAAGGAACAACGGCACCAATTCAGAGGAGGAAGGCAACTTAGGTAATGGCACAAGATGTATCATTTTGGAAAACCTATCACAAATTACCCAGATGGTGGTCATTCTCTGAGAAACAGGAAGATCGGAAATGAAATCCATAGAGATATGGGTCCATGGTCTCTTGGGCACAGGCAATGGCATCAACAAACCACTAGAGCGAGAGCAAGGCTTGGAGCGAGAGCAAGTCCTGCAGGACTGCACAAATTCCCTGACATCGCGAGACAAGGTAGGCCACCAAAAGGATCGACTAACCAAGTCTCTGGTACCAAAAATTCCGGGATGCCCAGCCAATGCGGAACAATGAATCTCAGACATCACACTCTTTTTCCATTGGTCCGGGACAAACAATTTTCCAACAGGGCAGCGCTCGGGCCTATCCTCCTGACACCCCTCCAGAGCAAGTCTCAAATTGGGCGAGATGGCGGAAAGAACTACACCCTCCTTCAAAATAACAGAGGGATCAGATAGCTCAGGAGAGTCCGCAAGGAAACTCCTCGAGAGGGCATCCGCCTTAACATTCTTAGTGCCAGGAAGAAAGGAAACCACAAAATTAAAACGTGTGAAAAACAAGGCCCACCTGGCCTGTCTAGGATTGAGTCGCTTGGCAGATTCCAGATAGACCAGATTCTTATGGTCCGTAAGGACCACCACCTGATGTTTGGCTCCCTCCAGCCAATGTCTCCACTCTTCAAAAGCCCACTTCATGGCCAATAACTCCCGATTACCCACGTCATAATTACGTTCAGTAGGAGAAAATTTTCGAGAGAAAAAGGCACAAGGGTTACTTTTAGAGGTCTCTGGATCTTTTTGGGACAAAACGGCACCTGCCCCAATTTCAGAGGCATCAACCTCCACCTGAAATGGCAGAGAAACATCAGGCTGCCGTAGAACAGGAGCAGAAGTGAATCTCTGCTTAAGTTCCTGAAACGCAGAGACTGCCTCAGGAGGCCAATTCACCACATTAGAACCCTTTCTGGTCAAATCAGTTAATGGTTTAACAATAACCGAGAAATTACCAATAAATTTATGATAAAAATTGGCAAAACCCAAAAATCTCTGAAGAGCCTTTAATGAAGTAGGTTGGACCCAATCACAGATGGCCTGAACCTTGACCGGGTCCATTTCAATAACAGATGGGGACAAAATGAATCCCAGAAATGAGATCTTCTGTACGCCAAAAAGACACTTTGATCCCTTCACATACAGAGCATTCTCTCTCAAAATCTGGAATACAGTTCGAACATGTTTCACATGAGAGTCCCAGTCATTAGAAAAAATCAAGATATCATCCAAATAAACAATCAGAAACTTGTCCACAAAATCCCTGAAAATGTCATTCATGAAGGACTGGAAGACGGAAGGAGCATTAGTGAGCCCAAAGGGCATCACAAGGTACTCAAAATGCCCTTCAGGGGTGTTAAATGCCGTCTTCCATTCATCCCCGTGCTTAATGCGAATAAGGTTATACGCCCCCCTGAGGTCAAGCTTGGTAAACCAAGTAGCGTTTTTCACCCTGGAAAACAGGTCAGAAATCAAGGGTAACGGGTATTGATATTTCACAGTAATATTGTTCAAGAGACGATAATCAATACACGGCCTTAATGAACCATCTTTTTTGGCCACAAAGAAAAAACCGGCACCTAAGGGTGAAGAGGATGGTCTGATATGACCCTTCTCCAATGATTCCTTGATATAAGACCGCATAGCGTCATGTTCAGGTACAGACAAGTTAAAAAGGCGACCTTTAGGGAATTTACTACCTGGCACTAATTCAATAGCGCAGTCATAGCTCCTATGGGGAGGTAAGGATGCAGATTTACTTTCGCTAAACACATCAGAAAAATCAAACAAAAAGTCAGGAACATCCTCAGCCTGGGGGGAGGCAGAAAAAACAGGAGTGTTGGTATTAACACATTGGCAGCCCCAACTGGTTACAGACACAGATTTCCAATCCAAAACAGGATTATGAGACTGTAACCAAGGGAAATCCAGCACGATAATGTCATGCAGATTATATAGAACCAAAAATTTGCAGCACTCCTGGTGATCAGGTTCAACCCTCATTATCACCTGAGTAGAAAACTGGGGTTTATTCTCAGCCAAAGGGGTAGAATCGATCCCCAGTAAAGGAATAGACTTCTGTAGGGGTATCAAGGGAAACCCACAACGTTTAGCAAAATCATAATCCATCAGGTTAATAGCTGCTCCAGAATCAACGAAAGCCTGAGCAGAAAATGAGGACAGAGAGCATATCAGAGTGACAGTTAATAAAAACTTAGTCTGAACACTACCCAAGACAACTGAGCGTGCAAAACGTCTTCCCCGCTTAGGGCAGACTGATATAGCATGAGAGGCATCACCACAGTAGAAACATAACCTATTGCGCTTTCGAAACTCATGACGCTGTGCCCCAGACACCACTCCATCACACTGCATGGGCTCAGCAGCTGGCTCACAAGGCAACACCACTCCACGCATACTTCTCCGCTCACGCAAACGTCTGTCAATTTGAATCGCTAATGACATAGAATCATTGAGACCAGAGGGGACAGGGAATCCCACCATAACATCCTTTACATTATCCGACAGACCCTTCCGGAAAAGGGCCGCCAAAGCGTCGTCATTCCACTTGGTCAGGACTGCCCACCTACGGAATCTCTGACAGTATAACTCAGCGTCATCAAGCCCCTGATTTAATGCCAACAAGGCTTTTTCAGCTTGATCAGTGACATTAGGCTCATCGTACAATAACCCCAAAGCCTGAAAAAATGCATCAACATCACTCAAAACAGGATCCCCAGGTATCAGGGAAAAAGACCAATCCTGAGGATCGCCGCGCAGGAGAGAGATGATAATTTGAACCTGCTGCGCTGCGTTTCCTGAGGACTTAGATTTTAAGGCAAGAAACAATTTACAATTATTTTTGAAATTCTGAAACTTAGCTCGATCCCCCAAAAACAAATCTGGCATGGGGATCCTAGGTTCCACAACAGGCAACCTAGCAAGATATGCAGCAATACTCTGAACCTCAGTGGCAAGCTGATCCACACGGCCAGACAACTGTGCAAACTCCATTGGGAGAAAAGATCCTCCCCAGCACCCAGAGATACAGAGGGAAAAAAAAAAAAAAATGCAACAAACAGAAAAATATCTCTGACAACTTTTCTTCCTTCAAAATATTTTTTCCCTTCTGTGAGTACCATACAATTTTTATGGCCGGTGATACTGTTATGTTACGGTAGCTGAGGAGTGCAGGAAAAAAAAGGAAATACACCAGAGCAGTTGGAATCTATGAGATTGCAGTACCCTGACTAACCACCGCAACTAGAGGCAGCCGTGGAGCGTTCCTACGTTGGTCCTAGACGCCTCGTCACAGCCTGAGAAACTAACTACACCTAAAGATAGAAATAGGAAAGCTATCTGCCCCGGAGCAGAACCCCAAAGATAATAGAAAGCCCCCAAACATGTAATGGCGGTTAGACAAGAGGAAATACCGACACAGAAAGAAAACAGTATGAGAAAACGCTGGGGCCCAAATTATCTAAATAGAAAAGGATAGGAAGGGTACTTACTGCAATCTCAGAAAACCCTGAAAAAACACCAACTCTACTAATTTCAAAATAACCTGAGATCACACGACCTCTACCACCTAAATTAGTTCTCTGGTGTAACAAAAACAAAACAGCAGCCACTGAAAAAAAACTGGAAAAAGCAAAAGTACAAAACACAGTGGCTGGACTAAACTGAGAGGGCAAAAGCCCCCGGAGGGGACCCTGAAGGCCCCCACAGAAGTGCAGGACAAAATGCAAAAATATAGCAAAAACACAAAATAAGAAATTGTCTTATCTGATAGCAGGAGATGCAGACACGACACAGCAGGCTACAAGGGAAACTGGAAAGAAGGATTCAGACCAGAACAATTGATCACCGGCAACCCTGATGGGAAAATGACTCCCTTACATAAGACCAATCAGTAACACCTGATTCCCAGTCCTCACAATCCTCACTAGTACCGCTTGTAACCACCAGAGGGAGCCTCTGCTCAGAACCCATCTCAAACCCATTCACAACACGAGCCATTTTGCTGGCAACCTATGTGTCATCAGGGGAATGTGCTACAAAATCCTTTGAAACCCAGGCATGGTTCATTTGAATGCAGGTGAGATCACCAATATTTTGGGTCGACAGTCGGGTCCTTCTTTCTGTCAGGATTGATCCAGCAGCACTGAAGACTCTTTCTGATTGCACACTACCAGCAGGGCAAGCGAGCTCCTGTAAGGCATATTGTGCCAATTCAGGCCAGGTGTCCTGTTTACAGGCCCAGTAGTCAAAGGGGAATGAACTGTGAGGGAGAACATCGATAGGGGAGCAGAGGTAATTTTGAACCATAGTTAACAACTGCTGTCTCCTGTCTGTTGCAAATTGATTCAGTATTAACAGTCGTATGAGCGGTACTCGAGAAATCAGTCCACAACATGGTCATGAAAAACGTGTCTCCAATGCCACTTCGGCTGTGTGCACCATGAACACCTCTTCCATATTGCCCAGTACGGCTCGTGGTAGAACTTGCACCGCTGCTGTGTGCTGGGAATGCCTCTAACGGTTTACCAGAGTTGCTTGTTTGTTCGCCAATATTAGCTCTAGCTTCTCCTGTGGCATGATGTTCTGTAATTTGCCTTTATAGCGTGGATCGAGGATGCTGGCCAACCAGTAGTCGTCATCCTTCATTATTTTGGCAATGCGGGGGTCCCTTTTTAGGATCTGCAAGACATAATCACACATGTGGGTCAATGTTCCATGTGTCAATGATGCACTGCCAGTGGTGGGTGAAGGGGCACTTTCTGCCAAATCCACATCTCTCCAGTCACGCACAAACCCTGTACCTGATCTTGGCAAGCCAACATTTTCTCTTGCCCCCTGAGAAGCATCTTCCTCCCCAAAATAATCATCCTCCTCATCCTCCTCCTGTTCTTCTTCCTCCACATAGTCCAGGACAGTTCCCTGAGCAGACAATGCCTGACTGTCATCAAGGCTTCCCTCCTCCTCCTCCTCCTCCACTGCAGATGCCTGATCCTTAGTGTGCGTCAAAGTTTGCATGAGCAGATGCATAAGTGGGATGCTCATGCTTATGATGGCATCGTCTGCGCTTTCCAGCCGTGTGCAATCCTCAAACTTTACAGAGGTCTTTCAGCTTTGACCACTGCACACCCGACAACTCCATGTCTGCCCTCAAACTGCCTGCCCTTGTATCCTCCCACAAATGCATTACAACCTGCCTCTGTTCGCACAGCCTCTCAACCATGTGCATGGTGGAGTTCCACCTTGTTGCAACGTCTATGATTAGGCGGTGCTTGGGGAGGTGGAGCGATCGCTGCAGCCTCTGCATACGACTGGAGTCTACGGGCGAGCGACGGATGCACGAGCACAGTCTTCGCACCTTATGTAGCAGGGCTGGTAACTTCGAATAATTATTTATGAAGCACTGCACCACCAGGTTCAAGGTGTGAGCCAGGCAAGGTATGTGTCTGAGTTTTGCCAGGGCTATGGCCGCCTCAAAATTACGTCCGTTATCACTGACTACCTTGCCTGGCTCAAGATGTAGACTGCCCTGCCATGACTCAGTTTCTTGCTGCAAGTAGTCGGCCAGTACCTCCGCGGTGTGTCTGTTGTCGCCCAAAGATATCATCTTTAAACAGCCTGCTGACGCTTACCACTAGCTGTTCGATAGTGGGACACCTCGTGTGCAACACTAGCAGCTGCGGATGGAGTGCTTGTGCGACTGCGCTCTGTCGACGAGATTTCGCTTCTGGAAGAGGAGGAGGGTCGAACACCTGCAGCCAACTGTTGCCTATACCGTGGGCTAGGCAGCATTGTCCCAACGCCGCTGTCCCCTGTTGACCCTCCACCACATTCACCCAGTGCGCAGTGATGGACACGTAACAGCCCTGGCCATGCCTACTGGCCCATGAATCTGTTGTGAGGTGCACCTTTCCACTCACTGATTGTTTTAGTGCATGGCAATGCGGTCTTTCACATGCAGATGGAGGGCAGGGATGGCTTTTCTAGAAAAGAAATGCCGACTGGGTGGGACAAAGCGTAGGACAGCGTAGGCCATGAGCTCTCGGAACGCTGCGCTTTCAACCAAATGGAAGGGCATCATCTCTATTGAGATCAGTTTGGCAAGGTAGACATTCAAAGCCAAGTGCAAGTGCATGGTGTTTACATGTCTAAGCATGCAACTGGTATTCAATTGTCCTAGATTTTCCCCTCGGCTAAAGGTCCTTCCGCACTTCTTACAGATAACCTTTGCCTCATCAATAGTATTTTGGTCAAAAAAGTGTCACACTGCACTCTTCCTGCTATGGGAAAAATTTACAGGGCTTGCACGCTGTGCTAATTTGACCGTCTGGCCTAGCTGTCCTGCAAATCTTTTTGTTTTTTTTAACACGTTTTTGGACAGCTACGGGCCTGCCAGAAAACCGCAGCTGCGATGTCGATGCCTGCTGCGGATCCTCCTCCTCTTCTGAGCTATTGCCAGCGGCACCCTCTTCCCCCAATGGATGCCAATCCGGGTCAATAACTGGGTCATCCATCACCTCCTCTTCAATTTCATCTGCACCTTCCTCTGTGTCAACGTGTACAGTCATGGCCAAAAGTTTTGAGAATGACACAAATATTATATTTTCACATGATCTGCTGCCCTCTGGTTTTTATGTGTGTTTGACAAATGTTTTTATCACAGACAGAAATATAATTGCAAACATATGAGTAACAAAAGCTTATATTGACAGTTAGAATGAGTTAATGCAGCAAGTCAATATTTGCAGTGTTGACCCTTTTTCTTCAGGACCTCTGCAATTCTCCCTGGCATGCTCTCAATCAACTTCTGGACCAAATCCTGACTGATAGCAGTCCATTCTTGCACAATCAATGCTTTCATTTTGTCAGAATTTTTAGGTTTTTGTTTGTCCACCCGTCTCTTGATGATTGACCACAAGTTCTCAATGGGATTAAGATCTGGGGAGTTTCCAGGCCATGGACCCAAAATCTCTATGTTTTGTTCCCTGAGCCATTTAGTTATCACCTTTGGCAAGGTGCTCCATCATGCTGGAAAAGGCATTGTTGATCGCCAAACTGCTCTTGGAGGGTTGGGAGAAGTTGCTCTTGGAGGACATTCTGGTACCATTCTTTATTCATGGCTGTGTTTTTAGGCAAGACTGTGAGAGAGCCGATTCCCTTGGCTGAGAAGCAACCCCACACATGAATGGTTTCAGGATGCTTAACAGTTGGCATGAGACAAGACTGGTGGTAGCGCTCACCTTGTCTTCTCCGAATGTGTAATACTATTGTAGGAACTCGAGGATTCTGATAGCGTGGGGCAATGAACAATCAGAGACGGGTTTCTTTGAATGCAAATAATGTATTTGTGAAACAGCAAAACCCCAAAAACAATATTCAAACAACCCGTAGTGACATGCAATGAGTCCATATATATATACACAAGTCCAGTTATATGAATCCGGATATATAAGTCCTTGAACCTCTATAGCGAGGGTGGTAAAGTTCTTACGACGAAGTCCTCACACAAATGTGACCACAAGGTAAGTCTGATGCACAGATTACGTGGCTGGATTTACACACTGCTGGTGTGTGAAGAGTCAGATCCAGGTATGCAGAAAACACAGGGAGGTCCAGGAACAAGTTAATCTCAGTTGTGGCTTAATTCAGTGAAGTCCAACAACAAGTTCATAAGTCAGTAAGGTTCCAGTAATAGTTCCAACAGCTCTCACCAGAGGTAATGCACAAAGGGTTAAACAGCAACAGTTCAGAAACACAGTTCTCATCAGATGGAGTGAACCAAAGGTTAAATTCCCAAGTCAACAGTTTAGTGACAACACAGTATGTGCAACTTACATATGCAGAGAATGTCCAGAGCCATGGGTAGAAACTGCTGTGGCAGAGAAACACCTGAAGATAACCTGGTTATGCACTTCCCTGGTAAATACACAACGATCTGTGAGGAACAAGCAGCTGGGTTGCAGGGAAACAGAAGCAGAATATTCCAGCAGTGAAGCCAGCACCTGAGCCGGGTTTTAAACAAACGAACAGGAAGTAGGGCACAGAAAACAGCAAACTCCATCTTAACAAAGGGCAAAATCATTGACAAAGTTACCTAGAAAACCCGGAATACTGACATTACTCCCCCCCTAAAGACGGCCTCCGGACGGTCCTGGACCAGGCCTGTCCGGGTATCTCCGATGAAACTGAGCAATCTTCAGAGGCGCATTGATGTTACTTACTGGTTCCCAAGAATCATTTTCAGGAGAGTAACCTTGCCATCTAACTAGATACTGAAGCCGGTTTCTATGAAGTCTCGAATTAACAATCTCCTGTACCACGAATTGTTCTTCGCCATCAACCAACACTGGTGGGGGGGGAGGTACGATACGTCCCTGAAATGTGTTAGGAGAGACTGGTTTTAATAAGGAAACATGAAATACTGGGTGTACCTTTAAAGTCCGTGGTAGCTTCAACCGACAGGCAACAGAGCTCACAATCCCCGTGATCTTGAATGGACCGATGAATTTCTGTCCCAGTTTCTGCGAAGGAACACCCAATTTTAGATTCTTGGTGGACAACCAAACTGAGTCTCCTACCTTATACATAGGTGCTGGTTTCCGGAATCTATCGGCCGACTTTTTGTAACGCTCCTGTGCTGTGGTCAGGGAGTCCTTCAAAACTTCAAGATTACGTTGCAACGCCGTCACTCTGTCTTCAACCGCTGGTACCGAAATCGTAACCGGAGACCTAGGCAAAATATTTGGATGATAACCCAAGTTGGCAAAAAAAGGCGTTACCTTCGTGGAACTGCTTTGGGAGTTGTTGTACGAAAATTCCGCTAGAGGAAGTAGCTTCAGCCAATCGTCCTGCAAATGACTGACGTAACAGCGTAGATATTGCTCCAAAGTTTGATTTGTCCGTTCGGTCTGCCCGTTGGTCTGAGGATGGTATGCAGAAGACAAACAAACATTAATGTGGAGCGCAGAACAAAATCCTTTCCAAAATCTAGAGGTAAATTGTATTCCCCGGTCAGAAATGATGTCATCTGGTACCCCATGCAGCCGGAAAATGTTCTGGATAACTAGATCTACTGTCTCTGTAGCTGAGGGAAGACCAGCGCACGGAATGAAATGAGCAGCTTTCGTTAAACGATCTACTACCACCAAAATAGTATTTTTACCACCAGAGGTGGGTAACTCCACAATAAAGTCCATCGAAATAGACCCCCAAGGGCGAGACGGTACAGGTAGCGGTTTAAGAAGACCAGTAGGTGAAACACGAGGAACCTTGTACCGGGCACAAACTTCACAAGAGCGGACATAGTCATTCACATCCTTCAAGCAGGTAGGCCACCAAAAAAAACGAGTTAACAATTCCTGCGTCTTCTGTACCCC
>JARQOD010000009.1:155197653-155349826 GCA_033576555.1 Oophaga sylvatica
GAATTCAACAGTAAGAAGTCAAAGGATGGGATTAAGGTAATTAATTTATCTACCCACATACTTACTGAGGATCAGGAGAGTATTTTATCTAAAGGTCTGACTTTCTCTCCTTCAATTGAATTAGATCCATTCACGGTCATAAAAGATCTCCACCTTTTTGCAAGGAAGTTGGTGTTAAGGAGGTTACATGCTGGGGGAGAAGTTGATGTGGGCTTTCCTTCCTCAGAGGAACAACAAGCACTTGGCGTTTTGGAGTCCCTATTGGAGGAAAATATCTCCATAGTAAGTGGTGATGCTGATGATGTCCTTCCGTTAGCAATGTAGATGAGGATGCTTCTGCTGTTAATAGGGAATTCCCAACTAAGATTCTGGGTACTTCCAAGAAATTTCCGGCACTATCTATGGTACCTGCGGTGGATACCTTTACTAAAATGGTATCGTTGGATGTTGAGAGGTTGATGAAAACCAAAAATAGGGCATTTAAAAATCTTAGTGGTGTTGAATGGGAGGCATTGCAGCAGTTGAAAACTTGGGATGATGTTGTCTTCAAAATGGCGGACAAAGGGGGAAATATCGTAGTGTGGCCAAATGCTATGTATGAGATGCAAGCCTATAAAATCTTGAATAATTCTATTGAGTATAAATCACTAACGTTTAATCCCATGAGTAAATACAAAGCAGAATTGATTCTTATCTTGCTTAGGGCCTATGAAGACGGCATCATCCCTAAAAGACTGCTGGAAATTTATGAGAAATTAAACCCTAGATTGGCTACTTTTTATTTGATACCAAAGATCCATAAAGATCCCTCTAATCCTCCGGGAAGGCCCATTATATCGGCCAATGAGGGACTTTGTGAGATCATTTGTGATCTAATTGAATACTTTTTGAAGCCCTTAGTGATGCAATTACCTTCCTTTATTAAGGATACCACCGCAGCATTAGGTCATCTTGAAAACATTCAGTTGACTGACGACATGGTGCTTGTGACAGCGGATGTGGAAGCCTTATATTCTTCAATTAATCATGTTGATGGATTGAAGGCAGTAGCAAGATATCTACAACATAGCAACCTGACTAAGGAAATGACATCTTTCATCCTCACCCTATTGGAATTCGTGCTAACGCATAACGTCTTTATTTTCAAAGAAAAAATCTACTTACAACAAAGAGGCACCGCCATGGGTGCCTCATGTGCACCCTCCTACGCCAACCTTTTTATGGGGGCGTGGGAGTGGTCTGTCTTTCAGGGTGAAGAAATTGGTGGAGTTGAACGGGTCCATAACTGGATCCGTTATATAGACGACATTCTGTTTATCTGGGAGGGTCCAGTTGTGGACCTCGAAATTTTCATCAACCAATTAAATAACAACAACCAGAATATCAAGTTAACATATAAATTTGGTCGCCAAATTGATTTTTTGGATTTGTCGATTTCAGCTCTTCCTAATGGTCGGTTATCTACTACCATCTACCGGAAGCCCACATCAACCAACTCCTTTTTGCACGCCACATCAGCACATCCTAGGTCCACTATCCAAGGTATACCCATTGGTCAATTCATCAGAGCAAAAAGGATATGTTCTGAGGATTCTTTATTTGAGGAACAATCAAAAATTTTGAGAAAGCGTTTTCAGGAAAGAGGATATGGTCATCGTTCTATTCAAAGAGGATATGCCAAAACGAGGAATACTCCTAGAAACCAGCTACTACATAAAAATCAACCAGTGGCACCGTCAACAGATGGTGACCAACAGGTAAGATTCATTACGAACTATAATAGTAGGTGGACAGATCTCAGAAAGATTGTAGAAAAAAACTGGAGTATTTTGTTTACGGATTCTGTCTTGAAGAAATGCCTCCCTAGTTTACCATCATTTGTGGCAAAACGTGCTCCTAATTTACGAGATATCTTGGTACATAGTTTCTATGACCCCAAAAGTAGAACTAAAAAGGGAAAGCAATTGGAAAGAAAAGGTTTTTTCCCTTGTGGGTTTTGTAAGGGATGTGGGAATATGAAAAAAAGCACTACTTTTTCCAATTTTGATAATTCCAGAGAGTTTTCCATAAGAGCACATATCACATGTTCATCAAAAGGGGTGGTCTATTGTGCAGAATGTCCTTGTGGCTAGAAATATATCGGTATGACAAGTAGGGAATTAAAAATTAGAGTGCGTGAACACTGTCTTGACATTGAGAAGGCGAAGACAGTTAATGAGGTCATGTCCTTAAAAACCTTGCCAAGGCACTTCAAGAAATATCACCAGAGTAATTCCAGACTTCTGGTATTTAAGGGAATAGATATGGTGGAATTAGGTCCAAGAGGGGGAGATCTGGCAAAAAGTTTTGCCAAAAAGGAATGCCAGTGGATCTTCAGGCTGGGTACTCTCTTCCCTCAGGGTCTTAATGAGAGTTTTGGGTTCAGCGCTTATTTGTAACTAACCATGAGACCTTTTAGGAGTAGGGGGGTTTTGCATTTTAATATGTTGTTAATCTTTTTAGGTTTGTTATATTAGTATGTCTTATTAATTATTGTTTAATATGTTCTTAGTTCATTTTTGTCCGGTTGATTGATTGGCCTTTATCTGATGACCGAGGATACCTTCCCCTTGATGTGCCCTTTGAAGAATCTGAAGAGGGAAGATGATTCTACAACCAACAAATCTCTTATATGTTCTTTGTTAGTAGTCACTATATTATGTATATTCATTATCATCACTCATTATTAGTATTAATGTTAGCATTATTAAAAAAAAATTTCATATGCACAATTATATAAATTGATAATTTAGGTGTCATATTTTATTATAATATACTAATTTAATAATTATTATTAATTTACCATATGGTTGTTTTATTATATATATGTCACAATTCCCCATTTATTTTCACATTTATTTATTTTCATTTTATTTCATTTAATGAATTTTGGTTGTTTAGAATTTTTTATTAATGGCTTCAGGTTCCCTGACTTTTGAGGAAGGTGCGCGTGCGGGTCATGTGGGCTGCTGAGGGTAGTCTAGCGGTCAAAACGTGCTGGTGATGTGCATATTCCCTGATAGGACTTGCCATCCTTGATATGTGATCCGCTCTGCGTCCCTCAAATTTAATTAGCAGTTACCATATGACATTGCATGCGCCGCTATAATATATCCTCATAATGACAGGATCTTCCCCAAAACTCCGTTAAATATACAGGCGTTCTCATGATGAAAATACTTTTTTAAATGCAGCTATTTGTTTTTATTATAAAGAGTGTGAATCATGACGCATGCGCAGTAAGGTATTACTGGTTAATCTTAGAAGGACCTTCGGGACACATGATTGAATTCATTCATTCCATTCCGAAACGCGCTTCGGGGCAGAGGGACGTTCAGGTGGTTTCCCAGCAGAGCTATTGGTAGGTTAACTGACCACCATTGATTGTATTTTAGTATGTTTGGTTGCCCGTTAGGGGTCCTTGGAATGTGTTTTGAGGTATGACCGTTTATATAACAACTTACTACATTGCATTATTGGTATCTCCCTAAATCGGTAGTACCAGGTTTTTTGGTAGTTAAATCCATTATATACTATATACCGTAGGCGACTCTAACATGCCAATCTAGGGATTGACCATTGGGTATACCTTATACTATTTGGCACATAGCTTTATCTGCTGTGGTTCAAATCTTCCACCATGATTTCATGTCCCTCTTTTGTTTGTGCTTTTGTACCTTGAATAATTTTGTGTATTCTCACGTTGTACTTATTGTTAATAAAGATATTTTGTATTTTTTTATACCATTTTGTGGGGTCCTTTTACTTTGATCACCACTAATGTGTTAAATATGTACCATTCTACAAAACTTTGAGGAGTCCACCAAGATAGTGAGCGGCGATGACGCCATAATTAGCGTCACCATCCCGCTTCTCTGTATTCTGAAAAGGTCTCTGCTCACAATGAAAGAAGATGTATTGCAGGAGGAGCAAGATGAGACAGAGCAAGAAACCATGCAGACTGATTACACACAGCCCAGCCTCATGTCATCCCACTGTGGTTTGGTTGACAATGAGGAAGAGGAGGAGGAGGAAGAACAGGAGCTTGTTTCATGCACTATAGACGGTACTACAAGCACAACTGTCATACCGTCTGTTCAGCGTGGATGGCCTGAGGACAGGAAGGAGGAGAAGGACAGCATGGTCAGTCGTCCTCTTGGTGAGGATACGAAAGTCTTGCCTATAGCAGTCTGGCATGCATGGCTGACTTTATGTTAGGCTGCCTTTCCCTCGCATTCTCAAAATTTTAGGTGACACACATTACTGTTTGGTGACACTTCTAGATCCATGCTACAAGGAGAATTTTCAATCTCTTCTTCCAGAGGCAGACAGGTGTACTAAAATGGTGCAGTACCAGAGGGCCCTTGTTGTGGAATTATTAAAAAAAAGTCCCATCTGAAAACACTGGCGGTAGAGGTCACAGTTCATTAGGCAACCAAGGAGTACAGGTGAGAGAGACACAATTACAATCCAGCAGAGGCAGGGCAACACTGTCAAAGTTCTGGGAGAGTTTTCTCAATCCCTCCCATTGCACTGGCCCTGAGGTGCGGGGTACTCTCACAAGGAGTGCAAAGTTTGGGAAGATGCTGAGGGAGTACCTTGCTGACTGTACCAATGTCCTGCATGATACCTCTGTGCCTTATAATTATTGGGTATCCAAGCTGGACGAATAATATGAATTGGCTCTCTACGCTTTAGAGGTCCTGGCCTGCCCTGCCACTAATGTTTTGTCAGAGCGGGTTTTTAGTGCCGCTGGTGGAATTATAACTGATAAGCACATCCTCCTGTCAACTGAAAATGCTGACAGGCTGACTCTTATAAAAATGAACAAGGGCTGGATTGGGCCAGACTTCTCTACACCACCGAATGATAACAGCGAAACATAACCTCAAATATATTTGGGAGGTGTATTCCTATGCAACTTGTCACACCCACACATGGGTATACACTTCCTGATTTTGGCTATTTGATGTTTTCCTCCTCCTTCTCCTCATCCTCATCATCCACCACCACTAGATCACCATGGTGATCATGGTAAGTGATGCAACAGCCACGTTACTATGTTAAAGGGTGTTTATGATGCCAGTAAAAAAAATGTTTACACAGTATGTTGATTTGTACCCCCCAGGGGGAAATGTTTGTCACCCCATACACTTAGTTTATGGGCATTACAAGTATGGGAGACCCGCTCCTTTAAATAGGAGGACATCCTCCACTTCTCTCCAGACACCACCACTAGATCACCAGGGTGAACGTGTTCCGTGATGCAACAGCCACATTATTGTTTTGAAGGGTGTTTATGATGCCCATAAAAAATGTTGACACAGCATGTACTCATGCATGAGCATGTACTCCCCAGGGGAAAATGTTTGGCAACCCATGCACTGTATGGGCATTACAAGTATAGGAGATCTGCTCCTTTAAACTGGGAAGACATTTTTTGGAAGCCATCCTCCACGACTCTTCTGACACCACCACTAGATCACCAGGGTGAACGTGTTCCGTGATGCAACAGCCACTTTAGTGTTTTCAAGCGTGTTTATGATTTTATGATGCCCGTAAAAAAAAGTTTACACAGTATGTTGATGTGTACTCCCCAGGGAGAAATATTTGTCAGCCCATACACTTAGTGTATGGGCATTACAAGTATAGGAGACCCGCTCCTTTAAAATGGGAAAAGATTTATAGAAGGACATCCTCCACATCTCTTCAGACACCACCACTAAATCACCAGGGTGAACGTGTTTCGTGATGCAACAGCCACACTATTGTTTTGAAGGGTGTTTATGATGCCCGAAACAAAAATGTTTACACAGTATGTTGATGTATACCCCCAGGGGGAAATGTTTGTCAGCCCATACACTTAGTGTATGGGCATTGCAAGTATAGGAGACCCATTCCTTTAAACTGGGAAAAGATTTATAGGAGGACATCCTCCACGTCTCTTCAGACACCACCACTAGATCACCAGGGTGAACTTATTCCGTGATGCAACAGCCACGTTAGTGTTTTCAAGGGTGTTTATGATGCCCGTAAATAAAATGTTTACACAGTATGCTGATGTGTACTCCAGGGGGAAATGTTTGTCAGCCCATACACTTAGTGTATGGGCATTACAAGTATAGGAGACCCGCTCCTTTCTAATGGGAATTTTTTTTATGAGGCCCTCCTCCACATTTTTTCCAAAGGGGGATTGGTGTGCGTGCAAATTTGGGGCAGGCCTAGCAATAAATGCATAGAATGCAAACAGTGTGAGAGTGCCAAATATCTAATAATGGGAACTTTAGTTTCATGTAGCCATCCAGGACGTCAGTTCAAAGGGTTATTGGGGTGCGTGTAACTTTGTGGCAGAGCAGGCCTTGCATTAAATGCATATACAAACTGTGTGACAGTGCTAAATAAATATTAATGGGAATTTTGGTTTCATGTTGCCATCCAGGACGTCTGTTTTTTGGGTTATTTGGGTGCATCCAAATTTGGAGCAGGCCTTGCATTCACTTCATGGTCAAACTTTATGGGAGTACCAAATTCATAATAATGGGAACTTTGGTTTCATGTGGCCATCCAGGATGTCTGTTCCAAGTGTTATTGGTGTGCGTGTAACTTTGTGGCAGAGCAGGCCTTTCATTAAATGCATAGGCAAACAATATGGCAGTAACAAATGAATACTAATGGGAACTTTTGTTTCATGTCACCATCCAGTATGTCGGTTCAAAGCGTTATTTGGGTGCGTGTAACTTTGGAGCAGGGCAGGCTTGCATAGTCTAACAGTATGGGAGTACCAAATTACTAATAATGGTAACAATGCTTTCAGGTGGCCAACCAAGATGTCTGTTCAAAGGGTTATTGGGGTGCATCCAAATTTGGGGCAGACCTTGCATTCAATGCATAGGCAATAACAGTATAGGAGACCCACTGTTTAATAATGGGAAAAACAAAGCATAGCTGGCTGATGGTTCTATCAGAATAGTGAGGACCAACTGCCGTCCCTTTAAGAATATTAAAGTGCGCCTGATGGCCCTCCCCCTTTATCAGTCCCTCATTCAAGAATGAAACAGGATGCGTCTGATGATGTGTCACACACCACATGGCCAGCTAAGGTTGTAAAATGTTAAAATGACATTTCCCCGTGAATGCATATGTCTTGGTTGAAAGCAATGCTAAAGTTGAAAAACATAGCCCAAATGGTGAAGGAATATTTTTTTGGGGGTTATTTATTTTGCCTTGCATACAAATCATTACCCTGGAAAGGATATTCCTCATCATATTTCCCAGGAAAATACATTTTGGTTTCGTTTTTGTATGTTTTATTGTGCGCCAGGTAAAGTGTTGTAAGACTTTGACAACATTGTTAATTCAGTGACCTTGGAGTCAGAAATGCTTCCAGTGGTCTTCCCCATGATTTTCCCATGTCATTTGAGCACTGTTCCCATAGATTTCCGACGTTTTGATACCCTAAAAAGTTCTCTGGGGGGGTTGCAGCAAAAAAGCTTGAGTTTCCCATACACTTACATTGGGCTCGTTGCTCGGGTCGAGCACCCTAGTATTCCAATTTGCTCGACACAAGCAACGAGCACCCGAGCATTTTAGTGGTTGCTCATCACTATACCCTATATGTTATCAAAAACTTCTGTTTGGACACATGACGGCTATTAAAAGAAAGAGCGCTATTTGTGTAGAATAGATTGTGAATGCCATGTCGCGTTTGAAGAGCCGCTGTCATGTGAAAATAGCAGAAGCTCCCCACAAGTGGTCCCATTTTGGAAACTAGAAAATTCAAGGAATTTATCTAGTGGTGTATTGAGTATTTTTAACCTACAAGTGATTCACAAAACTTTATAACATTTAGATGGAAAAAAAATTTTTGTTTGCACATTAAAATATTGCTTTAGCACCAAATATGTTATGGGAGAAATTGGATCCCATAATTTGTTATGAAATGTCTCCTGAATGTGGCAGTACCCCATACATGATTATACACTACTGTGGTGTGCAGGGGTCAAATCGTAAATAGTGGTAAAAACCATAATTTTTGTATTTCCTGCATATTTGTCCACTGGACACCAGAATTTATTGTGTGATTTCCCCCCAAACATGGTGGTGCCCCATTTGTTGTCAGAAGTTACTTTTAGACGACATGTCAAAGCTAAAAAGGAAGGAACGTTATTTGGCTTTTGGAGCACAGATTTTGCTAGAATAGTTTGCGGGCGACATTTATGGATCCCCGAAGGTTCCAGAGGTTCCTGAACAGGAGAAAAAACAAAATTGACCCAATTGTAGCAATTGCACCCCTCTATTAATTTATTTACAGCTGCAGTGACTATTTTGTAACATCCATGCCAGGCTTTTTTTCTAGAAATAGTAAATATGCTAGTTTAGTGCCCATACATTGTGCCCCCATACAGTGTAGCGCCCGCATATATTGTAGCGCCCCATACATTGTGCCAAGGTTGTGCTCCTGGTGATACACACCCTGAAAAATGTTAAGTGCTCTCTCCCTGCTACAACAATGGCAAACATGTTGCCACTTACTGCAGATTAGGCACAGTGGGGCTCAGAAGGAGGGGGGAATTTAGATTTGGGAGCTCAGATTTCACAAGATTATTTTTGTGGGGGCGAGAGCCATGTCACTTTTCTAGAGTCTTTATTCTACCAGTAACGTGGGAACCCCTATAGTTCCAGTGACAAATGATGGACCTGAGTGGGGGCTGATTTTGTGTGGGATAAATTAAGGGTTTTATTGGTAACATTTTGGGGTACATAATATTTTTTTGACACATCCAGAGTAATACTGGATCGCAGTCTTGTGTTCTACACAGAGCACTTATGTCAGGGTTTCAGTGTAAATCCCACAAAAATGCGATTCAGACAGAACACCCAGGGAACCACCCACCATGAGGCAGATGGAGACACTTAGCTGTGCAAAGTGATCCTACTTTTTCTTATACCACTATCTGATGATCAGATTGACTCTGGATCTCTGCTGCAGCTTTCAAGGCTACCAAGCACATATTAAACGTTGAGGCAAGTTTCCCTCTTTTTTTTTATTTGGAGACACTCAGTACTCTTTTTGGTGTCTGCTCCAGTGGTATTCATCTTTTTCGTCATGCACACAACTGTGAGCGTCCACACTTGTGCCCCAAAAAAGCCTAAAATGGTGGGACACCGTTGGAATGGAGACCAGTCCAAAGTGACTCCATCTGCCTCAAAAGTGAGTGGTTCTGTCTGAAGTTTTGTCTGAATCGCGGTTTTGGGGTGTTTACACGGAAATTCTGCGGAAAGTGCTGAGTAAATGTGACCCAAGCCTTGTTCCGATTTTTTAGAGGTAGAATGAACAAATAGACAGCAGTACAAGAGTAGTTCTTATTTTTATTTTTGCGCAGTTCAAGATACGGTATAAGTGATAAGGCGGATTTATTCTTTGGGAGGGTATGATCACAGCGATACTACATTTATGTCATTTTTTTAGGTTTTGCTGCTATTACACACTAAAAATGTTTAATGAAAAGTGTTTTTTATCGTCGCGATATTCTGAGACCTGTATGACGGCTTAGTTTTTGCGGGACGAGTTGCTGAAAAACCAGCAATTCAGTTATTGCTTTTATTCTTTAGTTTTTGTGCCATTCAACATGCGACAGATTTGTTTGTCAGGTTGGTATGATTACAGCGATACCAGACTTATATTTTTTTATGCTCTGTTCTTTTTACACACTAAAAACTATATATTTTACACAATGAATTTGTTTTTGCACAGTCATATTCTGAGAGCTGTAACTTTTTTACTTTTTGCTGAATTAGTCATATTAGGGCTTGTTTTTGTGAGATGGTTTGGCGTTTTCATTTATACAATTTTTTTTCCATACAACTTTTTGATTTCAAAAAGTATAATTGAAGTTTAATAAAAGGTGTTTTTTTCTCTAACAGGTAGGGTTGGGGGCAAATATACAGCATAATAAAGCTTTTTTTTCAAACTACATATTAAAAGCAGGGGTGGGCACAAGCAGAAGAAGGCCTCTATGCAAGAACATTATATGGGTCCTTTGAGTCCAATAGCTCCAATGGTATTTTGCCCTCTGATTACAAGTCACAATGTACTGTATTCCATGACTCTCATCTGTCTTCTTGCTTCCTATTCCAGCAGTGATGATGTAGTATTGCTTCAGCCAAATAGTGGTGTTGGGGTGAACAAAGCTTCACATGCCATCTCCACCTGATAATTGGTGAGACACCAGGGCAGTACTACAGAGGTGCAGCACTATAATAATAGTGGTGACTATTATTTTTACATGTTGGGCTTTAATTTAAAAAAATAAAGAAAGAGGTTTGTAACTTCCATTGGACTGAAGCTACACCAAGGTATTGACCATTAGACTAGTGTTGCCTAGCCAAAGATCTCAGTATGACAATTTTACATCTTAAGAACCAATCTATATGTAATTGTGTTGCAACTGTCATGCCACAGAGACCATGATGCACAAATGGCGTAATTAGTATGTGCCTCTCCAGTACATTAACGTGATTGGTCCTAATGAAGAACTAGTAAACTTTGAAAAGCGTTGACATTAAGCCACATTACTTGGATTCCTGTCTTCTCATTATCTTTCGACGGCAGCACAGGTTAACTCATTTGTTTCGTCTTTTTTTTTTAATTTCTCCTTGTGGGTCTGCATCAGGCTTAAGCCTCTTCAATGGTTGTATGAACACAACCTGACCAGTTGAACGTGATTGTGCAATTGTATTTATACATTTTACCCAGATAAGACCTTATTGTGCTTTTTTGTCACTCTCTAATTTTATAATTCTGCACCACAGGATTGGTGGGCCCATTCAGAGGTCTCTCTCCTCTCACCCCACCTCCATGTGCTGAACTCCCACAAAGTATATACTGTAGGTTTCCACTGAAGTTCTGCGAAACTATGAAATGAAATGTAAGGGCAGTTCTAAAATGTCATTTTGCTGCTACATTTATGTATAATTGATGACTGTAAATGTGTGTACATACAGTTTATGCACAAATATGCTTCAGATGAACATTAATAAAATGAAAATACATTTGGAAATAAATTATGTCCATCAATAGCAATGTTTTTATCTGCACTACTTTTTTTATTTAAAATATTCCATATATTTTGGCTGTAGAGAACAAAAGGTCAGAGATTAAATCTCACTTGTCACCTACCCTATTATTTATCAAGACAAATGGGTAACATAATGACTAGGTATTATTGTCAGTACAACCTTTTCTAGTCACTTCTTAAGGACACAATGTACTCTGTGTGTACAATCATTATGCAATTTGTATTTTTGATGATTGATATCTTCATTGAATAACTACAGTGCTGTCAGTCAATCCAGCCATGAACCTGAAACCTAAATATCTAAGAAACTAAAAGTGAGATTTTATTTTTCTTAAGAGAATATCTGTGTGTGCAGAAATATTATGCAACTAAATGAAAAATGGCAATTTTCCCATCTAACTTGTTTCTTTTCATCTGTTAAGGTGAGAATAATAACCAAACAACTCAAATATACAAATAAATTTTTCTGACATTTCCAAAAATATAATTGTCCAATATAGCCATTAGAATTGAGCGAAACGGGTCGGTCAATTTAAAAAAAGACAGACTTTTGCCATAATGTGAGGTAGCACACGTATTCGGCGACAGAGCACCAAAGTCGGTTTTCCCATAATGCTTCAAGGGCCTTTTCTCGGCCAATGAGCAAGGATGCAGACTGTGGGCAAAGCGATGACATGGGCAGCGGCCACCACCATCTTTGGGCATTGCAGTGATTGGCTTGCTTTGTGTGGTGTCACAGTGCCTATAAAAGCCCTCACCACCGACGCCATTTTACTTCTGCCGATCTTAGCGTAGGGAGAGGTTGCTGGCGCTTGTTCTCAGTAGGGAGAGCTTTAGGCAGAAAAACCACAATAATTCTGTGCTTGCGCTGATAGCAATTAGCTGTACACTTAGTGTGCAGTGACAGTGGAGGAATTTCTTTGGTGCAGCAGCGCTGGTTCTTAGGCTGGCTGCCAGTGAGAGAGGAGGAATTGCTTGTGTGGAGCAGCAGAGCTGACTATTAGGCTGCCTACCAGTGACAGAGGAGGAATTTCTAGTGTGCACCAGCAGAGCTGATTATTAGGCTGCCTGCTATCTGTATTGCTGTGTGTACCCTGCTGTGCAGACTGCTTTTTAACACAGCACCTACACAGCACTAATACTTTTATTTTTTTCTGCACAGTTACCGAGCGTTCATTTTTTCCCACACTGCAGAGCTGTACGCTCCTCACACTACCGTGTACCGGCTGGTATCACAGACAAATACATGCTGACTATCTGTGTGTGACTCCGGAAATACATACAGAGATTTCAATTTTCCCCAAAACCGTATGTTAGGGGACTGCGGAACGCACCTAATAGATATTAAGGATAGGTGCGTTCGCAGCCCGGGGTCCACCGTCAGGCAGAGCCTGCTGCTATTAAGATGGCGCAAATAGGCAGTATGGTCATCAAAAACTTGATTCATAGCTGCGGTGAAGGCTTCCAGGTCATTAAGGAGGTCATAGTCCTTTTCTACATAAGGTGAAGCCCAAGCAAGAGCTTCATCCGTCAGGAGAGTATTCTGTCAGGATCCCGTCTGGGTTGGAGCCGATGTTACTGCAAACACTGGGTTCGATTCCTGACACTACCACTGAGGTGGCAAGCATATCCTGGAAGATGTCATTTACAAAATCTTGGAAGACGGCTGGAGAATTACAGAGCCCGAAGGGCATCACCAGATATTCGTAATGCCCATCTCTGGTATTGAACGCCATCTTCCATTCGTCCCCCTCACGGATGTGGATCAGGTTATGGGCACCATGTAGATCCAGCTTAGTAAAAACCCTTGCTCCCCGAAGCCTATCAAAGAGCTCAGAGATTAGGGGCAATGGGTATTTGTTCTTAACGGTAATGGCGTCAAGACCCCTATAGTCTATACACGGTCGTAATTCTCCATTCTTCTTCTGCACGAAGAAAAAACCTGCCCCTGCTGGTGACACTGACTTCCTAATAAACCCTCTTGCCAGATTCTCCTGGATATATAGTGACATGGCCTCCGTCTCAGGTAGAGAAAGAGGATACACCCTTGCCCGAGGGGGCTCTGTGCCAGGCAAGAGGTCTATATGACAGTCATACGGGCGATGAGGCGGAAGAGTCTCTGCTGCCTTTTTGGAGAATAAGTCCGCGTTTGACCAATAAACCTTGGGGAGAGAGACAAGGTCTATGGGTATCTCCGTGGTGGAGACCTGAACGTCCTCCCTGAGACATCTGCCTCTACAGCAATTACCCCAAACTAATATTCTCCCAGAGGACCACTCAATATGGGAGAATGGTGGTGGAGCCAGGGTAATCCCAACAGAACCTCATCTATTCCCTCAGGAAGAACAAAAAAGGATATATTCTTCTGATGAGAAGGGGACATAGACAGCAGAAGAGGGACAGTCTGGTGGGTGACCTGTGAGGACAGGATTGCTCCATTCAAGACTCGCACCGACTCTGGCTCTGCGAGCATCACCAGAGGTATAGAATGGCGAGAGGCAAAGGAGGAGGACATAAAATTCCCCTCTGCCCCAGAGTCCACACAGAGCTTAGCGGAAGAGTGGATGAACCTAGGGAGATAAACCCTTTAAGGCTGGAGTCACACGGACGTAAAACTCGTGCGATAATCGCATCGCACTGCACGGACTGGCCTGACACCTCTCCTGACCTGAGCAAGACAGCGTGATGGATTACTATGCAGAGGTCAAGCTCAGGTCAGGAGATCTGACAGCCAGAACGAGTTTTACGATGCGATTCTCGCACGTGAAATACGGCAGTGTGTCTCTGCCCTAAGGAGCACTTTCTGAGCAAAAGCCGTCGCGTCTAATGACCCTGCTCCCATGGTCACTGAACACAACCGTTTACTCATCCCCTGGGGACATCGGTTGGCATAATGTCCAGGCTGCTAGCACACTCTACATACCATGGATACTCGAGTTGTCCGAGACTTAGGTTCCGCTCAAGAAGCCTCCATGGTCTCTTGGGGGTTGGATGCCCGAACGGGGAGTTTAAGAGGTTTGGCAAAGGTAGGAGCTAGCCGAAACCTCTGCCTACACTGGATCCGCTCCAACCTCCGCTCGCGAAAACAGAGGTCCATACGGGTAGATATGGAGATGAGTTTCTCCAGTGTGGCAGGAATCTCCCTGGTAGCCAAAGCATCCTTTACATGGTCTGCCAGTCCTCTCCAGTTCACCGGAATGAGAACTTTATCCGGCCACTCTAATTCAGAGGCCAAAGTCCGAAATTGGATTGAAAACTGGCTGACCATGGACAAGCCCTGTGATATTGCCAGCAGTTGGAGTGCCGTATCGTGTATGACCTGAGGTCCTAAAAAGACCTTTTTCAGAGCCTCCAAAAAATGAGGAGCACTCCACACCACACGATCGTCGCGCTCCCACAGCGACGTTGCCCATTCCAGTGCTCTGCCCGACAAAAGAGACACAATAAGGCCACTTGTGCCCGTTCCGTGGGAAAACGTGCTGCCAGAAGCTCAAGCTGTATAGAGCACTGACTCACGAATCCCCGACAATGTTTACTGTCACCAGAAAACTTGTCTGGAAGCGGGAAGTGAGATAAGGTCGGAGCAGAGGTAGCGGAGGACAAACTGGCTGCGGCTATGATAGCAGCCTGAACAGCGACTGCGGTAACATCCACAGCTGAGGTTGTGCGCTCAAGAGACGACAACCTACCCTCCAGCTGCTGGATGTACTGCTGTAGACGCTGGTCATCCGCCATTTTACTAGCCAGACCCTGGTGCTAGTATTATGTTAGGGGCCTGCGGAACGCACCTAATAAATATTAAGGATAGGTGCTTTCGCAGCCCGGGGTCCACCGTGCAGGCAGAGCCTGCTGCTAGTAAGATGGCGCAAATAGGCAGTATGAGCGAACTCTGTTATCCTGCAAAGCCGCAGATGTAAACGCCGTAGCACTATATGGCGGTATGGGTGAACTCTGTTAATCCACAGAATCGCTAACTAAAATGCTGTAGCGCATTATGGCGATATAAGCGGACTCTGTTAATTCACAGAGCCGCTGTGACAAAGACTGTGTCCTGTTAGACTCACAGGGAACACAGATGACTGCTAAGTGGTTTGCAGTCTGTGGTCATGCACTCAGAACACAAGCAATAATCTCCTCACCGGAGTAGCCGGTATTCTAATGGCGTTTTCAGCTGAGCCCTGAACACGTGCACACAATCTCCTCACCAGCGGTGCCTGTATTCTAGGGACTTATTTCAGCCAGAACAAACCACATGCATACATGACCACACTGGCACAAGCATGTAACAGATTTGATACTAGCGCGCCGCCGTGCGGTCATTCACACCTTTTATAGTAGCAGCTACAGGACCTTCCAGAAAAGGACCAATGGGAAAGCTGCTCCAGAACTAAAGCAGCCTCAGGACCTTCCTGGAGGACCAATGGGAGTCACTGCAGTACCCGACCATGTGACCCCTGATCTCCTATGAGAGATCTTACCCTGAGCATGCTCAGAAGGGAACACACAGGACTTAGTCCCAACTACGTCTGCTTGCCGCTGATCTGCACTGCACTGTTACAATGGCAGGACCTGGGGAGGCAGCAGTCATCCTCTGCACAGTATTAGACTGGGCGAGACGCTGGGACCGACTTCTCTGCTGAGCAGACTCCACTGTGGCCGGAGACGGATGGGGGACCGCAGCAGGGATGGCTCGAGATTCCGCTTGTGCAGCAGTGGGAACTCTATCCCTAACACCGGATACAGCTGGTATCTTCTGATACAGTACCGTTTTTCTCCCTACTGTATTGCGGTCAAATACATACTGAGAGAGCATGTGTGTGTTACTCCTCAAATATATATGGAAGATTTAAAATTGCCCCAACACTGTATACAGCTGTACGCTACTGATACAGTACACTTTTTCTGCTGTTCATATTCTGGTGTAATCCATATTGACCCTGTGAGCGTGTGTGTTACTCCTCAAATATACACTGAAATTTAAAATTACCCCAACACTGTATTCAGCTGTATGCTACTGATATAATACACTTTTTCTCCTATTCTGGTGTTATCCATACTGAGGCTGTGACCGTGTGTGTTACTCCTCAAATATATACTGAGATTGAAAATTACCCCAACACTGTAAACAGCTGTACGCTACTGATACAGTACACTTTTTCTCCTTTTCATATTCTGGTGTTATCCATACTGAGCCTGTGAGTGTGTGTGTTACTCCTGAAATATATACGGAGATTTAAAATTACCCCAGCACTGTATACAGCTGTACGCTACTGATGCAGTACACTTTTTCTGCTTTTCATATTCTGGTGTAATCCATACTGAGCCTGTGAGCGTTTGGGTTACTCCAGAAATACATATGGAGATTTAAAATTACCCCAGCACTGTATACAGCTGTACGCTACTGATACAGTACACTTTTCTGCTTTTCATATTCTGGTGCAATCCATATTGACCCTGTGAGCGTGTGTGTTACTCCTCAAATATATACGGAGAATTAAAATTACCCCAACAAGGTATACAGCTGTACGCTACTGATAAAGTACACTTTATCTCCTTTTCATATTCTGGTGTTATCTATACTGAGCCTGTGAGCTTGTGTGTTACTCCTGAAATATATACGGAGATTTAAAATTACCCCAACACTGTATACAGCTGTATGCTACTGATACAGTACACTTTTTCTCCTTTTTATATTCTGGTGTTATCCATACTGAGCCTGTGAGCGTGTGTGAAACTCCTCAAATACATAAGGAGATTTAACATTAACCCAACACTGTATACAGCTGTACGCTACTGATAAAGTACACTTTTTATGCTTTTCATATTCTGGTGTTATCCATACTGAGGCTGTGACCGTGTGTGTTACTCCTCAAATATATACGGAGATTGAAAATTATCCCAACACTGTAAACAGCTGTACGCTACTGATACAGTACACTTTTTCTCCTTTTCATATTCTGGTGTTATCCATACTGAGCCTGTGAGCGTGTGTGTTACTCCTGAAATACTGTATATACGGAGATTGAAAATTACCCCAACACTGTATATAGCTGTACGCTACTGATAAAGCACACTTTTTCTACTTTTCATATTCTGGTGTTTTCCATACTGAGCCTGTGACATTGTGTGTTACTCCTGAAATATATACGGAGATTTAAAATTATCCCAACAATATATACAGCTATACGCTACTGATAAAGTACACTTTTTCTCCTTTTCATATTCTGGTGTTATCCATACTGAGCCTGTGACATTGTGTGTTACTCCTGAAATATATACGGAGATTTAAAATTACATCAACATTGTATGCAGCTGTATGCTACTGATACAGTACACTTTTTATGCTTTTAATATTCTGGTGTTATCCATACTGAGGCTGTGACTGTGTGTGTTACTCATCAAATATACACAGAGAATTAAAATTACCCCAACAATATATACAGCTGTACGCTACTGATAAAGTACACTTTTTCTCCTTTTCATATTCTGGTGTTATCCATACTGAGCCTGTGAGCGTGTGTGAAACTCCTCAAATACATAAGGAGATTTAACATTAACCCAACACTGTATACAGCTGTACGCTACTGATAAAGTACACTTTTTATGCTTTTCATATTCTGGTGTTATCCATACTGAGGCTGTGACCGTGTGTGTTACTCTTCAAATATATACGGAGATTGAAAATTATCCCAACACTGTAAACAGCTGTACGCTACTGATACAGTACACTTTTTCTCCTTTTCATATTCTGGTGTTATCCATACTGAGCCTGTGAGCGTGTGTGTTACTCCTGAAATACTGTATATACGGAGATTGAAAATTACCCCAACACTGTATATAGCTGTACGCTACTGATAAAGCACACTTTTTCTACTTTTCATATTCTGGTGTTTTCCATACTGAGCCTGTGACATTGTGTGTTACTCCTGAAATATATACGGAGATTTAAAATTATCCCAACAATATATACAGCTATACGCTACTGATAAAGTACACTTTTTCTCCTTTTCATATTCTGGTGTTATCCATACTGAGCCTGTGACATTGTGTGTTACTCCTGAAATATATACGGAGATTTAAAATTACATCAACATTGTATGCAGCTGTATGCTACTGATACAGTACACTTTTTATGCTTTTAATATTCTGGTGTTATCCATACTGAGGCTGTGACTGTGTGTGTTACTCATCAAATATACACAGAGAATTAAAATTACCCCAACAATATATACAGCTGTACGCTACTGATAAAGTACACTTTTTCTCCTTTTCATATTCTGGTGTTATCCATACTGAGCCTGTGAGCGTGTGTGAAACTCCTCAAATACATAAGGAGATTTAACATTAACCCAACACTGTATACAGCTGTACGCTACTGATAAAGTACACTTTTTATGCTTTTCATATTCTGGTGTTATCCATACTGAGGCTGTGACCGTGTGTGTTACTCTTCAAATATATACGGAGATTGAAAATTATCCCAACACTGTAAACAGCTGTACGCTACTGATACAGTACACTTTTTCTCCTTTTCATATTCTGGTGTTATCCATACTGAGCCTGTGAGCGTGTGTGTTACTCCTGAAATACTGTATATACGGAGATTGAAAATTACCCCAACACTGTATATAGCTGTACGCTACTGATAAAGCACACTTTTTCTACTTTTCATATTCTGGTGTTTTCCATACTGAGCCTGTGACATTGTGTGTTACTCCTGAAATATATACGGAGATTTAAAATTATCCCAACAATATATACAGCTATACGCTACTGATAAAGTACACTTTTTCTCCTTTTCATATTCTGGTGTTATCCATACTGAGCCTGTGACATTGTGTGTTACTCCTGAAATATATACGGAGATTTAAAATTACATCAACATTGTATGCAGCTGTATGCTACTGATACAGTACACTTTTTATGCTTTTAATATTCTGGTGTTATCCATACTGAGGCTGTGACTGTGTGTGTTACTCATCAAATATACACAGAGAATTAAAATTACCCCAACAATATATACAGCTGTACGCTACTGATAAAGTACACTTTTTCTCCTTTTCATATTCTGGTGTTATCCATACTGAGTCTGTGACCGTGTGTGTTACTCCTGAAATATATACGGAGATTTAAAATTACCCCAACATTGTATACAGCTGTATGCTACTGATACAGTACACTTTTCTGCTTTTCATATTGTGGTGTAATCCATACTGAGCCTGTGAGCGTGTGTGTTACTCGAAAATATATACAGAGATTTAAAATGACCCCAACACTGTATACAGCTGTACTTTACTGATACAGTACACTTTTTATGCTTTTCATATTCTGGTCTACTCCATACTGAGCCTGTCAGCGTCTGTCTGTTACTCCAGAAATATATACGTAGATTAAAAATTACCCCAACACTGTATACAGCTGTACGTTAATGATACAGTACACTTTTTCTGCTTTTCATATTTTGGTGTAATCCATACTGAGCCTGTGAGCTTTTGTGTTACTCCGGAAATATATACGGAGATTTAAAATTACCCCAGCACTGTATACAGCTGTACGCTACTGATAGAGTTCACTTTTTCTGCTTTTCATATTCTGGTGTAATCCATACTGACCCTGTGAGCGTGTGTGTTACTCCACAAATATATACGGAGAATTAAAATTACCCCAACAAGGTATACAGCTGTACGCTACTGATAAAGTACACTTTTTCTCCTTTTCATATTCTAGTGTTATCCGTACTGAGCCTGTGACCGTGTGTGTTACTCCTGAAATATATACGGAGATTTAAAATTACCCCCAACACTGTATACAGCTGTACACTACTGATACAGTACACTTTTTATGCTTTTCATATTCTGGTGTTATCCATTTTGAGGCTGTGACCCTGTGTGTTACTCCTCAAATATATACGGAGATTGAAAATTAACCCAACACTGTATACAACTGTACGCTACTAATACAGTACACTTTTTTTCCTTTTCATGTTCTGGTGTTATCCATACTGAGCCTGTGAGCGTGTGTGTTACTACTGAAATACATACGGAAATTTAAAATTAACCCAGCACTGTATACAGCTGTACGCTACAGGTACAGTACACTTTTTCTCCTTTTCATATTCTGGTGTTATCCATACTGAGCCTGTGAGCGTGTGTGTTTACTCCTGAAATATATACGGAGATTGAAAATTACCCCAACACTGTATACAGCTGTAAGCTACTGATAAAGTACACGTTTTCTCCTTTTCATATTCTGGTGTTATCCATACTGAGCCTGTGGGCGTGTGTGTTACTCCTGAAATATACTGTATACGGAGATTTAAAATTAACCCAGCACTGTATACAGCTGTACGCTACTGATACAGTACACTTTTTATGCTTTTCATATTCTGGTGTTATCCACACATGTGACCATGTGTGTTACTCCTCAAATATATACGGAGATTTAAAATTAACCCAGCACTGTATACGGCTGTACGCTTCTGATACAGTACACTTTTTGGCTTTTTATATTCTAGTGTAATCCATACTGAGCCTGTGAGAGTCTGTGTCTGTTACTCCACAAATAGATACGGAAATTGAAATTTTTCACCTTCACCGTATACAGCTGTACACTTCTGATACAGAACCATATATCTGCTGTTATTTTGGGTCCATTTCCACAAACATGAGGAAGTAAGGTGGAAGAGGCCGTGGACGTGGTCGTGGACGTGGTCATGGTGGTGGTGGTGCATCTGCTGGTAGTGCCAAAAGCACAATAGCACCTAAGGCAGGAGGTGTTGAGCCTGCGTCATCGTCTGCCTCCAGAAGGCCTGGAAGGCTCCCTTTTCTGGGACTACGTAAACCGCTTTTAAAGCCAGAGCATCTGGAACAGGTTTCGGCTTACATTGCAGAAACAACCTCCAGCTCTATCTGCTCCTCTTCTGAAGTTTCAAAAGCTCCAAGCACTGAGTCGTCAGTGCAGGCTTCTGGTCAGGAACAACCCCTTTCCTTGTGTCCTTCACCCCCACCAAAAGTGAAGGATGCCGCAGGCCACACTTCAGATTACTCCATGGAGCTCTTTTCACATACCATGCCTGGGTTATCAAGTCAAATCCTGAATTCCCCAGTACAAGATGAATATGACATGGAGTGCACTGATGCACAGCCACTGCTAGATGATTGTGCTGATGCATTCAACCAGAGCACTACATTGCCCTCGCAGTGTACTGAGCCAGAATGTGACCCTGATGAAACTCAGGTGCCCCTTCCCGCATATTATACCACCTTACACGGTGACACAGAGGAAGGTGCAGATGATATTGAAGAGGAGGTGATGGATGACCCAGTTGTTGACCCGGATTGGCATACAGTGGGGGAAGAGGGTGCCGCTGGCAATAGCTCAGAAGAGGAGAAGGATCTGCAGCAGGTATCGACATCGCAGCTGGGGTTATCTGGCAGGCCCGTAGCAGTCCAAAAAGGTGTTAAAAAAACAAAAAGACTTGCAGGACAGCTTGGCCAGGTGGTCAAATTAGCACAGCGTGCAAGCCCTGAAAATTTATACCATAGTAGGAAGAGTCCAGTGTGGCACTTTTTTGACCAAAATCCTATTGATGAGGCAAAGGTTATCTGTAAGAAGAGCCGAAGGTCCTTTAGCCGAGGGAAAAATCTCAGAAATTTGAATACCAGTAGCATGCTTAGACATTTACTGAACATGCACTTGCGTGGACGGACTACAAAACCTCAGGTAGCACATGTGCACCGGCTCCGACTGAAGTTAGCCAGCAACTCTCCATCGCTTCCCCCACTGTAAGCCCACCGGTTGGCACACCACCAGCAAGAAATGTTGAGGTGTCGTCGCAAGGCCAAAGCAGTCAGGGAATCACAATGTTTTTGCAACGAAAGACTGCATCTAAGCCATCGCCACCACCACCATCACCATCACCAAACCCCTCTCAGTCCGTCATGTCCACCCATAGTTCCCCCATATGCAGTTCTCAAGTCCTGCTCACTCTACCAGACACTCTGAGTAGGACAAGAAAGTACCCATCCTCTCATCCACGTACACTGGGTTTGAACGCCTACATTGCCAAACTGATCTCATTAGAGATGATGCCCTTTCGTTTGGTTGAAAGCACAGCGTTCCGAGAGCTCATGGCCTACGCTGTCCCACGCTAAGACCTACCCAGTCGCCACTTTTTTTCTAGAAAAGCCATCCCTGCCCTCCACCTGCATGTGAAAGACAGCATTGTCCATGCACTCAAACAATCAGTGAGTGGAAAGGTGCACCTAACAACAGATGCATGGGTCAGTAGGCATGGCCAGGGCCGTTACGTGTCCATCACTGCACACTGGGTTAATGTGGTAGGTGCAGGGTCCACAGGAGACAGCGACGGTGGGACAGTGCTGCCTAGCTAACGGTATAGGCAACAGTTGGCTTTAGGCGTTTGACCCTCCTCCTCCAGAAGCGAAAGCTCGTCAACAGAGCACAGTCGCACGAGCACTCCATCCGCAACAGCCAGTGTTGCACACGAAGTGTCCCGCTATCGAACAGCTAGTGATAAGCGTCAGCAGGCTGTTTTAAAAATGATGTCTTTGGGCGACAACAGACACACCGCGGAGGTACTGACCGACTACTTGCAGCGAGAAACTGAGTCATGGCTGGGCAGTCTAAATCTTGAGCCAGGCAAGGTAGTCAGTGACAACGGCCGTAATTTTGTGGCGGTATAGTCCTGGCAAAACTCAGACACATACCTTTCCTGGCTCACACCTTGAAACTGGTGGTGCATTGCTTCTTAAATAATTATCCTGAGTTAACAGCCCTGCTCCATAAAGTGCGAAGACTGTGCTCGCACATCCGTCGCTTGCCCGTAGACGCCAGTCGCATGCAGAGGCTGCAGCGATCGCTCCACCTCCCTAAGCACCGCCTAATCATAGACGCTGCAACAAGGTGGAACTCCACCATGCACATGGTTGAGAGGCTGTGCGAACAGAGGCAGGCTGTAATGCATTTTTGGGAGGATACACGGGCAGGCAGTTTGAGGGCAGACATGGAGTTGTCAGGTGTGCAGTGGTCAAAGCTGAAAGACCTCTGTAAAGTCCTTCAGTGTTTTGAGGAATGCACACGGCTGGTAAGCGCAGACGACAGCATCATAAGCATGAGCATCCCACTTATGTGTCTGCTCATGCAAACTTTGACACACATTAAGGATCAGGCGTCTGCAGCGGAGGAGGAAGAGGAGGAAGAGGGAAGCCTTGATGACAGCCAGCCATTGTCTGCTCAGGGAACTGTCCTGGACGAGGTGGAGGAAGAAGAGGAAGAGGAGAAGGAGGAGGAGGGGGATGATTATTTTGGGGAGGAGGATGCTTCTCAAGTGGCAAGAGAAAATGTTGGCTTGCCAAGTTCAGTTCCAGGGTTTGTGTGAGACTGGAGGGATGTGATTTGGCAGAAAGTGCTCCTCCACTCAGCACTGGCAGTGCATCACTGACACCTGGAACATTGGCCCACATGTGTGATTATGCCTTGTGGATCCTAAAAAGGGACCCCCGCATTGCCAAAATGATAAAGTATGATGACTACTGGTTGGCCAGCATCCTCGATCCACGCTATAAAGGCAAATTACAGAACATAATGCCACAGGAGAACCTAGAGTTAATATTGGCCAACAAACAAGCAACTCTGGTAAACCATTTGTTAGAGGCATTCCCAGCAAACAGCAGCGGTGCAGGTTCTACCACGAGCCGTACTGGGCCAAATGGAAGAGGTGGTCGTGGTGCAAACAGCCGATGTGGCTTTGGAGATAGGGGTTTCATGACCATGTTGTGGACTGATTTCTCCAGGACAGCTCACACACCTTGTAATCAGGAATCTATAGCAACAGGCAGGAGACAGCAGTTGTCAACTATGATTGCATATTACTTCTCCTCCCCTATCAATGTTCTCCCTCACCGGTCATTCCCCTTTGACTACTGGGCCTGTAAACTGGACACCTGGCCTGAATTGGCACAATATGCCTTACAGGAGCTTGCTTGCCCTGCTGGTAGTGGGCTATCTGAAAGAGTCTTCAGTGCTGCAGGATCAATCCTGACAGAAAGAAGGACCAGTCTGTCGACGCAAAATGTTGATGATCTAACCTTCCTTAAAATGCACCATGCATGGGTTTCAAAGGATTTTGTCCCACCTTCCCCTGACGACACATAGGTTGCCAGAAAAATGGCTCGCTTTGTCCTCCTTTTCCTCGGACTTCTGAAATTCCTCCATTTGCAGCTACTTTACGTCCATTATACACCTCAACATATGCCAATCAGGGCTGCCCCCCCTCCTCCACCCCCAACTTTTTATATTCTGGTGTGATCCATACTGAGCCTGTGAGAGCCTGTGTCTGACTCTGGCAAAATATACGGAGATTTTACATTTCCCCAACCCTGTATACAGCTGTACTCTTCTAATACATTACCCTTTTTCTACTTTTTATATTGTGGTGTAATCAATACTGAGCCTGTGAGAGCCAGTGTCTGACTGTGGCAAAATATACAGAAATTTTCTATTTCCCCAACCCTGTATACAGCTGTCTGCTTGTAATACATTACCCTTTTTCCAGTTTTTATATTCTGGTGTGATCAATACTGAGCCTGTGAGAGCCAGTGTCTGACTCTGGCAAAATATACGGAGATTTACAATTTCCATAACCTTGTATACAGCTGTCTGATTGTAATCCATTACTCTTTTTCTAGTTTTTATATTCTGGTGTGATCAATACTGAGCCTGTGAGAGCCAGTGTGTGACTCTGGCAAAATATACAGAGATTTTCTATTTCCCCAACCCTGTATACAGCTGTCCGCTTGTAATCCATTACCCTTTTTCTAGTTTTTATATTCTGATGTGAACAATACTGAGCCTGTGAGAGCCAGTGTGTGACTCTGGCAAAATATACAGAGATTTTCTATTTCCTCAACCCTGTATACAGCTGTCCGCTTGTAATCCATTACCCTTTTTCTAGTTTTTATATTCGGGTGTGATCGAGATGAGTCGCACAACACCAGGGTTATGGGGTACTCGGCACCGAGCCCGTCGATGTCTATGGGGAATGTCACGGGTAGCGCAGCTCGGTCCGTTGCCCTGGGCGCTCACTGAAATGGGGATATTTACAGGGGAGATAAATGTTCATGTAGTTTGTCGTGACGCCACCTGTAGTATTTGGTCAGGGTGACCAGCGCTGCTGTGCAGGTCCTCTGGGAGGGATGGTGTTGTGCAGCTTGGTGTAAAGTCTTCTACAGGCAAGACTGGGTCCTCCCAGGGCAGGTAGATGAAAAGGTAAAGTAATGGTGCAGAGGGATGTAGCAGAGTGGAGTATGCGACGGAGTAATCAGACAGGAAACAGTTCTTATGCAGTTTCAAGGGTTTACTCACAGTCTGTTGATCACACAGATTCCAGCCGGGCACTGTGTCCTTCCAGTGAGTAGTCCAGAAACTCTCAGATAAATTGGTCACACTTCCAAAGACTCCCTTTTTATGTTCCTTTCCGGCGTTTTGTGCAATACTCCTTACTTCTCCCTGCACCTCCCTACCACAGAGCCCTCAGCGAGGCAGTATTGGATCCTTTCAGTTTACAGGTATGACCCGATGTCCCGGGACGCTGATCTCCTCTTCACGGAGACCGGGACACCGTCGGATGCCTGGACTACTTAGTGAAAACAGTGTAAAACTCTTCTTCCCTTTATGGGAGGCACTTCGGATTAAACGTTGCAAGAAAACACTTTTAATATTTACTTCAGAGTTCATGTAAACATATACTTGTGGAGGACCCGCTCCAAACCTCCAACGGTGGTCTTGGGTGGGCTGCAAGACATAACTGACTTTTCCAGTAGTCCTCACATTCGGCCACACCAAACGGGTTTTAAACTTCTGAGGTAATTAAGGGAAACCAAGATGAGGCACCGAAGTGCTAACTATATACAAAGACAGTTTTTGGGCTAGCAGTGTTCATAGCCACCAGTTCAGAAAAGCAATATGAAAGGCAATCACCCCTCCGGGTTATGGCAACATTTGCATACTATATACATTAATACACTATATACATTTGTAGAACCTGTCCTGTTTTTTTTCTCATTTACTTGGTAGTAGCGACACCTGGTGGCTGTGCACGCACAGGGCCGTTCCTGTCCATGGGCACAGTGCCTAGCACCAGGGTCATTGACTCCACCGCTGGTGTCCGTATGGCTGGTGCACACTGGGCTGGTGGAGGTGTCAGGGGTTCCACCAGGGTGTTATCAGCTGCAGCAGTGATATCGTCGCCGGTTACCTGCATAGCCGGTTCGCTCCGGTCCTCTAGGCCGCAAGGCCTGTTCTCCTCTGGGGACACTGACGGCCTGCCGGGCTCACCTGTAGGCTGCGTGGGGAGAGGACCTGCCGCTGATTCTTCCGCGGGGCCGGATACCTCCGCTGTGATGCCAGTAGCGGTGTAGGGATTCTCCCCGGCTCCAGGTTCAGCAGCAGGGGACACTCCAGCGAGTGCTGCGGCTCCAGCGGCTGGTGTGGGCTGAGGATGAGCTCTTTCCGGCTCCGCTCCATGTTCTCGTCTTCCGCCTGGTGCCGGGCCAGTTCCGCTAGTTCAGCGTATGCAGCAGGGTCAGGAAGGGTGCAGACATCTTCCTGCAGCACGGGAGGCTCAGCGGTGGGGAGATCTTCTTTATCAGGAGGGTCCCGCTCTCTGTCCAGGGGGCGGGGTTTTCTTTTCCTCTTCTTCACTCCATTTGGGACCAGGAGGCGGATTTCCCTTGCTGATGGGCATGTCCGGTTAGTGCAGTAACACTTAGGGTAGGCGGGCATTTAATTCGCACCTCAGAGTGAGCGCACGCCCACGAAAGCACGCCCTCCTTCTTCACCAGCGCCTCGTGGCGCGAAAATGGTGGCAAAATGGCGGCAAATGGCGGTAAATGGCGGCAAAGTCACAAAGTTGGCAGATACAGTCTTTAGCACAAAAACAGTCCAATTCAGGCACACAGGACTCACATATAGCAAGCTTCTTATCCTGTTCGTGACGCCAGAGATGAGTCGCACAACACCAGGGTTATGGGGTACTCGGCACCAGCCCGTCGATGTCTATGTGGAATGTCACGGGTAGCGCAGCTCAGTCCGTTGCCCTGGGCGCTCATTGAAATGGGGATATTTACAGGGGAGATAAATGTTCATGTAGTTTGTCGTGACGCCACCTGTAGTATTTGGTCAGGGTGACCAGCGCTGCTGTGCAGGTCCTCTGGGAGGGATGGTGTTGTGCAGCTTGGTGTAAAGTCTTCTACAGGCAAGACTGGGTCCTCCCAGGGCAGGTAGATGAAAAGGTAAAGTAATGGTGCAGAGGGATGTAGCAGAGTGGAGTATGCGACGGAGTAATCAGACAGGAAACAGTTCTTATGCAGTTTCAAGGGTTTACTCACAGTCTGTTGATCACACAGATTCCAGCCGGGCACTGTGTCCTTCCAGTGAGTAGTCCAGAAACTCTCAGATAAATTGGTCACACTTCCAAAGACTCCCTTTTTATGTTCCTTTCCGGCGTTTTGTGCAATACTCCTTACTTCTCCCTGCACCTCCCTACCACAGAGCCCTCAGCTAGGCAGTATTGGATCCTTTCAGTTTACAGGTACGACTCGATGTCCCGGGACACTGATCTCCTCTTCACGGAGACCGGGACACCGTCGGATGCCTGGACGTACTTGATATCTAGGCTGCCTCCGGACGAGATTATGGTAGCTAGTGGCTCTTGGAGAGTCCCACTAGATGCGGTGTTACTAATGGCGATAAGCAGACCCACTAGTCTAGGAACCGTTTCCCGTAGTTTGCCTGGTCCTTCCTTCTTCAAGGATAAAGGCACAGCTTCAATTGCTGTCTCGGCCAGGACCCCTTCAATTCTTCAGCAAGGCCCTCTGAGGTAAACTCAGAAGAGCTGCAGGACCGGCCAGTACCCAGGCTGGCCGCCTGTCTCCAACTGAACTCTAAACTAACACACTGCAGCCTAATGCTGCAGCTAGCTCCACCCACCCACTTCTACACCCTTTACTAACCAGTCTGATGCTCAGCACTGGCATGATGTGTGTGGATGCGGTGATGGAGTCAGTGGGGTGCTTCCTCCTTACCTGAGAGTCAGGTGTCACACCTCTGGGTGAGATGCAACATCTCTGTGGCGACTGGACCCTCAGGGCACCACAAATACTGAGCCTGTGAGAGCCAGTGTGTGACTCTGGCGAAATATATGGAGATTTTCTATTTCTCCAACCCTGTATACAGTTGTCCGCTTGTAATCCATTACCGTTTTTCTAGTTTTTATATTCTGGTGTGATCAATACTGAGCCTGTGAGAGCCAGTGTCTGACTCTGGCAAAATATATGGAGATTTACAATTTCCACAACCCTGTATACAGCTGTCCGCTTGTAATCCATTACCCTTTTTCTAGTTTTTATATTCTGGTGTGAACAATAGTGAGCCTGTGAGAGCCAGTGTGTGAGTCTAGCAAAATATACAGAGATTTTCTATTTCCCCAACCCTGTATACAGCTGTCCGCTTGTAATCCATTACCCTTTTTCTAGTTTTTATATTCTGGTGTGAACAATACTGAGCCTGTGAGAACCAGTGTCTGACTCTGGCAAAATATACAGAGATTTTCTATTTTCCAAGCCCTGTATAAAGCTGTCCGCTTGTAATCCATTACCCTTTTTCTAGTTTTTATATTCTGGTGGTATCAATACTGAGCCTGAAAGAGCCAGTGTCTGACTCTGGCAAAATATACGGAGATTTTCTATTTCCCAAACCCTGTATACAGCTGTCCGCTTGTAATCCATTACCCTTTTTCTAGTTTTTATATTCTGGTGGTATCAATACTGAGCCTGAAAGAGCCAGTGTCTGACTCTGGCAAAATATACGGAGATTTTCTATTTCCCAAACCCTGTATACAGCTGTCCGCTTGTAATCCATTACCCTTTTTCTAGTTTTTATATTCTGGTGGTATCAATACTGAGCCTGTAAGAGCCAGTGTGTGACTCTGGCAAAATATATGGAGATTTTCTATTTCCCCAACCCTGTATACAGCTGTCCGCTTGTAATCCATTACCCTTTTTCTAGTTTTTATATTCTGGTGTGAACAATACTGAGCCTGTGAGAGCCAGTGTCTGACTCTGGCAAAATATACGGAGATTTACAATTTCCCCAACCCTCAATACAGCTGTCCGCTTGTAATCCATTACCCTTTTTCTAGTTTTTATATTCTAGTGTGATCAATACTGAGTCTGTGAGAGCCAGTGTCTGACTCTGGCAAAATATACGGAGATTTACAATTTCCTCAACCCTCAATACAGCTGTCCGCTTGTAATCCATTACCCTTTTTCTAGTTTTTATATTCTGGTGTAATCCATACAAAGCCTGTGAGCATCTGTCTGTTACTCCGGAAATAAATACGGAGATTTACAATAACCCCTAGACTGTATACATCTGTACGCTTGGGATACAGTACCCTTTTATGCAGAAAGTCATCCTCCCTCCAACCATAAGTGCATCATTGACACCTGGAACATTGGCCTACATGTGTGTTTATTTCTTGCGGATCTTTGTATATTCTTGTGTAATCTATACTGAGCCTGTGACCGTCATTGTCTGACTTCTGAAATATATACGGTGATTTTCAATATTTAACCTAGAACTCTATATACCTGTTATCTGCTGATACAGTACCCCTTTTTCTTCTTATTATATTCTGGTGTAATCCATACTGAGCCTGAGAGCGTCAATGTCTGCCTCCTGAAATATATACAGAGTTTTTTAATATTTTCACTACACTATATATACCTGGTATCTGGTGATACAGTACCCTTTTTCATATTTTTATATTATTGTGTAATCCATAGTGAGCCTGAGAGCATCAGTGTCTGCCTCCTGAAATATATATGGAGATTTAGAATATTTTCCCCATACTATATATACCTGGTATCTGCTGATACAGTACCCCTTTTTCTTCTTATTATATTCTGGTGTAATCCATACTGAGCCTGAGAACATCAGAGACTGCCTCCTGAAATATATACGGAGATTTTTAATATTTCCACTATACTATATATACTATATATACCTGGTATCTGGTGATACAGTACCCCTTTTTCATGTTATATTATTGTGTAATCCATACTGAGCCTGAGAGCCTCAGTGTCTGCCTCCATTAAACAGTACCCTTTTTCAGCTTTTTATATTGTGGTCTAATCCATACTGAGCCTGTGAACGTCTGTCTGTTACTCCAGAAATATATCCGGTGATTTAAAAATTACCCCAACACTGTATACAGCTGTACGCTTGTAATACATTACCCTTTTTCTACCTTTTATATTCTGATGTAATCCATACTGAGCTTGAGAGCGTCATTGTCTGCCTCCTGAAATATATACACAGATTTAGAATATTTTCACTATGCTACCTTGTATCTGGTGATACATTACCCCTTTTTTGTCCTCATCTTCCTCGGACTTCTCCAATTAATCCATTTGCAGCTGCTTTACGTCAATTATACACCTCAACATATGCCATTTTTGCAACCTCCCTATCTGGGCTGTCCCCCCCTCCTCCACCCCCCAACTTTTTATATTCTTGTGTAATCCATACTGAGCCTGTGAGTGTCATTGTCTGCCTCCTGAAATATATACTGAGATTTATAATAATTTCACTATACTATATATACCTTGTATCTGGTGAAACAGTACCCTTTTTAAGATTTTTATATTATTGTGCAATACATAATGAGCCTGAGAGCGTCAGCGGCTGCCTCCTGAAATATATACTGAGATTTAGAATATTTTGACTATACTATATATACCTGGTATCTGCTGATACATTACCCCTTTTTCTTCTTATTATATTCTTGTGTAATCCAGACTAAGCCTGTGAGCATCAGAGTCTGCCTCCTAAAATATATACGGAGATTTAGAATATTTTGACTATACTATATATACCTGGTATCTGCTGATACAGTACCCTGTTATGAATGTGCTAGAGATGGTTTCTGAGCAGAGGCTCCCACTGGTGGTTACAGACAGTACTGAGCCTTTCAGCGAGGAATGGCAATATGGGATCGCTGACTGGTCTGATATAAGGGAGGTTTCCTCCCATGATGGTTGCCGGTGATCAATTGTTCTTGTCTCAATTGTGGTTCCTGGTTCATTTGGACGTTTGCTGAGTCTTGCCTGCATCTTCTGCTATCAGATAAGATATTTTCTGCTTTTATTTTTGTGCTTGCTTTTTGCATTGTTCCCTGCACTTCTGTGGAGGTCAGCCAGGTCCCCTCCGGGGGCTTGTGCTCCTCTTAGTTTATCTGAAGCCACTGTTATTTGTTCATTTGCTTTTTCCTGTTTTTTCAGTGGCTGCGGCTTAGTTTTGTTACACCAGAGATCTGATTTTAGGTGGTAGAGATCGTGTGATCTCAGGTGTTTTTGCAATCAGAAGAGTTGGTATTTTTTAGGTTTTTTTTGGATTGCAGTGAGTATCCTTTCTTGTACTTTTCTGTCTAGACAGATTGGGTCCCAGCGTTTGCTCATTCTATTTTCTGTCTATGTCCGTGCTTCTTCTTGTCTAACCGCCATTACATATTTGGGGGCTTCCTATTTTCTTTGGGGATCTGCTCCGGGGCAGATAGCTTTCATCTTTCTGCCTTTAGGTGTAGTTATCTCTCAGGCTGTGACGAGGCGTCTAGGATAAACGTAGGAACGCTCCACGGCTACCTCTAGTTGTGTGGTTAGTTCAGGGTACTGCAATCCAATAGGTTACAGCCTCTCTGGTGTATTGCTATTTTTGCTTATTCTCCTCAGCTACCAAAACACAACAGTATCACCAGCCCAAACTGAAAATTGTATGGTACTCACAGAAGGGAAAAATAGTGTGGAAAGAAAAAAAAAAGTTGTCAGAGTTGTCAGAGATTTTTATTTTTTTTTCTCTATTTGTTGCATTTTTTCCCTCTTTTTCTCTGGGTGCTGAGGAGGATTTTTTTTTCTCTCAATGGAGTTTGCACAGTAGTCTGGCTGTGTGGATCAGCTTGCCTCTGAGGTTTGGAGTATTGCTACCTATCTTGCTGGGTTGCCGGTTGTGGAACCTAGGATTCCCATGCCATATTTGTTTTTGGGGGATCGGGCTAAATTTCTGAATTTCAAAAATAACTGTAAGTTGTTTTTTTCCTTAAAGCCTAAGTCCTCAGGGAACGCAGCACAGCAGGTTCAAATTGTCATCTCTCTCCTGCGCGGCGACTCTCAGGATTGGGCTTTTTCCCTGACACCTGGGGATCCTGTTTTGAATGATATTGATGCATTTTTTCTGGCTCTAGGGTTATTGTACGATGAACCTAATGTCACTGATCAAGCTGAAAAAACCTTGTTGGCATTAAATCAGGGTCTTGAAGACGCTGAGTTATACTGTCAGATATTCCGAAAGTGGGCAGTCCTGATCAAATGGAATGATGATGCTTTGGCAGCCCTTTTTCGGAAGGGGCTGTCAGAGAATGTAAAGGATGTTATGGTGGGATTCCCTGCTCCCTCTGGTCTCAATGATTCTATGTCATTGGCTATTCAAATTGACAGACGTTTGCGTGAGCGCAGAGGTATGTGTGAGATAGTTTTGCCTTGTGAGCCAACTTCTGAGCCCATGCAGTGTGATTGAGTGACTTCTGGGGCACAGCATCATGAGTTTCGAAAGCGTAATGGGTTATGTTTCTACTGTGGTGATGCCTCTCATGCTATTTCAGTCTGCCCTAAGCGGGGAAGACGTTTTGCATGCTCAGTTGTCTTGGGTATTGTTCAGACTAAATTTCTGTTGACTGTTACCCTGATTTGCTCCCTGTCCACATTTTCTGCTCAGGCTTTTGTTGATTCAGGAGCAGCTATTAACCTGATGGATTTTGACTTTGCCAAACGTTGTGGGTTTCCCATGATATCCCTGCGGAAGTCTATTCCCCTACTGGGCATTGATTCTACCCCTTTGGCGGAGAATAAACCCCAGTTTTCTACTCAGGTGATAATGAGGGTTGAACCAGATCATCAGAAGAGTTGCAAATTTCTGGTGCTGTATAATCTGCATGACATTATTGTACTAGGTTTCCCTTGGTTACAGTCTCATAATCCTGTTTTGGATTGGAAATCTGTGTCTGTGACCAGTTGGGGCTGCCAATGTGTTAATGCCGACACTCCTGTTTTTTCTGCCTCTCCCCAGTCTCAGGATGTTCCCGACTTTTTAACTGATTTTTCGGATGTATTTAGTGAAAGTAAATCTGCATCCTTGCCCCTCACAGGAGCTATGATTGCGCTATTGAATTAGTGCCTGGTGGTAAATTTCCTAAAGGTCGCCTTTTTAACTTGTCTGTACCTGAACACGATGCTATGCGATCTTATATCAAGGAGTCATTGGAGAAGGGTAATGTCAGACCATCCTCTTCACCCTTGGGTGCCGGTTTTTTCTTTGTGGCCAAAAAGGATGGTTCATTGAGGCCGTGTATTGATTATTGTATCTTGAATAAGATCACTGTGAAGTATCAATATCCGTTACCCTTGATTTCTGACCTGTTTTCCAGAGTGAAAAGTGCTAGTTGGTTTACCAAGCTTGACCTCAGGGGGGCGTATAACCTTATTCGCATTAAGCACGGGGATGAATGGAAGACGGCGTTTAATAAACCCAGAGGGGCATTTTGAGTACCTAGTGATGCCCTTTGGGCTCACTAATGCTCCTTCCATCTTCCAATCCTTCATGAATGATATTTTCAGGGATTTTGTGGATAAATTTCTGATTGTTTATTTGGATGATATCTTGATTTTTTCCAATGACTGGGACTCTCATGTGAAACATGTTCGGACTGTGTTCCAGATTTTGAGAGAGAATGCACTGTATGTGAACGGATCAAAGTGTCTTTTTGGCGTACAGAAGGTCTCATTTCTGGGATTCATTTTGTCTCCGTCTGTTATTGAAATGGACCCTGTCAAGGTTCAGGCCATCTGTGATTGGGTCCAACCTACTTCATTAAAGGCTCTTCAGAGATTTTTGGGTTTTGCCAATTTTTATCGTAAATTTATTGGTAATTTCTCCAGTATTGTTAAACCATTGACTGATTTGACCAAAAAGGGTTCTGATGTGGTGAATTGGCCTCCTGAGGCAGTCTCTGCGTTTCAGGAACTTAAGCAGAGATTCACTTCTACTACTGTTCTACGGCAGCCTGATGTTTCTCTACCGTTTCAGGTGGAGGTTGATGCCTCTGAAATTGGGGCAGGTGCCGTTTTGTCCCAAAGAGATCCAGAGACCTCTAAGAGTAACCCTTGTGCCTTTTTCTCTCGAAAATTTTCTCCAACTGAACGTAATTATGACGTGGGTAATCGGGAGTTATTGGCCATGAAGTGGGCCTTTGAAGAGTGGAGACATTGGCTGGAAGGAGCCAAACATCAGGTGGTGGTCCTCACGGACCATAAGAATCTGGTTTATCTCGAATCAGCCAAGCGACTTAATCCTAGACAGGCCAGGTGGGCCTTGTTTTTCACACATTTTAATTTTGTGGTTTCTTTTCTTCCTGGCACTAAGAATGTTAAGGCGGATGCCCTCTCGAGGAGTTTCTTTGCGGACTCTCCTGAGTTATCTGATCCTACTGTTATTTTGAAAGAGGGAGTAGTTCTTTCCGCCATCTCGCCCAATTTGAGACTGGCTCTGGAAGGGTGTCAGGGTGTCCCTATTGGGAAATTGTTTGTCCCACACCAGTGGAAGAAGGTCTGAGATTCATTGTTCTACGTTGGCTGGTCATCCCGGGATTTTTGGTACCAGAGACTTGGTGAGTCGGTCCTTTTGGTAGCCTACTTTGTCTCGTGACGTCAGGGAATTTGTGCAGTCCTGCGGGACTTGCTCTCGCTCCAAGCCTTGCTCTCGCTCTAGTGGTTTGTTAATGCCATTACCTGTGTCCAAGAGCCCATGGACCCATATCTCTATGGATTTTATTTCCGACCTCCCTGTTTCTCAGAGAATGACCGTTATCTGGGTAATCTGTGATAGGTTTTCCAAGATGATACATCTTGTGCCATTACCTAAGTTACCTTCCTCCTCCGAATTGGTGCCATTGTTCCTTCAGCACGTGGTTCGGTTGCATGGCTTTCCGGAGAACATTGTGTCTGACAGAGGAGTCCAGTTTGTTTCCAGATTTTGGAGGACATTTTGTTCTAAACTTGGTGTTCAATTATCTTTCTCCTCTGCTTTTCATCCTCAGACCAATGGACAAACCGAGAGAACAAACCAGACCTTGGAGACTTATTTGAGATGTTTTGTGTCTGCTGATCAAGATGACTGGGTCTCTTTTTTGCCTTTGGCTGAGTTTGCTCTTAATAATAGGGCTAGCTCTGCCACCTTGATGTCTCCATTTTTCTGCAATTTTGAATTTCACCCTCGATTTTCTTCGGGACAGGTGGAGGCTTCTATCTGTCCGGGTGTTGACTCTGTTGTGGAGCGAATGCAGCAGATTTGGGACCAGGTAGTGGAGAGGTTGTCTCTCTCTCAGGAGAAGGCCCAACGGTTTGCCAACCGTCATAGGACTGATAATCCTTGGTTTAAAGTGGGGGACTTGGTTTGGTTGTCCTCAAGAAATATCCCTATGAGGGTTGCATCTCCAAAGTTTAAGCCTAGGTTCATTGGACCTTATAAGATCATGGAGATTCTTAATCCTGTTTCCTTCCGTTTGCTTCTTCCAGGGACATTTAAGATCCATAACGTGTTCCACAAGTCCTTATTGAAGAGGTTTGTTGAGCCAGTGGTTCCTATGGCTGCGCCTCCTGACCCTGTTTTGGTTGAGGGCAATATGGAGTATGTGGTTGAGAAAATATTGGATTCTCGTTTTTCTAGACAGAAACTCCAGTATTTGGTTAAGTGGAGAGGTTATGGTCAGGAGGACAATTCTTGGGTGTTTGCTTCGGACATCAATGTTAGGAGACTGATCCGTGCCTATCACCGAGCTCATCCTGATCGGCCTGGTTGCACAAGTGAGGGTTCGGTGACACCTCCTCAAGGGGGGGTACTGTTGTGAATGTGCTAGAGATGGTTTCTGAGCAGAGGCTCCCTCTGGTGGTTACAGACAGTACTGAGCCTTTCAGCGAGGAATGGCAATCTGGGATCGCTGACTGGTCTGATATAAGGGAGGTTCCCTCCCATGATGGTTGCCGGTGATCAATTGTTCTTGTCTCAATTGTGGTTCCTGGTTCATTTGGAAGTTTGCTGAGTCTTGCCTGCATCTTCTGCTATCAGATAAGATATTTTCTGCTTTTATTTTTGTGCTTGCTTTTTGCATTGTTCCCTGCACTTCTGTGGAGGTCAGCGAGGTCCCTTCCGGGGGCTTGTGCTCCTCTCAGTTTATCTGAAGCCACTGTTATTTGTTCATTTGCTTTTTCCTGTTTTTTTTCAGTGGCTGCGGCTTAGTTTTGTTACACCAGAGATCTGATTTTAGGTGGTAGAGATCGTGTGATCTCAGGTGTTTTTGCAATCAGAAGAGTTGGCATTTTTTAGGTTTTTTTTGGATTGCAGTGAGTATCCTTTCCTGTACTTTTATATCTAGACAGATTGGGCCCCAGCGTTTGCTCATTCTATTTTCCGTCCGTGTCCGTGCTTCTTCTTGTCTAACCGCCATTACATGTTTGGGGGCTTCCTATTTTCTTTGGGGATCTGCTCCAGGGCAGATAGCTTTCATCTTTCTGCCTTTAGGTGTAGTTATCTCTCAGGCTGTGACGAGGCGTCTAGGATCAACGTGGGAATGCTCCACGGCTACCTCTAGTTGTGTGGTTAGTTCAGGGTACTGCAATCCAATAGGTTCCAGCCTCTCTGGTGTATTGCCATTTTTGCTTATTCTCCTCAGCTACCAAAACACAACAGTATCACTGGCCCAAACTGAAAATTGTATGGTACTCACAGAAGGGAAAAATAGTGTGGAAAGAAAAAAAAAAAAGTTGTCAGAGTTGTCAGAGATTTTTATTTTTTTTTCTGTTTGTTGCATTTTTTCCCTGTTTTTCTTTGGGTGCTGAGGAGGATTTTTTTTCTCTCAATGGAGTTTGCACAGTTGTCTGGCTGTGTGGATCAGCTTGCCACTGAGGTTCGGAGTATTGCTACCTATCTTGCTGGGTTGCCGGTTGTGGAACCTAGGATTCCCATGCCAGATTTGTTTTTGGGGGATCGAGCTAAATTTCTGAATTTCAAAAATAACTGTAAGTTGTTTTTTGCCTTAATGCCTAAGTCCTCAGGGAACGCAGCACAGCAGGTTCAAATTGTCATCTCTCTCCTGCGCGGCGACTCTCAGGATTGTGCTTTTTCCCTGACACCTGGGGATCCTGTTTTGAACGATATTGATGCATTTTTTCTGGCTCTGGGGTTATTGTACAATGAACCTAATGTCACTGATCAAGCTGAAAAAACCTTGTTGGCATTAAATCAGGGTCTTTAAGACGCTGAGTTGTACTGTCAGAAATTCCGAAAGTGGGCAGTCCTGACCAAATGGAATGATGATGCTTTGGCAGCCCTTTTTCGGAAGGGGCTGTCAGAGAATGTAAAGGATGTTATGGTGGGATTCCCTGCTCCCTCTGGTCTCAATGATTCTATGTCATTGGCTATTCAAATTGACAGACGTTTGCGTGAGCGCAGAGGTATGCGTGAGATAGTGTTGCCATGTGAGCCAGCTTCTGAGCCAATGCAGTGTGATAAAGTGACTTCTGGGGCACAGCGTCATGAGTTTCGAAAGCGTAATGGGTTATGTTTCTACTGTGGTGAATCCTCTCATGCTATTTCAGTCTGCCCTAAGCGGGGAAGACGTTTTGCATGCTCAGTTGTCTTGGGTAGTGTTCAGACTAAATTTCTTTTGACTGTTACCCTGATTTGCTCCCTGTCCACATTTTCTGTTCAAGCTTTTGTTGATTCAGGAGCAGCTATTAAACTGATGAATTTTGACTTTGCCAAACATTGTGGGTTTCCCATGATATCCCTGCGGAAGTCTATTCCCCTACTGGGCATTGATTCTACCCCTTTGGCGGAGAATAAACCCCAGTTTTCTACTCAGGTGATAATGAGGGTTGAACCAGATCATCAGGAGAGTTGCAAATTTCTGGTGCTGTATAATCTGCATGACATTATTGTACTAGGTTTCCCTTGGTTACAGTCTCATAATCCTGTTTTGGATTGGAAATCTGTGTCTGTGACCAGTTGGGGCTGCCAATGTGTTAATGCCGACACTCCTGTTTTTTTCTGCCTCTCCCCAGTCTCAGGATGTTCCCGACTTTTTAACTGATTTTTCGGATGTATTTAGTGAAAGTAAATCTGCATCCTTGCCCCTCACAGGAGCTATGATTGCGCTATTGAATTAGTGCCTGGTGGTAAATTTCCTAAAGGTCGCCTTTTTAACTTGTCTGTACCTGAACACGATGCTATGCGATCTTATATCAAGGAGTCATTGGAGAAGGGTAATATCAGACCATCCTCTTCACCCTTGGGTGCCGGTTTTTTCTTTGTGGCCAAAAAGGATGGTTCATTGAGGCCGTGTATTGATTATTGTATCTTGAATAAGATCACTGTGAAGTATCAATATCCGTTACCCTTGATTTCTGACCTGTTTTCCAGAGTGAAAAGTGCTAGTTGGTTTACCAAGCTTGACCTCAGGGGGGCGTATAACCTTATTCGCATTAAGCACGGGGATGAATGGAAGACGGCGTTTAATAAACCCAGAGGGGCATTTTGAGTACCTAGTGATGCCCTTTGGGCTCACTAATGCTCCTTCCTTCTTCCAATCCTTCATGAATGATATTTTCAGGGATTTTGTGGATAAATTTCTGATTGTTTATTTGGATGATATCTTGATTTTTTCCAATGATTGGGACTCTCATGTGAAACATGTTAGGACTGTGTTCCAGATTTTGAGAGAGAATGCACTGTATGTGAAGGGATCAAAGTGTCTTTTTGGCGTACAGAAGGTCTCATTTCTGGCATTCATTTTGTCTCCATCTGTTATTGAAATGGACCCGGTCAAGGTTCAGGCCATCTGTGATTGGGTCCAACCTACTTCATTAAAGGCTCTTCAGAGATTTTTGGGTTTTGCCAATTTTTATCGTAAATTTATTGGTAATTTCTCCAGTATTGTTAAACCATTGACTGATTTGACCAAAAAGGGTTCTGATGTGGTGAATTGGCCTCCTGAGGCAGTCTCTGCGTTTCAGGAACTTAAGCAGAGATTCACTTCTACTACTGTTCTACGGCACCTGATGTTTCTCTACCGTTTCAGGTGGAGGTTGATGCCTCTGAAATTGGGGCAGGTGTCGTTTTGTCCCAAAGAGATCCAGAGACCTCTAAGAGTAACCCTTGTGCCTTTTTCTCTCGAAAATTTTCTCCAACTGAACGTAATTATGACGTGGGTAATCGGGAGTTATTGGCCATGAAGTGGGCCTTTGAAGAGTGGAGACATTGGCTGGAAGGAGCTAAACATCAGGTGGTGGTCCTCACGGACCATAAGAATCTGGTTTATCTCGAATCAGCCAAGCGACTTAATCCTAGACAGGCCAGGTGGGCCTTGTTTTTCACACATTTTAATTTTGTGGTTTCTTTTCTTCCTGGCACTAAGAATGTTAAGGTAGATGCCCTCTCGAGGTGTTTCTTTGCGGACTCTCCTGAGTTATCTGATCCTACTGTTTTTTTGAAAGAGAGGGAGTAGTTCTTTCCGCCATCTCGCCCAATTTGAGACTGGCTCTGGAAGGGTGTCAGGAGGATAAACCTGAGCGCTGCCCTATTGGGAAATTGTTTATCCCAGACCAGTGGAAGAAGAGTGTGATGTCTGAGATTCATTGTTCCACGTTGGCTGGTCATCCCGGTATTTTTGGTACCAGAGACTTGGTGAGTCTGTCCTTTTGGTGGCCTACTTTGTCTCGTGACGTCAGGGAATTTGTGCAGTCCTGCGGGACTTGCTCTCGCTCCAAGCCTTGCTATCGCTCTAGTGGTTTGTTAATGCCATTACCTGTGCCCAAGAGGCCATCGACCCATATCTCTATGGATTTTATTTCCGACCTCCCTGTTTCTTAGAGAATGACCGTTATCTGGGTAATCTGTGATAGGTTTTCCAAGATGATACATCTTGTGCCATTACCTAAGTTACCTTCCTCCTCCGAATTGGTGCCATTGTTCCTTCAGCACATGGTTCGGTTGCATGGCATTCTGGAGAACATTGTGTCTGACAGAGGAGTCCAGTTTGTTTCCAGATTTTGGAGGACATTTTGTTCTAAACTTGGTGTTCAATTATCTTTCCTCTGCTTTTCATCCTCAGACCAATGGACAAACCGAGAGAACAAACCAGACCTTGGAGACTTATTTGAGATGTTTTGTGTCTGCTGATCAAGATGACTGGGTCTCTTTTTTGCCTTTGGCTGAGTTTGCTCTTAATAATAGGGCTAGCTCTGCCACCTTGATGTCTCCATTTTTCTGCAATTTTGAGTTTCACTCTCGATTTTCTTCGGGACAGGCGGAGGCTTCTGTCTGTCCGGGTGTTGACTCTGTTGTGAGCGAATGCAGCAGATTTGGGACCAGGTAGTGGAGAGGTTGTCTCTCTCTCAGGAGAAGGCCCAACGGTTTGCCAACCGTCATAGGACTGATGGTCCTCGGTTTAAAGTGGGGGACTTTGTTTGGTTGTACTCAAGAAATATCCCTATGAGGGTTGCATCTCCAAAGTTTAAGCCTAGGTTGATTGGACCTTATAAGATCATGGAGATCCTTAATCCTGTTTCCTTCCATTTGCTTCTTCCAGGGACATTTAAGATCCATAACATGTTCCACAAGTCCTTATTGAAGAGGTTTGTCGAGCCAGTGGTTCCTATGGCTGCGCCTCCTGACCCTGTTTTGGTTGAGGGCAATCTGGAGTATGTGGTTGAGAAAATAATGGATTCTCGTTTTTCTAGACAAAAACTCCAGTATTTGGTTAAGTGGAGAGGTTATGGTTAGGAGGACAATTCTTGGGTGTTTGCTTCGGACATCCATGCTAGGAGACTGATCCGTGCCTATCACTGAGCTCATCCTGATCGGCCTGGTTGCACAAGTGAGGGTTCGGTGACCTCTCCTCAAGGGGGGGGTACTGTTATGAATGTGCTAGAGATGGTTTCTGAGCAGAGGCTCCCTCTGGTGATTACAGACAGTACTGAGCCTTTCAGCGAGGAATGTCAATCTGGGATCGCTGACTGGTCTGATATAAGGGAGGTTCCCTCCCATGATGGTTGCCGGTGATCAAGTGTTCTTGTATCAATTGTGGTTCCTGGTTCATTTGGAAGTTTGCTGAGTCTTGCCTGCATCTTCTGCTATCAGATAAGATATTTTCTGCTTTTATTTTTGTGCTTGCTTTTTGCATTGTTCCCTGCACTTCTGTGGAGGTCAGCCAGGTCCCCTCCGGGGGCTTGTGCTCCTCTCAGTTTATCTGAAGCCACTGTTATTTGTTCATTTGCTTTTTCCTGTTTTTTCAGTGGCTGCGGCTTAGTTTTGTTACACCAGAGATCTGATTTTAGGTGGTAGAGATCGTGTGATCTCAGGTGTTTTTGCAATCAGAAGAGTTGGTATTTTTTAGGGTTTGTTTTTTTTGGATTGCAGTGAGTATCCTTTCCTGTACTTTTCTGTCTAGACAGATTGGGCCCCAGCGTTTGTTCATTCGATTTTCTGTCTGTGTCCGTGCTTCTTCTTGTCTAACCGCCATTACATGTTTGGGGGCTTCCTATTTTCTTTGGGGATCTGCTCCAGGGCAGATAGCTTTCATCTTTCTGCCTTTAGGTGTAGTTATCTCTCAGGCTGTGACGAGGCGTCTAGGATCAACGTAGGAATGCTCCACGGCTACCTCTAGTTGTGTGGTTAGCTCAGGGTACTGCAATCCAATAGGTTCCAGCCTCTCTGGTGTATAGCCGTTTTTGCTTATTCTCCTCAGCTACCAAAACACAACAGTACCCCTTTTTCTTATTATATTCTTGTGTAATCCAGACTGAGCCTGTGAGCGTCTGTCTGGTACTCCGTAAATATATACGGAGATTTACAATGATCCTAGACTGTATCCAGCTGTACGCTTCTGACACAGTACCCTTTTTGCCATAAAGTCCTCCTCCGCCCACCACTCTAAGTGCATCATTGCCACCTGGAACATTGGCCCACATGTGTGATTATTTCTTGCGGATCTTTTTATATTCTTGTGTAATCCATACTGAACCTTTGTCTGCCTCCTGAAATATATGCAGAGATTTATAATATTTTCACTATACTATATATACCTTGTATCTGGTGAAACAGTACCCTTTTTATATTATTGTGTAATACATACTTAGCCTGAGAGCGTCAGTGGCTGCCCCTGAAATATATACTGAGATTTAGAATATTTTGACTATACTATATATACCTGGTATCAGCTGATACAGTACCCCTTTTTCTTCTTATTATATTCTGGTGTAATCCAGACTGAGCCTGTGAGCGTCAGAGTTTGCCTCCTGAAATATATACAGAGATTTATAATATTTTCACTATACTATATGTACCTTGTATCTGGTGAAACACTACCCTTTTTCAGCTTTTTATATTATTGTGTAATACATACTAAGGCCTCATACTCACTGGTGCCGAAAACGGATGAAAATCAGACGATAAAAAATCGGATGCAAATCTGACCAATGTTAGTCAATGGGTGAGTTCTCATTAGCGATTTTTTTCTCATCAGATATTGGTGTGAGAAAAAAATCGCAGCTTGCTGCGATTTGATGCGATTTTGGGATGAAAATCGCCAATGCAAGTCAATGGGTGCGATTAAAAAACGAACAGCACTCGCACCATGCACGTGCTGTCCGATTTATATGCACCAGTCTCCTTTGAAAAGCCGGTAATTCATCCCCGGCTACTGTAAAATCACACTGACAGCTCACAAAACAGTAGATACATACACATAGAATACATATATATATTGTGAGACAGTGAGAGCGTATGTATTGAATGGGGTGTACATTTCACAGGTACTTTGCTGACTTGTATAGGGGAAATGTGTGCCTTTGTAAAACTAGTGGTGGAGAAAGGTCATTACACCATCCATTCAAGTACACGTTTGCAGCTCAAACCTGTGGCCACTCAGGTGATAATTAGGAAACCAGAAGTAGGTGTCTGGGAAACACAGTCAGGGGGAGCTAGTTTAGTCTGGACACAGGAAGGTGTCCCGGTACAAGAAACAGTCTCCAGGAGTGTTAGAGCTGGCTTAGTCTGGACACAGGAAGGTGTCCTGGCACAAGAAGCAGTTTCCAAGAGTGTTAGAGCTGGCTTAGTCTGGACACAGGAAGGTGTCCCGGCACAAGAAGCAGTCTCCAGGAGTTTGAGCTATCTCAGTCTGGGTGCAGGAAGTACCCCGGACACAGGAGTAGTCTCAGTGCGAATCCGTGCGAATAGCGGCTGAATAGGAGTGGATCTCTCTCAAGTCTGGACATTGAAGGTGCCTTCAGACACAAGGAGGAGTATCTGTGAAACTCCATACTGGTAACATATATCATATGTGTTGTTTTGGGTCAGGCTGGTAGAGCCGGGACCCGGATAGACAGGGCAATCTATCTATGTGTAATTAGTGGCTAGACAAGCCTAGGTTTTCTGTTTATGCTTTATTTTTATCTGTTTGCTGTGGACTTTAATAAAGCTGGTTGCAGCCAGTTTTACACCAGAACTGCTGTCTGAATGAACTGTTTTCGTGTCACTCTGTCTACCCAGACAGCGATCCTAGAGCTATATCCCCTGGAAATGTTACAATTGGCGGAGAATGCTGGGGCAGCGCAGTGGCTGATACAGTTAGTGCTGGAGTGTGCATGCAGCACGGTGGCTTAGAGACAGCAATAAAGGTGAAGTCTGTTGAAATAGCAGCAGAGAAAAAAAAAGTGTGTGTCAAGAGAAACGTCTGTTTGGAGCAGTCTTAAAGAGAGAGTAGCCCTAATAGACTTTGCAAAGAAAAAAAAAAAAAAAAAGTGTCTGCACAGCAAGGCTGAATTTTATGTGGAAAAGGCTGTGGAGTGTGTATGTCTTGAGTGAAGACTGCCGTTGTTGAGACAGAGAAGTCTGACAGCATGGACGACGAGTGTGGATACAAGCATCTTGCTGTGACTCAGTGGGGTCACGAAGGCATCTTGCTGTGACTCGGTGGGGGTTGTGAAGATTGTCGTCGCACTCAAATCCAGTTTTGCTGTGGCTCGGCGGGGCCACGAAGATTTTTTCAAGGGAAAGCGGTGAAGTTCTGGTGTGAACAGTGCTCCGCGATGGCTGTGAACGGAGCAGCGAATGGGTCTGACAAGTCGGACCGCATATTTGAGAAATGTCTACTGGACATGCAACTGGACATGGTGCGGGAGCTGTGGGCACCGTATGGAATGGCGGCAGTGGACCATTCTATGGACTCTCCGGGGGTGCCAGTGTTGTCACAGAATGCCCGGGGAGGTGGTAAGAGATGTTGTGAACTGAGTCCTAAGACTACTGCTGATTTTTTGTGTAAAAATTACCCTGCCGGTGTGGTTGTTAAAAAGGGGGCGGAGTCTAAAAAGGGGCGGATTTTCACAAGAGTGTAGAGTGTGGAAAACTGAAAATTGTTACTGGTGGTGGGTTGGTACCTCCTAAAAATGACAATGTGACCGTTGATAACGGGGTAGCTCCAGTAGAAGGGGGTGACGTCAAAGTGGGAGGTGACCTGTTAGTCCACAACACCATGGGGAGTGACACAGACCCCGTAGCTGACTGGGACACTATGAAAGTAACAAGTGAGTTCAGTCAGGAGAGGCTAGACGAGGGAAGAGAGTCCTCCTCTCGTCGTAGACGGCGCAAGGGCCACAAAAAGGTTGTTCCGGTAGTACTCGCTGAAAATGAAAATGAAGAGAATGTAGTACTGTCTGCCTATGCTTCAAGTGTGGATTCTCCTTTAGAGGTAGAAAATTAGAGGGCCAGTCATGGCCAAGAGCTGGAACCTATTCGGCTGCAGTATCAGAGTGACATGCTGCAATTATGTGAAAACCTGGAGGACGTGTCCTCAGACCAGTGAGGTCTAGAAGGAAGCAACGAGGAAGTTATCCTGTGGCAGAATATGTTCTTTGCCATTAAAGAGGACCGCCGCAAAATCAAGGAAGAGGTTTTGCAGTTGAAGCGGGAGAAGGAGGCGCTGCAGGATGGAGTTTCTGGAAGTAAACAAATCCTAGAATGATTGCGCGAACAGCTCAACCAGGAGCTGTGTGACTCCAGGAAGGAGTGTGGTGAACGCAGTAGGGAACTGCAACAGATGAAGAGAGATTATGTGGATCTCCTCAGGGTCAAAGAAAAACTAGAAGAGGATAAGAGGGATGCAGAGCAAATGCGCCAGGTGGTTGAGACCACTCTGCAGGACACCCGTGAAGAAAATGGTGATCTGCGCAGAAAGACCCTAGGTCTGGAAGCTCAGGTGAAGGAGCTACAGATGTCCTGTGATACTCTCCAGAAGGCGGAGATGCGCCTTAAGGAAAAGCTCAGCCAAATGGAAGCTGAGCGGGAAAAGATGGAGGAGTCCATCAGAGAAGCTACAGACCAGGTCCAGGAGTTGGCCACTGGAGATGGGAGGTGTAAAGCAGATACTTCCTCGAGTGCTGTGAGTTCGGATGATTCGGTGGATGTCGGAGCCGAGATCAAGGAGCTCAAGGAGTGGGTACAAGCCCATTGGACGCAAGAGAAGCTTCAGAGACGGGCAGCTGAGAGGCGAATGGCGGAACTAGAGGAAGAAGTTCTCGGGCTTAAAAGTCGCCTGATACAGTGTCACTCGGTGAACAAGGCCTCCTTGGAGAAAGAAAAGGGCAAACACGTTGCACTCACTCCCTTTTGCCAGGAGAAAATAGACCTGAGGAGAGCTAAGAGGGTGGTAACGGAAGATAAATGTGAAATGGAAGTGGTTCGGACGGAAATTCACGAAATTGTAGCTGTGAGTCAGCTCAGAAGAAGTGTAAAGGGGAAGAAGCTGAAAGTCAGTTGTCCCTGAACCCTGAGCTGATTGATCGTCTGGAAACCACTGGTGAGACAGAAACGTGTCGGTACAAGTGCCTCGTAGATGTACCCGAGGACTTGAGAGAAGAATGCACCCGTGAGTCTGTGCATGAAGCGTTTAGGAAGGCCGTGGGAGCCTGTAAGGTGTACTCGACTTCAGGAGCTAAACAGCTGGTGGTCTTGTCCACGACCGAAGTTACAGTGAAGAGGGTGGCAATCCTTAGTGACATGCACTGGCGATGTATTCGCACAAAGCGGTTTCTCCGGTTGAAGACAGAACAAACCGTTAGACAACTAAAGCTTATGAGAAAAGCTCACAGTCTACAGGAAGAGGTCATCCGGGTGCCTCATGTTCTGGTGAGAAAGCTGCTTGGGAGAAATGGCCGAGCCATGCAGATAATGGTGAAGAAGTCTGGTGTGGTGAAAGTAAGCAGTCCACGTGATCGTCGGGACTGGATACCAGATGAAGACGGCATGGTGTCATTCTACGCTATAGGAACGGAAGAAAGTCTTGAATATGTGCGCATGCTGGTGGCGTACCGTGTGACCTACCTGCGAGAGGTAGAACAATTGAATCTCGCTAGACAACGAGTAGATAGACAGCATCATCTGAGCAGCAGAAGATGGCAGCCGTCTAAGAATAGTGAGACCCGACAGAGAAAGGGCCCCCTAAATAACAGAACAGCTACGGCTGAAGTTAGGGACCTTACAAGATGTCCTGAGGGTAGTGGGCGTGGGTTTAGAGGTAGTGAGACCTCCAGTAACTCAGGTTTGAGAGGCCCATACAGACGACCCGATAGAGTACAGGACAGTACGGAGTCTAACCGGACCTTAGATACCCAGGCAAGACCTGACAAGGTTACGATTGACCACTGGGAGCGAAGGGGAGACCTGACAAGGTTACGTCCCAGAAATGTGACTGGACGAAGTCTGTGACAATGACAGACGGTAGGTCCCTAAGGAATGAGCGAATGTCATTGACTAATATTCCGGGGCTGAACAGAGCAAGGGACAAGTACATGGTCTCTGTGTGAACTGTGGGTTGAGGTGATTGGATATATTATGTGTTCAACCCCACAAGCTTAAACTTATGTGATGATCATGATAATGATGATGATTATGATGATGATGATCATAATGATGATGATAATGATGATGATGCTAATCATAATAGTGATGATACTGATAATGGTGATGACCGTGATAAAGATGAAATTCCTTTGCAGGTGATGTTGGGAGACGAGGATGGTGGTTCTCAGGAACCGAGTGTCCCTGACCTACCTGTGTCCTGTGACAATTTTGGGAGTGAGCAGTTGCGAGACCCCACTCTTAAAACGGCACAGGAAAATATAAGTGTTCTAAATGAGGTTCCCCAAGAGCCTGGCTCTGAGGAGAGGTTTCCTCATGCTGCCATGAACAATAACCTATTGTATAGGGACACTGAAGTCCAGGGAGAGGTCGTGAGACAGCTCCTGGTACCTGACCTATATAGAAGTATAGTGCTGATGCAGTGTCCCGAGTTCACTGTCTCTTTGGGATTGTTAACCAGCCCTCCGGTCTGGATGACCAGCCCTCCGGTCTGGAGAAGAGGGGGGGGATATGTGAGACAGTGAGAGCGTATGTATTGAATGGGGTGTACATTTCACAGGTACTTTGCTGACTTGTATAGGGGAAATGTGTGCCTTTGTAAAACTAGTGGTGGAGAAAGGTCATTACACCATCCATTCAAGTACACGTTTGCAGCTCAAACCTGTGGCCACTCAGGTGATAATTAGGAAACCAGAAGTAGGTGTCTGGGAAACACAGTCAGGGGGAGCTAGTTTAGTCTGGACACAGGAAGGTGTCCCGGCACAAGAAACAGTCTCCAGGAGTGTTAGAGCTGGCTTAGTCTGGACACAGGAAGGTGTCCCGGCACAAGAAGCAGTCTCCAAGAGTGTTAGAGCTGGCTTAGTCTGGACACAGGAAGGTGTCCCGGCACAAGAAGCAGTCTCCAGGAGTTTGAGCTATCTCAGTCTGGGTGCAGGAAGTACCCCGGACACAGGAGTAGTCTCAGTGCGAATCCGTGCGAATAGCGGCTGAATAGGAGTGGATCTCTCTCAAGTCTGGACATTGAAGGTGCCTTCAGACACAAGGAGGAGTATCTGTGAAACTCCATACTGGTAACATATATCATATGTGTTGTTTTGGGTCAGGCTGGTAGAGCCGGGACCCGGATAGACAGGGCAATCTATCTATGTGTAATTAGTGGCTAGACAAGCCTAGGTTTTCTGTTTATGCTTTATTTTTATCTGTTTGCTGTGGACTTTAATAAAGCTGGTTGCGGCCAGTTTTACACCAGAACTGCTGTCTGAATGAACTGTTTTCGTGTCACTCTGTCTACCCAGACAGCGATCCTAGAGCTATATCCCCTGGAAATGTTACAATATATACATGTCATTGTAACACATACATATATATATATTTATAGTTCTTACACTTCTACATACTGTAATAGCCGCTAATTCAATTGCCGGCTTTTGTGAAATCACAGAAGCCGACATGAAATGATACATTGTTTCCACACAGTTAACCATGTCATTTCCTGTATTTTGATATATGGTTTGAACTTACAATTACATGAGTGTATTTGTACAAAATTTCAGACATGTAGGGGTTAATTAAAGGTGTAAATTCGTTGAAAAAAAATGCGTGGGCTCCCGCTGTATTTTCTCCACCAGACAGACAAAGCAAGCGAGTGGGGGCAGATAATAATAGCCTAGGGAGGGTACATTTTTTTTGTGCCCCCCCTGGCTACTAACATCTGCCCCCAGACACTCCAGAAAGGGCAAATCTATAATTAGGGCAAATCTATAATTAGATTTGCCCTTTCTGGCACTTTGCCCGTCTATTCCCATTGCCCTGTAGCGGTGGCGAATTGGTTAATAAGGGGTTAATGTCACCTTGCTATTGAAAGGTGACCTTAAGCCATGTTAATAATAATTATTGCTCCTTACTCCTCCTCTCCCTCCTGCAGACTCCTTCCAGAAGCTTCTCAGACCACTGTCACCCTCTATGACTCCTCCCTACTCTCTTTCTCCACCCACACCCTCTACCTAGTCCCTTCCTGACCTTGAGAATTCTGGTGTTGTGTGAGAGTGTGTGAGTCCTGGCAGTGCCCCTCCCTTACCTGAGAGCAAAACACCACACCTCTGGTTGAGGTGCAGTACCTCTGTGGCGACTGAACCCTCTGGGGCCAACATGGACAGGTGTGTGCCTATACAAATCAAGTCCTATCAGTTTAATTAAACACAGCTGGACTCCAATGTACGAGTAGAACCATCTCAAGGAGGTGTGGTACACCAAAGGGGGTCTTGCTGGATGGGAGATATATTTCTCCTAGCAGACTGAAGTTTGGTCACGATTTTCCCTGATCACAAGGACCTGTGATGAGGTCATAGTCACGTGATCAGGTCAGCTGATGTGTACCTCACCTGAGGGTGTGGACTAGGCCTATTTAACAAGGAGCTGTTGTATTATGTGGGTGTGGAAGGAAGGAGTTTGGCTGGAGTCAGCCTGGAAGAAGTGATTTCTGTTACAGTGTGTCAGTGTGCACCAGGAAGCGAGTACCAGACCACCCAGAATGGCACCTGGCGGTCCCTGCTGGCCTGCAGCCGCTTAGTTAAGCCCGTTCCAACAAGGGTGAGTCTGGGACCAGTGGTTCTCCAAATTGGAGTATGTTATGTTCTATTTTTGATTTTTGCTATCTGGACTTTTGAACCCATTATTAAAACCACTGAACTTTGAACTGAAAGTCTGTGTGTTTGCCTCATTACTGCGGCCCGGGCCCTTGCCTACCAGAGCGGATCCCTACAATTGGTGGCTTGAAAGCAGGCACACGCAGTGAGGTTAGGCTGTGGTTTTTTTTTTCCCTCTGCATGACAGTTGATATCCTGGGTGAAAAAAGTAACACAAAACCCGGTGGAGAACTGTCCGGAGATGGAGAGCACAGTAAAGATGCTGGTGGAGGCCATGCGACAGCTGCAGCAGGCTACGCAGCAGCAACAGCAGGCTACACATCAGCAACAGCAGGCTATGCAGCAGCAGGCTATACAGCAGCAGGCTATGGAGCGGCAGCAGGCTATACAGCAGCAGACTATGGAGCAGCAGCAGATATTTAATCGACAGCAACAGGAAACCAACAGTCTACTGATGCAGCACATCACAGTGTCGCAGACAGCAGGAGCTGCACCGGGACGTCCGGATGTCCGGAAAGTGGTACGCCTATAGGGACCTACCCCCCGAGCAACAGAGAGACTATGAGATCGTCAAGAGTGAGATACTTGCACGTCTTGGGGTAAATGTTTTGGTCCGGGCCCAGCGGGTACACCAGTGGAAGTTTTCCCCTTCCGAGCCAGCTCGGTCCCAGTACTATGATTTGATACACCTGGTAGAAAAATGGTTGCAGCCGGAGGTGTTGTCACCCAGCGCTATGCTGGATCGGATAGTAACTGATAAATTCTGGAGAACTTTGCCCCACACCCTGCAAACCTGGGTTGGACAGGCAGCCCCTACTGATGGCCTCCAGATGGTAGACCTCATTGAAAGATATGGGGCTACCAAGGAGATACAGGGAGAGACTACCCGGAAGGTAATGAGTAAATTCCCCAAACCTTCACTCGCAGCTCGACAAGCAGAGACCCAGAAGGCCGCCCAGGACTGGTCGGGGGACGAAAGGGGCCCCATAATCTGTTGGCGGTGCCAAGAACCAGGACATGTGAGAGCTGATTGCCCCCACCTGACTGAGCCCATGGACACAAACTTTGGGTACTATCAGTCTCACTATGCTGAACAAATGTGTGCAGTGGGCAAACCAGCGGGACCCAGTATGAACCATTTGTGTAAAGTGGAGGTGGAGGGTAACCCTTCGGTGGCTCAGGGAGTCTCGTAACCCTAATACGAGCCAGCCATGTCCAAATCAGCGAGTATACTGGTCGGAAAATGGGTTTGTTGTGTATACATGGGGACCTAAAACATTATCCTACCGCCCTGGTGATGATAAACACACCAGCAGGGAGGAGGTGCCACGAGGTGGGGGTGGTGGTTAATTTGCATTATGAGGTAATAATGGGGAGAGATTTTCCGTTATTTTCTGTGCTTTGGCCTGTAATTACCCTCCCACAGAACAGTCGTCGGCACCAGTGGCAACCAGGTTACATTCTCCAGAGATCGGGCATGAACCTGGTGGCCCAGAGGAAGATGTGCTGGCGGTAGGAGTACCTGTGCCTTCGGTGGAGGAGGAAAACCCCTCTCCTATAGAAGTGTTAGCTGGGGAGGTGGAAGACTTGCCACCGGGACCAGAATTGTCAGACTTAAATGTGACAGGTGACAATTTTGGTACGGCGCAACTCCGGGACCCTACGTTGGCTCGAGCCCGGGAAAATGTACTGGTTGTCAATGGGGAACCCCAACCCCCGGGGCAGCTACAATATTTCCTCGATTCGAGCTGAACCAAGATTTTCTGTATCGGGTTGAGAAAATACATGGGGAAATTGTCGAGCAATTGCTGGTACCGCAGTCCTATCGGAGGTTGGTAATGGACTTAGTGCATGCGCATGTATTGGGGGGTCATTTGGGCCAAAAGAAAACCCTATACAGAATTCTACAACGGTTTTACTGGCTAGGGGTCTATGAAGAAGTTAAACGGTATTGTAACTCTTGTCCCGTGTGCCAGGTAACCAGTCCGCAGCCTCATTTTCGGAGTCCCTTGGTGCCATTACCCATTATAGAGGTCCCGTTTGAGAGAATAGCCATGGATCTGGTGGGGCCTGTTAATAAATCAGCAAGGGGTCACCAACACATCCTTGTAGTTCTAGATTACGCTACCAGGTATCCTGAGGCCATTCCCCTGCGTCACACCTCTGCCAAACTCATCGCAAAAGAACTCATGGGTATGTTCTCTCAGGTGGGAATCCCTCAAGAAATCTTAACAGACCAGGGGACCCCCTTTATGTCAAAAATCATGAAGGAACTCTGCCACTTTTTAAGTGTTAAACAGTTGCGCACATCGGTCTATCATCCCCAAACAGACGGTTTGGTAAAAAGGTTCAATAAGACCCTGAAGAATATGTTGAAAAAAGCAGTCTCTAAAGATAGTAAGGACTGGGATTTCTTGTTGCCATACCTGATGTTTGCAGTGCGGGAGGTGCCCCAGGCATCTACAGGGTTCTCGCCCTTCGAACTATTATATGGCAGACATCCCCGTGGCTTACTCGATATAGCTAAAGAGGCCTGGGAAAACCAACCAACTCCCCACAAAAGTGTGATAGAACATGTGGCCAAAATGCAAGAGAGAATGGAGACAGTCCTACCATTAGTCTGAGAACATATGGAAGCAGCACAAAGGTCACAGAGGCAGGTCTATAACCGGGAGGCACGGGTAAGGTCCTTTAACCCTGGGGATCGGGTGATGGTACTTGTGCCTACAGTGGATAGTAAGTTCCTTGCAAGGTGGCAGGGACCCTACGAGATTATGGAGAAGGTGGGTCCCATAAACTATAAAGTACACCAACCAGGGCGGAGAAAGCCGGAACAGGTATACCATGTGAATCTGCTCAAACCATGGAAAGACAGAGACCCTCTGGGTGAGGATTGTCCACGGCCTGCATTTCCAGTAGAGAAGGCTCCCTTGCCTCAGGAGAAGGCAAGAGAAGTCCTCTCAGCCGTCAAAATAGCAGACACTTTGTCTCCTAGACAAGTTCAGGAAGTCCGAGAGTTTGTTAGCCGAAATACCGATGTTTTTTCGGAGCTCCCTGGCCGTACCGCCCCCCTAATCCAACATGACATTGTCACGGAGCCACAGGCCAAAGTCCGATTAAAGCCATAGCGGGTGCCTGAGGCCCGGCGACAAGCCATCTCGGAAGAGGTAAAAAAGATGTTGCAGTTAGGGGTCATTGAAGAATCCCAGAGTGAGTGGGCCAGCCCAATAGTCCTAATACCAAAACCAGATGGGACACTAAGGTTCTGTAATGACTTCAGAAAACTGAATGAAATTTCTAAATTTGACGCCTACCCCATGCCCCGGGTCGATGAGGTAATAGAGCGGTTTGGGCAGGCCCAGTATTTTTCAGTCATTGACCTCACAAAATGTTATTGGCAGGTGCCCCTAACAAAAGCAGCGAGAGAGAAAACGGCTTTTGTAACACCCGAGGGACTGTTCCAGTATATAGTCCTACCCTTTGGGTTGCATGGCGCTCCAGCGACATTCCAGAGGTTAATGGACGTTGTTCTTCGTCCTCATCGCCGCTATGCCGTGGCCTATCTGGACGATATTGTGGTGTACAGTACAGACTGGGAAAGTCACTTAGCCAAGGTACAGGCGGTGATAGATTCTCTGAGACAAGCAGGGCTAACTGCCAACCTAAAGAAGTGTTCCATAGGGTTGGAGGAAGCTCGGTACCTGGGGTATGTGATTGGGAGAGGAGTTATCAAACCCCAAATAAACAAAGTGGAGGCAATCCAAACTGGCCCCGTCCCCTCACCACAAAACAAATGAAAGGGTTTTTGGGGTTAGTGGGATATTACCGGCGGTTTATTCCCAATTTTGCAACCCTGTCGGCGCCGTTAACTGACTGCCTGAAAGGGAGAAAGTCAGTAATGGTGCCCTGGAATGATCAGATTGAAGATATGCAAATTGCCTCTTCAAACAAAGAGGACTTGTACTCTATAACGCCACCTATTGGAAGTAGCGATCCTACAAGTCACAATCAACCCTTTAATGAGTCTTGTAATATGACTTAGGATAAAAGCCAAATCAGAATCTCCATTTGCAGACACGGTGTTTCGGACTGTTGGTCCTCGTCAGTGCAAAGTAGGAGAGATCTGATTTGGCTAGATGAGAGACTCTGGACTGGGGTCTGGGGGGTAAGGTTACTCCTTGTTGGGCCCCCCCAAAAACCCCCAAAGGGGGGGCCCCCCCAAAAAAAACCCCCTTTAAAAAAAAAAAAAAAAAAAAAAAAGGGTTTGGAAAAAAAAAAAAAAACCCCGGGGGAAAAAGGTTTTAAAAATTTTTTTAAAAAAACCCCCCCCCCGGGGGTGAGGGGGGAAAAAAAAAGGGGGGGGGGGAAATTTTTAAAACCCCCCCCAAAAGGGGGGGGGGGGGGGGAAAAAAAGGGGGGGGGTTTTTTTTTTTTTCCCCCCCCCCCTTTTTTTGGGGGTTGGGGGGGGGCCCCGGGGGGGGGTTTTTTTTTGGGCCCCCCCAAAAAAGGGGGGGGGGGTTTTAAAAAAGGGAAAAAAAACCCTTTTCCCAAAAAAAAAAAAAACCCTTTTAAAAGGGGGAAAAAAAAAAAAAAAAACCCCCCCCAAAAAAAAAAAAAAAATTTTTTTAAAAAAAAAAAAAAAAAAAAAAAAAAAAAAAAAAAAAAAAAAAAAAAAAAAAAAAAAAAAAAAAAAATTTTAAAAAAAAAAAAAAAAAAAAAAAAAAAATTAAAAAAAAAAAAAAAAAAACCAAAAAAAAAAAAAAAAAAAAAAAAAAACCCAAAAAAAACCCCCAAAAAAACCCCCCCCCCCCGGGGCCCCCCCCCCCCCCCCCCCCCCTTTTTCCCCCCCCCCCCAAACCCCCCTTTTTCCCCCCCCCAAACCCCCCCCCCCCCCCCCGGGGGCCCCCCCCTTCCCCCCCCCCCAAAAACCCCCCCCCCCCCCCCCCCCCTTTTCCCCCCCCCCCCCCCCCCCCCCAAAAAACCCCAAAAAAAAAAAAAAAAAAAAAAACCCCCAAAAAAAAAATTTTAAAAAAAAAAAAAAAATTTTTTTTAAAAAAAACCCCCCCCAAAAAAAAAAAAAAAAAAACCCCAAAAAATTTTTTTCCCCCCCCCCCGGGCCCCCCCCCCCCCCCCCCCAAAAAAAACCCCCCCCCCCCCTTTTTTTTCCCTTTTGGGGGGGGGGGGGGGAAATTCCCCCCCAAAAAAAATTTTTTTTTTTAAATTTTTTTTTTTTTTTTTTAAAAAAAAAAAAAAAAAAAAAAAAAATTTTGGGGGGGGGGGGGGGGGGGTTTTCCCCCCCCCCTTTTTTGGGGGGGGGTTTTTTGGGGGGCCCCCAAAAAAAAAGGGGGGGGGGGTTTTTGGGGGCCCCCCAAAAATTTTTTTTTTAAAAAACCCCAAAAAGGGGGGGGGGGGAAAAAACCCCTTTTTAAAAGGGGAAAAAAAAACCCCCCCAAATTCCCCAAAAAAAAACCCCCCCCCCCAAAAAAAAACCCCCCTTTTCCCCCAAAAAACCCCAAAAAAAAAAAAATTTTAAAAACCCCCTTTTTTTTTTTTTGGGGCGGGGGGGGGGGTTTTTTTTAAAATTTTTCCCGGGGGAAAATTTTTTTTTTTTTTTTTTTTTTTTTAAAAAAAAAAACCCAAAACCCCCTTCCCTCGACACCCAAGCTGGTATGTCACTCTCCACAAGGAGAAAACCTTTTTCCCCCCCGACCCCTTGAAGAAGCGTTTGTAAAACTAAAAGGGCACTGTTGGGGAAACCCTTCTGAACACAAAACCCCAAATTCAAAGAGAAAATTTTTTTTTCCAACTGATGCGTCAGAGGTAGGGGTTTGGGGGGCCGGGACTGTCTCGGGGGTTTCGGGGAGGAGCATCCCCCCCTTTTTTTCCCAGTCGAAAGCTTACTCCCCTGAAACCAATACTGCATTTAAGAGAAGTGCCTGGCCCTCAAATGGCACTGGGGTCATTTCGCTACATCTGTTGGGGAAAACATTTCGTTTTTTTAACTGATCATTCCCCTCTGACTTGGATTAGTCAAGCCAAGGAGAGGAATCCCCAAATCACCAGGGGGTTTCTGTCCCGCAAAATTTCAAATTTTTTAGTAGAACATTTGGGCAGGCAAATTACAGGGGAAAGCAATGCACTGTCCAAGTTCACTGTATGTCAAGTGTCCACCCTCCTAAGGTTTAACAAAGGGGGGAGGTAAAGTGGTTTCACCAAAGGGGGGCTTGCTGGATGGGGAAAATATAAATTTTTCCTAGCAACTGAATTTGGTTTACGATTTTCCCTAATCCCAAGGACCTGTGATAGGTCATAGTCACGTGATCAGGTCACTGATGTGTACCTCACCTGAGGGTGTGGACTAGGCCCATTTAACAAGGAGCTGTTTAGTATTTTTGGGGGTGGAAGGAAGTAGTTTGGCTTGGGGTCAGCCCGGGGGAAATGATTTTTTGTTACAGTGTGTCAGTGTGCACCCGGGAAACGAGGGACCAGAAACCCCCCGGAATTTGGGACTTGGGGGCCCCTGCTGGCCTGCAGCCGCTTATTTAAAACCCGCCCCCAAAAAGGGTGAGTCTGGACCGTGGTTTTTTCCAAACTGGAGTATGTTATGTTCTATTTTTGATTTTTGTTATCTGGACTTTTGAACCCGTTATTAAAACCACTGAACTTTGAACTGAAAGCCTGTGTGTTTGCCTCATTACTGCGGCCCGGTCCCTGCCTACCAGAGCGGATCCCTACAGAGGATCACAAGGAAATGGACAGCATGTGACTTATGAGTGTCTGAGCAAAGGGTCTGAATACTTATGACCATGTGATATTTCAGTTTTTCTTTTTTAATAAATTTGCAAACATTTCTACATTTCTGTTTTTTCAGTCAAGATAGGGTGCAGAGTGTACATTAATGAGAAAAAAAATAAACTCTTTTGAATTTACCAAATGGCTGCAATGAAACTAAGAGTGAAAAATTTAAAGGGGTCTGAATACTTTCCGAACCCACTGTACTATGAGTAGATGAAGCAAGTATCAGTGCTAATAGCATCATAATCAAAATATGTCAGTGGGCATACGTTACACAATAATCCTAAAGAACACTCTTACCCAGAGGAGAAAGAAGCCAGGATTGTTTCCTGGAAGAGTACAAGAGTCACCAATGTGCGTTTTGCATGTTTTTGTCACAGGTGTGTCAGATGCTACAGACAGTCGCTCTACAGGGCTTAGGTTCCTGCTTAGCGATTGGTGTGGAACCAATATAGGGATGTTAGGGGAGGCAGGGTGCTACTAGATCTGCCTAGGGGTCTCCACTCCTAGCATTTGGGCTTCCTTTCACTCTTCACCTCTTGTTGCACTTAGTCTTCCCACACTGCATGACAGTTTTTCACTTGCTTTCTCAAGGGGATTAGTAGTACCGGTATCTACAAGGACCTTTATGTGTCCGTGTCAATGGTCACGTGGTAACTATGTGATCCCTGGCCAGCCAATGGGTTCGAAGAAGGCAGGACATACGTACCACACCAACCTCATCACGCTGACATCACCTGGCCATCAAGTCTTGTCAGCGCATGAGTGGGAGAGTGGGAAATGCTAGGGCTCCCGATTATGTTCAGAGAACATTTAGATGCCGAGCGGCACAGCGAGAACAGCGTTGGTGAGGTGCGAAATCGCAAAACTATCCCAATGGGATCACTATTGGGCAAAAGTCAACCATAAAACCAAAATAAAACCTTAATATATTAGTCAAATGTTATAAGCACGGAAATCTTAGAAAATACAATATCATAAGTATAATTGTTGTAATATGTATCCGTGCTGAATATCTGTCTGCAGACATTTGGGATATTTTCTCATATTGTTGAAATATGTCCCACAGGTCCATGAGGGAACCAACATACTTGTAAGTAAACAGAAACAGAAAAGTAAAGAAAATAACTAGAAATAAAATCATCACACATAAATCAGCTTTAAAAATGAAGGGCAGTTAAGGGTGAAAACTCAAATTTACAAAAAGGGTGCAAAACTGAGAGATTCATTCTGACCCCTAGGGGTCATTTTCCCAATGTGACAATTCATCTTGTTTCATGTTGTGCTAAAAGATTTTTTTTATATTTTCTCTCCTGATTCCAGTGTGGATGGAATCAATGACCCTAACCATAAGTGATTTTGGATCACAATTATGGTGGACTTTAAAATATTTGGGCATGGTCTTTAATTCAGAAATGTCGGCCACTGTCTTGGCAGCACCAATGTCCCTCGCATGCTCGTGTTCCCTTATTCTCAGCCTTCTCAATGAGAGGCTCACAATAATAAGCAGGCAACTGCAGGTAGCATAATAAATTACATTCGTGATACTGCAGGATATATGGTGTTTAATTTGAAAATGTTCATCACTGTCTGCTGAGTCAAGTGAGATGCAGTGAAGTACATTGGTGCAGGCAAGACAATGGGCACAAGGGAAGCATCCAATTAGGTCTCTTTGGGACATAATGACACTTTACTAGGATGTCTTTTAGGTTTTTAGAGCGTCTCAGTGTCATTAGTGGTGATTTGGCCTTACAAGAAGGTTTCAGTCCTAAGGGTTCAAGTGGGCAGACAAGTACCCAAGGAGGGTTCAGTTCTAAGTATTGCCCAATGCTTGGCAAGAATCGCTCTCACATTTGTCCAATCTTGCTTGTATGTAGAAATAAATTGAATCTTATCATCGTGTTTCTTTCTTCTACTATTCTGGTACAGCAATTGGCTTTGGGGGGTAGCCCTTGCCCTACTGTGCCCACATTTGGTACACCTATGATTTTACCCCTATGTTCAAACAGAAAAATAATAAACAACAATAATACTGACCTAATGCCCATTCTCTTGAAGCTCTGGTCTTCTGTAAAAAAATAAAAAATAAAATAAAAACAACCATATCCCTCTCATGTCCGACATACTGTCCCATGCCTTAATCCTTGTCTGTGATAAGTGCTTTTAATTAGGACGGTGCCAAGATGCAACCATCCAGGATGAAAACAAAGGGAGAATGAGCTGCTGTGAGCAACAGTGACATCACCATAGCGGTGACATCATCGAGGTTACTGTAGGTCAATGAAGCTGTGTTCCCTGCTCATTTCTCTGTGAACTAGGCCGATGAATTGCTATGACCTCAGTGAGATCACCACTAGCACCATGAGAAAAAATCTCATGGTGCAGCGCTGATCTCGGTGAGTTCACCAAAGTTCACCATGAGAAATCTACTGGTTATCCAAAATAGAGGGGAACCCACAGCATTTTTTTCATTATTTACAGCAAAGTCGCTGGTTGATGAATACTACCATCAGTGGTGCCTGTTCTCGCTGTTGTTAGCAGCAGCAGGCATAGGCTGATGGGATAGTACTGTCTATTCAGTCGACGTCTCTGTGACCAGAGGTAAACATTTTACTGCAGGTCACAGCTGCTGGAGCTCTGACTCATCAGAATCACCGGTGTTTCTTACGCTGTCATGCAGATGACAGTGTGGGAAACACCCAATGTCTGGGGTGCCACACCAGAACAGTAACATGGACTTCCTGGAGAAGTCCGTGTTTAGGGTCTGTACCTGAACAGTACAGTACTTTACTGTTCGGGTTCGCCCATCTCTAATAATGATGTTATTAGCACTGAGGCTTGCGTTATCTACCCATAGTATATATTTACATCAACTTCTGATGCATTCTTTGCCAACCAGTGATTGTTATCTGATTGTCTGTCTTTTATAAAAGAATATGCACTTTTTATACAGTTGATATTCTTGTAAAAATAAAGTTTACCTTTTTATCCATTTAAACTCTGAATACTCCTATTTACAATGTCTTCTTGGAGTGGTGTTCTTTTTGGCTTTTTGTGAAATTCCCATCTATTATGGCGGTTCTATTCATAAACATTATGTATTTGGGTTTTTGTTTCTTAATTTTAGCAAGTAATGTGATTTTTAGTAAAAATATCAAACAAGTTAAACAATACTAATGCAAATATAGTAGTTATTATGAAAAGATAGAGTGAAAAAACATAACAATTGTATTCAGGCAAAATGCCAATATTAAAGGGATTGCCCACTCCTTGGACAACCCCTTCTCAATCCGGTGCTAGTGCCATTACAGCATTGTCGACGCCTTATCTACTGCAACTCATGCGACCTTGTTACGTCATGTGAGCTATGCAGCCAATTAGTGGTCATTAATGGATCACATCACTCTCACTTCTTTCAAAAAAACTTACTTGGAAGAAGTGAGAGCTGCTGTAGCTATCTGACCTCCTCTGGATGTCAGCTACGGTCCGAATGAAGAGATTGAGAACAGGTTGTCCGAATAGTGTTGTATTTAATTGTGTAACACTGTAATTTAGTCTACTGTACAAGACTAGATGACTCCCAGATACAGATACAGAAAAAGAGAATAGCAGCACAATATCACTCATTTTTCAGAAAGTAACACATTTCATGGTTTCTGTTAAAGATTATCATATATTTTCCCTAAAAATAGAAAACTTTATTGATAAAAGAACCAAACAATAGGTTCACACCTCAATGTGGACAAGAAAAAAACATAATTAGTGCTCAAAAACAGTTTAAAAATGGGGATCAAAAACACTAGAAGTTCTGTCACACGCTAAAAGATGCTTTTTATTGCAAAAAATAGTTTTTGTATCACCACATTTTGAGAGCTATAATTTTTTTATATTTTGGCCCACAGAGTCATGTGATGTCTTATTTTTTGAGGGACGAGTTGATGTTTCTATTGGTATCATTTTTTGGCATATAACATCTTTTGATCGCTTTTTATTACGATTTTTGGGAGGCAGAATGAAAAAAAAACAGCAATTCATGAATTTCTTTTGGGGATGCGTTTATACCGTTCCGCGTGTGGTAAAATTGATAAAGCAGTTTTATTCTTCGGGTTAGTACGATTACAGCGATGCCTCATTTATATCATTTTTTTATGTTTTGGCGCTTTTATACAATAAAAATAATTTTATATAAAAAATAATTATTTTGCATCGCTTTATTCTGCGAGCTATAACTTTTCTATTTTTTCACTTATGATGCTGCATGGCAGCTCATTTTTTGCGGGACAGGATGACGTTTTTAGTGGTACCTTGTTTATTTATATCTGTATTTTTGATCGCATGTTATTCCACTTTTTGTTCGGCAGTATGATGGTAAAGCATTGTTTTTTTGCCTTTTTTTTTAAGGGGTTCACTAAAGGGATTAACTAATGGGACAGTTTTATATGTCGGGTTGTTACGGACGTGGTGATACTAAATATGTGTACTTTTATTGTTTTTTGTTTTATTTACATAATAATAATGTGTTTATTGGGGAATTTTTTTTATTTATTTAGGCATTTTTTTTACACTTGTTTATTTTAGCTTTTTTACATTTTTACATTGTCCCAGGGTGGGACATCACTATATAATGTCAGATCACTGATCTGACACTTTGCAAAGCATTGTGTCAGATCAGCGATCTGACAGGCAGTGCAGGAGGTTTTCCGGCATCTGCTCTCAGCAGGCACTGACAAGCCACTTCCCTGCAGGACCGGAAGGACCCCACATCCATCTTGGATCCAGGGGCCTGCAGGGAGGAGGCCCTCGGAACAACGTGATCACATCGCGTTGTTCTGAGGGTCTCAGGGAAGCACGCAGGGAGCCCCCTCCCTGCGTGAAGCTTCCCTATGCCACCGGAACGCTGCGATCCTGTTTGATCGCAGTGTTCCAGGAGTTAAAGTGCCGGGAGCGGTCCATGACCACTTCTGGCACTTAGTGCCGGGTGTCAGCTGTGAGAATCAGCTGACACCCGGCCGCGATCAGCTGCGCTCCCCCTATGAGAGCGACTGATCGCACATGACGTACTATTCCTTCCATAGGAATTAAGTCTCAGGGCACATGGACGGAATAGTACATTGGATGGAAGAAAGGGGTTAAGGATATGGATGGTACCTTGCCTAGAGATTTGTATACTAAGGCTACGACAGCAACAGCCTTCTACACTACGAAAGTCTTCAACCAGCTTCCACCAAACGCTCGATTCCCACATCTCAATTTCAGAGAGTAAACCGTATTGTCTCTGACAGAAATCCTCATACTCAACGAATAAATGAAATGCACTCCAAATTCAGCGAGAGAGGATATCCCAATTCCCTTCTCAATGAGTCAAAACCACTCGGACCAATTCACATAGTAGATCCACTAACAGAATTCCGTTTGTTCATTCCTTTCATCCGTATGCCTACATTTTACATAAAGCGATCTGGAGACATTGGCCTTTACCACACACAGCACACCCTCATATTCCAGAATTTGGCCAACCTTTTTTGCCGTGTTTCAGACAGGCACCCCATCTAAGGAACTCTTTGGTAAAGGCAGATATCGGTACAAGCCACCCCACACAGCAACAACAATTTTTACACCATCCCAAGACAGGCACTTTTCCGTGCCTCAACTGCACACAGTGCAACAACGTTCTGAAGGGTGATAGAGTATATCACCCACAATCGGAAAAGACTTTCTTAATAAAGGGCTTTATTACATGTGAGACAACATATGTTGTCTATGTTATTAAATGCCCATGTGGCCTCTTATATGTAGGTGTCACGTCGCCGTTGGATTCAGTGGCTGGTGTTCCTGCCTCGGCGGCTGGGAGGCGCCGTACTCCTTCGGCTGGTGGTGCCGGTGATAGGAGAATGGTGTCCTCATATGGTTCCGCTCCTTTGACGCTGGCCTCTGTCGCTGCGCATCGCCATGTTTCGCCTGTGGGTAGTGTTGGCGACAGAGAGGGGGTCCCTGCCCAGGCGTCTGGTGGCATAGGCTACGCTCTTCTGTCAGAGGTGAGGTGGTTGGTGTCAGTCATGCATCACCATCTGGCCTGGTTCTGGGGGCGGTCCAGATGAGGTCATCAGACTGTGAGCCTGTGAGAGGTAGCCATGCCCTTCAAATGCCTTGGAGCCTGGCTTGTAGGCCGCCAGATATAGTCTTGGTTTCCCCAGTGTGCTAGTTTGTTTTGCTATTGTATTTCTGATCTTTGCCTGGAATTCTGACTTGTTCTACTGCCTGCCGATTTTGTACCTCTGCTCTCCTCCTGGTTTTGACCCTTGGACTTCTGACTACGCATTTGGTCTGCTTTTTATTCCCTTCCTAGCGTCCTTCCTACTCCGGTCCACTGCTCTCATAGGCAGCTACCCCCTGGGCTTTGCTATAATTCCAGATCCCTGTATAGGGGTAAAGGGTCTCGGGGTTTCTCAGGGTGCTGTCTTACCTGCAGTTCAGACCTGCAGTGGGCGGACGTCACATTAGGCGAGACGACACAACAAGTTAAAGATCGAATCTCAAAACATAAAACCACCATCCGGCGTAAAAATCTCCTATCACCCATTCCCTACCATTTTGTTACACACAACCACAGAATCACCTAGCTTAAATTTCAGGTTCTAGAACAAGTACTGCCCCCCCCGACGGGGTGGGGATCAGATTGGTTTAATTAAAAGACGAGAGGCCTATTGGATTCACACACTGGATAACCTTGCTCTGAGAGGTTTAAACAGAGAGTATGACCTAGTGTCATTCTTTTTTTTTTTTTTGTCTTCCTCTGGATCAACATGTTAGGGCAGGTTAGGATAGGATATGGGTTGAACTAGATGGACTTAAAGTCTTCCTTCAACCTTAATAACTATCATAAGGTTGGGATATTTTCTTTGTATTTGTAATTTTGCCTGTGTCCTACTTACATGACGGTTTTCCACATTGCATTCCATATAATTAATGTTTATATCCATATACTATTTGTAATAATTCCCTAATTATGATCCTGTTGAATAGTTTATGTCATCATTAGAGTTGAGCGAAACAGGTTTTTCATTTTCAAAAGTCGCAGTTTTTCGCCAAAGTAGGGTTTCATGAAACGAAATCCGAACGTGGAGTGAGTTCGGTCACGTGTTCGGCGACCATTTTGCTGGAGTCAGTTTTCCCCTACACTTTAAGCGCCTTTTCTCGGCCAATGAGCAAGGACGCAGGCTGTGGGCAACAGGATGACATAGCCAGCGACCAGCACCATCTTAGAGAAGGGCATTGCAGCGATTGGCTGGCTTTCAGTGGCGTCACAGTGCATATAAAATCCCTCAGAGGCAACCGTCATTTTACATCTGCCGAACTCAGTGTAGGAGCTGGCGGTGCGTCTGAGCAGGGAGAACGTTAGGCAGGGCCTAAAAAAAATTACTTTCTGCTGATAGCGATTAGCTGTACAGTGACTGTGCAGTGACAGGGGAGGATTTTGCTGTGTGCAGCAACGCTGGTTCTTAGGCTGCCTGCCTGCCAGTGACGCTGTAGAAATTGCTTGTGTGGAGCATCAGATTTGATTAGTTGGCTGCCTGCCTGTGATAAGGGGGCAATTAATTTGGTGGAGTAGCAGAGCTGCCTGCCAGTGACAGTGTACAAATTGCTTGTGGGGAGCATTACATCTGATTAGTAGGCTGCCTGCCTGCCTGACAGTGATAAGGGGGCAATTTATTCCCCATTGACTTGCATTGGGGTCGGATTTTCGACTCCGACCCGACCATTTCCGTTAGTCGGCCGACTTCGTTCGACTTGACTTTTGAGAAAGTCGAGTTTCACGAAACCCGACTCGACCCGAAAAACGGGAAAGTCGCTCATCTCTAGTCATCTAGTCATGTGGTGTGAATATGGCTATAACATACAGACTCATTAACATGTTCTCTCTTCCCTCTTTCCAGAACCACTTATACTGATCCTATAAGAAAATTCCTGATTCCGTGATCTTTATTTCTTCTGGACCTTCCTATTAAACCTATTGCACATCACCCATCTTCAATTACCAGCACTGTCACTAATATTATTTTCCTGATCCATCACTCCTGGCCTCCTATATGCATTACTATACTATAGAAAGATCATATCTCTCATCTTCCGGTCTTTGGAACGCGGTGACACGCATATGAAAGCGGATGGAACGCATATTGAAGTTATCCCTGGAACGCACGGCCATTCACTTCCTGTTAGGTCACGTCCGGTCTATACAACCAGCGTCAATTGGACAGTGGCCGTCACACGAGTCCCACCCCCTACCTTTATCAACTGCCACTTAGCACATGCACACATGGATGACCAGTGGTGGATGCCGCGTCTGATGTGGACACTAGCTCATCAAGGATAAGGTCTGTTTCTTTTACACGCCTTAATACTCATTACTAGTGTTGAGCGATACGATACCGCAAGTATCGGGTATCAGCCGATATTAGCTCTATCGGACTTTCGATACTTAGTTCCGATATTTTCGTCTTATCGGATACCGGAATCGGATTTGTCACTGTCACTGTCAGTGTCCGTCGGTCGGGTCTGTCAGGAGTCAGCGGCACTTACCTGGCAGAAGATCTCCGGCGGTCACGGGCTGGACTGCTTGATGGCCGCCATCATCTTTCCCCGGCGGTCACATGCAGTTTCTCGCGATAACTGCAGTGACTGCTGGGTAATCCCGGCCGTAAAGCAGTCAGTCCGATGACGTCACCGCCGGGGAAGCAGGTAATCAGCTGTGCTGCGTCGAGATGACAGGCTCTGCCTGTCATTGCGATGTAGCAGAACTGGATCGTCGTGGGACCCTCGTTACTATGGACTGCGTCGGACAGGTGGTATACTGTTGGTTTGTTTGTTTTCTTTTTTTACAGGAGATCGATGGCGTCGCAGGAATGAGAGTATAATAAAAGAAATGAAAACTGTGTTGTCTCTTTTATTTCATTAAAATACTTTTTTCTTGCTGTGTCTTTTTTTTATACATTTAAAAACTTTGGGATTAATAATGGATCGGTGTCTTATTGACACCTCTCCATTATTAACCGGGCTTATTCTCACTGTGCAATCAACGGTGACATTAACCCCTTATTACCCCACTTGCCACCGCTACAGGGCACTGGGAAGAGCCGGGTAAAGTGCCACAATTGGCACATCTTTTGATGCGCCAAATGTGGGGCTGCTGTAGCCTGGTATTATCAGGCTGTTGAGGGCCAAAATCCATGGGCCTTGACAGTCTTTTAATACCAGGCCGCAGCAGTCTGCATTTTACTTGGCTGGTTAACAAAAATAGGGGGACCCCTACGCCGTTTTTTTTTGAGGGGATCCCCTATTTTTGTTAACCAGCCAAGCTAAGCAGACTGCTGTGGCCTGGTATTATCAGGCTGGCAAGCAGGGTCGGACTGAGGCACCGGGACACCGGAGAAACCTACGGTGGGCCCCAGCTCCTGCGTGGTGGGCCCTGATTTGAAAGGATAGGTCGCGGGGCAGAGGGGGCGGTGGCCCCGGGGCCCGCCTCTGAGGGGGCCCACCCGGAGCTACGATACAGTTACATTCTGCGGCAGAGCAGGGAGAATCGCTCTCCCTGCTCTGCCGCCCGGAAGCTATGGGGCCTGAACAGGCATTGGGGGGGCCCGGTGCCAGCAGTGGGCCCCCCACCCGTCATCGGAGGGTCAGCTGTATCGGCATCCAGCCGATAAAGCTGAACGCATGGAGAGAGAAGGAGCGAGCGCTCCTTCTCTCCCATAATCCCCCTCCCAGCGTATTACAGCGGGCGCAATAACATCACCTGCCGGCGCCCGCTGTCAGACGCTGAGAGGGAGAACAGTGAGCAGCACAGGAGCCGGGAGGTGAGTTTTTTTTTTTTTTTTTTTTTTAATGGGGGTGCAGTCGAGTCCTGGCTGGAGAAGTCGTCATGTCGGTGTGGGCCAGATGGAAAAGACATGAAAAGTGAACAATTCCATTAGAAAGAACATCAGCGGTAAGTCATTATCTGTACCTGTGCTGTAATCTATATGTTCTGTAGGACTGGTATTATTTAACACAGACCATATGGCGGTAATATCAATATTGGTCTTTTTATATATAGATTATTTTGGCCAACAGCGCGGTCATTTGCTGAGGTTCTCTGATGATGGGCCCACTCAGAAGTTTTGCCCCACTAAACCAAAACCCTAGCTACGCCTATGGCTCTCTCTCTAGTCTTTCTTTCTCGCTCTCTGTTCTTTCCTTCTCGCTCTCTGTTCTTTTTTCTCTCTGTTCTTTCTTTCTCTCTTTTCTTTCTTTCCTCTCTTTCTTTCTCTGTTTGTTCTTTCTCTCTCGCTGCTCTTTCTTTCTTTTCCTCAGTACCAGCCACTGTGCCCTCATTACCAGTCAGTGTGATCAGCAGTGCTAAATGGTTACGCTTGGGGCGAGGATATGGGTGTGATTAGCTGTGAAATGGGTGTTGTCGGGGCGTGGCCTAAAATTTTCAGCGGCGCGCAACACGCGCCGCAGCCTTTAATCCTCTTTCCTGTCTTCCAAATTTGGGAGGTATGCTGTATGACCTCCCTACAACTTCTGGCCATGCTCCTGATGAGCGCGACGGATGGTCTCGTGAGGGATCTCCTCCCACACCTGGACTAAAGCATCCACCAACTCCTGAACAGTCTGTGGTGCAACGTGGCATGGCCTAAAATTTTCTGCAGCATGCACAGCGTGCCACAGCCTTTGTCCCTCTTTCCCTTATTCAAAGGTTGGGAAGTATGATGTTGGGCCGCAAGAATATATTTTCTCTGGTGGGCCCAAGGTACTCCAGTCCGACGCTGCTGGCAAGGTCCATGTATGTTGGCTCCTTAACAGCCTTAAATACCATGCCTCAGCAGCAGGGGCGTACATATAAATCATGGGGCCCCATAGCAAAAGTCTGAATGTTCCCACCCCCCCAAAAAAAAACCCAGAGGCATTTGTAAATGTAAAGTGCCAGCACAGTGAGGGAAGTTGAGTCGCACAGAGACAGGGGTTTTGGGGGTACTCGGCACCGATCACGTCGACTTCTATGGGGGATGTCACGAGTAGCACAGCTCGGTCCGTGACCTGGGCGATCACTGGAATGTGGGATATTTCCAGGGGATGATAGAATGTTCGTGTAGTTTGTCGTGACGCCACCTGTAGTACCTGGTCAGGGTGTCCAGCGCTGCTGTGCAGGTCCTCTGGAAGATATGGTGTAGTGCAGGTAGGTGAAAAGTCTTCTACAGGTAACACGCTATCCTTCCAGGGCAGATAGATGTGAGATAGAGCAATGGTGCAAAGTGATGTAGCAGAGTGGACTATGCGATGTAGTAAGAAAGCAGGAAACACTTCAAGTTAAACGTTGCATAATAAAATTTTTAATAATAACATTACAAAAGTGCAAATGTCTTATATTAAGTGACATGTTTTGTTACTGTTCATACCCTTGATATGTGTTATACATGTGTGTTAATAAATACATATTCAACAAAAGTGCAAATAGCATTAGTGCCGAAGTTCGTGGAGACTTCTTAGGACTACCCCCACCGGGGTAACTTCACAGTGTCCTTTACTTGTGCTTGTGGAGGACCCACTCCAAACCTCCAACTGTGGTCTTGGGTGGACTGCAAGACTTTCCTTGAGCAGACCTCACTTTCGGCCACACCAAACGGGTTTTTAGTTTCTGAGGTAGTTGAAAATAGTGCACAGTAAAGTTTTTTGTAAAACCAAGATGGAGCACCGAAGTGCCAACTATTTACAGAAAAGTTTGTGAGCCAGTACAGTTCATGGCTTCAAAGTTCAACATTTTCATTACAGTGAAACACCATTACCCAACCTGGGTATATTAAGGCAACAATAAACTTGTTCTTCTGAACATTCACCCGTCCGGGTACATCAAACCATTACCCAACCTGGGTATATTAAGGCAACAATAAACTTCTTTTTATGAACATTCACCCGTCCGGGTACATCAATACTTTAACTATTTACATACAGAGACCCTGTCCGGGTTATTTAGACTTCTTTGGCTGGCCTCTTCCAGGTACCACCTGGTACTCTTCTGGAGCTTGCCAAACATCTGTGACAGGAGGGTCCACCCAGACCTGATGACGTCGTGTGGCCTGTACAGTGACGTCGTGACCCGCTATCTGGGTCTGTGTGGCCACCTCTTTCATCTCCCTCCGGGTCTGGACCCCTATGTCCCGGACTGAACGAACCCCAGGGGGCCTAACAGGCGCCGGGTACGGGCCAGCTATCATTATCATGTCCATAGCTGGGGCTGCTGAGGAGACCACTGAGGGAGGCTGGGGAGATTTACGGCGTGGGGTGGGCACTTGTGCAGAGGCCTGGTTGGGGGAGGCTGAAGGCTCGTAGGGTCTGTCAGTTTCCTGACACTCTGGGGAGTAGGGGTCGCACCTGGTAACATTTAGGGCGTACCATCCATTGTAACCCAGTGTCGGGTGTAAGTCACCAAGTCTCCTGGCAACAGGTCCCTCCCCGGGTGTCCTTCTGGGAGGTGAGCCTCCACGTCCCGCCGGGTTACAAAAACTTCTAAATAAAGTCCAGGCTCCTGGATGAAGCCCCAACCACCTTTTAACTTAAAGTTCCGTACTGCACCCTTATGCCGCGGCTCCCTCAGCGTTCCTTTATCCCTTCTCATACGTGCCTTCTCTGCCAGGTCCTTGTCCTGCTGACGTTGCCGAAGCTTTTGGGATTCTCGCTGCTCTCTTTGTCGCTCTGCTTCCCGCTCCCGACGTCTCCACTCTTCCTCCTGACGCCGGTTGTAATTCTCCTCCACCAGCATCTCCATGTCTCTACCATCAAACGCCAGCTTACGATGTACGGTTTGCAGCAGCTCTCCTGGCGCCCGCCAGTCCTGGCGGCGCTCACCTGCGGCGGAAGCAGCCGGCTCTGGAACAGATGATGGTCGGGGCTCCGGTACAGGCAGGTAGAGCTCTGGTGCCTGCGCGGCCTCCTCCATGAGGACGGGTGTTGCTTCTTCTGCCTCAGCGACGGGGGCAGACAGCGGGATCTGGGGTGCTGGTGCGGCGTTTTCTGCAGGAACGGGTGCCTCCACTGTGATACTGGCAACCGGTTCAGATTGCAAGGGCTGGGATGCCCGCACGGCCTCCTGTACTGGAACGGGTGCCTCCATTGAGATACTGGCAACCGGTTCAGATTGCAAGGGCTGGGATGCCCGCACGGCCTCCTGTACTGGAACGGGTGCCTCCACTGAGATACTGGCAACCGGTTCAGATTGCAAGGGCTGGGATGCCCGCACGGCCTCCTCTACTGGAACGGGTGCCTCACCTTCCGGTACAGACACTTCAGGGGGTAAGAGGGATTGGCGCCGCTCCAATTGTAGTTTTAGGGCCCGCCAGCTCGCTTCCATCCTGGTGACCTCCTCCCGGTGCCGGGCCAGGTCTCTCAGAGTATCCTCCGCTTCTTCCAGCGTAGGAGGGTTTCCAGGCCGGGTGCCAAACAGTGGCTCCGTGGCGATCGGGTCGCTTCCGTGGGGGGAGAGCTCTGACTCCTCCATCCGTTCCCACTTCTGCTCACGTCCATTCGCCATCTCAGCAAAGTCACATGTGTCATTAGCATCAGGAGAGGCGACATCTTTTGTAGGGAGGCGGGACCTTCGCGTTAGTTTCCGCCCACTGAGGAGGATGAGGAGGCGGAACTCCAGAGCTGTGGGGCACGATCTTACATTGCAGTAACATTTAGAGTGTGCGGACATCGTTTTCGCGCCACGGAGTGAGTGTACGCCCACGAGAGCACCCCCTTATTCTTCACCTGTGCCTCGTGGCGCAGATATGACGGAAAAATGGCAAATACAGTCTATGATGATTTTTGCAATTCTCAAGCAAAAAAACAGTTCAATTAAGGCACACAGGACTCGCTTATAGCGAGCTTCTGAATCCTGTTCGCTGGGTGCGATGCAACATCTCTGTGGCGACTGGACCCTCGGGTGCTTCTGTCTTTTCACAAATGCCGGCTTTACCCGGCAATTGAATCAGAGGCTATTTTACTATGTAGAAGTGAATAAACTATAAATATATGTATATATATATGTCACAATGACATGTATATATATATATATATATATATATATATATGTATTCTAAGTGTGTATATTTTGTGTTTACAAGGAAAGAAAGTGTTTTTTTAGTTGCGATATTTTGTTCCCATAGACTTACATGGGACTTCCGGTATCGGAATCGGATATCGCCGATATTTAGTGATATCGGCGATACCATTCCGATCTGATATTTTTAGATATCGAGCAGTATCGCTCAACACTACTCATTACAAAATCCTATTTACGTCTAATGGATCATATTATTTTCTCTGTAGAGTTCTGCAAAAACCAACGGTAATTATGCTGCCTCATTTGAGCATCTACTCATCTCCATAGAGTGGTAGGCAACACTCTGCATTTATAATATGATCACTTTATCTCATTATTTTCACTAATGATGTATTTTCTATTAACATGCAGATTATTTGCAACTTTATACTAAATATTAGTGTCCACAGGATACCACCCATATAGCAACCTGGTATGTTTACCTACACTCCTTTGATCCCCCACTATCCTCTGGTGCTTTTTTCATTTTTTCTATTTGTTTTTCTTCTGGTCAGTTTTTATAATAATTTCCTCTGGAATCTTATAGCCTACCATGAACATTTGGTCCATTTTTTTTCTTTTTTTCTTTTTCTTTCTTTTTTCATGTGTTCTCATATGCATATGAATACTGTTGACCACATCATGGAGCTGGACTAGAGTGTCTGATGTCTTTTACTGCTTGAATTGCTTCTCTATTGTAATAATGACCATTTTTTCCATGTGTATACTTTTGTTTGTTTGATTTGCTTTTGCTATATTTTCCTGTTGCTGATGCAATTGTTTTCTCATACATTTTTCTGTAAACTTACTGTAGTAACTGATGACGGTCTGACTGACCAAAATGTTTTGTTGTTTACTACATCCTGGACTACATTAAAGTTCACTTTTGATGTTACTAAGTTGAGTGCCGAGTTTCTTATATATACTGATTCATGGTGTGGGTACCTACTCTGGCACCTCCCTCAGTAGTGCTCACGGTGTTTTCTCTAAAACGTGTTTCCCTTACGTGTAGCACACTGTACAGTCATGACCAAAAGTTTTGAGAATGACACAAATATTAATTTTTATAAAGTCTACTGCTTCACTTTTTCTAATGGCAATTTGCATATACTCCAGAATGTTATAAAGAGTGATCAGCTTAACAGCAATTACTTGCAAAGTCAATATTTGGCTAGAAAATGAACTTTATCCCCCAAAACACATTTCAACATCATTGCAGCCCTGCCTTAAAAGGACCAGCTAACCTCTTTTCAGTGATTGCTCCATTAACACAGGTGTGGGTGTTGATGAGGACATGGCTGGAGATCAATCTGTCATGATTATGTAAGAATGACACCACTGGACACTTTAAAAGGAGGCTGGTGCTTGGCATCATTGTTTCTCTTCTGTTAACCATGGTTATCTTTAAAGAAACACGTGCAGTCGTCACTGCAATGCACAAAAATGGCCTAACAGGGAAGAGTATCGCAGCTAGAAAGATTGCACCTCAGTCAACAATCTATCGCATCATCAAGAACTTCAAGGAGAGAGGTTCCATTGTTGCCAAAAAGGCTTCAGGGCGCCCAAGAAAGACCAGCAAGCGCCAGGACCGTCTCTTAAAAGTGTTTCAGCTGCGGGATTGGGCTACCAGCAGTGCAGAGCTTGCTCAGGAATGGCAGCGGGCAGGTGTGAGTGTATCTGCACGCACTGTGAGGCGGAGACTCTTGGAGCAAGGCCTGGTCTCAAGGAGGGCAGCAAAGAAGCCACTTCTCTCCAGAAAAAACATCATGGACAGACTGATATTCTGCAAAAGGTACAGGCAGTGGACTGCTGAGGACTGGGGTAAAGTTATTTTCTCTGATGAATCCCCTTTTCGATTGTTTGGGACATCAGGAAAACACCTCATTCGGAGAAGACAAGGTGAGCGCTACCACCAGTCTTGTCTCATGCCAACTGTTAAGCATCCTGAAACCATTCATGTGTGGGGTTGCTTCTCAGCCAAGGGAATCGGCTCTCTCACAGTCTTGCCTAAAAACACAGCCATGAATAAAGAATGGTACCAGAATGTCCTCCAAGAGCAACTTCTCCCAACCCTCCAAGAGCAGTTTGGCGATCAACAATGCCTTTTCCAGCATGATGGAGCACCTTGCCATAAAGCAAAGGTGATAACTAAATGGCTCAGGGAACAAAACATAGAGATTTTGGGTCCTTGGCCTGGAAACTGCATTAACTCATTCTAACTGTCAATATAAGCTTTTGTTACTCATATGTTTGCAATTATTATATTTCTGTCTGTGATAAAAACATCTGTCAAACACACATAAAAACCAGAGGGCAGCAGATCATGTGAAAATATAATATTTGTGTCATTCTCAAAACTTTTGGCCATGACTGTATGGTCATGTCCTCCTCTCTCACTTTTTAATACAATGCAGAGGAGACCTCGAGCATTCTAGCTCAGTCTAACTTCTCAAGCGATTTCTTGAAGGTTCCTCCTAAAGAAACATGCGGCCAGGATCTTGAACGTGAACTCCGCCATCATACCAACATCGAGTTACACTGCGCCACTCTCTCCGAATACTTATGAGTCCAGAGGATACCTAGGGGCCTATGAGTACCTCTGCGCCCCACTCTCGTCTGTGAATCACCTGAATATTGTTCCAGAAGGCCATTGAAACGAGTTTGGAATGCATTAAGAGCATTAAGTCCCAACTGACATCCACAAGCACTGCTGAGGAGTTGAATACTCTTAAAGCCCAGATTAAGAACAACATTGACCAACATAGACGAGACACGGAAGGCAGAAAAAATAGTAAGTTCACTAGGGACACAGAGGACTACGAACTCGATAGAGTGTATAAATGACGCAACTAGTGTTGAGCGATACGATAATGTAAATATCGGCTATCGGCCGATATTAGCTCTATCGGCCTTTCGATAATTCGTTTCGATATTTTCGTCTTATCGAATACCGGAATTGGATTTGTCACTGTCACTGTGAGTGTCCGTCAGTCGGGTCTGTCAGGAGTCAGCGGCACTTACCTGGCAGAAGATCTCCGGCGGTCACGGCCTGGACTGCTTCATGGCCGCCATCATCTTTCCCCGGCGGTCACATGCAGTTTCTCGCGATAACTGCAGTGACTGCTGGGTAATCCCGGCCGTAAAGCAGTCAGTCCGATGACGTCACCGCCGGGAAGCAGGTAATCAGCTGTGCTGCGCCGGGATGACAGGCTCTGCCTGTCATTCTGATGTAGCAGAGCTGGATAGTCGTGGGACACTCGTTACTATGGACTGCGTCGGTCAGGTGGTATACTTTTTTTTTTTTTTTTTAATTTTTTTACAGGAGATCGATGGCGTCGCAGGATGAGACTGTAATAAAGTAATGAAAACTGTGTTTTTTTTTTTTTTATTAAATTAAAAAACTTTTTTATGAACATTCACCCGTCCGGGTACATAAACAATTTAACTATTTACATACAGTGACCCTGTCCGGGTTATTTATAATTCTTTGGCAGGGGTGTTCCAGGTACCACCTGGTACTCTTCTGATGCTTGCCAAACATCCGAGGCACCAAGGACCACCAGGACCTGATGACGTCGTGTGGCCTGTACAGTCAAGTCGTGACCCGCTATCTGGGTCTGTGTGGCCACCTCTTTCATCTCCCTCCGGGTCTGGAACCCTATGTCCCGGACTGAACGAACCCCAGGGGGCCTAACAGGCGCCGGGTACGGGCCAGCTATACTTATCATGTCCATAGCTGGGGCTGCTGAGGAGACCACTGAGGGAGGCTGAGGAGATTTACGGCGTGGGGTGGGCACTTGTGCAGAGGCCTGGATGTAGGAGGCTGAAGGCTCCGAGGGTCTCACAGGTTCCTGACACTCTGGGGACCAGGGGTCGCACCTGGTGACATTTAGGGCATACCATCCATTGTAACCCCAGTGTCGGGTGTAAGTTACCAAGTCTCCTGGCAACAGGTCCCTCCCCGGGTGTCCTTCTGGGAGGTGAGTCTCCACGTCCCGCCGGGTCACAAAAACTTCTAAATAAAGTCCAGGCTCCTGGATGAAGCCCCAACCACCTTTCAATTTAAAGCTCCGTACTGCACCCTTACGCCGCGGCTCCCTCACCGTACTTTTATCTTTTCTCATCCGGTCCTTATCTGCCCGGTCCTTCTCCAGCTGACGTTGGCGAAGTTTTTGGGATTCTCGCTGCTCCCTTTGTCGCTCTGCTTCCTTCTCCCAACGTCTCCACTCTTCCTCCTGACGCCGGTTGAAATTCTCCTCCACCAGCAGCTCCATGTCTCCACCATCAAACTGCAGCTTACAGTGTCCGGTTTGCGGCAGCTCTCCTGGCGCCCCCCAGTCCTGGCGGCGCTCACCTGCGGAGGAAGCAGCCGGCTCTGGAACAGATGACAGTCGGGGCTCCGGTACAGGCAGGTAGTGCTCTGGTGCCTGCGCGGCCTCCTCCATGAGGACGGGTGTCGCTTCTTCTGCCTCAGCGACGGGGGCAGACAGCGGGATCTGCGGTGCTGCCGGTGCAGCGTTTTTTGCACGAACGGGTGCCTCCACTGCGACAACGTCAACCGGATCACATTGCAAGGGCTGGGATGCCCGCACGGACTCCTCTACTAGAACGGGTGCCTCACCTTCCGGTACAGACACTTCAGGTAAGAGGGATTGGCGCCGCTCCAAGTTTAGTTTTAGGACACGCCAGCTGGCTTCCATCCTGGCGACCTCCTCCCGGTGCCGGGCCAGGCCTCTTAGGGTATCCTCCGCTTCTTGCAGCGTAGGAGGGTTTCCAGGCCGGGTGCCCAACGGTGGTTCCGTGGCGATCGGGTCGCTTCCGTGGGGGGAGAGCTCTGACTGCTCCATCCCTTCACACTTCTGCTCGTGTCCATTAGCCATCTCTGCCAAGTCACATGTGTCATTAGCATCTGGAGAGGGCCCCTCTTTTGTAGGGAGGCGGGACCTTCGTGTTAGTTTCCGCACACTGAGGAGGATGAGGAGGCGGAACTGAAGAGCTGTGGGGCACGATCTTACATTGCAGTACCATTTAGAGTGGTCGGCCATCGTTTTCACGCCACTGAGTGAGTGTACACCCACGAAGAGCACGCCCTTCTTCTTCACCAGTGCCTCGTCGTGATGCAGATATGGCGGAAAAAATGGCAAATACATTCTCTGATGATTTTAGCAATTCTCAAGCACAAAACCAGTTCAATTCAGGCACACAGGACTCGCTTATAGCGAGCTACAGAATCCTGTTCGTGACACCCAAGTTGAGTCGCACAGAGCCAGAGGTTTTTGGGGTACTCGGCACCGAGCCCGTCGACTTCTATGGGGTATGTCACGGCTTTACCCGGCAATTGAATCAGAGTCTATTTTACTATGTAGAAGTGTATAAACTATAAATATATGTATATATATGTGTCACAATGACATGTATATATATATATATATATGTATTCTATGTGTGTATATTTAGTGTTTACAAGGACTTCTATGGGGTATGTCACGGCTTTACCCGGCAATTGAATCAGAGTCTATTTTACTATGTAGAAGTGTATAAACTATAAATATATGTATATATATATGTCACAATGACATGTATATATATATATATATATGTATTCTATGTGTGTATATTTAGTGTTTACAAGGAAATAAAGGTTTTTTTTAGTTGCGATATTTTGTTCCCATAGACTTACATTGGACTTCCGGTATCGAAATCGGATATCGACGATATTTAGTGCTATCGGCGATACAATTTAGATACGATATTTTTAGATATCGAGCACTATCGCTCAACACTAGACGCAACAGATTCTCTACATGGAAAGCATCCACCAGACCTGGTCACAGTTCATCCACTGAATTGTCGACTTCAGGCTCAGAGCAGGAAAGAAGGAACTTAACAACCAGTTTCAATACTTTTTTAGGCCAGAGAAGGACATTCCCCAGACAAATGGGGATTTGTTCCATCTTTTTTTCTTTTCTTTCTTTTTTCATATGTGCTCATTTGCATATGAATACTGTTGACCACATTATGGAGCTGGACTAGAGTGTCTGATGTCTTTTACTGCTTGAATTGCTTCTCTATTGCAATAATAACCATTTTTTCATGTACATACTTTTGTTTGTTTTGCTTTTATTATATTTTCCTGTTGCTGATGCAATTCTTTTCTCATACATTTTTTTGTAAACTTACTGTAGTAACTGACGAAGGTCTGACTGACCAAAATGTTTTGTTGTTTACTACATCCTGGACTATATTAAAGTTCACTTCTGATGTCATTAAGTTGAGTGCCAAGTTTCTTATATATACTGATTCATGGTGACTAGCTTGGCCCGTGCAAAATTTTTGCACATTGGTCGTCGGGGGAGCAGTCAATTTCAGAAAAAGCAAGCTGGTCAAATGTAAATGCATTTCATGAGATGATGAACACAGACAGGTATTTATATATGTAGCTTGGTAAAACAATAAATTGGTTTGATAAGTAGAGGCCAAAAAATGTCTTGCGGTTGAGGTGCCACCTGCAGGTCATTGTGTCTTTCTGTAGGCTTATGAAAATGAATGTTTAAACTGTATTTAGTGATAAAATTGTGAATGTGTGGTATGTTTGGCTCTTTTCTTGCTGAAGGGAGCAAGTTTACCTTTCAAATGGTGTATCATTTGTGTGTGTGGGGCGAAGTAATCAGCGAAAAAGCAGTGCATGTATACAATGTGTTTGCATATGTGACTCACTTGCAGTGAAGTGTGCAATCCTCCAATGTGCCTGAAATAGGCTGGGCAAGCACTTGAGCAAGCTAGAAAGACCCCAAGGCAAATGTTTGGATTTGTTTGTGAAGTCTGTAAACATCTTTGTGGTAGTGTGCTTTGGGGTAGTGTGCTGCTACCTGCAGGTAATTTGATCTTTCAAATGGTGTATCATTTGTTTGTGTGGGTGGAGTATGAACAGAGCAAGTGTGCAATTCAATAGGCAGTACATGTTTACAAATTTGTTTGTATATGTGCCTCACCTGCAGTGAAGTATGCAATCCTCTAATTTGGCTAAAATAGGCTGGGCAAGCAGTTCGGCAAGCTGGAAAGCCCCCAAGGCAAATGTTTGGATTTGTTTGTGATGTCTGTAAGCAGCTTTGTTGCATTGTGCTTTGGGGTACTGTGGTGCCACTTGCAGGTCATTTTTTTCCTTACTGCAGGCTTATGAAAATTTATGTTTAAACTGTATTTTGTGATGAAATCATGGATGTGTGGGTTTGCTTGGCTATTTTCCTGCTGAAGGGGGCAAGTTTACCTTTCAAATGGTGTATCATTTGTGTGTGTGGGTGCAGTATGAGCGGAGATACAAAGTAATCACCGAAAAACAGTGTTTAGAAATAGTAGAATAGATTTCATCTCTTTGGCGTGGCTTTGCTTACACGTCAGTAGAGAATTCCGACTGTGGCAGTGATATCCGGATGAGTTGTGGTTGCTATGTATAGAAGCACCCCCACTGCTTGTCTGTAACTCTCAATGCTGGGTATCAGATCTTCTTCTCCTTCCAACTTTAAGTAGGACAGATCCATTGGTGTAGACACACCTTTGGCTCCTGACATTCCAAACTGTTTTAGTATTGTGGAAATTTTAGAGCTTTGGTTGAGAAGAAAACTCCCATCTTCCTCTCTCTGGATTTGGATTCCCAAATAATATGTCACATTTCCAAAGTCCTTAGTCTCAAAGTGCTGGTTGAGAATTTCACCTATTTGCAATTTCTTTTTCATCTTGATGAGACATGATTACATCGTCTACACATAGGAGAACATACATCCACTCCTTCGCTACATTTTTCGTATACAGACATGGATCAGCTTGATATCTTTTAAATATTTCATCCATCAAAACTTTGTTCATTTTCGAGTTCCAAGCTCTTGCCGACTGCTTAAGTCCATAGAGAGATTTTTGCATTTTACAAACAAGGTGCTCTTCACCTCTTAATATATCCCTCGGGTTGGCTCATGAACAACTCTTCTTCAATATCACCATGTAAGAAAGCGGTTTTGATGTCAAATGTCTCATTGTCATCAGTTGAACTGCAGCTGCAGACATTAAAGTTCTGAATGTTTTTTGCTTTGCAACTGGAGAAAATGTAGCATCATAATCTTCACCATACTTTTGCGAGTACCCTTTTGCAACCAATCTTGCCTTATACTGGTGAACTTTACCTTCTGAGTCATATTTGTTTTTGAATACCCACTTACATCCAATAGCTCCTTTTCCTTGTGCTAGCTCAGCAAGCTCCCGTGTCTGGAGTTGGTGAAGGGACTCCATCTCTTCATTAGCAGCATTTATCCACTTCTGCTTCTCGTGTACAGGCAGTTTTTGCATCTCTTGCCATGACTGTGGCTCTGGTTCAGGAAGTGTTCTGACCATATAAGAAAGGTGTCTAACTGGGATACCTTTGTTTGGCCTTTCTGATCTCCTGACTGGAGGTTGACTTGGTTCTTCTGTGTCTTCCTTGGTGGCTTCAAAGCTTATCCACACTTCAGTGTTCTTTTCAGTGTCTGGGTTTGGTGATTGTGATTCTTATTCTTTCGTCTTAGGTTGAATAACTGGTGTAACCTCATGGAATTTGAGCGATAGAGAGTTTTCATCAATCACTACATCTCTGGTGATTGTTACTGTGTTGGGCTCTGCGTGCAGGATTCTGTATCCTTTTGAGTTTCGCTATGGCCTACCAGGACTTCTTGCTTTGCGTGTGGTTCCCACTTGGAACGTTTTTCTTTGGAAACATACACAAATGTTTTGCTTCCAAATATCCAGAGGTACTTCAGGTTAGGCTTCTCTCAGTTCCATAGCTCATATGGAGCTTTATTTGTGGCTTTACCTGGCACTCTGTTTTAAGATGGCAAGCTGTCATGATGGCTTCTCCCAATACTTTGTAGGCATATTCGCATCAAACAACATACTTCTTGCACTTTCACAGAGAGTACAGTTCTTTCTCTCTGCAATGCCATTTTGTTCTGGGTTGTATGGAATGGTAGTCTGGAACACGATTCCATTCTTTTTCAAAATGGTTTGCACCTTACCAGTTGTATATTCGGTTCCATTATAATAATAAATAATAATAATAATATAATCTTTATTTATATAGCGCCAACATATTCCGCAGCGCTTTACAGTTTAACAATTTCAAAACACAAGTCATAGGTAACAACGTTAACAATACAATAATTAAAGCAAAATAAGCCGACCCTGCTCGTGAGAGCTTACAATCTACAATGAGGTGGGGGAGATACAAAGTACAGGTGTATATATACAATGGTGCATTTACAATGATGGTCCAGCACATCTGCACACATGGCTTTTGGCATTCTTCCAAATTTGTTAAACACTACAGCAAGATATTCTTCAAGTTCAGTAGAACTTCATCCTTACTGTGAAGCAGATAGGTGACTGTATATCTGGAGTTGTCATCAATAAGGCTAAGTGCACATGTTCAGGATTATTTGCGTTTTTTTCGCGGGAAAAAATGAGTCAAAAACGCATGAATTAAGCATCCTATCATTTAGAATGAATTCCGCAATTTTTGTGCACTTGGTTTCGTTTTTTTCCGCAAAAAAAACGCATCGCGGAAAATCTAGCAACATGTTCATTAATTTCGCGGAATTCTAGCGTTTTTCCCGCTATATTATTGACCTAGAAAGTTCAGGGAAAAATCGCGGTAAAAACGCGTCAAATCCGCGCAAAAAAAACTCACCAAAAACACGCAAAATCCACGCAAAAAAAAACGTGCGTTTTTACCGCGCAAAAAAGTCCGTTTTTGCTCAGGAATATTCTGCAAACATTCCTGAACGTGTGCACTTTTCCTAAATGTGAGAAAATATTTCTTCTTGCCAGGAGTTTGAACACTTATTGGACCACATACATCTATATGTATCAGATCCAGAGGCTGTGCAGATCTAGTGGTGCTTATTTTAGGAATGGATTTTCTGGACATTTTCCTTTTAAGATAGCTAGTGCACTTCATCATTTGACTACACTGCTTGATTTCAATATCATTTGCAAGTTGAGCTAGCTTCCTTACTGTTTCTGGGTCTCTGTGCCCAAGACGTCTGTGCCATACATGGATACAGTTCTTATGCAGATCTTGTCTAGCACTGTACACTCTTTCTTTGCATTTTAGCTGATAAAGTTCATCTTGGATTTTTCCTTCTGCAAGAGACCCTTCTTTGAGGTGATGCAGCTGATATCTCTAAAAAGTAACTACATTCCCCTTTTTTGTGAGCCTCTTTACTGACAAAAGATTGCTTTCAAGGCTGAGAACATAGAGAACATCCTTTATTGGGATCTTTCTGCTTTGTGCTTAGGAAACTGGACAGTGGAGGTAGAAATCTCCTACTCCTTCTGAAGTCATATAGTGACCATTAGCTAATATGACCTTTTCTGACTTGCTTTCATTAAGGTCAGTGAAGAAATCCTTGTTATTTGTCATATGACTGCTTGCACCAGAATCTATACACCATAAATGCGTTGCAGATGGGCCTGTACTGGCATTAAATGCAGCTTGAACACATGCAGAATCTTCCTTTACGGCTGTTTTAACCCTATGATGAATGTTCTGCTTTCTAAGCTGACTCATTCTTGCTTTCCAAATTCTGCAATTTGCTTTAAGGTGGCCGGGCTTTTTACAGACAAAACATTCACTAGTTTCTCTTAGATTGCGCTTATATTTAGGGAAATCCTGTGTATTTAATGCTGTTTCTGCTCTGGATTCATTACTGCTACTTACATGCTGCATTTTTCTCTTGAATTCATCCACAAGTTTGCCTTTAACATACTCTAGTGTCAGCTCATCATCTGGCCGTGCATCTACTGCAGTCACGAGTGTGTCATAAGTCTCTGGAAGACCACTTAATAGAAGTGCAGCAACATGAAAATCTTTAATTACTTCTCCAATACCCCTGAGACACTCCACAATCTCTAGGGTGTTTCTTATATAGTCCTGCATATTCTGTCCATCACTTAGCTTAGACTGATACAGCTTTCTCATGAGATAAAGCTTATTGCTGAGATTTGATCATTCATGCACTTTCTGTAACTCATCCCACATCTCCTTTGCAGTTGCACACTTGCATATATGATTATCATCTACACTGAAGGAGATTGTGCTTTGTGCTTTCTGATCCTTCTCTAGCCAACCATCTGGTAATGGATGAGGCACACGTTCCTGAGTATATTTCCGCGTACCTTCTCTTATGAGCAGCATCTTCACCTTGAATTTCTAGGACTGGTAGTTCTGGTTAAAGAGGCTTGGCACTCAGAACTTGACAGGATTGCTGCTAGTGCATAGAAAAAAAGGACAGCTAATCAGTGTAACCCAGACCCCACCACTGATTGGCAGCTTGCCGACAATGTACAGTGTACATGGGAATCTATCAATCAGGGGTCTGGGTGGGTTATACACAGTTCAGCATTCATTGCACTGCTACTTCTACAGCAGAGAAAAGGTATTCTATCAAAACTGCACCTAGCAGCCCAGTAATTGATACATTACTAGAATCAGGCTCTCGGCCCCCTACATCTTGCTATTCTCAGATTACATAGCACAAACCTGTTGACAGATTCCTTTTGAACTATGTTTCTTTCTGGAGACTACACATTGAGTAACTTCCTAGACCACATATTTCAAAATGTTTGTGTAGTAACATGATGTTTGAGAGATTTTGCAAATATTTTGCAAAGATTTTGCAAATGGATTATGCAAATTTATATGTAGCATAATAGCTGTGCATAGAAATAGAGGCTGCTTCTGTAACATATACAGAAAGGAACCACAGTAAGATTACAACAAAAGAAATAACCCTAAAATGAATATAACTGAGGAAGTAAGGGTTAGGGAATATATTGCAAAGATGGCAGTGGTGTGGTCATTTTTCTAGTGCCACCCAAATAATGTGCACCTGACGGTGCTGAACTGAACACCTCCCCTTTCCATGACAGTATTGTATAACTGTACATATATGATGACTTCACATAGGACAACTACAACTACAAAAAAAAATAAAGAAAAAGCACATGAGAAATACTGAATTTCCTAAAGAAAGGTTGGGGAGCCCACAGGTTAGACAGGCCTCATGACAATTTGTAGAGTGGGAGTGAAGGGGTTAACCTATTTAGAAATAATAATGTGGTGGATCATTGCAGTGTATGTGCAGGGAGTCTGATTGGTGGGGGAGGAATTGAGGGGAGGATTATAGGAAGCTTTTTAACCCATTTCCGACAACGGGTATAATAGTACGCTGATGCCGGACTCCCCCTGTCTAGTACGGGCTCCAGTGCTGAGCCCACTCTTTCCCAAGTACATGACAGCTGATTTATGCAGCTGACATGTGCCTGCAACAACCGCGAGTGGAATCGCGATCACCTGTGGCTGTTAACTAGTTAAATGCCTGTGTCAATTTCTGACAGCGACATTTAACTCGCACATCAAAAATATTGCCCATTGGTGATCCTGTCACATGACCACGGATCACCATAGCAAGTGAGCATTTCTGCTAGACACAGGCGATCTGATCATCACCCTTGTTTAGAAGAGGCGATTGAAGTATTGCAGCTTCTAGTCTCCCATGGAAACTATTGAAACATGCAAAAAGTAAAAAAAAAATGTTTTTTAAAATATAAAAAAAAATATAAAGTTCAAATCACCCCCCTCACCCCATTCGAAATAAAACAATACAAAAAATCAAACATACACATATTTGGTATCGCTGCATTCAGAATAATCCAATCTATCAATATAAAAAAAATTAACCAGATTGCTAAACAGCGCAAAGAGAAAAAATTCAAAACATCAGAATTACATTTTTTTTCTTTGCCGCTACAATGCAATAAAATGCAGTAACAAGAAATCAAAAGATCGTCTCTACACAAAAATGATATCAATAAAAACATCTACTCAGAGATATTTTCTTTACTCCCATTAGAAGAGTTTAAGTTAGACAAGATGAAGCCCAGCAATTTTAAAAAACAGAAGGACAAGGAAGAAAAATGTAGGCATTGGTTAATTCCGAGGATGTTTTCTAACTGGTTACAGATGTTTGCGATCTTGGCCAGTGTGATAGGGGAAAAAGAATCACAACATTGTTCCATTTTCTTTGGTTACATGGATGCAATTGGGGAGGCATACAGGGTTTACAGCGACCTGGCTTGGCTGTGGTATGATGAGCAATTTAGGCAGAGGAAGGCTATGTAGCAGGATATGCAGTGAGACCACAAGGACATAACCTTGTGGATGCAACTGACAGCCCCTGCCTCTCAACTCTTTCAGGTTGATGCCAGAGGCTGCAGCAGTCCTTGGTGTCTCAAATAAAGGGGTTTTGTTGGCAATTCAATGAGGGACATTGTAAATTTTGTGCCTCGTGCAAGTTCAATTGTTCCAGTTTCGGATGTAGTCATAACTTGTCCAAGTGCTGCAAGCAGTCAAAGAATAAGCCAGGTGAGAGTGTTGGAAAGAGGTAGGACTCCAGTGATAGTCGCAGTGATGGTACCGTTTTTAAATAGGTACCCGGATTTGGAAGCGGCAGAGTTAATTAGTTTAGGGTTCTTTGCTTATTTCAGGATCCCTTTTGATCCTTGGCTCTGATATTTTGGCCAGGTAATCTAAAGTCTGCAAAGGAACATGCTGGGGTAGTAAAAGCGTAACTGAGCAAGGATTTCGAACTAGGTCGCATGGCAGGTCCATTCAATGACCCTCCATTGCCTAACTTAAGAATTTCCCTTCTGGGGATGGTTTCAAAATGGGAACCCAATAAGTTTCATCTTAAACATCATATGTCATAGCCGGCAGGTGTTTATGTTAATGATGGCATTTCTCCAGAGTTATCGTTTGACAGGGAGTTGGATTTGGTGAGGAAAGCGGGGTTGGAGACATTGATGGCAAAATCTGACATTGAGGTGTCATTTAATTTGCTTCCTGTGCACCCCGACAGCTTTCATTTGCTGGAGCGCATGTGGGACAGTGAGTTTTACGTTGATCGTTGTTTTCCTCTGAGTTGCTCCATCTTGTGTGCTTTTTTTGAGGCTTTTTGTTCATTTGTTGAGTGGGTAGTACGAGATATGTCCCTCATTAATTCATTCATTCATCAATTTGGATGATTTCTTTTTTTTGTTGGTCCTACAGGATTGGAGGTTTCCACAATTTTTTTGTTCACATTAAAGGAGGTTGCATTAGCATTTGGTGTCCCATTTGCACCAGATAAGACAGGGGGACCAGCCATGGTTATGCGTTTCCTTGGTATAGAGATTGACTTTGTGGCAATGGAATGCAGGCTCCCAGAGGATAAATTGATTGATTTAAGCTCAGCAATAGCGGTGTTGAAGCGAGCTAAGTGTATGGTGCAATCCTTGTTAGAAAAGCTTAATTTTGCTTTGTGTATTATGCCAATGGGCCATGTGTTCTCCTGGTGCTTGACATTCGCTATGGCTGGAAAAACTTCCCCGACACATTTTGTTCACATTAAAGGGGAAATTAATGCTGATTTAAGGATTTGGAATTCTTTCTTGGAGAAGTACAATGAGCATACCTTGTGGATGGTGGAAGGGGGTATCTAATAGTTGTTTGCAGCTTTACACCGATGCTGCAGGTACTTCTGTTTTTTGTGCACTTTTCCAAGGGCATTGGTGTTTAGGGCAGTGTCCAGAGGCATGGCATGTAGAAGGTTTGGTAAGAAACTTAACTTAACTTGCATAAATTTTTTTCAATTCTGGTAGCAATGGAGATGTGGGGTTCAGATTTAGGTGGAAAAAAGTTGTGTTTTCGTTGCAACAATTTGTCTGTTGCTTATGCAATAAGTATGCTCTCTGTTAGGTCGATCCCGGTGTCATTTGGTGTGATGGTGCTTGGAGTGGAACGTATATGTGGTAGCTTGACAAAGGGGTAATCGAGACTCCTTCCGAGCTTCGACCCTCCCCTTCACCCCCATTCGAACCACCAAAAAAGAGAGAGGGGGGAAGGGAGAGGGGGGGCACTTCTACCCGCCCTGAGCCCACAACCCCCTCCTCCTCCCCTCCTCTCCCTAAGGGGCGAAATAAAAACCATCACACAAGATATTTTGGATAAATTGGCCACAGCAGCCATTTTAATAACATATTAACAAACATTTACAATATCACAGCCCGGAGGGGCGGTCCTCGAAGCCCCAAAATCAATACCCCATGAGGTTAATAAACCAACTTGGCCCCAGGTCGAGTCTTGCCTCCAGCCGTTAAACACCAGCTCAGAGGTACTAAGAACTACCCGCCTGGCCAGAAACCATTACTTCAAAGCCCAGGTCTCCTTTATCCCTTCCTTGGGATACTTAACATACCCGTCCACTTCCAATCCCCCCCCTAGAGCCTCCATCTTCACCAACTTCGAGGACCACCCCTACGCCCCAACTGCCATGACAAAAGGAAAAGACAAGCAAGTAACATTATGCATTTACAATCTTATACTAAGCTTCCTTTTCGAAAAATAAGAGAAATTACCAATACTACCGGCTAGCGTAGAAATATAAAGGGAGGGTGGGTGGGAGATTCTCTCATCTACTATGGGGCACCTAAAATGGTTGCCCCACAAATATGGCTCCCACTATTTATACCCCAGCTCCCCCCTTAGCCCCTCCCTCCTACAGTCCTCAAGCCCAGCCCCACTCAGCCCATCCATTTAAACCTTACCGTGCCTTGTCTTAATACCTGTCCCCCCGCTCCTTCTCTCCTTCTCAACCCTGTCATGTCATCCTCCCTGCTATGGCATGCGGCCCAGTACAGCCTCACTAAACCTTTTCCGAGTGTGCCTAATGATGTGGCTGATGCATTGTTTCATTTTCAAATCAGAAGGTTTCAGAGTTTTGTACCATGGGAGGACTAAATGAGAGCAGAATGTCCCAGCTGGCTGTGGAGCCTGGTTATTGTGTGATTTTCAGTCTAATTAGGCAATCGGTGACTGAAGCTACTTTGTGCTGACATAAATTTTTTTGGGATGAATGGGAGGAGTTTGGCATTGAGGAGGAAGTTGTTTCGGCTTCCAAGGATAGGTTATTTCTGTTACTGTCTGGTATGGATCAGGATTTTGTGTCTAGTAAGTCGGCATAGGCTGCAGTGCAGACTGGTAGTGTTAGTGTGGAGTCCAGCTGCGACTGGATCCATATCTTCCAGAAGGGTGCACTGAAAGAAGATACCACTAGAGGTCATTATTCACATTCACACACGTTCATCCCCAAAGACCACCAGAGGGAGCTGTGTAAGACATATAAAAAGAGCTGACACAGGAAACATCTAGTTTAGTTCAGTGCAGCCATCTCAGAGAGTGCAGTGATCTCAGAGAGCTCAGTCAGTCTGCAGTGAGGGAAGTGCAGAGCTGAGATTATGGAGGCTGCAGAGCTATTCAGTTCAAGAAAGCAAGTGGAGTCTAGTAGAGGGTGAAACAGAAGCCACCCCAGCCTAGTCAGAGCTGAATCTAGGAGTGCAACTTAGTGAGAAGCGTGCCAACGCTTAGAGAGCGGTGAAGAGGCAGCCCACCAACTGCCAGTGTGTGATAGTGTGAGGATCCAGGTAGGCCGAAGGTGAGTGGAAAGTTTATGAGACAGTGGAGCCTTAATAGCTCACCTCAGCAAGTATTCACCGGACACCGGGGTCCGAGCCTATAGGGATCTCCACGACCCATTAGGAGAACACCGGAGTTCCTGGAGGACTACAAGTCCCAGGAGTACCACAGAGCTGATACGTAGCAGGATCAGGAGGACGGAGTCGGCCTGATCAGCCATAAAAGATCCTGTCCTTTCAGAGAGAAGGTCCAACCACAAAGTCAGCCAGGTACAAGACGGAGACTAAGCTAGGTCCAGCTACACGCAGGCCAAGACTTCATTACAAAAAGGCAGAGAACAGGAGGCCACACACCTACCAAGTGGAGGAATCTGGATGTGCACCCTTCACCCTACAGCGCTCCGTGAAGTACCTGCAACATCTTCAGTAAAGGTACCCAAAGTGACTTATGTGTGTGTCTCCCTTATTGCCCCCTGACTGCCAGGTCCCCGTCTGTCCTGCATCCCTACACATCTATCTGCCCTGGAGGAGAACTCAGCCTTACTTGTGGAAGGCTTAACATCTAGCTGCACAATATTAACCCTCCAGTGGATCTGCATAGCAGCGCTGGTCATCCTGACCAGGTACTACGAGTGGCGTCACGAATCCCCATATCATTATTCAAGTCACCTGTAAATATCCCACATTTCAGTGAGCGCCCAGGGCACGGACCGAGTTGTGCTACCCATGACATTCCCCATAGATATCAACGGGCTCGGTGCCGAGTACCCCAAAGCTCTGGCTGTGCGACTCATTAGCCTTTCTGTTTAAATTGCAAGGCATGAGTGAGGTGACAAATGATTTTTTTAGTGAAACAGGCACCTAAGGGTTTTCAGAGGAGAGTTTATTGTCGTGAAAGAAGGCAGCCGGTTTCATTTGAATTATTGGTTAATATGTTGGGTTGTTTTTAAAATTATGAGGTGCTGTTGTTTGTAGCGGATTTTGTTTTGGCCTTTTATGATGCTTTTAGCATCAGCAAGTTGGTTAGCCCATCAAAGTTGGTGGTAGGGAGTTAATGCTCAGCGATGTTTGTTTATCAGAGGACAGGGTAGAATGCCTTTTATGGCATTCAAAAATGGATCAAATGGGGCGTGGTAAGTTGGTCGTGTTGTATGCGGATACCAGGCATGAGGTGTGCCCTGTTATTGGAGAAAGATGTTTTTTGGTCATGGGGGTATTCGGGTTCATTCTTAAGATATATAGATAGTTCTTTCCTGTCTAAATATCAGTTTATACAGTGTTCAAAGAATGTTTGTTGCATTAGGGAGAGAAGTCTACAGAATAGGGATCAAATTCCTTTGGTATTGGGGCAGCAACTGAAGGTTCACAATGAGGTTTGGTGGATGAGATGGTTGCTGTATCTGGCAGTAGGAATCATCACGTTTTAGTTCCTATGTTCGTCCTGTCTTGGCGATGAAATGGAGAGCTGGTAAATCATATATGTTAGTATAGTATTAATGGTTATAGAATCATAAAATCGTAGAGTTGGAAAGGACCTCCTGGGCCATCTGGTCCAACCCCCTGCTCAAAGCAGGATTCACTAAATCATCCCAGACAGATATCTGTCCAGCCTCTGTTTGAAGACTTCTATTAAAGGAGAGCTCACCACCTCTTGTGGCAGCCTGTTCCACTCATTGATCACCCTAACTGTCAAAAGTTATTTCTAATATCTAATCTGTGTCTCCTCCCATTCAGTTTCATCCCATTGCTTCTTGTCTTTCCTTGTGCAAATGAGAATAAATATGATCCTTCTACAATGTGACAGCCCTTGAGATATTTGTAGACATCTATTAAGTCTCCTATCAGTCTTCTCTTTTGCAAGCTAAACATTCTCAAATCCTGCAACCATTCCTCATAAGACATGGTTTGCAGACCGGTCACCATTCTGGTGGCTCTTTTCTGAACTTCCTCCAGTTTGTTGATGTCTCTTTTAAAATGTGGCGCCCAAAACTGAACACAGTATTCCAGATGAGGTCTGACCAAAGAGGAGTAGAGGGCAATAATGACTTCACGTGATCTAGACTGTATGCTTCTGTTAATACATCCTAGATTTGCATTTGCCTTTTTTGCTGCTGCATCACACTGTTGACTCATATTCAGTCTGTGATCTATTAGTATACCCAAGTCTTTTTCACACGTGCTGATGCTTAGCCCTATTCCTTTTATTCTGTATATGTTTTTTTCATTTTTATTGCCCAGATGTAATACTATGCATTTTTCCCTGTTAAAAACCATTCTGTTAGTTACTGCCCACTGCTCCAGTTTATTTATATCTTTTTGAATCCTCTCTTTCTTCGCTAGTATTAGCTATCCCTCCTAGCTTTGTGTCATCAGCAAATTTAATCAGTTTACTCTCAATTCCTTCATCTAAATCATTGATAAAGATGTTGAACAATACAGGGCCCAGGACAGAGTCCTGTGGTACCCCACTTGAGACATTCTTCCAACTGGATGTGCAGCCATTTACGACCACTCTTTGGGTCCGATCACTAAGCCAGTTATGAATCCACCTAACAGTTGCCTTGTCCGTTCCATACACAGTCATTTTTTCAATAAGGATTGTGTGAGATACTTTGTCAAATGCTTTGCTGAAGTCAAGATATACCATATCTACAGCATTTCCCTAATCCACCCAGTCAGTGATTCTGTCATAGAAGGAAATTAAGTTAGTCTGACATGACGTTTTAGTTACAAACCCATGCTGACTCTATTTAATCACTTCATTCTTATCCAGGTACTTACATATAGTACAGACCAAAAGTTTGGACACACCTTCTCATTCAATGATTTTTCTGTATTTTCATGACTATGAAAATTGTAGAATCACACTGAAGGCATCAAAACTATGAATTAACACATGTGGACGCACGCAGAAAAGGTGAACGGATGGACTCTACATGCCTGGTTCCCACTGTGAAGCATGGAGGAGGTGGTGTGATGGTGTGGGGGTACTTCGCTGGTGACACTGTTGGGGATTTATTCAAAATTGAAGCGGTGAGTGGTCCAGCTAACCCCAAACCATCTCGATTGGGTGCAAGTCTGATGACTGTGGAGGCCAGGTCATCTGGCGTAGCACCCCAACACTCTCCTTCTTGGTCAAATAGCCCTTACATAGCCTGGAGGTGTGTTTGGGGTCATTGTCCTGTTGAAAAATAAATGATGGTCCAACTAAACGCAAACCGGATGGAATAGCATGCTGCTGCAAGATGCTGTGGTAGCCATGCTGGTTCAGTATGCCATCAATTTTGAATAAATCCCCAACAGTGTCACCAGCAAAGCACCCCCACACCATCACACCTCCTCCTCCATGCTTCACGGTGGGAACCAGGCATGTAGAGTCCATCCGTTCACCTTTTCTGTGTGCAAAGCAGTAATCAAAGCAAAAGATGGCTACTTTGAAGAACCTAGAATATAAGACATATTTTCAGTTGTTTCACACTTTTTTGTAAAGTGTAATTTATAATTTCACATGTGTTAGTTCATAGTTTTGATGCCTTCAGTGTGATTCTACAATTTTCATAGTCATGAAAATACAGAAAAATCTTTGAATGAGAAGGAGTGTCCAAACTTTTGGTCTGTACTGTATATATATACTTGCTTCCCTGGGATGAATTGCTGTGCTCCTCCCTGAACCCAGCATACCTTCATGTCTCCTCCATTTTATCTCTTGCTCATTATACATTGTATACAGCATGTATATTTGATTATTTTATATGTGATTTTTCAATAAATGAATTCTGTATTATAAATCATACTAGTGATTAACCCGTTCTACGCCCGGGTGGCAAGCATTTTTTATAGGTACATGGTCTCCCATTCTGGTATGTGCTGCCCCCCTCCTATCCTAGTATGCATGGCACCCCTCATCCCCACCCAAATCTACTATGCATGGCACCCCATTCCTCATCCTGGTATGCATGGTCCCCTCATCCCCAATCCTGGTATGCATGGTACCCCCTCATCCCTATCCTGGTATGCATGTTACCTGCTCATCCATATCCTGGTATTCATGGTTCCCTCACCCCCCAATCCTGGTATGCATGGTTCCCTCCTGCCCAATCCTGATATGCATGGTCCCCTCACCCCCCAATCCTGATGTGCATGGTCCCCTCACCCCCCTATCCTGATGTGCATGGTCCCCTCACCCCCCTATCCTGATGTGCATGGTCCCCCTCACCCCCCAATCCTGATGTGCATGGTCCCCTCACCTCCCAATCCTGATGTGCATGGCCCCCTCACCCCCAATCCTGATGTGCATGGTACCGTCACCCCATCCTGTTGAGCATGGTCCCCTCACCCCCAAACCTGATGTGCATGGTCTCACCCCCCAATCCTGGTATGCATGGTTCCCTCCTGCCCAATTCTGATATGCATGGTCCCCTCCTGCCCAATCCCGATATGCATGGTCCCCTCACCCCCCAATCCTGATGTGCATGGTCCCCTCACCCCCCTATCCTGATGTGCATGGTCCCCTCACCCCCCTATCCTGATGTGCATGGTCCCCCTCAACCCCCAATCCTGATGTGCATGGTCCCCTCACCTCCCAATCCTGATGTGCATGGCCCCCTCACCCCCCAATCCTGATGTGCATGGTCCCGTCACCCCATCCTGTTGAGCATGGTCCCCTCACCCCCAAACCTGATGTGCATGGTCTCACCCCCCAATCCTGATGTGCATGATCTCCTCACCTCCAATCCTTATATGCATGGTACCCTCACCCCCAATCCTGATATGCATGGTCCCCTCACCCCCCAATCCTAATATGCATGGTCCCCTCACACCCCAATCCTGATATGCAAGGTCCCCTCACCCCCCAATCCTGGTATGCATGGTCCCATCACCCCCCAATCCTGATGTGCATGGTCCCCTCACCCCCCCAATCCTGATGTGCATGGTCTCCTCACCCCCTATCCTGGTATGCATGGTCCTCTCACCCCCTATCCTGGTGTGCATGGTCCCCTCGCCCCCCAATCCTGATGTGCATGGTCCCCTGGCAAGCATTTTTAAAGGTATATGGTCTCCCATGCTGGTATGTGCTGCCCGCCTCCTATTCTGGTATGCATGGCACACCCCATCCCTATCCTGGTATGCATGGTACCCCTCATCCCTATGCTGGTATGTATGGTCCCCTCACCCCCACCCAAATCTGGTATGCATGGCACCCCATTCCTCATCCTGGTATGCATGGTCCCCTCACCCCCCAATCCTGATATGCAAGGTCCCCTCACCCCCCAATCCTGGTATGCATGGTCCCATCACCCCCCAATCCTGATGTGCATGGTCCCCTCACCCCCCCAATCCTGATGTGCATGATCTCCTCACCCCCTATCCTGGTATGCATGGTCCTCTCACCCCCTATCCTGGTGTGCATGGTCCCCTCGCCCCCCAATCCTGATGTGCATGGTCCCCTGGCAAGTATTTTAAAGGTATATGGTCTTCCAATGTCACGCTGTCTAATGATATGTATACAATGTCAGTAAACTATTAATACAGGAACAACACTCTATACAACAACTAGTATAGCAACATCAGCATGTAAGTATAGAATAGATTTACCTGACACGATATCTGCTGAACTCAGGGTTAATCTTGAGGACTTGATGAGCTGAAACAGGAAAGAGGTGGACTGGGATCTAACCTGACCCTAAACTGGGGTCCTAACTAATCCCTCACCTTGGAGGTACTGATAATGGTTCAGAGGTCCAAGTCTCCAACCTAACCCTGTCTCCTATCAGACCCTGAACCCTGTAATCAGTCCTAAGAAGGATCCTGACTACTACCAAAGGGATATGGGCTGATCTTAGCTAAATACACAGATTAGACATATAAGACAGACAGGATAACACTCGCTTGCATACACACTCAAACACCAAAGGAACATAAATGGTTCTGGGAAATAAACTCTAACCAAGTTGAGCTTAGAACAACTAAGGAGCTCACAACTAAAGTCTATACAGATTCATTCCTATCTGTGGTCTGCATGAAGGTTTCACTGGCAACTCCCCAAGCAGACAACCAGGAATTTAAAGGAAACCAATCAACAAATAATCAATTGCAGCCGGAGAAACTGCACCCAGTCCCAGCACCGAGCACAGACAGAATTAACTCCCTAGCTGCCAAACACAAAGAAACAGCAGCTCAGCTGTGAGAAGTCAAAATGTGCAACCGCGACGATCTTCGTGGCAATGCACACATGACAGTACCCCCCCTTCTACGAGGGGCCTCCGGACCCTCAGGGCCAGGCCTGCCCGGGTGAGTTCTGTGGAAGGTCCGAACCAAACGATCTGCGTTAATATCAGACGCAGGGACCCACGTCCTCTCCTCTGGACCATACCCCTTCCAATGCACCAAGTACTGAAGGGACCGGCGATTCAGACGTGAGTCAATGATCTTTGATACTTGAAATTCCAAGTTACCATTGACCAAAACAGGAGGAGGAGGTAGAGGTGATGGTATGACTGGTGCCACATACCTTTTAAGTAATGACTTGTGGAACACATTATGAATTTTAAACGTAGGAGGGAGGTCCAGACGAAATGCCACAGGATTAATTATGGAACTGATCCTGTACGGCCCGATGAATCTGGGACCCAGTTTCCAGGAGGGCACTTTAAGTTTTATATTCCTGGTAGACAACCATACCAGATCGTTCACATTCAGATCTGGACCAGAAACTCTCCTCCTATCAGCCATACGTTTGTAACGGTTCCCCATCGCACTCAGATTATTCAATACACCTCTCCACACAGAAGCAAGTGACGACGAGAAACGCTCCTCCTCAGGAACCCCAGAAGGGCCCCCCCCATTGAAAGTACAAAACTGGGGATGAAAACCATATGCCCCAAAAAACGGGGACTTACCAGTGGACTCGCTCCGCCTGTTGTTAAGAGCGAACTCTGCCAGAGGCAAGAAAGAAGACCAGTCCTCTTGGTTCTCTGAGACAAAACACCGGAGATATGTCTCTAAGCTCTGATTCAGACGCTCTGTCTGACCATTGGTCTGCGGATGAAAAGCCGAGGAAAATGACAATTGCATCCCCCGACGTAAACAAAATGCCCTCCAAAATTTGGACACAAACTGAGACCCACTATCTGACACCACATCAGAAGGCAACCCATGAAGTCTAACGATCTCCCTAATGAACACCTGCGCCAGAGTTTTAGCATTAGGGAGTGCAGGAAGAGCAACGAAATGTGCCATCTTACTGAACCTGTCAACAACCACCAGTATGACAGTATTCCCTGACGACGGAGGAAGGTCCGTAATGAAGTCCATAGATAAATGAGTCCATGGACGCTCCGGAAGTTTCAAGGGTAAAAGGGTCCCAGACGGACGGGTATGAGGGGTTTTAGAGCGAGCACACACCCCACATGACGCGACAAAAGTTATAACATCTTTATTAGCATTAGGCCACCAAAACCGGCGAGAAAGGAGATCTAAAGTAGCCTTACTCCCTGGATGTCCTGCTAGAGCAGAATTATGATGTGCCTCAATAACCTTTTGTCTCAACAGATTTGGGACAAACAGTCTCCCTGGAGGTCCTGCAGGGGCGTCCCCCTGAGCCTCTAACACCTCCTCCTCAAGCTCAGAAAATACAGCCGACACTACCACCCCCTCCTGAAGGATAGGACTCGGGTCATCCGTTTTCCCGGCCCCTGGGAAACTGCGAGACAAGGCATCAGCCTTTACATTCTTAGACCCCGGGCGATAAGTGACGACAAAATTAAACCTGGTAAAAAACAACGACCATCGAGCTTGTCTGGAATTCAGACGCTTAGCGGATTCCAAATACAACAGGTTCTTGTGATCAGTAATAACGGTAACCGGGTGGACTGCCCCCTCCAAAAAGTGACGCCATTCTTCAAAAGCTAACTTAATGGCCAAAAGTTCCCTATTGCCGATATCATAATTCCTTTCGGCGGACGACAATTTCTTAGAAAAGAAAGCGCACGGATGCCATTTACCAGGGGACGGACCCTGGGACAATATAGCACCCACCCCTACGTCAGACGCATCCACCTCCACAATAAACGGCTGAGATGCATCTGGTTGGATGAGAACGGGTGCCGAAGCAAAACATTTTTTCAAAGAGGAAAAGGCTTGGCAAGCTTTGTCCGACCATTTAGAAAAATCCGTCCCTTTTCTTGTCATGTCAGTGAGAGGTTTGACGACAGATGAGAAATTACAAATAAATTTCCGGTAGTAGTTAGCAAACCCCAAAAAACGCTGCAGAGCCTTAAGATCCCCTGGCTGATCCCATTCAAGCACTGCTCTCACCTTTTCAGGGTCCATACGGAAACCGGAAGCTGACACCAAAAAACCCAAAAACTGAAGTTCCTGTACGGCAAATACACACTTCTCCAGTTTGGCGTATAATTTATTGTCTCGCAAGATCTGCAACACCTGTCTCACATGCTCCTGATGAGACACAAGATCTGGCGAGTAAATTAAAATGTCGTCCAAATATACAACCACAAACAGCCCCACAAGGTGACGAAAAATGTCATTAACAAAATGTTGGAATACTGCTGGTGCAGTAGTCAGACCAAAAGGCATGACTAGGTTCTCATAATGTCCCTCCGGCGTGTTAAACGCCGTTTTCCACTCATCCCCCTCTTTTATCCTAATCAGATTATACGCCCCCCTGAGATCCAATTTAGAAAACCATTTGGCGCCAACAATTTGATTGAAGAGATCAGGAATAAGAGGGAGTGGATACGGATCTCGAACAGTAATCCGATTAAGTTCGCGGAAATCCAAGCAAGGGCGTAGGCCTCCATCTTTCTTCTTCACAAAGAAGAACCCCGCGGCTACTGGGAAGATGAAGGTCTAATATGCCCTTTGGCCAGACTTTCAGAAATATAATCTTTCATAGCCTGCCTCTCAGGACCAGAAAGATTATACAACCTAGCTTTAGGCAACTTAGCATCAGGAAGGAGATTAATAGAGCAGTCATACACGCGATGAGGAGGCAACTCCTGACACCCCTCCTCAGAGAAAACATCCCCAAAATCCTCCAAAAAAGGAGGCAATGTACTAGGCACGACCGCACTGATGACTGTGTTCATGCAGTTGCTTTTGCAAAACTCACCCCATTGGCTTATTTCTCTGGACTGCCAATTAATCACAGGGTTATGTTTAACCAACCAAGGAAGTCCCAACACAATGGGAGTAGGTAGACCCTCCAACACATAACAAGATAATTGTTCCCTATGTATTGCCCCTACCCGAAGGTCAATGTTATGAACCTCATGAACAAAGCTACCTTGGCCGAGAGGCCTGGCGTCAATGGAGAATATAGGGATCGGTTTGACCAATACACTCAGATGCATACCTTGAGCCTGAGCAAACTGAGCGTCAACCAGATTAGCCCCGGAACCACTATCAAGAAGAACAGACAATCTCTCCACTCTCGTACCAACTACCACCTCCACTGGTACAAGGAACTGAGAAGAACTGGCGGATGAAATACATACTCCCAGGTTGTCGTCCACCACACAACCTGGGATTAACAGTTTTCCGGCGACTTTTGGCTCAACAAGGCACGGGATGGACATTCTCCAACAAAATGTCCCTCTTTCCCGCAGAAAAAACATCTTCTAGTCCTGCGGCGTACCGCCAATCCCCTCCTACGAAATGATGTCCCTCCCAACTGCATAGGCTCATCCGAACAGACAAGGGGAACCTCAACATAAGGGACTTTAGTGGTAGGTGGAGAAACAACAGGGAGTGGGGTTACCTCACCCCTCTCCCGAAGCCGTCTATCAGTACGGATAGCTAAGGCCATAGCAGCGTCCAGAGAAGGAGGAGACTCATACTGAGCCAAAACGTCTTTTAATTTATCAGAAAGCCCATGACAAAACTGGCTCCTAAGAGCTGGGTCATTCCACTGAGTATCTGTGGCCCATCTACGAAACTCAGAAGCAAATTCCTCTGCCGGACGATCTCCCTGCTGTATCTTACGTAATTTTGTCTCAGCAAGAGAGACCCGATCTGGGTCATCATATACCAATCCCAGGGCAGTAAAAAATTGATCTACAGACAGTAGAGCCGGGGATCCCGGAGGAAGGGAAAATGCCCAGGATTGAGGGTCCCCTTGCAGAAGTGAGATAACAATTCCCACTCTCTGCTCCTCACTCCCTGATGATCGAGGCCGAAGCCGAAAATACAATTTACATGCCTCCCGGAAGGTGAAAAACTTGTCTCGCCCACCAGTGAACCTGTCCGGGAGAGCAACCTTAGGTTCAACTCTGCTTTGCTCCAGGGGAGACAAAACTTTGGACTTAATGTCCGTCAGCTCCATGGATAATCCCTGCAACTGCAGAGCCAGCTGGGCTACTGGATCCATGGTAACTGGAGATAATTTTTAAGGCCAGTGAAAATGTCACGCTGTCTAATGATATGTATACAATGTCAGTAAACTATTAATACAGGAACAACACTCTATACAACAACTAGTATAGCAACATCAGCATGTAAGTATAGAATAGATTTACCTGACACGATATCTGCTGAACTCAGGGTTAATCTTGAGGACTTGATGAGCTGAAACAGGAAAGAGGTGGACTGGGATCTAACCTGACCCTAAACTGGGGTCCTAACTAATCCCTCACCTTTGAGGTACTGATAATGGTTCAGAGGTCCAAGTCTCCAACCTAACCCTGTCTCCTATCAGACCCTGAACCCTGTAATCAGTCCTAAGAAGGATCCTGACTACTACCAAAGGGATATGGGCTGATCTTAGCTAAATACACAGATTAGACATATAAGACAGACAGGATAACACTCGCTTGCATACACACTCAAACACTAAAGGAACATAAATGGTTCTGGGAAATAAACTCTAACCAAGTTGAGCTTAGAACAACTTAGGAGCTCACAACTAAAGTCTATACAGATTCATTCCTATCTGTGGTCTGCATGAAGGTTTCACTGGCAACTCCCCAAGCAGACAACCAGGAATTTAAAGGAAACCAATCAACAAATAATCAATTGCAGCCGGGAGAAACTGCACCCAGTCCCAGCACCTAGCACAGACAGAATTAACTCCCTAGCTGCCAAACACAAAGAAACAGCAGCTCAGCTGTGAGAAGTCAAAATGTGCAACCGCGACGATCTTCGTGGCAATGCACACATGACACCCATGCTGGTATGTGCTGCCCCCCTCCTATCCTGGTATGCATGGCACCCCTCATCCCTATCCTGGTATGCATGGTACCCCTCATCCCTATGCTGGTATGTATGGTCCCCTCACCCCCACCCAAATCTGGTATGCATGGCACCCCATTCCTCATACTGGTATGCATGGACTCCTCATCACCCAATCCTGGTATGCATGGTACCCCCTCATCCCTATCCTGGTATAAATGGTACCTGCTCATCCATATCCTGGTATTCATGGTTCCCTCACCCCCCAATCCCGGTATGCATGGTCCCCTCACCTCCCCAATCCCGGTATGCACGGTCCCCTCACCCACTAATCCTGGTATGCAAGGTCACCTCCCACCCAATCCTGGAATGCATGGTCCCCTCACCCCCAATTCTGGTATGACTGGTCCCCTCACCCCCAATTCTGGTATGAATGGTTCCCTCACCCCTCAATCCTGGTATGAATGGTCCCCTCATCGCCCAATCCTGATGTGCATGGTCCGCTCACCCCCAATCCTGATGTGCATGGTCCGCTCACCCCCAAATCCTGATGTGCATGGTCCCCTCACCCCCCAATCCTGGTATGAATGGTCCCCTCACCCCCCAATCCTGTTATGAATGGTCCCCTCATCGCCCAATCCTGATGTGCATGGTCACCTCACCCCCCCAATCCTGATGTGCATGGTCCCCTCACCCCCCAACCCTGATGTGCATGGTCCCCTCACCCCCCAACCCTGATGTGCATGGTCCCCTCACCCCCCAACCCTAATGTGCATGGTCCCCTCACCCCCAACCCTGATGTGCATGGTCCCCTCACCCCCCAACCCTGATGTGCATGGTCCGCTCACTCCCCAATCCTGATGTGCATGGTCCCCTCACCCCCCATCCTGATTGCATGGTCCCTCACCCCCAACCTGATGTGCATGGTCCCTCACCCCCAATCCTGATGTGCATGGTCCCTCACCCCCCTATCCTGATATGCATGGTCCCCTCACCCCCCAATCCTGATGTGCATGGTCCCTCACCCCCCAATCCTGATGTGCATGGTCCCCTCACCCCCCAATCCTGATGTGCATGGTCCCTCACCCCCCATCCTGATGTGCATGGTCCCTCACCCCCCAATCCTGATGTGCATGGTCCACTCACCCCCCAACCCTGATGTGCATGGTCCCCTCACCCCCCAACCTGATGTGCATGGTCCCTCACCCCCAACTGATGTGCATGTCCCTCACCCCCTACCTGATATGCATGGCCCCTCACCGACTATTAAACTGCACTGATACCCAAAAATAAAACCATTTATACTACTTTCATCCCTGGCTCCGTTCTGCTGACGCCGGGGGAGGAGAGCGGCGCGGAGTAGCGCATGCCCAATCGATTGTGCATGGTACCTCACCCCAATCCTGATGTGCATGGTCTGCTACCCCATCCTGATGTGAAGGCCTGCTCACCCCCCAATCCTGATTGCATGGTCCCCTCACCCCCCTATCCTGTATGTCATGGTCCTCACCCCCAAACCTGATGTGATGGTCCGCTCACCCCCAATCCTGATGTGCATGGTCCGCTCACCCCCCAATCCTGATGTGCATGGTCCCCTCACCCCCCAATCCTGATGTGCATGGTCCCCTCACCCCCCAACCCTGATGTGCATGGTCCGCTCACTCCCCAATCCTGATGTGCATGGTCCCCTCACCCCCCCTATCCTGATATGCATGGTCCGCTCACCCCCCAATCCTGATGTGCATGGTCCCCTCACCCCCAACCCTGATGTGCATGGTCCCCTCATCCCCCCTATCCTGATATGCATGGTCCCCTCACCCCCCAATCCTGATGTGCATGGTCCCCTCACCCCCCAATCCTTATGTGCATGGTCCACTCACCCCCCAACCCTGATGTGCATGGTCCCCTCACCCCCCTATCCTGATATGCATGGTCCACTCACCCCCCAATCCTGATGTGCATGGTCCCCTCACCCCCCAACCCTGATGTGCATGGTCCCCTCACTCCCCAACCCTGATGTGCATGGTCCCCTCACCCCCCTATCCTGATATGCATGGCCCCCTCACCACTATTAAACTGCACAGATACCCCAAAAAAAAAAAACATTTATACTCACCTTTCATCCCTGTGCTCCGTTCTGCTGGACGCCGGGGGAGGAGAGCGGCGCCGGAGTACGCGCATGCCCATGCCGCGCGGTCCGGCGCCATATTGCTGAAGACACACTGTAAATGTGTCTTCAGCAAAATGGCGCCGGATAGCGCCACTGCGCATGTGCGATCCGACGCGCACTCCTGGTCTCCTGCCCCGGGAGAAGAGAAGCGCCGCGGCAACGCTCCTCCCGGTCAGGTAAGTATGTGAGTATGGCGCCGGAGATCGCGGTATGCATCCAGTACGCATACCGCGATCTCCGGCGCCATACAGAGTACTCACCGCTCTGGATGCCTCACTCTGTCTGGAGCCAGACTGCGCAGGCGTGTTGCGCTTGCGCAGTCTATAAAGGCTTCAGACAGAGTGACGCTCCTACCGTTATATTATAGATTATGTTGTTTGGGACTTTTCTGCTCCATTTTCTTTTGAGTTTATCTTGCTATATGGGCTGGCTGCATCCTATAGTGCATTTGTTCAAAGACCTGGGCAGGTAAGCGGTGCTGCCTTTTTTCTGCTGTTTTTTTAAATTTTTGGAGGATTTTAGTCCTGTTTTGTAGCTTTGCTATTAGTTTAGGTAATTCCCTCACCTACAAAATGGCTTCCTCTTTTCAAGATGTCTGACCAACCACCAACTGCCACTTCAGATTTCAAATTCTCTCCCAGGATTTGGCTCCTCCCCTTCTATGTGACTGTAGAGCTGCGGTCATTGGCTGACTGCCCTGAGGCATTTTTTACAGAACCTTCTGCGTATTAAAACAGAGCTGGGTCACATGATCAAGCCTGTGAGGAGATTAACCCTTTATGTGCTGCCTGTCAGCAGGTCTCACAATGTATTTAAAATGCATAGTCCACATAAAAATTCACAGCATTTATATGAAAACACATTATATATCCGGTATCCCATAGAAATGGCCACTTTGTGGGATACCACATGGGGAGAGCTGGTCGTGCATTGGTATGGTGGAATAAGAGTTACTGCAGGTTGTAGGCTTGTCAGAAGAGGTAGGTCTTCAGGTTCCTTTTGAAGGTTTAAGTGGTAGCCGAGAGTCTGAAATGTTGGGGTAGAGAGTTCCGTAGAAAGGGGGACGAAGGGGAGAAATCTTGTATGTAATTGTAGGAAAAGGTGATAAGAGGGGAGTAGAGAGGGAGATCTTGTGAGGATCAGAGGTTGCGTGCAGGTTAGTACCGGGAGACAAGGTCACAGATTTATGGAGGAGACAGGTTATGGATGGCTTTGTATGTCATGGTTAGGGTTTTGAACTGAAGTCTCTGCGCAATGGGAAGCCAGTGAAGGGATTGACAGAAAGGAGAGGCCGGGAATAGTGGTAGCACAGGTAGATTAGTTAGGCAGCAGAGCTGAGGATAGATTGGAGGAGTGTGAGAGTGTTAGAAGGGAGGCCACAGAGAAGTAGGTTGCAGTAGTCAAGGCAGGAGATGATGAGGACATGAACTAGTGTTTTTGGAGATTCTTGATTAAGGAATGTGGAAGTATTTTTGAGTTAGAGTCAGCAGGAAGTGGAAAGGGCTTGGATATGTGCTTTGAAGGTAAGATTAGAGTCAAGGGTTACCCTGAGGCAGCGAGCTTGTGGGACTGGGGACAGTAAGCAGCCATTGACTTTGATGGATAGGGCTGTTGGGGGAATTGTGTGAGATGGGGGACAGATGATGAATTCTGTTTTGTCCATATTAAGTTTTAGAAATCTAGCAGTGAAGAAGAAGGATGAAATAGCAAACAGACATTGAGGGATTCTGGTTAATAAGGAGGTGATTTCGGGTCCAGAGAGGTAGATCGGTGTGTCATCAGCATATAGATGATACTGAAAGCCGGGAGACACTATGAGCTGTCCCATGCCCAAGGTGTAGATGGAGAAGAGCAGGGGGCCTAGAACTCTCTGTGATGCCAAGAGATGAGATAAACTGTAGTAAGAAGGAATGTGAAAAGCAGATGACAGTTCGATGAGGTTATGCCTCTGAACCAGACATGTTTAATTTCTTATAACATTTACATTGTTTATCATGTTTAGGGTGCCATGGTTGTGGGTGCCCCAAGTTTGTGTGTAATGTTTACTAAAGGCTGCTATGGCCATTTTACCCAAGTCCCAGGCAGTCATGTGTTTATTTTAGATATATCAGGTATTATGGTAAAACTGATGATTACAATTGAACCGACCAAAATCCCTCTTTAACTTGTCACTGGAAACATGACATGCGTTTGCAATAGAGTAGTCACATAAAAGTCTACGTGAGCGTCAGTGCTGACTGCTTGTTATTAGCAGAGGAGATTCCTCCTATGGCACCCAGAAGGAAATCAAAACCTGCAATAATTCTTAAAATTAATATATTCTTATTCCATCAGTGTATGTAAAGAGTAGAGTTGAGCGAAAAAGATCAGTCAGACTTCAAAAGTCGCCAACTTTCGCCAAACGTGAAGTCGCCAAGCGTGAAGTCGGCCATGCGGTCGTCGACCCGAGAGCCAAAGTCGGCTTTCCCATAATGCTTGCAGGTGCCTTTTCTCAGCTAATGAGCAAGGACGCACACTGTGGGCAACGAGATGACATGGGCAGCGGCCACCACCATCTTAGAGAAGGGCATTGCAGTGATTGGCTTGCTTTGTGTGGTGTCACAGTGGCTATAAAAGCCCTGACCGCCAACCACCATTTTACTTCTGTCGATCTTAGCGTAGGGAGAGGTTGCTGACGCTGTTTATCAGTTGGGAGAGAGTTAGGGCAGTAAAGAAAAGTTATTCTGTGCTTGTGCTGATAGCAATTGTGCTGTATAGTTAGTGTGCAGTGACGGGAGGATTTTGTTGTGTGCAGCAGCACTGGTTATTAGGCTGCCTGCCAGTGACAGGGGATGATTTTCTTGTGTGCAGCAGCTGTGGTTAATAGGCTGCCTGCTAGCTGTATTGCTGTGTGTACACTGCTGTGCAGACTGTTTTTACACAGCACTAATACTTTTATTCTTTTTTTCTTCACAGTTATGGAGCGTTCATTTTTTCCCACACCGTATAGAGCTGTATGTTCCTCACACACTACCGTGTACCGGCTGTTTTCACGGACAAATACATGTTGACTATCTGTGTGTGACTCCGGAAATATATACGGAGATTTACAATTACCTCTAGACTGTATACAGCTGTACGCTTGTGATACAGTACCCTTTTTCTGCTTTTTATATTCTGGTCTAATCCATACTGAGCCTGTGAGCGTCTGTGTCTGAGTCCGGAAATATATACGGAGATTTACAATTACCCCTACACTGTATACAGCTGTACGCTTGTGATACAGTACCCTTTTTCTGCTTTTTATATTCTGGTCTAATCCATGCTGAGCCTGTGAGCGTCTGTGTCTGAGTCCGGAAATATATACAGAGATTTACAATTACCCCTACACTGTATACAGCTGTACGCTTTTGATACAGCACCCTTTTTCTGCTTTTTACAAACTGGTCTAATCCATACTGAGCCTGTGAGCGTCTGTGTCTGTCTCCGGAAATATATACGGAGATTTACATTTACCCCTACACTGTATACACCTGGTATCTTCTGATACAGTACCCTTTTTCTGCTTTTTATATTCTTATCTAATCCATACTGAGCCTGTGAGCGTCTGTGTCTGACTCCGGAAATATATACGGAGATTTACAATTTCCCCTACACTGTATACACCTGGTATCTTCTGATACAGTACCCTATTTCTGCTTTTTATATTCTTGTCTAATCTATACCGAGCCTCTGAGCGTCTGTGTCTGACTCCGGAAATATATACGGAGATTTACAATTACCCCTACACTGTATACAGCTGTACGCTTGTGATACAGTACCCTTTTCCTGCTTTTTATATTCTGGTCTAATCCATACTGAGCCTGTGAGCGACTGTGTGTTACTACTGAAATATATACGGAGATTTAAAATCACCTCAACACTATATTCACCTGGTATCTTCTGATACAGTACCCTTTTTCTGCTTTTTATATTCTGATATAATCCATACTGAGCCTGTGAGCGTCTGTGTGTTACTCTCAAAATATATACAGAGATTTACAATTTTCCCCTTCACCATATACAGCTGTACGCTCCGGAGATTTAAATTTTACCCTATACTATATACACATGGTATCTTCTGATACAGTACCCTTTTTCTGCTTTTTATATCTTGTTTAATCCATACTGATCCTGTGAGCGTCTGTGTGTGACTGCCGAAATATATACGGAGATGTAAATTTTACCCTTCACCGTATACAGCTGTACGCTTCTGATACAGTACCATATATCTGCTGGTATTTTGGGTACATTTTCACAAACATGAGGAAGTATGGTGAAAGAGGCCGTGGACGTGGGCGTGGGGGGCCAGCTGGTACTGATGATGGTGGTGGTGCATCTGCTGGTAGTGCCAAAAGCACAATAGCACCTAAGACAGAAGGTGTTGAGCCTGCGTCATCGTCTGGCTCCAGAAGGCCTGGAAGGCTCCCTTTTCTGGGAGTAGGTAAACTGCTTTTACAGCCGGAGCATCAGGAACAGGTTTTGGTTTACATTGCCGAAAGAGCCTCCAGCTCTATCGCCTCCTCTTCGGAAGTTTCAAAAAATGCAAGCACTGAGTCGTCAGTGCATGCTCCTGGTCAGGATCAACAACTTTCCGTGTGTCCTTCACCCCCACCAAAAGTGAAGGATGCGGCAGGCCACACTTCTGATTACTACATGGAGCTCTTTTCACATACTATGCCTGGGTTATCAAGTCAAATCCTGAATTCCCCAGTCCAAGATGAATCTGACATGGAGTGCACTGATGCACAGCCACTGCTAGATGATTTTGCTGGCACATTCACCCAGAGCACTACATTGCCCTCGCAGTCTACTGAGCCAGAATCTGACCCTGATGAAACTCAGGTGCCCCTTCCCGCATACTATACCACCTTACACGGTGACACAGAGGAAGGTGCAGATGAAATTGAAGAGGAGGTGATGGATGATCCAGTTGTTGACCCGGATTGGCATCCATTGGGAGAAGAGCTGTCAATAGCTCAGAAGAGGAAAATGATCCGCAGCAGGCATCGACATCGCAGCAGTGGTTATCTGGCAGGCCCGTAGCTGTCCAAAAACGTGTTAAAAAAACAAAAAGAGTTGCAGGACAGCTTGGCCAGACGGTCAAATTAGCACAGCGTGCAAGCACTAAAAATTTATCCCATAGTAGGAAGAATACAGTGTGGCACTTTTTTGACCAAAATCCTATTGATGAGGCAAAGGTTATATGTAAGATGTGCGGAAGGACCTTTAGCCGAGGGAAAAATCTCCGAAATTTGAATACCAGTTGCATGCTTAGACATTTAATCACCATGCACTTGCAAGCATGGACGGACTACAAAACCTCAGATAGCACATGTGCACTTGCTCCGACTGAAGGTAGAAAGCAAAACTCCATCGCTTCCCCCACTGTAAGCCCACTGGTTAGCACACCACCAGCAAGAAATGTTGAGGTGTCGTCGCAAGGCCAAAGCAATCATTGAATCACTATGTTTTCAACTAAAGACTGAATCTAGGCCATCACCACCACCACCACCATCACCATCACCAACCACCTCTCAGTCTGTCATGTCCACCGCTAGTTCCCCCATATGCAGCTCTCAAGTCCAGCTCACCCTAGCAGACACTCTGAGTAGGACAAGAAAGTACTCATCCTCTCATTCGTGTACACTGGCTTTGAACGCCTACATTGCCAAACTGATCTCATTAGAGATGATGCCCTTCCGTTTGGTTGAAAGCGCAGCTTTCCGAGAGCTCACGGCCTACGCTGTCCCACTCTATGACCTACCCAGTCGGCACTTCTTTTCTAGAAAAGCCATCCCTGCCCTCCACCAGCATGTGAAAGACTGCATTGTCCATGCACTCAAACAATCAGTGAGTGGAAAGGTGCACCTCACAACAGATGCATGGGCCAGTAGGCATGGCCATTACGTGTCCATCACTGCGCACTGGGTTAATGTGGTAGGTGCAGGGTCCACAGGGGACAGCGACGGTGGGACAGTGCTGCCTAGCTAACGGTATAGGCAACAGTTGGCTTTAGGCATTTGACCCTCCTCCTCCAGAAGCAAAAGCTCATCAACAGAGCGCAGTCGCACGAGCACTCAATCCGCAGCTGTCAGTGTTGCACACGAGGTGTCCCACTATCGAACAGCTAGTGGTAAGCGTCAGCAGACTGTTTTGTCCTTGGGCAAGAACAGACACACCGCGGAGGTACTGGCCGACTACTTGCAGCGACAAACTGAGTCATGGCTGGGCAGTATACATCTTGTGACAGGCAAGGTAGTCAGTGATAACGGCTGTAATTTTGTGACGGCCATAGCCCTGGCAAAACTCAGACACATACCTTGCCTGGCTCACACCTTGAACCTGGTGGTGTAGTGCTTCCTTTTTAATTATCCGGAGTTAACAGCCCTGCTCCATAAGGTGCGAAGACAGTGCTCGCACATCCATCGCTCGCCCGTAGACTCCAGTCGTATGCAGAGGCTGCAACGATCGCTCCACCTCCCAAGCACCGCCTAATCATAGACGTTGCAACAAGGTGGAACTCCACCATGCACATGGGTGAGAGGCTGTGCGAACAGAGGCAGGCTGTAATGCATTTGTGGGAGGATACACGGGCAGGCAGTTTGAGGGCAGACATGGAGTTATCGGGTGTGCAGTGGTCAAAGCTGAAAGACCTCTTAAAGTCCTTAAGTGTTTTGAGGAATGCACACGGCTGGTAAGCGCAGACTACGGCATCATAAGCATGAGCATCCCACTTATGCGTCTGCTCATGCAAACTTTGACGCACATTAAGGATCAGGCGTCTGCAGCGAAGGAGGAAGAGGAGGAGGAGGAGGGAAGCCTTGATGACAGTCAGTCATTGTCTGCTCAGGGAACAGTCCTGGATGAGGTGGAGGAAGAAGAGGAAGAGGAGGAGGAGGATAAATGGGATGATTATTTTGTGGAGGAGGATGCTTCTCAGGGGGCAAGAGAAAATGTTGGCTTGCCAAGGTCAGGTACAGGGTTTTTGTGTGACTGGAGGAATGTGGATTTGGCAGAAAGTGCTCCTCCACCCACCACTGTCAGTGCATCATTGACACCTGGAACATTGGCCCACATTATGTCTTGCGGATCCTAAAAAGGGACCCCCGAATTGCCAAAATTATGAAGGATGACGACTAATGGTTGGCCGGCATCCTCGATCCACGCTATAAAGGCAAATTACAGAACATCATGCCACAAGAGAACCTAGAGCTAATATTGGCGAACAAACGAGCAACTCTGGTAAACCATTTGTTAGAGGCATTCTAAGCACACAGCAGCGGTGCAGTTTCTACCATGAGCCGTACTGGGCAAAATGGAAGAGGTGTTCGTGGTGCACACAGCCGAACTGGCGTTGGAGACTGGGGTTTCATGATCATGTTGTGGACTGATTTCTCGAGTACCGCTCACACGACTGTTAATACTGAATCGATTGCAACAGACAGGAGACAGCAGTTGTCAACTATGGTTCAAAATTACCTCTCCTCCCCTATCGATGTACTCCGTCACAGTTCATTTCCCTTTGACTACTGGGCCTGTAAACTGGACCTCTGGCCTGAATTGGCACAATATGCCTTACAGGAGCTCGCTTGCCCTGCTGGTAGTGTGCTATCAGAAAGAGCCTTCAGTGCTGCTGGATCAATCCTGACAGAAAGAAGGACCCGGCTGTCGACCCAAAATCTTGGTGATCTCAGCTTCATTAAAAATGAACCATGCATGGGTTTCAAAGGATTTTGTCCCACCTTCCCCTAATGACACATAGGTTGCCAGCAAAATGGCTCGCTTTGTCCTCCTCTTCCTCTGACTTCTCCAATTCATCCATTTGCAGCTGCTGAATGTCCAGCCTATACCTCAACATATGCCAGTTTTTCCACCTCCCTAACTGGGCTGTACCCCCCTCCAGGGCCGGCGTTAGCACCTGGCACACCCGGCAAGTGCCGGTGCCCTGAGCAGGTGGGGGGCCCACTCGTGGGCGATGGCACTGGCACAGGGCCCCTCATAGTACGCCGGTGTCTCTGACAGGGTGGCCCACTCGCCGTCAGAGACACCGGCATACTATGAGGGGCCCTGTGCCAGTGCCGTCGCCCACGAGTGGCCCCCCCTGCTTGCTCAGGGACCCAGCACTTGCAATACTTACCTCTCCCTGCTCCACCGCTGTGACATCTTCCACATTTCCTGACAGTGATATTCAGGACAGAGAGCGCGATGACGTCACGTCTGTACGCCATCTGCCTGAACAGTCCAAGTGCAGAGAGCTGGAAGATGGCAACGCTGAGGAGTCTAGAATAGAGCAGTGCCAGCGAGGAGAGGTATTTCATTTTTTTTAATGTTTGGAGCAATATGAGGGGAGCATAATACACTGGAGAATTATATATGGGGCCCATCATACACTGAGCATCATAGATAGGCACATTATAAACTGGAGCATCATATGGGGCCCATTATGTATGGACATTATACAGGCATCATACACTGGAGCATTATAAATGGGGCCCATCATACACTGGAGCATCATATACGGGGCCCATCATACACTGGAGCAATATAAATGGGGCCCATTATATAAGGAGCATTATATAGGCCCATCATACACTGGAGCATCATCCATGGGGCCCATCATATACTGGAGCATTATATGGGGCCCATTATATATGGAGCATTATATAGGCCTATCATACACTGGAGCATCATGCATGGGGTCCATCATACACTGCAGTATTATAAATGTGGCCCATCATACACTGGAGCATCATATACGGGGCTCATTATACACTGGAGCATTATAAATGGGGCCCATTATATATGGAGCATTATACAGGCCCATTATACACTGGAGTATCAATGGGGCCCATCATATACTGGAGCATCATATGGGGCCCATTATATATGGAGCATTATATAGGCCCATTATACACTGGAGCATCATCCATGGGGCCCATCATATACTGCAGCATCATATGGGACCCATTATATATGGAGCATTATATAGGCCCATCCTATAATGGAGCATAATCCATGGGGCCAATCATATACTAGAGCATAATATGGGGTTAATTATTTATGGGGCATCATACAGTGTATGGAGAATCATATGGAGCACATATGGGGCCTATTCCTTTTGGAGCATTATATGCAGCCCATTCTGTATGGAGCAATATATGGGGCCAATCATATACTATATGGAGCTTTATATGTGACTCATTATACTGTATGGAGCAATATATGTGGCTCATTCTACTCTATGGGGACCATCCTATACTGTATGGCACATTATATGGGAACCATCATATACTGTAGCATTATGTGGAGCTCATCATATACTGTATGGAACATTATATGGGACCAATTATTCTGTATGGAGCAATATATGGGGCTCATTATTCTGTATGGAGCAGTATGTGGTGGCCATAATACTGTATGGAGGAATATACTTGCGGTTTTTGAGCTATTGTAGAATTTAAAATAGATATCAGTCATGTAATGTAAGAAGTGAAGTATTTGTCATTGTACTATACCTATATTTCTCTGCCGTATCGGCGCATCATGAATTGTGGGATGTGTTAAAGGGGCCCACTGACACTCTTTTGCCCGGGGCACACGAAAACCTGGAGCCAGCCCTGCCCCCCCCACAACTTTAGCCAAATAACCCCCAGTTTTCAATGCGTAGCTATTATTATAAAGTAAATTAAGGTTGATAAGCTTAAGTAACAAGAATTTATGTCGTTGGCATTGAAATGGCCACTGTAGGTGTGCTTACTGTCCTCCACTCCCTGCCGACTTTTCTTCCCCATTGACTTGCATTGGGTTTCATGTTTCAGTTGGACCGCCGACTTTTCTCGATAGTCGGCCGATTTTTGTTCGACTCGACTTTTGAGAAAGTCGGGTTTCACGAAACCCGACTCGACCCTAAAAAAGGCAAAGTCGCTCATCTCTAGTAAAGAGCATTTCCAATAAAATGCACTCAACTCATGTCAGCTTTAGCTCACAGTCACAAAACACCTTACACATTAAAGGGAACCTGTGACCAGTTTTTTGGCCTATCAACTAAAAATATCATCTAAAAGAGTGTGAGCTATACATTCCCCAACTACTTTTGAAACCCCCTGCATGCGCTGGAAGTACTATGTCCCGGAAGTATTTTGCTGTATACCGGGACATAGTTCACCGGCGCATGCGCACTAATGCTTTTCGGCTTTGTCCGCAGTTGGGCAAAGCATACGGCAAACACGCAGGAGGCAATTTGAATGTGCACCTGTACCTGTTAATCAGGTGCACGCTAATCAGTTCACTTCAGGTCAGCCGGGGACTCCCTGTGACGTCACTGATGCTGTGCGGAGTCCCCGGCTGACCTGAAGTGAACTGGTTAGCGTGGGAAACATTCAATTAAGCTTCCCAGCTAATCACTTCATCTCCTGTCAGCCGGGAGATGAGCTCATTCATTCGGGGGTTTACAGCGAGGCTGCAGCATTATCTCAGGTCCCCGCTGTAAACCTGTTAACCCTTTCTGAAGGATTGCAGCGGGGGACCTGACTGAGCGCCAGAGAGGTAAGAATATGCTTGCTTTATTATTTTATTTTTATTACAGGAGAACAAGGGATTCGGATGGAATACCAGTACAATAAAAGATGGTCAAAAACTGTGTATTTATTTCATTAAAATTATTTTTAATTAATGTGTGTGTTTTTATTAACCATTTCATACAATAGGATTAATAATGGAGACTTGTCTAATTGACAAGTCTCCATTATTAACCTGGCTTAACGTCACCTTCCAATAGCAAGGTGGCCTTAACCCATTATTAACCCATTAGCCACCACTACAGGGCAATGGGAATAGATGGGCTAAGTGCCAGAAAAGGCGCATTTAATCATAGATATGCCTTTTCTGGGGTGGCTGGGGGCAGATGTTAGTAGCCAGGGGGGGCACAAAAAATGCACCCTCCCTAGGCTATTATTATCTGTCCCCACTCACTGGCTTTCCCTATCTGGTGGAGAAAATAACTCAGGAGCCCACACATTTTTTTCCAACGAATTTACACATTTAATTAACACCTACATGTATGAAATTATGCACACATGCACTCATGTAATTATTAGTGAAAACCATATATCAAACTACATGAAATGACATGGTTTACTGTATGTAAACCATGTGTCATTTCATGTCGGGTTCTGTAATTTCACAGAAGCCGGCAATTGAATTAGCGGCTATTATACTATGTAGAAGTGTATGAACCATAAATATATATATGTCAGTTTTGCAAGCCGGCGAGAAAATCTCGCCGTACGGATGCCATACGGATGACACACGGATGTTTTGATGTGAGGAAATCACATCCTCGCATTGCAAACGGATGACTTTTCAGGGGACTTTTCTGCATATTACGGCCGTATAATACGGTCCGATTTTTTATCGTTGTGTGTGACCCGGCCTTTCTGTGATAGGGTGGCTGTTCTTATTAGTGGAAAGCACCTGTGTTGCTCCAGCCTTTATCTATGGGAGCCTGCTGCATCCTGCTAGTGCCTGGTTATTTAACAAGATTTGGTGAGGCTATTTTTCATGTTGTGGTTTTCCCTAACGGACTGGTAGCAGGGACACCCCCTGAGCCTCAATAACCTCCTTCTCAAGATCGGAGCATATAGACGCAATATTTATGAAAAAAGGAATAGGGAACGGGAAAAGTCAGCTCACCATTTGCAGTCTCTGGGATCTATATGTTGTCTGTATTGTGCTTGTTTTTTTTAATTTTTTTTCCATTAAAAATAAAGTTTTATATATTTTTCTACGCTGGAGTACTTTTCTACATTCTTTGGAACTTGCACGCCAAAGCCCAGGCGGCTCCATGCGTGGAATTCATTCTTGGAAAGAGACTACAAATGGTGAGCTGACTTTTCCCGTTCCCTACTCCTTTCTTCATACATTTTGTGTGGTTTTTTTGTTGTGCTCCCACTTGACTTGTGTTTAGAGCTCATATAAACAGGCTATTGTAACAGCATGGATTTGGGACGTACACCCACCTGCATTAATTTTAACCATGATAAAAGCCGTATGAGCAGATTTGCTTCGATCTTTAATCAGACTGAGAGCACAGCGGTGGATTCTTTACAAATCCCCAAAGCAGAATCAATGGAGAGTCTCCTTAGGAGATTGGAAAACCGCAAATCCAAATTGTCTCTGGCGGTACATGACCTCTTTAAAATCATATATTTCGAAGGGTCTTATCCCTCATGGTTTGCAGATAAACAAAAAACCTAACCGCAAGTATTTGGACAATTTCTCCAAAGAGTGGAATCAGGCTCTTAGTGCGTGTTCTAACCAGTTGATGGAGAAAAAGATTAAATATGAAGACTGAACTTACTGCTGTTACATTACAAAGTTACAAACGGAACTGAACAAATCTAATAATGACTAAGAATTGGTTAAAAAAAGGGATCAAAACCTCAGTAAATTAGAGCAGTGGCCCCAACCTTTTTTGCACCAGGGACCGGCTTCAAGAAAGACCATTCTTCCATGGCCCGGCAGGTCGGGGATGGAGGTGTGGCATGGGCGGGGCTTTGGTCATAAGGGGCGGAGCTATGGACGGGGTTGTAGTTTAGTATACATGGCTTCGCTCCCACCCTCGTATACATGGCTACGCTCCCACCCTCTTATACATGGCTCCGCTCCCACCCTCGTATACATGGCTCCACTCCCACCCTCTTATACATGGCTCCGCTCCCACCCTCTTATACATGGCTCCGCACCCACCCTCTTATACATGGCTTCGCTCCCACCCTCTTATACATGGCTCCGCTCCCACCCTCGTATACATGGCTCCGCTCCCACCCTCTTATACATGGCTCCACTCCCACCCTCTTATACATGGCTCTGCTCCCACCCTTGTATACAAGGCTCTGCTCCCAACCTCGTATACAATTCTCCGCCCCCAACCTTGTATACAAGGCTCTGCTCCCACCCTCCGCTGGGCTCCCCCGTCCTCCCCCTTACTTACCCTCCTCGCTCCATCACAGAACTTCCCTGCATCCCCGTCGGCCATGGCAGCTTCATCCAGTGCTGGGCGGTGACATAGTACCGCTCATTAACGTCATGAATATGGACGCCACGCCTATGGGAATGGCATCGCGTCCATATTCATGACGTTAATGAGCGGTACTATGTCACCGCTCAGCACTGGATGAAGCTGCCGCGGCCGACAGGGATGCAGCGACGGAAGGTATCGATGTCTAATGAAGCCGGCGGCTATATCTGTCACTACAGTGCTACAGCCGCCGGCTCCATGTGTGTCCAGCGTTCTGTGCCATGGCTCCGTGGCCCGGCAAGAGAACTGCAACGGCCCGGTCCTGGGCCGTGAACGAGCGGTTGGGGACCCCTGAATTAGAGGATAATATAGCGGAGCTAAAAATATTAAATTTGAAAGAGATTTACGAGACTTTGAATTAGCCCAATATTTAACACAAAAAAAGTCCCAGTTCATATGTCAAGGACAAAAACTCAATAGTATTGAAACACTAACAGGAGAAAGTGAATAAACCACCACCAAAGAGTATAATCCTTTTAAAATTAGAGCTTTATTAAAACCTTCCCGACCTGTGACACAGCGTATGTGTCATGAAAGGATCGCGTTCCTGCGGGTCGGGTGACCCGGGTCACTGAAAGGTCACCCGACCCGCAGGCACAAGACCCTTTGTGCTTCACCACAGGGGGTTGGCTTAACCCCCATGTGGCTACGATCGCTCTGATTGGCTGTTAAAAGTGAAACAGCCAACCAGAGCAATCTGTAATATTTCACCAATGAAATTTGGTGAAATATTACAATTCAGCCATGGCCGATGCTGCAATAGCATCTGCCATGGCTGGAGACCGAGATCCTACCCCCCACACCGAGTCACGGCGGCGATCGGCCGCCGCCACCGATAGATGGCGGCGATCGGTCACCGCCGTCACTAAATGCTCCCCTCTTCCTTGCCTCCGCTGCCCCACCTTCCTATCCCCCCCTTACCTTCCGACCCCCCCTACTCACCTCTCCCGGTCCTCCGATGTCCCTGGATCTGTCCCGGCGTCCGTCCGGGATGTTTCATGGGCGCCGCCACTTTGCAAAATGGCTGGCGCATGCGCTGTGCGCCCGCCGGCCGACGCATGCGCAGTGTGCCCTCCAGAGTCCAGAAATTTATTTTGATCACTGTGATAAACTCTCACAGTGATCAAAATAAAAAAAAGGTAAATAACGCCCCATTTATCACCCCCATAGGTAGGGACAAATAAAATTAAAAATATATATATATATTTTTTATCTTTTTATTAGGGTTAGGGTTACGATTATAAGGCTGTGTTCATATTGCGTTATGGCAGTCCGTTAGACGGACTGCGTTACACCGCGGTATAACGCGGTGTAACGCAGTCCGTTAATGCTGCCATTCACCCCCATTTGCGGGCACATTGCGACGCATGCCGCCTGCAGCGTCTGGGCTCTGTCACCGCTAGCGCAGATGAATCATCTGCTGATTCATCTGCACTAGCGGGTATAGCATAACGCGATCGCATAATGCTATACCGTTACCCGCCCGTCAAAGCTATGTGTTGAACGGGCTGGTAAAACGCAATATGAACCCAGCCTTAGGGTTAGGGTTAGAACTAGGGTTAGGGTTAGCCTTCGGGTTAGCATTAAGGTTAAGGTTAGGGTAAGAATTAGGGTTAGGGTTGGAATTAGGGTTTGAGTTGGAATTAGGGTTAGGGTTGGGATTAGGGTTAGGCTTGTGGTTAGGGTTATGGTTAGAGTTGGGATTAGGGTTAGGGATGTGTTGGGTTAGGGTTATGGTTAGGATTTGGATTAGGGATGTGTAAGGGTTAGGGTTGGGGTTAGAGGTGTGTTGGGGTTAGGGTTGGAGTTAGAATTGAGGGGTTTCCACTATTTAGGCACATGAGGGGGTGTCCATACACGACATGAAAATGTAAAAACTGAGGCTAAAATAAAATTTTTGTAAAAAAAAGTACAGTCATGGCCAAAAGTTTTGAGAATGACACAAATATTATATTTTCACATGATCTATTGCCCTCTGGTTTTTATGTGTGTTTGACAGATGTTTTTATCACAGACAGAAATATAATAATTGCAAACATATGAGTAACAAAAGCTTATATTGACAGTTAGAATGAGTTAATGCAGCAAGTCAATATTTGCAGTGTTGACCCTTCTTCTTCAGGACCTCTGCAATTCTCCCTGGCATGCTCTCAATCAACTTCTGGACCAAATCCTGACTGATAGCAGTCCATTCTTGCACAATCAATGCTTTCATTTTGTCAGAATTTTTAGGTTTTTGTTTTTCCCACCGTCTCTTGATGATTGACCACAAGTTCTCAATGGGATTAAGATCTGGGGAGTTTCCAGGCCATGGACCCAAAATCTCTATGTTTTGTTCCCTGAGCCATTTAGTTATCACCTTTGCTTTATGGCAAGGTGCTCCATCATGCTGGAAAAGGCATTGTTGATCGCCAAACTGCTCTTGGAGGGTTGGGAGAAGTTGCTCTTGGAGGACATTCTGGTACCATTCTTTATTCATGGCTGTGTTTTTAGGCAAGACTGTGAGAGAGCCGATTCCCTTGGCTGAGAAGCAACCCCACACATGAATGGTTTCAGGATGCTTAACAGTTGGCATGAGACAAGACTGGTGGTAGCGCTCACCTTGTCTTCTCCGAATGAGGCTCTTTCCTGATGTCCCAAACAATCGAAAAGGGATTCATCAGAGAAAATAACTTTACCCCAGTCCTCAGCAGTCCACTGCCTGTACCTTTTACAGAATATCAGTCTGTCCATGATGTTTTTTTCTGGAGAGAAGTGGCTTCTTTGCTGCCCTCCTTGAGACCAGGCCTTGCTCCAAGAGTCTCCGCCTCACAGTGCATGCAGATGCACTCACACCTGCCTGCTGCCATTCCTGAGCAAGCTCTGCACTGCTGGTAGCCCGATCCCGCAGCTGAAACACTTTTAAGAGACGGTCCTGGCGCTTGCTGGTCTTTCTTGGGTGCCCTGAAGCCTTTTTGGCAACAATGGAACCTCTCTCGTTGAAGTTCTTCATGATGCGATAGATTGTTGACTGAGGTGCAATCTTTCTAGCTGCGATACTCTTCCCTGTTAGGCCATTTTTGTGCATTGCAATGATGACTGCACGTGTTTCTTTAGAGATAACCATGGTTAACAGAAGAGAAACAATGATGCCAAGCACCAGCCTCCTTTTAAAGTGTCCAGTGGTGTCATTCTTACTTAATCATGACAGATTGATCTCCAGCCATGTCCTCATCAACACCCACACCTGTGTTAATGGAGCAATCACTGAAAAGAGGTTAGCTGGTCCTTTTAAGGCAGGGATGCAAGGATGTTGAAATGTGTTTTGGGGGATAAAGTTCATTTTCTAGCCAAATATTGACTTTGCAAGTAATTGCTGTTAAGCTGATCACTCTTTATAACATTCTGGAGTATATGCGAATTGCCATTAGAAAAAGTGAAGCAGTAGACTTTGTAAAAATTAATATTTGTGTCATTCTCAAAACTTTTGGCCATGACTGTACTTTCTTTTTTTTTATGGATCAATTTGTGAAGCACCTGGGGGTTCAAAGAGCTCACTATGCATCTAGATAAGTTCCTTGGGGGGTCTAGTTTCCAAAATGGGGTCACTTGTGGGGGAGCTCCAATGTTTAGGCACACAGGGACTCTCCAAATGCGACATGGCAACCGCTAAATATTCCAGCATATTTTCCAATCAAAAAGTCAAATGGCGCTCCTTCCCTTCTGAGCCCTGCCGTGCACCCAAACAGTGGTTTATGACCACATATGAGGTATCTGTGTACTCAGGAGAAATTGCCCAACAAATTTTAGGATCCATTTTATCCTGTTGCCCATGCAAAAATGAAAAAATTTAAGCTAAAATAAAATTTTTGTTGGAAAAATTAAAATGTCCATTTTTTCCTTCCACGTTGCTTTAGTTCCTGTGAAGCACCTGAAGGGTTAATAATCTTCTTGAATGTAGTTTTGAGTAGCTTGAGGGGTGCAGTTTTTAGAATGGTGTCACTTTTGGGTATTTTCTGCCATATAGACCCCTCAAAGTGACTTCAAATCTGAGGTGGTCCCTAAACAAAATGGTTTTGTAAATTTTCCTGTAAAAATGAGAAATCGCTGGTCAACTTTTAACCCTTATAACTTCCTAACAAAATAAAAAATTTGTTTCCAAAATTGTACTGATGTAAAGTAGACATGTGGGAAATGTTATTTATTAACTATTTTGCGTCACATAACTCTCTGGTTTAACAGAATAAAAATTCAAAATTTTCGCCAAATTTCCATTTTTTTTCACAATTAAATGCAAAAATTATCGAACTAAATTTACCACTAACATGAAGCCCAATATTTTCTGAAAAAACAGTCTCAGAATCGCTAGGATCCGTTGAAGCGTTCCTGAGTTATTACCTCATAAAGGGACACTGGTCAGAATTGCAAAAAATGGCAAGGTCATGAAGGGGTTAAGGATATGATTAAAATGATGAGAATTACCAAATTAAAAAAGCTACTGGACACCAAATCGAAAACAGGGACAGAATGTGGCCAATAAAATACACAGTGTATAAATAATACAGTACACCAGTAAGTATATTACAATAAAAATCTCATAATAAATAATTGGTAGCACATAACAAAGAAAAGTGCAAAGTGCAAAAGAATACATGGATATTACTGCCAAAGTACAGATAGAATGTGACCTCAGTGTGGAAATGATTCTAATAAATGCGTATGTCCCTGACAGTGCAAGGAAAAACCCAGTCAATTAGCAGCATGAGAATAAAGTGCAATGTGCTAACCAGCAGAAAGTATGGGATATAACCCAATGTGAAAGATGGCTTTAAACAAGCCTAATCAAATAAAGTATGAAATAAAGGGGTAAACTTACTAATTAAGACGTTGCAATACGCTGGCAACAAGCTGTCCCCGCAGCCCCAACGCGTGTTTCAGGAGTCTTGATTAAACTTCTTGTTCTCTTTGTTAGAAAAAGACTTACATTTCTTCATATGTACTGGAGGATAACCCGCATGCTTTTTTCACTTTTAGGCCGGGATCACACATGCGACGAAAACGTCCGACGCTCGCATGTGAAATCCCAGCTCTGGCGCCAGCACTCGTGAGTGGAGTGTACGGCTGCATGTATTTATATGCAGCCGCTCGCTCCACTCCCGAGTGCCGGCGCCAGAGCTGGGATTTCACATGTGAGCGTCAGACGTTTTCGTCGCATGTGTGATCCTGGCCTTAGGATCTAATTCACTTATCCCTTCTCAGGGATTTGGAATCAGAGTCAATAACCCATGATTATTCCAAGAATAATTCTTTTTATATGGCCGTTGTCACACTTGCATGTATGATGCGAGAAACTCGCAGGAGTCTCTCACATTAACATCCGGCACTGCCGCCGGCACTCGGACCGGAGTGTGCAGCTGCATAGAAATACATGTAGCCGCATGTTCCAGTCCTAGTGCCGGCGGCAGTGTCAGGTGTTGATGCTAGAGACTTGTGCGAGTTTCTCGCATCACACACGCAAGTGTGACACCGGCCTATGTCTAACCATTCCTTCTACCCCATCCAATCTAGGCCAGATGTGTTGGATACTATTCAAGAACTAATTGAAGAAGAACTAGTGGCATTAGATAGGGAATCGCATTCTGATTTTGACAATCTTAACCAGTATGAGAGACAAGCACTCAGGGAACTAACTGAAAATGATGAATTATTGGTTAGGCCAGCAGACAAAGGTGGGGAGTGGTGGTACTTAATGCTACTTTATAAGGTAATGAAAATTTAAACATTCTCAACGATTGTTCTGTTTACAAAAAAAGTCCACTGACCCAACGCCAGTTTTTCAAACTAAATTAAAACAATTATTGGTATAAGGCACAGCCAATGGTACTATCAACCAAAAGATAACTGATTACATCTTTATTCAACACCCAAATATTCCCATATACCATCCATGACTTACCAAAAATTCATAAAGAAATTTCCCCACACCTTTCAGACCAATAATATCCGGCATAGGTTCTTTAACCCCTTAATGACCGCCAATACGCCTTTTAACGGCGGTAGTTATGGCTACTTAAACCACAGCACTGTCAATTAATGGGCTGTGGAAAAAGTATATAGCGCCCCCCAGAGTCGGATTTTCTTGGGGTCTCGGCTACTAGAGGTAGCCGAGACCCCAGAGAACATGATTCGGGTCGGTTTATACCGACCCCGATTTTGCGATCGCCGTTATTAACCATATAACGGTGACCGCAGAAAAAAAAAACCGCAGAATCGCGGCTTATCTTTCTCTCTCCTCTGATGTGATGGCACATCAGAGGGGAGAGAAATAGGGTCCCCCCAATCTGTCCCCTGTACCTCCCGGTGTCCCCCCTGTCCTCCCATGGCTCCCGCAGCTCCCGGCGTCTTCTTCAGGCAGATTCATTCATTCATTTCAAGGACATTTTGATCACTATGAAAAACCCTATCACAGTGATCAAAATAAAAAAATAGTAAATAAACCCTCCCTTTAACACCCCCTTAGTTAGGCAAATATAATAAAATAAAGAAAATATATTTATTTTTATTTTCCCATTAGGGTTAGGGATAGGGTTATAATTAGGGTTAGGGTTGGAATTAGGGTTAGAATTAGGGTTAGGGTTACAATTAGGGTTAGAGTTACAATAAGGGTTGGAATTAGGGTTGGGATTAGGGTTAGGATTAGGGTTAGGGTTGGGATTAAGGTTATGGATGTGTTGGGGTTAGGGTTGGAGCTAGAATTGAGGGGTTTCCACTATTTAGGCACATCAGGGGGTCCCCAAACATGACATGGCGTTCAAAAAGTCAAATGGTGCTCCCTCCCTTCCGAGCCCTACAGTGCGCCCAAACAGTGGTTTACCCCAACATATGAGGTATCAGCGTACTCAGGACAAATTGCACACCAATTTTGGGTTCTAATTTATCCTGTTACCCTTGGCAAAATAAAAAATAGCTGACTAAAAAATGATTTTTGAGGAAAAAAATGATTTTTTATTTTCACGGCTCTGCGTTTATAAACTTCTGTGAAGCACTTGGGGGTTCAAAGTGCTCACCACACATCTATATAAGCTCCTTGGGGGTGTCTAATTTCCAAAATGGTGTCAATTGTGGGAGGTTTTTACTGTTTAGGCACATCAGGGGCTCTCCAAATGCGACATGACGCCCGCAGCACATTCCATCAAAGTCTGCATTACAAAATGGCACTCAGTCCCTTCCAAGCTCTCCTATGCGCCCAAACAGTGGTTCCCCCCCACATATGGGGTATCATCGTACTTAGGAAAAATTGCACAACAACTTTTTGGGTCCAATTTCTCCTGTTACCCTTGGGAAAATAAAAAAATAGCGAGCTAAAATATAATTTTTAGGAAAAAAATGATTTTTTTATTTTCACGGCTCTACGTTATAAACTTCTGTGAAGCACTTGGAGGTTCAAAGTGCTCATCACACATCTAGATAAGTTCCTTAAGGGGTCTAGTTTCGACAATGGGGTCACTTGTTGGGGATTTCCACTGTTTAGGCATATCAGGGGCTCTCCAAACACGACATGGTGTCCAGCCAATTCTGGGTTGAAAAAGTCAAACGGCGCTCCTTCCCTTGCTACCTCTGCCGTGCGCCCAAAAATTTGTTTACCCCCACATATTGGGTATCGGCGTATGAGGGAGCAATTGAAAAACAAATTTTGTGTTTTTTTTTTTCTTTTAACACTTGTGAAAATAAAAAAAATGGTTCTGAAGTACATTTTTTGCAAAATAAAGGTAAATGTTAATTTTTTCCTTCCACATTGCTTCAGTTCCTATGAAGCACGTAAAGGGTTAATAAACTTCTTGAATGTGGTTTTGAGCACCTTGAGGGGTTCAGTTTTTAGAATGGTGTCACTTTGGGGTATTTTCTACCATATAGACCCCTCAAAGTGACTTCAAATTTGATGTGGTCCCTAAAAAAATGGTGTTGTAAAAATGAGAAATCGCTGGTCAATAACTTCGTAACAAAAAAAAATGTTGTTTCCAAAATTGTGCTGATGTAAAGTAGACATGTGGAAAATGTTATTTATTAAGAAATTTGTGTGACATATCTCTCTGATTTAAGGAAATAAAAATTTAAAGTTTGAAAATTGCTAAATTTTAAATTTTTTTGCCATATTTCCATTTTTTTCATAAATAAAAGCAAGTCATATAAAATTTTTTATACCACTAACGTGAAGTACAATATGTCACGAGAAAACAGTCTCAGAATCAACAGGATTCGTTGAAGCGTTCCAGAGTTATAACCTCAAAAAGTGACAGTGGTCAGAATTGTAAAATTGGCCCGGTTATTAACCTGCAAATTGGCTCTGTCACTAAGGGGTTAAGGGAAAATCTCAGCGAATGGGTCAGTCATTGATTACAACCCTTAGTTGTACAATTACCCAGTTATGTCAGAGACACAAAAATGTTAATCACAAACTTAGATGGGACACATATGGTCCTCTTCTATACATGGTTAACTTGTGACATCATTAGTTTATACCCATCACTTCCACATCATATAGTCATGGACAGACTTTCTTTTTTCTAAAAAAAAAAAAAATACAGTATTTACAAAATGGACATACAGTTTTTTTTTATTTTAGATGTGTTTTTTTTCTACTAACACACTTATTTTTCTTTCAGTCAACAATTCTTCTTGCAGACCCGTGGTGTTAGCTTGGGAGGGAAATGACAGGAGGTGGGAGTATGCACGGACCTCCATAACAGACTGCATTGTCCCCTGATGAATCCCTCAATGGGAAGAAACGCATCAGGAGGTGGTCTTATACTGCAATACACTATACTGTATAGCCCATAAGAATGGATGCATACAGGAGATGTTAGGTGATCTCCGGGTCCTGAAGGGCTGCAGTAAAAGGTGTTGATTAGCAGCTGGATGTCAACATGACACATGGGTGAGATTGTTCCATTTATTCATTTAATCACCCTGTGGATGAACATAACTCCAGCCCACATTCATTAATATACCGGCCTGCCTGCACTTTACGCACTTTGTCTTAATAATGTGCAATAAGTAAGAGTGCCCTTTTGTTTTGTGCTCTTTGATGGGTAGTATTATTCTGGGTATTTAGAGTTATTCTATCGTGTAAGTGTTCATCACCTGCTGTTGTACCTAATAACTTGCTGGTCATAGGCAGTTATTTGTCCATTTTCCCTATTTGCATATAAGGTAAATTCTAGCTTTTTGATCCCCTGTGAATTTTTTAGTTTGTTTTTGTGTGTCCTTTTTAAACATGATAAAATTAAAAGTTACTTTTTATTAGCTTTTTTGATGACACCCTTCTTTCTGCTATAGCTTGATCTAATTTCTGGGTTTACATGTGTTATCCCGTTTTTTGGTCCTTTTAATAAAGTGATTAAATCGCTTATTACCCTCCCTTGCTAACATCACGGTAGATATCTGGAAGGAGAAATATTTATTTAGTGAAAAAAAATCATTTTTCTAATTCAATTAAATTTTACGGCAGACACATACAGTGGGTACGGAAAGTATTCAGACCCCTTTAAATTTTCACTCTTTGGTTCATTGCAGCCATTTGGTAAATTCAAAAAATTCATTTTTTTCTCATTAATGTACATTCTGCACCCCATCTTGACTGAAAAAAACAGAAATGTAGATATTTTTGCAAATTTATTAAAAAAGAAAAACTGAAATATCACATGGTCATAAGTATTCAGACCCTTTGCTCAGTATTGAGTAGAAGCACCCTTTTGAGAAAGTACAGCCATGAGTCTTCTTGGGAATGATGCAAAAAGCTTTTCACACCTGGATTTGGGATCCTCTGCCATTCTTCCTTGCAGATCTTCTCCAGTTCTGTCAGGTTGGATGATGAACATTGGTGGACAGCCATTTTCAGGTCTCTCCACAGATGCTCAGTTGGGTTTAGGTCAGGGCTCTGGCTAGGCCAGTCAAGAATAGTCACAGAGTTGTTCTGAAGATACTCCTTTGTTATTTTAGCTGTGTGCTTAGGATCATTGTCTTGTTGGAAGGTGAACCTTTTGCCAAGTCTGAGGTCCAGAGCACTCTGGAAGAGGTTTTCATCCAGGAAAACTCTGTACTTGGCCGCATTCATGTTTCCTTCAGTTGCACCCAGCTGTCCGTTCCCTGCAGCTGAAAACACCCCCATAGCATGATGCTGCCACCGCCATGTTTCAATGTTGAGATTGTATTGGGCAGGTGATGAGCAGTACCTGGTTTTCTCCACACATACCGCTTAGAATTATCACAAAAAAGTTCTATCTTCGTCTCATCAGACCAGAGAATCTTATTTTTCATAGACTAGGAGTCCTTCATGTGTTTTTTTAGCAAACTATATGCAGGCTTTCATATGTCTGGCACTGAGGAGAGGCTTCCATCAGGCCACTCTGCCATAAAAGCCAGACTGGTGGAGGGATGCAGTGATAGTTGACTTTGTGGAACTTTCTCCCATCTCCCTACTGCATCTGTGGAGCTCAGCCACAGTGATCTTGGGGTTCTTCTTTACCTCTCTCACCAAGGCTCTTCTCCCACGATTGCTCAGTTTGGCTGAATGGCCAGGTCTAAGAAGACTTCTAGTGGTCCCAAACTTCTTCCTTTTCAGCATTATGGAGGCCACTGTTCTTTTAGGAACCTTGAATACTGCAGAAATTCTTTTGTAACCTTGGCCAGGTGTGTGCCTTTCCACAATTCTGTCTCTGAGCTACTTGGCCAGTACCTTTGACCTCATGATTCTCATTTGGTCTGACATGCACTGTGACAGTGCACCAGCAACAGTGTCACCAGCAAAGCACCCCCACACCATCACACCTCCTCCTCCATGCTTCATGGTGGTAACCAGGCATGTAGAGTCCATCCGTTCACCTTTTCTGCATGCAAAGCAGTAATCAAAGCAAAAGGTGGCTACTTTGAAGAACCTAGAATGTTAGACATATTTTAAGTTGTTTCACACTTTTTTGTAAAGTGTAATGTATAATTCCACATGTGTTAATTCATAGTTTTGATGCCTTCAGTGTGATTCTACAATTTTCATAGCCATGAAAATACAGAAAAATCTTTGAATGAGAAGGTGTGTCCAAACTTTTGGTCTGTACTGTATATACTATTGTAGGGCATTTTTTACGTAGTATACACATTTGATGCATCACTTAGTAGAATAACACAGTGGGTAATATTATTTAGTTTTAATGTGCACTGTATTTGTGTTTAAAGTATATTATGTAAAGTACAATAAGGATTGATGCCCATTAGTGGTAAAATTTATTTATTTTTTTAGTATTATTCATATACACTTAGTTTATGATTTATATTGGATTGGTAATATATATATTAGTTGTGATTATTGATGTAACATTAGAGTGATGTTGTTTTGTGTGATTTCCAACTATTGGTTGACCAAATCAATATGTACAAATATATGTTGAAGTATCGTGTGGCTTCTCGATTTTGGGCAGTGCGCATGCGCTGGATATTGAGCTGTCAGGAGATATAAGCCGTCAGAAGTGGTTCAGGGACGTGTATGTCATCTGATCCCACGTGACCGCTGAATAGCTCTCATGATTGGTTGACTTGTCTCATGTGATCTTGCGCATGCGCTGATGGATCAAATTCACGATAATTCACAGGACCTTCAGACTGTTATGCTGATTTCAACAGATGAGAGCAGTTTATTATGGCTCGGTACAGCTGTGAAGGCTTTTTGGTAGCCAATAGTGGAGGGGATGTTCCTATATAAACCGGATAGCCCCCTGCCCTGACACGCCTCCCGAGGAAGCAGAGCGAAATGCGCGTCGGGGCAGAGGGATGTCCGAGGAAAGCCACCAGCTGACAATGGTATGCATGATTTATAGTACAAATGCATTAAGATTTACATGGTTTGCTGATTGTATTTAAGGGGTTTTTGTTTAATTTGGGCCGCTTTATTAACCATACACAGTATAATATAAGCCTTGTTTGGCGTTTTTGACTCAATTGGGTTTTTGTGGCTACCATTCCCCTATTTAGACACATGATACATGCATATGTATAGGAATGATTTAGGTGTTTGTACTTAGGCTGCAGTGAGGTTTTTCCTATGGTGGATATTCGTCCCTTTTAATGATTCTTGCACCTTTTTTTGTGAATGATTTTAAATTATTGTTAATAAAAAGGATATTTTTTAATTGTATATACCATTGTGTGGTAACATTCTTTATTACTGTTTGGTTGCCATGTGCTTGCAATAATAGTACTGTGGTATATTATCCCGGAATGGGAATATAGTATAGGTTTGGGCAATTTTTTGCTATTGCATTTGTTCAGACAGGCCTATCGCCTCAACGCATTAACCTAAATATCCCTGTGTGGCTCATTCAAAATTTTTACTATAACCATTTTCCTCGCATCATGTTCTCACATGCTTTATACATTTAATAGCCCTCTGTGTCTGTACTGTTAAATATTTAAACTGCTAACTGGTTGATGCAGCAACTGGAACACCAGAATCTTACACTATGGCTGGTCCAAACAATAAAAGCAATTGTTACAATCCACCTTTCGTGTCTCCCCTTTTTCCTTATAGATTGTAATCTTGCGAGCAGGGCCCTCATTCCTCTTGGCATCTGTTTTGATCTGTGTTTATTGTTATGCTGTAATGTCTATTGTCTGTAGAAGTCCCCTCTATAATGTAAAGTGCTGCAGAATATGTTGGCGCTATAGAAATAAAATTAATATTATTACTATCAGTCAAAATGGGGTGCAGAGTGTACATTAACCCCTTAACCCCCAAGGGTGGTTTGCACGTTAATGACCGGGCCAATTTTTACAATTCTGACCACTGTCTTTTTATGAGGTTATAACTCAGGAACGCTTCAATGGATCTTCGCGATTCTGAGACTGTTTTCTCGTGACATATTGCACTTCATGGTAGTGGTAAAATTTCTACGAAACAACTTGCGCTTATTTTTGAAAAAAATGGAAATATGGTGAAAATTTTGAAAATTTTGCAATTTTCAAACTTTGAATTTTTATTCCCTTAAAACAGAGAAATTTGTCACACAAAATAGTTAATAAATAATGTTTCCCTCATGTCTACTTTACATCAGCACAATTTTGGAACCAACATTTTTTTTGTTAGGAAGTTATAAGGGTTAAAAGTTGAACAGCGATTTCTCATTTTTACAACAAAATTTACAAAGCCATATTTTTTAGGGACCACCTCACATTTGAAGTCACTTTGAGAGGTCTATATGGAAATAAATACCCAAAAGTGACACCATTTTTAAAACTGCACCCCTCAAGCTACTCAAAACCACATTCAAGAAGTTTATTAACCCTTCAGGTGCTTCACAGGAGCTGAAGCAATGTGGAAGGAAAAACTGAACATTTAACTTTTTAGTCACAAAATGAACTTTTACAAACATTTTTTTATTTTCACAAGAGTAAATGGAGAAAATGGACAGATAAAGTTGTTGTACAATTTCTCCGGAGTATGCCAATACCCCATATCTGGGGGAAAACCACTGTTTGGGTGCACGGAAGAGCTCGTAAGGGAAGGAGCGTCATTTGACTTTTTCAAACCAAAATTTGCTGGAATTGAGATTGACGCCATGTCTCGTTGGGAGAGCCCTGATGCACCTAAACAGTGGAAACCCCCCACAAGTGATACCATTTTGGAAACTAGACCCCCTATGGAACTTATCTAGATCTGTTGTGAGCACTTAGAACCCCCAAGTGTTTCACTAAAGTTTATAATGCCTGGGTGTGAAAAAAAAACAAAAAAACAATTTTCCACAAAAATGATTTTTTAGTCCCCAATTTTTGATTTTTCCCAAGAAAATTTTACCCCAAAAGTTGTTGTCCAATTTGTCCTGAGTACGCTGATACCCCATATGTGGGGGGAAGCGGTTTGGGCGCACGGCAGGGCTTGGAAAGGAAGTAATAACGTTTTGAAATGCAGACTTTGATGGGTGTCATGTTCCGTTTGCAGTGCCCCAGATGTGCCTAAACAGTGGAAACCCCCACAAGTGACCCAATTTTGGAAACTAGACCCCCTAAGGAACTTATCTAGATCTGTGGTGAGCACTTTGAACCCCCAAGTGCTTCACACAAGTTTATAATGCCCAGGCATGAAAATAAAAAAATCATAATTTTTTTCCACAAAAATGATATTTTCGCCCCCAATTTTAAATTTTCCCAAGGGTAACAGAAGAAATTAGACCCCAAGAGTTATTTTGCAATTTGTCCTGAGAACCCGCATATGTGGGGGTAAACTACTGTTTGGGCTCATGGCAGAGATCAGAAGGGAAGGAGTACCGCTTGACTTTTTTCAATGCAGAATTGGCTGGAATTGAGATCAAATGCCATGTCACATTTGGAGAGCCCCTGATGTGCCTAAAAAGTGGAAACCCTGCAATTCTAACTCCAACCCTAACCCCAACACACCCCTAAACCTAATCCCAACCCTAATCATAACCCTAACCACAAACATAACCCTAACACACCCCTAACCCTAATCCCAACCCTAACCCTAATTCTAACTTTAGCCCCAACCCTAACCCTGACTTTAGCCCCAACCCTAACCCTAACCCTAATGGAAAAATGGAAATAAATAAATTTTTTTAATTTTATTATTTTTCCCTAACTAAGGAGGTGATAAAGGGGGGTTTGATTTACTATTTACAGTATATCGGGTTTTTATGATAGGCAGCTGTCACACGCTAAAAGACGCTTTTATTGCAAAAAATAGTTTTTGCATCACATTTTGAGAGCTACAATTTTTGCATATTTCGTCTCACAGAGTCATATGAGGTCTTATTTTTTGCAGGACGAGTTGACGTTTTTATTGGTACCATTTTTTGGCACGTGACATTTTTTGATCGCTTTTTATTACAATTTTTGGGAGATTGGAATGAACAAAAATCAGCAATTCATGAATTTCTTTTGAGGGGGCGTTTATACCGTTCCGCGTGTGGTAAAATTGATAAAGCAGTTTTATTCTTCAGGTTAGTACGATTACGGTGATACCTCATTTATATCATTTTTTTATGTTTTAGCGCTTTTATACAATAAAAGCAATTTTATATAAAAAATAGTTATTTTTGCATCACTTTATTCTGCGAGCTATAACTTTTTTAGTTTTTCACTGATGATGCTGTATGGTGGCTTGTTTTTTGCGGGATAAGATGATGTTTTCAGAGGTACCATGTTTATTTATATCCGTCTTTTTGATCACGTGTTATTCCACTTTTTGTTCGGCGGTATGATGATAAATCATTGTTTTTGCTTTGTTTTTATTTATGTCTTTTAAGGGGTTCACTAAAGGGGTTAACTAGTGGGACAGTTTTATAGGGCGGTTCATTACGGACACGGCAATACCAAATATGTGTACTTTTATTGTTTTGTTTTTTTTATTTACATGAAGAAATGAATTTATTGGGAATATTTTTTTTCCTTTATTTTGGAATTTTTTTTTACATGTGTGATTTTTATTTTTTTAACTTTTTACTTTGTCCCAGGGTGGGACATTACAGTATAGGGTCAGATCGCTGGTGTGACAGTGTGCACAGCACTCTGTCACACCAGTGATGTGACAGGCAGTGCTGCAGGCTTCCTCAGCGCCTGCTCTCAGCAGGCGCTGAGGAAGCCGCCTCCCTGCAGGACCCAGTGGCCATTTTGGATCCGGGGTCCTGCAGGGAAGAGGCCCTCAGAACAGCGCGGTCACATTGCGCTGTTCTGAGGGCCTCAGGGGAGCACACAGGGAGCCCCCTCCCTGCGCGATGCTCCCCTGTGCCCCCGGTGTGCCAGGGGTTAATGTGCCGTGAGCGGTCCTTGACCACTCTTGGCACATAGTGCCGGGTGTCAGCTTTGATAATCAGCTGGAACCCGGCCGCGATCGGCCGCGCTCCCCCCCGGGAGCGTGTCCGATCACATGCGACGTACTATCCCATCTCTGGTCATACGGGCCCAGGTACCATGGACAGGATAGTATGTCGCATGGCAGAAAGGGGTTAATGAGAAAAAAATTAACTTTTTTTCATTTACCAAATGGCTGCAATGAAATAATCATTGAAAAGTTTAAAGGGGTCTGAATACTTCCAAACCCACTGTAGAGTAATCAATGATCATTGCATCATTATTAATATACCGTATATACTCATGTATAAGCCGAGATTTTCAGCCCATTTTTTAGGGCTGACACTCCCCCTCTCAGCTTATATGCGGGTCATATACGGGGGTCGGCGGGGGAGGGGGAGTGGGGGTGTCGGATCATACTCACCCCTCTGCCGGCGAGGTCTCTGCAGCCCCCCTGCTTCTCCCACGATCTCTGGCTCCTTCCTGCAGCGGTCACATGGTACCGCTCATTAAAGTCATGAATATGCACATATTCATGACTTTAATGAGTGGTGTGACCGCTGTAGGAAGGAAGAGCTGCGGAGACTGCCGGGAGAAGAGGAGACGCTGCAGAGACGCGCCGGCGGAGGGGTGAGTATAGCGATATTCACCTGCGCGTTGCTCCGACCTCCTTGTCCAACTCTGAATGTTCAGGCAGAGGGTGCGATGGAGTAGTTAGTGCGCGCCATGCCCACAGCCTGATCATTCACTGCTGAGGACCGGAAGCGGGAGCAGTGCAGCGGTGGAGCGGTCCAGTGACAGGTAAATATCTCAGGTGCCGGGGTCTTGAGCCAGCGGTGACCCGGCACCTGTCCCTCATAGCGCGCCGGTGTCATCGCCTGCTCAGGACTCCGGCACTTGGCCCCCAGCGACGAGAGGTGAGTATGTAATTTTTCGTAGCAGCAGCAGTGCGGCAGCATAAGGGACATACTATGGGGCATAATCTGTGGAGCATATGGGGGCCTAATCTGTGGAACATATGGGGGCATAATCTGTGGAGAATATGGGGGCATAATCTGTGAAGCATATGGGGGCCTAATCTGTGGAACATATGGGGGCCTAATCTGAGGAGCATATGGGGGCCTAATCTGTGGAACATATGGGGGCATAATCTGTGGAGCATATGGGGGCATAATCTGAGGAGCATATGGGGGCCTAATCTGTGGAACATATGGGGGCATAATCTGAGGAGCATATGGGGGCCTAATCTGTGGAACATATGGGGCATAATATGTGGAACATATGGGGGCCTAATCTGTGGAACATATAGGGGCATAATCTGAGGAGCATATGGGGGCCTAATCTGTGGAACATATGGGGGCCTAATCTGAGGAGCATATGGAGGCCTAATCTGTGGAACATAAGGGGGCATAATCTGAGGAGCATATGGGGGCCTAATCTGTGGAACATATGGGGGCATAATCTGAGGAGCATATGGGGGCCTAATCTGTGGAACATATGGGGGCATAATCTGTGGAACATATGGGGGCCTAATCTGTGGAACATATGGGGGCATAATCTGAGGAGCATATGGGGGCCTAATCTGTGGAACATATGGGGGCATAATCTGAGGAGCATATGGGGGCCTAATCTGTGGAACATATGGGGGCATAATCTGTGGAGCATATGGGGGCCTAATCTATGGAGCATATGGGGGCATAATCATTTTTCACCCTAGGCTTATACGTGAGTCAATAAGTTTTCCCAGTTTTTTGAGGCAAAATTAGGGGGGTCGGCTTATACACGGGTCGGCTTATTCATGAGTATATACGGTACTTATACAATTATCATTATACAATATACAATTAATTAAGACTGGGATTTCGTATGTCAGGTGTGGGCAAAAATAAGATGCGCCAAATCCATTATGAAGTGCACACCACTTAATGAATTCAGCTCATCTTATTAGTGGCGTAACCCTCTGTGCCCCTTGCCACAAATATTACTCCAGTCAGGGACTGGAGTAACATTTCTGCAGTAAGAATCCTGTAATTTTCCATGAATTTGATGTTTTAGCATAACCACGCAGGATCCTGCTATGGCTTCTCCGCAGCTTAATGCTTCTGCCCATTTGTTTCAGCACCAAACCCCTATCGATCAAATTTTTTTTTAAGTGCTTTGTAGTTATTTTTATTCTCATATGTATGGGCAGCTTATGATGCTAGCACTTAGCATGTCAGGCCAAACCCACAAAAATACATGAAACCAATGAACTGAAATATACAAATCATTTTATTTCAATAATTGAATTTACAAAAATGAAACATACAAAACATCAAAATAAGTTACTTTAAATATTTCGCAATGAACAAAACGTAGGAGAAAAAATATTATAAAAGATATAACATTTTTTGTATTCTGCCCTAGCTCTGCAATTACACAGAAAGAGTTTGTATGATCCGCCATGCAATTGTGGAGCATGAAATACAGTGTCCAGCACTGGAGAAGCCATCCAGCCCAGGAGACATTTACTGGTAGGCCACTGTCCTTATACCAAGAGCAACTTTGTCATCAGTGCATTATCTCTAGACATAAATAAAACATAATACAATATTTCTTTATAAAAATATTAACATTTTAAATTAACAATTTCCATTTTAAATAAATATGACATTTAAATATGTTTAATGAAGGGTTATTACATTTTTGAGACTCGGAGACATCAGATGAGGCACCGAAGAGAGGTAAAATGTTTGTAAGGACATTTAAAATTTGCAGGAAGGATCCTGCCCTGACATAATTGTAACAGAACAAATAAATAGGAGTATAAGACATTTTGGTCCTTCTGTTGCATACTGTATGTATCTACATTTTGTGTTCTGGTGCATTGCTAAACTCAACAATGCAAATTCAAGTAATTTTTACATAATCCCTAACATTGACATGAAACTGTCCCTCCTTGAATCCCAATACAAAGGCAAAGTGCTGGTGCTGTGCCCCATGCCAAAAATATAACATCTCCAAATTGTCTAAGACAAACTGAAGTCCAATAAAGCAAGAGATTCAAGTAATGTAGCAGCATGAAACTTACAAAATATTACAAAAAACAAAAAACAACACACACCCATCTCTTATCTATCCATGCATTATCATTAATTGCATAAACTGTATAACAAAAAGTATTATGGACATACCTAGTCACAAAGGTGGCACAATATAGCACCAGTATGTATGTCCACTGTGCTTCACATGGGGCGTCATTATTTACTGGGCTGGTGGAATTGTGAGCATGTGAAAACGCCTCCCTAAAGTATGACTATAATAGAGCGCATGTATGAATATTCTACATTCACACAACAGCCGTTCTGGAACATGGCAGCCCGTGTGGTTGGACTTCAGCAATAATGACATAGGCAAGTTCAGCAGGGAAGTCACTGCTTTCTCATTTCTATTTCCAATAATATATCTCTGACATAAAAATAAATAATCTGGAACACCGACAATAAATATAAACTATCATAAACTAATGTGAATAGTCTCATATACAGCATGTATAAGGAAGTAACAATGCTGATAAAGTACTTTGATCAGTGGTTGTACATCTGTGAGCAGCACTTATTTTTCCTTCCGCATTTCAGTTCAATTTTTAGCAATCCCAGTGCTAATATTTGTTCCTGCTTCTATCAGCCCTCACAGCTCTGAGGAGCGCTCCTTCAGTAGTACTGCTGGGTTTACCTCCTCAAGTGCAGAGTTTGTACTTGCATTAATGGTTGCTGACTCACTGATTTTACTTTTTAAAACATGAAATGAGGCAACAGGACAGTCTTTAACGTTTTGGCAAATGAGCTTCTGTAAAGAAGCAGTCTTCACAATGTCAAAGCCAACCTTCCCACCAAAAGTGCTTGGCTTCCAGTATTCGGGTGAGCAAATTGGATTACCCATCAGACCTTTTAAGGAAAATGGAGCCCCAATTTCAACCATGGTCTCTCCAAATATTGCATCTTGACGGGGCTTTTCTACCAAAAGACCTGGGTAAAACTCCACTGCATCAATGTCTCCATAGAGGTTTTCAAGTTCGGCAGACATTTCTTTCTCTCCTAAAATTAAAACAGATTGTTAGGTCAAAACATAACCATAATATGTTACATATTATCATTGCAGGGGCTGACATATCACTGGTGCAACCTGTTCACCTGCACAGGGGCCCAGGAGTTAAGGGGGCCACTTTCATCTCCAAAGCAGAATGCAGCTGCTGTGATAGACCAAAATATTGGACTACAAAGGGCACATATACTGTTCTGGCACAGGAGCCCTTTATGTCTGTGTTCGCCCATGCATACACTTTACTTCTTTAAACTGACATTTCTCATTAAATATACTTCAGTGCACAACTTCATAATGTTATTTCAAGGACTGGAAATCGCCCAGTACAATGTTTATTCCTGAGTAGACTGCCATCACATTCACCAGTTCTAACATGTCACAGACTCCATTTAAGAAATTGGCGAGTTCTACGAGACACCTTACAATCGAATTGTATACTGTATGACATACCTCTTAGATAAAAAATAAATATGTTTTAAACTATGGGAAAATAAATGTTCGAGAATATATATTATAGAATTAATATTGATACACTGATGGATGACTTATACTACATAGTGAACTTAATCCGTGATGATGCAGTTAGCTTGTAAATTCCTTTGGTTGAAGGCCTAGGGTTGTTTATTACGTATGAATTTATTACAGTCATCTGATTGGTAAACACAAGGTTAATCTGTGCAGAAGCCGTTCTTCATAATCTCTTGTGCGTGTCTGTGATTTCAGCATTATTGTTTTCACTACACGCTGTCGCTTCGTAACAATGATCTTTCGTAAGAACTAGAACTCCCCGTGACTTATACAATAAAACAAAACCACAGAGTTAACCCTAGCGCCTGAGCGGCTCTCTGCAGTGACAGGAGGGGGATGCCGTGAACTCTTACCGGTCAACTCCTCGAAGGACTGGAATGGTTTAAGCATAAAGCGCTTCCTGTATTCATTCAGCGACTGGTATCTCATCTCTCTGCTTTGCTCTATGGAAGCCATGGCCACTCTAAACACGGCTGCAGGGAAGTTTCTACCACCAGCCACCTATTTATAAGAATACAGTTTTCAGAAAGATTAGATACAGTTAGCACCTTGCACCATTAGATCAATGTATCATTTTTGGTGTGTGGTCTGTCTTTCTCTACAGTATTGACAAATTTCATTTTTTCCTCTCTCTTTATACTTGGACCAACACACCAGCACAGACATTTTTAGTTAGCAGGAGACTGCATGAGGGATTCCACCTATCTTTGCTCTCAATTCAGTCTGAGAGCTTGTGGCGGATGAGTTTTCTAAGTCCTTTTGCTTGGTGTTGGTGCTGTGTGGTGGCCATTGTTGCTGTGGTTTTGTGCTTGTGAAATGGTGTGACCTTTAAGGCTAGAGGCCCACTGAGAGGTGCGCAAAGACGTGGCAGTGGGCTTCATACAGTCTGATCAGAATGTTAAACTAAGAACCTCGAGTTCAGTTTTGTAAATTTTTGCCTAGCTGCATTAGATCAAAGTGTGATTTTTGGCTGTGTGGTCCATGTCTTTTTCTACAGCATTGATATATATGTGTCTTAGAGTACAATATGATGTGTCTTACCCTTCCAGCATTTTGCTTGCTAAAAGATTCAACCATCTGTGATATCCCATGCTCCAGCATGACAGAGTTATTATAGAGAAATTGTTGGTAATTGTACTCCTTGTCACTTATCAGGAAAGTGTCTGGCAGAAGAGGATGCCAGTGGTATAGGGTGTTGAACTCTGCAGCAATTCGGTTCTGATATTGGAACCTCTGGTTAAACAGCAGCTCTGGGTCAAACTTCAGTTTAAAGTGATATCCACTTAGATGCTGCACATAATCCTCAATTACAATCTTGATGGTTTCACCTGAAATAAGAATATCACATATATGCATGAGCGATGCAATTCTGTACATTTTAGACACTGCAGACTTTTTGGAAAATATCTTTGTAAGGGTGGCAAAATGTTTTTAAACATGATTTTTACTATAAAAATGGAAAAACTACTAATAAGCAGCTTGACATTACTGCTAGTTGAGATAAAAGTGTTCCATCAATCTATCAGTTACTTTGATCAAATAACTGATTTTGTTGCAGTCAATCATATAAGTGATTACAAATAGTCATTTCTGGAGATGAGTGGATCTGATGAGATTCAAGTTCACCAAATCCACTGGATTTTACTTGGAAAATTTGACTATGTGCGACTCATATACAGATATTCCAACACAGGCAATAGCCCAATAATGGATGCATGGACAGGACATCTTCATTCATATATTACAGTTTGCTCTGAACTCACCAATCAAAATGAGCCTGGCAGTTTGAAAAACACGTTCATCGTCCCATTCTGGATGCTCCTGCACAAGAATATCACAGACGCGATTGTGTTCTCTTAGCCAAATTGTAGCATACATCATCAGACCTGGAACAAGACCAAAGACTTCCTGCCCAACGGCCAATCTAAGATGGTCTGGCACATGTGGTGGATACAGCATCTCAACCCCTGATTCATTCACTGTTGGAGGATACATCTCGCCTTGAAGAATCTATAAGTAAAATATAGGTATTTGATTAATGTCAGGTTACACATTTTACATAAATGACACAGAGAATTGGTCAAAATAAATACAGGATATAATATGATTCCTTTAAATCTTCTGCATATACTGAACTGTTATTTGTGCTGTTTATTTTATTGTGTAGGCAGATATATCAAAGATTTACCTACAGCTATTATACAAGTCACATTTAAAGGCATGGGATACATTGTCATTTTGAAGGATACAATATGAATTGAGATAATAACCTGGTATTTTAACTTTCCGTCCTTCTTCAGACGCAGCTTCTGTTGTCTGTCTAAACTTTCTCCATAGACATGGCTTAAGTCAACCTGTAGAACACATTTACAAACACATTACGATCATATTCAGATGTTATAGAGAAGGTGGGAAAGACAAACTAATGAAGTACAAGTCTCGCTTACCCCATGCCCCAGGGCTTTAGTGAAGGCAGCACCTCTCTTGACGTCAGTTTTAAAGAACTGATGTGTGAAGTGTTGAGCAAAGAATGCAAACATGACATTGGTGCCTTGCGGGTCAGGGATGAACTGTCTTCTCAGTAACAACTTCTCTACGACCACCTTGGCACTGGGGAGTTCCTTCTTTCCTGCAATGTAAGAGGGATTAAGAAACCATTAATAAATATTGTATACAGCCTCTGCCTTACCAATGGTGATGTTAAGTGTGAGCATGTCTAGAAACAGAATCCCCTTTGTAAAGATAAGTGAACAAGTGCTAATTGAAAAGTCAGTGTAGAGCCGGACTGGATAAGGCATTCATACTATACTTTAACTACATCTATATTTTCAATAGAAAATCTGCATGAAAAAAAACTGCTAAATATTACCTGGATATTGGGTTGTGGTATCTATGTGTCATAAGATATCCCCACTGGATTATTATTACCGTGTGATGTAACATAGTAAGCAGCCTGCCAAGGGCTTGAAATCTAATCATCTCAGGTAGACAACATACCTTTGACTCCCATTGGTGTTGGACAGTCCTTTCCCACTGGGGGCAGTGATCGAGTATAGTATGAAATGTTGGAATATGCTTCCCAATTTCTGTACTCATAGTGACTGTTGTAGGTAGGTGGGCTATCTATCAAGTGAGACCTTGCTGTAAAAACAAGTAAGAAAGAAGAATATCATTTTCTGAAACTTTATTGGTTAAGATTAGACAAGACTTTAGGAAACATTTAGCTAAATAACTTTCAACAATCCTGATTCTCTCTTAGTATACATTCATGTACTATTACCCATATTCCTTTAGTACATGCACACTTGGCTCAAATGAGCATGCATGTTATGTCTGAAGAGGGCAGGGTGGTAGGTGTCATGTATATTTGTCATACTATCCATTCTTTAACATCAGCAAACAGAGACGTTTGCGTGTAACAAATCCAACTGGAAATTATAATACAACTCAGTAACAATGTCAGGGCAGCTCTACAGGATATATATATATTATATACCCATATACATACACATATATATAAAAATGCTTTAGCTGAGTGTCTTTCCATGCACAGAAATTTGGGTACACATGTAATCCCTATCTCCTTCTCTCAGATCTATAGAAAGTAAATGGCATATCCTGACTGTAGTATGGAATTTCACTATTAGCCGAAGAACCGTAGAACAAAGGTTTACTCACATGTTAAAACATATTGCATAATCCTGTCTCTCAGGAATGAAATATTATTAATGATATTCCAGATGCCTTTGAAGTGGGTTAGTATGTAGTGGACGGTGCTGGGAGAGGGTTTTAAGGTGATTCTTAGCCATGTTAACAGTTCCGCTGTAGAAAGAGGAAAGAATAGAGATTACAATCTACCCTACAAAATGACGAAATATCATAAAGGAAAGGTTGTGGAGCCACTTACGTGTGGTGCAGTTTTCTCCATAATATCCTGTCCTTGTGCAATCACATTCATATCGGTCTGGACCGGCCGTCATGCACTCACCCCGGTTCTGACATGGGTTAGAGCAGCAGGGATTGGCTGAAAAATATCAAATGAAAATATTAACATCGGAGTCAAAAAACAAACGTAATAAAAAAATTCAGTTGTAGAACACACAAGGGGTTAATCTGTAACTAGACTTTATATCTAAAATCACTTTACAAGCTTTGACATTACGTCAAACTAATTTTTACACTATTCATTGAGAAATTAGTTAATTAACAGCCTTGTGAAAAATATTCCAGAGAAGCAAACTCAGCGCTGCTAGACGAGACTTATTCAGCTGTACTACATCACTTTATTAGTCTGCCACATCAGTTTTACAAGCACTGTTTTTTGTAATGTTATATGTTAATGATTCGTATGGCCATTAATGCTGTATTATAGAAATGCACTGCTGGGATCTAGTTTTATGATCCACAAAAAATTATAACATTTTATGCAAAGAAATAACTCTAAAAATTATTTTTAAAATTGACCAAATACTGCGATCTAACCATATACAAAGCAATAAATAACTAACAAATCCTTGCATATATCATATAAATCAGATCAGTGTTAAGTAACAAATAATTTCACTTTTACCAAATAAAACTTCATTAAAGAAAGTATGTAGATTTACCTGCGTAAGAAGAAACGAGGAACGAACACACGAGAAGTCCAAGTATCTTCATTCCAGCAGTGGCTGATTAATGTCCTGGAGCAGCAATGTGTAGTAATTCTGTAGTAATTGGAGTTCTCTGCTCCTTACTGATTAAACCTTCTCCCAGTTCTCATTTATATATAGCAGCAGTCCCACCCCTGGAGGCTTGGCAAAACATGAGCGACGTGCTGAGGCTACGTCATCATCTTCTCTGATGATATTACATGAGACACACTTCATATACTGTAAATGATTTATTTACCGCTAAACTAAGGAAATACTGATTTACTCTAGTATAAGAGAAAAATTAAGGACATATAGTAAGTTTGGAAAGGGTTAGCTTGCAATACTTTCAGCAGACTTTGGTCAAAAGCTGCCTCATTGGAAGGGATTATTTCTCCTTCAAAAAGGTATTTTTGCCCTCCTGGATACCTGTGGAATGAAGTAGCCGACTGCAAGTCTAACGTGAACCTTTATTCAGCTTCTCGGTTAGCAATACTTGATTATTACTGAACAACTTCCCATATAACACTGCTTAATCAAGTCCTTTCCACTAGGACATGCATAGTCAGCTGCTTGCTCTCCCAGGGACAGTGGTTCCAAGGTTTCCCCTTTCCCAGCCCAATCATTTCCCACTGTCCACTGTCTTTGCACCTGCATTGTATATCACATATTAAATTTGGTAACCCCTTAAATAGTGCTGTCTATAGTGATGGCGATATTTAAGGAGTTTGATAAAGGGAGGAGACAGTTCATTCTAGCCACGGATGGTAAAGATTGCTGGAAGCTGACTAAGGTCCTTATGTCTGGCTAATGCATCTGCTTACCAAACCATAAAGAAGAAGAATATATATGGTTGTGTCATATGTGTACAAGCAGAAAAAACTAATGTCCAATAGCAAAGTAACAAGGATCAAACAATAAACATTATGCACCCACAAAAAAAAAATGTTTAACTAGAAAAATACAGCTGCACCAATGAAAAAATACAACAGTTTTACAGGTCTTAGAAGTGACACCCTAAAAATTATTTTTTTCCCATGAAATATTTTTGTTACTCAATAAAAGTACTAAAGTATTAAAAAAATATAAAAACCTGGCATCAGTGTAATTGTACCAATCGAAAGAGTAAAGTTTATGAACAAAACCACAGTTTTAATCTGTTTTCTACCTAAGACAGACCCTGTTGCAGTCAGTCAGTATCAACGCAGAGTTTTCATTTTTTATCACCCAGTCAGTAACAAATTTCATACCTATAGAATCTAAAGCCACCCATACATGTTAGATTGCTGTTGGATGAACAATGGCTGACTATTCAGTCGAAATCTATCTCCCCCAACTCCTTTATACAAAAGAAAGCTCACTCGCCTACAATTCATATGAAAAAGCTGCTGACAGACATCTCTGGCGGCAGCTTATTGCTTAGACTGGAATCACACCAACATATGAAAAATCGGTCCCATTCTCATCTCGTATGGTAATCCATGTGTGATTCGAGTGCAATCCGATTATGCTATTTTTTGCTCATGCACGCTTTCCTAACCCCTCTCAACTGTGTATATTATTTTTTGACCCCCTTTTTAAAGCCCCTTAAACAAAGTAGCGGGTTTCCGGCATTTTGTTTCCCAAACACCCCAAATTTAAATGTATGCCCTTTGGGGTGCCCCAAAATTTTGCTTTGTGGGGGATGAACCATTAATAAAAAAATCTAAAAATAAAGAGGTTGATAAGGGTTAAAATTAGTACAGAATTTTTGAAAACCCTTTTCCCTTTTTTATCCCCGAGTTTTATGATCTTAGAAATTTTGGGGGTAATCATTATTGGAATGTAAGGGGGGGATTTGACTAAGGGGGTTGTCAAATAGATCTGTCATTTAAAATTGTTTGTGAATCGGAAATTTTTTTTAATGGTAAACCCATTAGGTAGGATACCCCATTACTATGTTTTTTGAGTACTTTGCTGAAAATCCTTGTCTTCCCCCTTAGGCTTTGTGTCTTAGGGGTTTTTGTCTGTCTTGCCATTAAAAAAAAACATTCTTTGGCCAGGAAAAAAGCTTTAGGCATAAATTACTTATTGCGCTTGGGATAGGACTGCAATTAATATAGAATACAATACCCCTGAGATCAAAGGCAAAGAATTACGTCTTGAAAAAGGCAATGAACTTATAAGTTTTACGATCAGTTTGTTGTGGGGGGGAATTGTTGTTGGTTAGGAAGGTGAAAAACTGAACATTTTAAGAGAATTGAAAAAATTAAAATCTAAATTTTTTATGGGGCCTAGAAGCTTAAAAATGATGCCTTCTCCCCAAAGATAGCAAATTGGAGATGAAGGTGGATGCAAAACTCCCTGCTGAAATCCAATAACAATGGGAAACCCGATGTGGTATGGTTCCATTTCCCAAAAATTTTTTGAGATGCCATACCCCTTCTAGAGGACAAAATTCAATGATTCATTGTGGTTTCATCTGATGAAGAGGGGTTTTATCCCCGAAAAAAATTGGCAAAAAAAAAGTTTTATACGCATCGGCTCCTATTGTAATTGGGGGTTTCGCAGCGTTTTAATCCTTTTTTTTTCCCCCTGTTTATGACTTTTGGATCGCAGTAGAAACTTTCTTAAAAGTAACAAAGGGGCTGTATTTTCACAACCCCCCGGTGAGCAAACCCCTTTTTTATTCTTTCTTTTGTTATTTAAGATCCCATTGGACTTATTGTTATTGATTTTTTTTTTTACACCATTCTGCCCAAAGAGGTTTGCTGATAAGCTTAATCCCCTAGTTTTGTTACAAAAACTTATTCACGTCTTACCTATTGCATTATTCTGTGTCCTTTTGTGTATAAATATTGATTTTAGATTTTGTATTAGCCCTAGCCTGATGAAGAGCCGAGTAGTCCGAAATTTTAAAAATTTTCCATTTTTCAGTTACCTTAAAAAAGGTATAACCCCATGGGACCTCAATCAAAAATTTTTTTTATCAACTGGTAAAGGACGAAAACAAATTTTCTATATCAAAGAAAAGGGTTTAAAACATAAAAATCTACCTTTTAAAACCTTCCCATAGACTAAGGAAAAAACCCCAAACCAGAATCCATTTGATCAGTTTCGCTGGTTTCCCCCCCATAGTAAAAGCGGATTCTGATTTGGGGGGTGAAAACCCCAGGGGAAGGTTAAATGGTTCGTTGTACTTGTGGGAGTGCCAAGTTGACATAAAACTTTTATAGACCATTAAATGCCCTTGGGAAAATTTAATTTTTACATTTTTGGAAGGAATATCCCCCATGCCACCTTTGGATGAGATTTTAAAAGTCAAAAAGACTTTTTTTAAGGTGTCTGAAGAATCTATTCTGTGGGGTTGTTGTAAACCGTTGCAATGAGAAAATTCCCTAGCCCCGACTGTCCCCCGGGTCCTTGTGCGACGATTCTCCTTTTCTTTCGTGAAATCTGGCAAAAAGTACTCTGGTGGCGAAACCCCCTTAAACTCTAGTGAGAATTTGCAATATTTATAGTGTAACTGAAACGGCAAGGTACTAAGGACATCCCCCCCCGTACTTAAGGACAGACCCCCAGCAAATGTCATTTGTATCCCCGGTGACAGTGCCGGTTCCCTGCCCAAAATCACGACGGTGCAGGAGAAAAAAAGGGATACGGGGCACTTCTATTTTACAAAGAGATGTAGAACCTGGGCTGTATGGAAAAAACCCCATTTCCAAAATGCATATAATTCCTTATAATTTATCTTTTCAGATTTGTTCATAAACATTTTAAAAGGGGGGAAACCTGTTTGATTTTTCATTGAATTCTAAATGTTTAACTTGTGTTGATATTGAATAATACAAAAATTTTTTCCCCCTGAAAACCCGGGTGGGTTTTTTAATTACTGCAAACTTTTTTTCCCCAAAATTTGGGTTTGTAGCAAAAATTCCCCCGACCCCGGTATTGAATTTTTTTTATAAAATTATACATTGTCCTTTTGGGGGGAAATTGTTTAAAAAGGGAATAAAATTAAAAATCTGAAAAATCCCCAAAATATGTAGTTTCTATGTATGATAAGTATGTCGGCCCCCTGTATTTTAGCAATTTATTGAACCATTGTCCCTAGTAAACCCCTAACTACAATATAGTATCAATCTTTTTGTCCTCCTGTGGCTTAGCCCCTTTCAGGAAAATCATTTAATTTTCTGTGTCGAAGGAACCAAGCATCTGAAAATTAATAGTTAAAAGCTAAGATTTAATTTTAAAAACAATGTCTGAGGCCTTTTATAAGTATGGATATTTTTGCCCCGGCCCCGCAGCTAAAAAAGGGGCTAATTGATAAACAATTTTAATTAATATTAAAAAAAAAATTATTTTTAATGTGGTTGAGATGGTGGAAATTTTTTAAAAAGAACTGTATCGCTTTTCCCCGTTACTTACAAAAAACATGATGTGATGATGATGCAATAATACAGAGTTAGGAAGTTTTATAAAAAAAAGCAAAGGGGGTGAAGAGTGCTGTCCCAACCACAGTATGTAAAAATTTTTGTTCTTCTTCAGTGCTAAATTACGTGCCTAATCACGTTTAGCTTTGGAGAAAAAAGTAAGGAGAAAAGAAAAAAATAATTTATTTTTTTTTAAAAAAGCAGTTAAGCTGAAAAAAAAAAATTTTAAAAAAATTAGAAAGGATAGCTTTCTACCCCCAAAATAAAAATTGTGTAAGTTGTGAAAGTATAAAAGCTTTATAGCCCACATGTGATTTTGAAACCCCGGCCCCCATATGTCACAACATGAATAATTTACCGGTTTGTTTGTCCGTCCTACAAAAGATAAAGGGGGAAGACCGATGAAGCAAAAGATACTTTCTAAATTGCCATATTAACAGTGATTGTTTTATTTTTGGCTCTGTCTTTTTTTCAAAACCCCAATTTTTTTGAAAAATCATGGAAAGCTTTTATGTCGAAAAACGTGACAAAAACCCAAAACAGGAGGCGGATATTGAGTAAAATGTTCTTAGGAATTGTTATTTTTTTAAAGTCAGGGTTTCTAGTGGTAATATGGTTTTCTGGTAATGATGCAGTGGGTAGAGTAATTTTTTTGCATGTAAAGCTTTTCGTCTCTTTCTGAGTATTGTGAATATTTTTTGAGGAAAAAGAAGACAAAAAATTGAGTTATTACTGTTCCTTCTTGGATAAACTAAATTTACAGTTCTTTCCGGGGGAAATGTGTTTTTCCCTTTTACATACAGTAAGATAAAAAAGCGTAGCCAAGTTTTGATAGACCCCTAATTTACAAAAAAAAAACTAAGGGTTTTTTTAATTTATTTTTTGTGTATGGGAAACACACTAAAAATAGAAAAAGCGGGGGGAAACATGGAAAATTTTACTTTCTTGTTTTTTATGTTTGTAAAACACCGAGTACACTTTTTAGTGGTGACGCAATTCCCCCAACCCAAAAAAGCTTAAAGTAAAATTTTTATAAAAAACCCCGAAGTATTTACATTATACCTGGTCATGACAACCCCGATAATATATATGAAATACCCCAACCCCTTGGGAAAGTTTAACAATAGTGGGTGGAAAAAAAAATGTGATATTTGCTTGTAATTTCCTGCTTACATCATTTTTTGCTATTGGAAAAAATGAATAAAGGGAAAAACCTATATAAATACACCTCATTTTTTTAGTCATTGGGAAACCTTATAACACAGTTGTTTTAAAGGTTTTTTCAAACCCTTTTGGCAACAAGAAGTTGCTAAATGCATAAACAACTTAAATTTCTATACCATGTACCTCTTCCCCACAAATTTAAAAAATAAAAATTGCAGAAGTATCCCATTACACAGAGAATCCGGGAAAACCATTGGAATTTTTTGGGGCAAATTTATTCATGCAATTGTCCAAAATTTTCTGACTCAAAAATTTGTGCATTCAGGGAATTGCTTTTCTTTACCGCTTTCAAATGTGTGATAAAAGGGCCCCCTGATTTAAAAATCTAAAACCCCGTCGCCCCAACCCTTTATTAATCAAAAGACCCCCTAGTTGACTTTGGTATTTGGCCCCGTAGTTCTTTTATTGGATAAACAATGTAAGAAACATTAAGCAATATTAATATTACCCCTTAAAAAGGCACCAGAAAAAGGGAAGGGGGGATTTAAAAGGCAACCAATTTCTTTACTGAACAAAAACCCTTCATGCCCCCGCTGCACCCCGCTGTTGCTCCCAGCTAATTTCCAATGCCAAAAATCCCCGAAGCAGGAAAAATATTAGCACTTTAGAAGTCAGAGACTATTTTTAAATTTTTATTTTAAAAAGAGGCAATCCAAAAAGAGAAGCGTTTTGGCAAAAGCCTCCATCAGTATAAAAACAAAGACAAAAAAAATGTACGACATACATTAGCCCAATCCACAAATCAATTGAAAAAAAAAAAATAAAGTATTACAAATTCCCCTCAAATAAAAAGGAAAACAATCCCCAATAGTTGAAAGTATAAAAAAGTGTTTATTTCACTACTGCACAAGGAAAGGATCCACCCCTGCATCTATACAAGAGTGCTGGGTATCCCCCTTTTGACAAAAGTCCCCAGACTAGCCCCTACGGGGCCCCCTTACAAAATTTTTAAACATGGAGTCACTCTTGCATGGGGGTTCCCCCAATACCCTTTACTTTTCCCCTACCCCCTTTTAACCCCTTTTCCCCCCGGGGGTTTGACGTTTTAAGACCCCGGGCAATTTTTACAATTCACCCCCGTTCTTTATGAGGTTATAAATCTGGAACGCTTCAACGGATCTTTGCGATTTGAGTTGTTTTCTCTGAATATTGTATTCCCCTTAGAAGTAAAATTTTTTGATATAACTTGCGTTTTTTTTTAAAAAAACGAAAAAATGGCAAAATTTTTTAAAAAAATTGCAATTTTCAATTTGAATTTTTTTTCCCCTTAAAAAAAGAAAATTATCAACAAAATAGTTAAGAAATAAAAATTTTCCCCAAGTTACTTACTTGCACAATTTGGAAAAAAAATTTTTTTTTGTTAGGAAGTTAAAGGGTTAAAAAATGACAGCGATTTTCTTTTTCAACAAAAATTTCAAAGCCCTTTTTTTTAGGGACCACCTCTATTGAATCATTTGAGGGGTCTATATGGAGGAAAAAAACCCAAAAATGACACCATTCTAAAAAACTGCACCCTCCCGGTATCAAAAATTTAAAAAATTATTAACCTTCAGGTCTTCACAGGAAAAAGCAAGTGGGGAAAGGAAAAAAAAAAATATTTAAAATTTTTGCCAAAAAAAATCTTTTAAAAACTTTTTTTTTTTACAAGGGTTTTAAAAGGAAAAAGGACAGATAAAAGGGTTGTTATGCAATTTCCGATAGCCATACCCAAAAATTTGGGGGGGGAAAACCCCTGTTTGGGCAAGGCAGACTCGTAAGGGAAGGACGCCTTTTTACTTTTTAAACTAAATTGGGTGGAATTTTAGATGGACCCCATTGTGTTTGGAGACCCCCGATGCGCCTAAACAGGGAAACCCCAAAGTGCCCTTTTTTGGGAAACTAGCCCCCAGGTACTTTTAGATCTTTTGTGAGCATTTAAAACCCCCCAAGTGTTTCACAAAGCTTATAATGTGGGTGTAAAAAAAAAAAAAAAAACAATTTAAAAAAAGATTTTTTAGCCCAAAATTTTTTAATTTTCCCCAAGGGAAAATTTGGGCCCCCCAAATTGTTCCCCAATTTGTCCGGTACGCGACCCCATTGTGGGGGGGGAAAACTGTTTGGGTCGGGGCAGGGTTGGGGGAAAGGAAGGTAACGTTTGGAATGGGGGATTGATGGGGTCATGCCCCCTTTGCAGTGCCCCAGTAGCCAAAAAGGGAAACCCCCCCAGTGCCCCCATTTTGGAAACTATCCCCCCCGGGGAATTTTTTGATCTTTGGTGGATTTGAACCCCCAAGTGCTTAAAAAAGTTTATAACCGGAAAAAAAAAAAAATCCTATTTTTTTTCCCCCAAAAAATTTTATTTTTTGTCAAAAAATTTTTTTTTTCTAAAGGGGTTTTTAAAGGAGAAATTGGCCCCAAAAAGTTGTTGCCCAATTTGTCTGGGGGACCTGATACCCCAAGTGGGTGGGCCACTTTTTTGGGGCACGGAGAGGGGAATGGAAGGAGCCCTTTTTTTTTTTTTCCAACCAAAAAATTGGTGGAATTAATTGGATGCCATGTTGCATTTGGAGCCCCCCATGTGCCTAACAGTGGCCCCCCAATGACCCATTTGGAAAAGCCCCCCAAGGAATTTTTTAATCTTTGGTGAGAAATTTTTACCCCAAGGTTCCAAAAGTTTTAAAGTGGGCCCGTAAAATTTAAAAATCTTTTTTTTACAAAAATGATTTTTTTTCCCCCCAATTTTTTTTTTTCCCCAAGGGAAAAAGACCCAAAAGTTTTGGAAAATTTTGTCCTGGTGCCTGTACCCCATATGTGGGGGGAAACCCCGTTTTGGGTGCTGGCAGAGTTGGGAAGGGAAGGAGCGCCGTTTACTTTTTCAAGAAAAAGGGCGGGGACCCCGTCGTGTTTGGAGGCCCCTGATCTGCCAAAACAGGGAAACCCCCCCAAAAAGACCCATTTTGGAAACTAACCCCTAAAGGAAAATTTCTGATTTTGTGGGAGAACTTTTTAACCCCAGGTTTTCACAAATTTATAATTTCAGCCGTAAATAAAAAACCCCTTTTTTTTTTACAAAAATTTTTTTTTCCCCCCAAATTTTTTTTTCAAAAGGGGGGAACAGAAAAAATTTTGGAACCCCCAAAATTGTTTCAATTTGTCCTGGGTACGCTAAACCCCTATGTGGGAAAAAATTTTGGGCGCACGTCAGGGTGGAAAGGGGAAATTGTGGTTTTGGATTGCAGACTTTGATGGAATGGTCTGGGGGGGTTGTATATTTGGAGAGCCCTGTGCACTAACAGGGGAAAAACCCCCCCAAGTGACCCATTTTGGCATTGGCCCCCCAAGGAACTTATTAGTGTTGTGGGAGACTTTGAACACGAATTTCCCCCAGAAGTTTATAACTACACCCCTAAAAAAAAAATTTTTTTTTTTTTTTCAAAAATGTTTTTTTTTTCCCCCCCAAAATTTTTTTTACAGGGTAAAAAAATTGGAAAAAAAAATTGTTGTCCCAATTTTCCCTGAGTACGTAAACCCCAAATGTGGGGGAAAAAACTGTATGGGGGCAGTCAGGGTGGGAAAGGGATAGTACGTTTTGGTTTTCAGTTTTTTTGGGGAAGGCTGGGGGGTCATGTACTTGGAGACCCCCCGATGCCCATACAGGGGAAAACCCCCCCCAATGCCCCCTTTTGGCAAATAGACCCCACAAGGACTATCTAGATGTGTGGTGAGCACTTTGAACCCCAAAGTGCTTCACAATTTTTTATAAGTACGCCGAAAAAAAAAAAACCCCTTTTTTTTTTTACAAAAATGATTTTTTTTGCCCCTTTTTTTATTTTCAAAGGGTAACAGAAAATTGGGCCCCCCAAAAGTTTTTGTCCAATTTGTCTGAGTGCTGATCCCCAATATGTGGGGGAAAAAACTACTGTATGGGCGCCGTCGGGCCGGAAGGGAAGTAGTGATTTTTGGTTGCAGATTTGATGGAAGGTTGGGGGCGTCATGTGCTTTGGGGGAGCCCCCCTGAGGGGCCTAAAAGTGGAAACCCCCCCGGCCCCTTTTGGGAAAAAATAGCCCAAAAAGGAAAAATTGTTAGAGGTGGTGAGCACTTTAACCCGAAGTGTTCAAGAATTTATAACGCACACCGTAAAAATAAAAAAATCCTTTTTTTTTTTTAAAAAATTTTTTTTTTTTCCCCCAATATTTTATTTTTCAAGGGAAAAGGAGAAATTGGCCCCAAAAAAGTTGTTCCCCAAATTGTTCGAGTACGCTGATATCCAATATGTGGGAAAAACTACTGTATGGGTACATTTGGGGTGGAAGGGAAAAGTAGTGAGTTTTGGGTTTGCAGCTTTGAGGAATGGTCGGGGGGCGTATGTCGTTTGGGCCCCCCTGATCCCCAAAACAGTGGAAATCCCCAACAGTCCCCCCATTTTTGGAAAATAGACCCCCAGGGAATTATTAGATGGGGGGTGAGCGCTATGAAGCCCAAGTGTTACGAATTTATAATGTACAGCCGTAAAAAAAAAAAAATTTTTTTTTTGTACAAAATGATTTTTTTCACCCAGTTTTTTTTTTCCCCAAAAGGGTAGCAAAAAAAAATAGGACAAATTGCACAATAATTTGGGTCAGAGTACGCTGAACCCCTAGGGGGGGATAAAAACTACTGTTTGGACGCAGGCAAGCTGAGAATGAAGGAGCCCTTTTTGACTTTTTCAAGCAGAATTGGCGGGAAATTTTAATCAGACGCCATGTCACTTTGGGGGCCCCCTGATGTCCTAAACGGGAAAACCCCCCAATTAAAACTCCAACCCTAACCCCAACACACCCCAACCCATCCCAACCAAACCACAAACCTAACCTAACACCCCCCCTAATCCCAACCCTAACCCAATCCTAACTTTAGCGTAAACCCAACCAATTTACCGAACCCCAAAACCCAACCCAAGGAAAAAAGGGAAAAAAAATACTTTTTTTAATTTTATTTTTTTTCCCCTTACTAAGGGGGTGTAAAAGGGGGTTTGTTTACTATTTATAGGGGTTTTTTATGTTGGGGCAGCTTTCCGTTAAAAGCCTTTTTTGAGCATTTGAGAGCTAAAATTTTGATATTTTGGCCCCCAAATTTTGTGAGGTCTTTTTTTTTTGGGGGAGTTGACGTTTTATTGGCCATTTTTGAGACGGGTTTTTTTTCGCTTTTTATTTCGATTTTTGGGGAGGTTGAAGAACAAAAATCGAAATTTTTATGAATTTTTTTTGGGGGAGGGTTTATCCCTTCCGGTGTGGTAAAATTGATAAACTTTTATTCTTGGGCGTTGATTATGGCTCCCCATTTTTTCTTTTTTTTTTCTTTTTGGCGCTTTTTTAGAATAAAAAAAAATTTTATATAAAAAATAATTTTTTTGCATGCTTTATTCTTGAGCATAACTTTTTTTTTTTCGTGATATGCTGTATGAGGCTCGTTTTTTGGGGGAAAAAGATGCGTTTTCGCGCCCCCTTTTTTTTTATTCGTCTTTTTTGTTGCGTGTTTTCCCCTTTTTTTCGGGTTTTTGGATAAAGTTTTGATTTTTTGCTTTTTTTTTTTTTTTTTTTAAGGGGTTTTCATAAAGGGGTTAATATGGGAAAAATTTTATGGGGGGGTTTTTGGACGCGGCGATAAAATATGTGTACTTTTTTGCTTTGTTTTTTTTATTTAAGGAAGAAGTGAATTTATTGGGGAATATTATTTTTTTTTTATTTATTTTGGGTTTTTTTTTTTAAAACACGTTTATTTTTTTTTTTTAACTTTTTTACTTTGCCCCGGGGGGGGAAATACAGTATTTTAAAAATGGGTGTACAGTGTGCACGCACTCTGTCACACCAGCGTCGACAGGCATAGATGCAGGCTTTCACCCCTCTCTGGCAGGCATAGGTGCGCCTCCCTCCAGGCCCCGGGCCATCTTGGCCCCGGGTCTGAGGGAGAACCCTAAAAACAGCGCGATCACATTCGTGCTGAGGGTCCGGGGGGGGCGGAGGGAGCCCCACCCTCGCGATCCCCCTGTGCCCCCGACCCATCATTTTGATGTGGTGTGCAAGGGGTTAATGTGCCGGGAGCGGGCCCCGACCGCTCCCACAACACGTGGGTGTCGCTTTTAATCAGTGACACCCGGGGCGATCGGCTGCGTCCCCCGGGACGCGTCCGTTTTCAGGGAAAATATTCCCGTCCATGGGGATACGGGCCCCGGACCATGGAGGGGAAATAAATCCCCGGCATAAGGGGTTAACAGATTTAAAAAAAACCCCCAATAAAAAAATAATAATAATAAAAAAAAAATAATCTTTATTTATATGCGCCATCTATTCCGCAGGCTTTACAGTTTTAAAAATTTCAAAACACAAGTCAAAGTAACAAGTTAAAATAAATAATTAAAGCAAAATAAGACGCCTGTGTGAGAGTGACAATTCAAAAGGTGGGGGATACAAAGTACAGGTGTGTAATCAATGGTGTTTACAAAAATGGCCAGCCATCTTTAGGGATGAGGGAGGTGGGTAGTAATGGGTACAACACACTTAAAAAGAATGACTTTATTGTGATGAGGCCGCCGAACAAATGTTTTTGAGGGGGGTGAAAAATGCAAATTGGGGAAGTCCCCAAATTTTTTGGGGAGGCATTTTCCCGAGTATTGGGCAGTCGGGGGAAGTCTTGGAGTCGGGAGTGGGGGGTCGGATTAGTCAGGGTTTGTCAAAGTTTTGCAGGGCAGCAGCGGTTAGGCGTAGATAGAAATAAGGGAGGAGAGAGGGGGTCTAAAAATTTGGGGAAACTTTTGGGTGTGAACCAGTATTTTAATTGGATCCCCTAATGAAGGGCAGCCAGTGTAAGGACGGCGAAGGCGGACGCCCGATAGATTAGCCCGATGGGCCCCCGGGTGCTGCATTAAGGGGGGGACTGGAGAGGGGGGTTGGTAAAGGGGAGGCAAGTAAGAGCTTGCAGAGTCCCCGGGGGAGTGGATCAAAACCAGTGAATTTTTTTTGTTTCATGGTGAGAAAAGGGAGATCAGAGATGTTTTTAGGTGTAGGCGAAAAAGGGGGAGATTGTATCTGGAGGTGAAAAGGGGATTGGTGTCAAAAAAAAAAACCCCGCACGAGCGGTTTTCCGGGTGTTTTTTGGTGCCCCCACGGGAGGGAAAATTCCCCATTTAGGGGGGTAGTAGTGGCGGGGGGGAGAAGAAGTCGTTTTGGAGAGGAAAAATTTAGATAGAGAGAGACATGATGTTGGAGGCTGCGGACAGCGGTGGGGTTCTGTAGTACGGGGGGAAGGTGGGGATATGTGTATAGTTGTGTGTCATCAGCATAAAGATGGACGAAAGCAAAATTGCTGATGGTCTGTCCAATTGGGGCCATGTAGAAAAGAAGAGAAGGGGGCCAAAAACGAGCCCGGGGTACTCGACAGTGAAGGAAGAGGAATGGTGGAGCCAGAGAACGAAAAATGAAGGAGCGGTCAAAAGATAGGGGGGAAAAGGGGAGAAAGTTCCCCTTTAAAACCAGGACTGGAGCCTAGCGTAGGGGCGGTGGTAACTGTGTCGAAAGCTGCAGAAAGGTCGAGAAGATGAGCAAGAGTGGTCCCGTTTCGTTTTGCTGTCAGAAGGTCATTCTACTTTTTTGAGTGCAGTTTTGCGAATGTAGGGGGCGGGAGCCGGCTGGAAGGGTCTAGGAGGGGTGAGTGGAGGGGAACGGGTAAAAGGGGGGGTGACTAG
>JARQOD010000009.1:155349926-155452748 GCA_033576555.1 Oophaga sylvatica
CGAGCTTCGGGCTGCACGTTTTCCCCGGACGGGCAGAAGTCGGTTTCTAGTATCTTTGTGGGGCGAGCTTTGGATGGAAACCCCCGCTGTGGGAGCCGACGATGTGTGGTGCGGAGGCTCCTCGTTTCGGGGAGGCTCTTAAAAAAGGCCCTTTTTTTGGCCCTCAGGTCCCCACAAAACGGCCTAACTGTGGCTTGTCTCGGGGGTTGCCATGTTCAGGCCAGTTTTCGGTCCAATTTCATAAAGGGGCCCGGATAAATTTTCTTCCCGGTATATTTGGAGGTCGGGTGACCATTAAAGGCTTTTTGGGCCCACCAGGGGTTTCCCCCCCCTCACTGGAGAAGGGGAGTTGAGGAGATCATTTGCATATTCTCATTCATTCTGGAAAAAGTGAAGATATCCGCAAGCCCCAAGAACACTGGGTTTTGTGTTTTTTTTGGGTAGCTGAGGGAGCGGGAAAAAAAGGCAATCCCCCAGAGCATTTTTTTTAACTAGAGTTTGGGCAGTCCCCTGACTAACCCCCACAACTAGAGGCGGGGGAGGCCGTTGGCTAGACCCCTGCAAGCCGAGAAAAACTAACAAAGACGAAAAGGAAAGCAAACCCCCCGGAGCAAAACCCCCAAAGATAAAGAAAGCCCCCAAACATGTAATGGGGGTTAGACAAGAGGAAATCTGACCCCAAAAAGAAAATAGATGAGCAAACGCGGGCCCAAACTATCAAAATAAAAGGTTGGAAAGGGTACTTCGAAATCCCAAAAACCCCCTGAAAACCCAAAAACTCTACTAATTTCAAAATAACCTGAGATCAAACCTCTCACCTAAATTAGTTTTGGGTGTAAAAAAATCAAAACAAGCCACTGAAAAAACTGGAAAAAAACAAAAAGAAAAAAAAACTCGGGGCTGATAAATTTGAGGGCAGAAGCCCCAGAGGGGCCCCCTGAAGGCCCCCCCAAAGAAGTGCAGTACAAAATGCAAAAATATAGCAAAAACACAAAAGAAGACAAAGTCTTATCTGTTAGCAGGAGATGCAGACACGACACGCAGGCTACAAGGGAAACTGGAATGAAGGATTCAGACCAGAACAATTGATCACCGGCAACCCTGATGGGAAAATGACTCCCTTATATAAGACCAGTCAGTAACACCTGATTCCCAGTCCTCACAATCTTCACTAGCACCGCTTGTAACCACCAGAGGGAGCCTCTGCTCAGAACTCATCTCAAACCCATTCACAACAGTACCCCCCCTTGAGGAGGGGTCACCGAACCCTCATTTGAGCAACCAGGTCGGTCAGGATGAGTTCTATGATACGCAGGATAAGTCTCCTAGCATGGATGTCCGAAGCAAACACCCAAGAATTGTCTTCCTGACCATAACCTCTCCATTTAACCAAATACTGGAGTTTCCGTCTAGAAAAACGAGAATCCAATATTTTCTCAACCACATACTCCAGATTGCCCTCAACCAAAACAGGGTCAGGAGGCACAGCAGCAGGAACCACTGGCTCAACAAACCTCTTCAACAAGGACTTGTGGAACACGTTATGGATCTTAAATGTCCCTGGAAGAAGCAAACGAAAAGAAACAGGATTAATAATCTCCATGATCTTATAAGGTCCAATGAACCTAGGCTTAAATTTAGGAGATGCTACTCTCATAGGAATATTCTTTGAGGACAACCAGACCAAGTCCCCCACTTTAAACCGAGGACCATCAGTCCTATGCCGGTTAGCAACCGCTGGGCCTTCTCCTGAGAGAGGGACAACCTCTCCACTACCTGGTCCCAAATCTGTTGCATACGCTCCACAACAGAGTCAACACCTGGACAGACAGAAGCCTCCGTCTGTCCTGAAGAAAATCGAGGGTGAAACCCAGAATTACAGAAAAACGGAGACATCAAAGTGGCAGAGCTAGCCCTATTGTTAAGAGCAAACTCTGCCAAAGGCAAAAAAGAGACCCAGCCATCCTGATCAGCAGACACAAAGCATCTTAGATAAGTCTCCAATGTCTGGTTTGTTCTCTCAGTTTGACCATTGGTCTGAGGATGAAATGCCGAGGAGAAAGACAATTGAACACCCAGTTTAGAACAAAAAGTCCTCCAAAATCTGGAAACAAACTGGACTCCTCTGTCAGACACAATGTTCTCAGGAATGCCGTGTAAACGAACCACGTGCTGAAGGAACAACGGCACCAATTCAGAGGAGGAAGGCAACTTAGGTAATGGCACAAGATGTATCATTTTGGAAAACCTATCACAAATTACCCAGATGGTGGTCATTCTCTGAGAAACAGGAAGATCGGAAATGAAATCCATAGAGATATGGGTCCATGGTCTCTTGGGCACAGGCAATGGCATCAACAAATCACTAGAGCGAGAGCAAGGCTTGGAGCGAGAGCAAGTCCCGCAGGACTGCACAAATTCCCTGACATCACGAGACAAGGTAGGCCACCAAAAGGACCGACTAACCAAGTCTCTGGTACCAAAAATTCCGGGATGCCCAGCCAATGCGGAACAATGAATCTCAGACATCACACTCTTTTTCCATTGGTCCGGGACAAACAATTTTCCAACAGGGCAGCGCTCGGGCCTATCCTCCTGACACCCCTCCAGAGCAAGTCTCAAATTGGGCGAGATGGCGGAAAGAACTACACCCTCTTTCAAAATAACAGAAGGATCAGATAACTCAGGAGAGTCCGCAAGGAAACTCCTCGAGAGGGCATCCGCCTTAACATTCTTAGTGCCAGGAAGAAAGGAAACCACAAAATTAAAACGTGTGAAAAACAAGGCCCACCTGGCCTGTCTAGGATTGAGTCGCTTGGCAGATTCCAGATAGACCAGATTCTTATGGTCCGTAAGGACCACCACCTGATGTTTGGCTCCCTCCAGCCAATGTCTCCACTCTTCAAAAGCCCACTTCATGGCCAACAACTCCCGATTACCCACGTCATAATTACGTTCAGTAGGAGAAAATTTTCGAGAGAAAAAGGCACAAGGGTTACTTTTAGAGGTCTCTGGATCTTTTTGGGACAAAACGGCACCTGCCCCAATTTCAGAGGCATCAACCTCCACCTGAAATGGCAGAGAAACATCAGGCTGCCGTAGAACAGGAGCAGAAGTGAATCTCTGCTTAAGTTCCTGAAATGCAGAGACTGCCTCAGGAGGCCAATTCACCACATCAGAAACCCTTTCTGGTCAAATCAGTTAATGGTTTAACAATAACCGAGAAATTACCAATAAATTTACGATAAAAATTGGCAAAACCCAAAAATCTCTGAAGAGCCTTTAATGAAGTAGGTTGGACCCAATCACAGATGGCCTGAACCTTGACCGGGTCCATTTCAATAACAGATGGGGACAAAATGAATCCCAGAAATGAGATCCTCTTTACGCCAAAAAGACACTTTGATCCCTTCACATACAGAGCATTCTCTCTCAAAATCTGGAATACAGTTCGAACATGTTTCACATGAGAGTCCCAGTCATTAGAAAAAATCAAGATATCATCCAAATAAACAATCAGAAATTTGTCCACAAAATCCCTGAAAATGTCATTCATGAAGGACTGGAAGACGGAAGGAGCATTAGTGAGCCCAAAGGGCATCACTAGGTACTCAAAATGCCCTTCAGGGGTATTGAATGCCGTCTTCCATTCATCCCCGTGCTTAATGCGAATAAGGTTATACGCCCCCCTGAGGTTAAGCTTGGTAAACCAAGTAGCGTTTTTCACCCTGGAAAACAGGTCAGAAATCAAGGGTAACGGGTATTGATATTTCACAGTAATATTGTTCAAGAGACGATAATCAATACACGGCCTTAATGAACCATCTTTTTTGGCCACAAAGAAAAAACCGGCACCTAAGGGTGAAGAGGATGGTCTGATATGACCCTTCTCCAATGATTCCTTGATATAAGACCGCATAGCGTCATGTTCAGGTACAGACAAGTTAAAAAGGCGACCTTTAGGGAATTTACTACCCGGCACTAATTCAATAGCGCAGTCATAGTTCCTATGGGGAGGCAAGGATGCAGATTTACTTTCGCTAAACACATCAGAAAAATCAAACAAAAAGTCAGGAACATCCTGAGCCTGGGGGGAGGCAGAAAAAACAGGAGTGTTGGTATTAACACATTGGCAGCCCCAACTGGTTACAGACACAGATTTCCAATCCAAAACAGGATTATGAGACTGTAACCAAGGGAAACCCAGCACGATAATGTCATGCAGATTATATAGAACCAAAAATTTGCAGCACTCCTGGTGATCAGGTTCAACCCTCATTATCACCTGAGTAGAAAACTGGGGTTTATTCTCAGCCAAAGGGTAGAATCGATCCCCAGTAGGGGAATAGACTTCTGTAGGGGTATCAAGGGAAACCCACAACGTTTAGCAAAATCATAATCCATCAGGTTAATAGCTGCTCCAGAATCAACGAAAGCCTGAGCAGAAAATGAGGATAGAGAGCATATCAGAGTGACAGTTAATAAAAACTTAGTCTGAACACTACCCAAGACAACTGAGCGTGCAAAACGTCTTCCCCGCTTAGGGCAGACTGAAATAGCATGAGAGGCATCACCACAGTAGAAACATAACCCATTGCGCTTTCGAAACTCATGACGCTGTGCCCCAGACACCACTCTATCACACTGCATGGGTTCAGAAGCTGGTTCACAAGGCAACACCATTCCACGCATACTTCTCCGCTCACGCAAACGTCTGTCAATTTGAATCGCTAATGACATAGAATCATTGAGACCAGAGGGGACAGGGAATCCCACCATAACATCCTTTACATTATCTGACAGACCCTTCCGGAAAAGGGCCGCCAAAGCGTCGTCATTCCATTTGGTCAGGACTGCCCACCTACGGAATCTCTGACAGTATAACTCAGCGTCATCAAGCCCCTGATTTAATGCCAACAAGGTTTTTTCAGCTTGATCAGTGACATTAGGCTCATCGTACAATAACCCCAAAGCCTGAAAAAACGCATCAACATCACTCAAAACAGGATCCCCAGGTATCAGGGAAAAAGCCCAATCCTGAGGATCTCCGCGCAGGAGAGAGATGATAATTTGAACCTGCTGCGCTGCGTTTCCTGAGGACTTAGATTTTAAGGCAAAAAACAATTTACAATTATTTTTGAAATTCTGAAACTTAGCTCGATCCCCCAAAAACAAATCTGGCATGGGAATCCTAGGTTCCACAACAGGCAACCTAGCAAGATATGCAGCAATACTCTGAACCTCAGTGGCAAGCTGATCCACACGGCCAGACAACCGTGCAAACTCCATTGGGAGAAAAGATCCTCCCCAGCACCCAGAGATACAGAGGGAAAAAAAAAAAATGCAACAAACAGAAAAATATCTCTGACAACTCTGACAACCTTTTTTCTTTCACAATATTTTTCCCTTCTGTGAGTACCATACAATTTTCAATTTTTTAGGCCGGTGATACTGTTATGTTTCGGTAGCTGAGGAGAGCAGGCAAAAAGGCAATACACCAGAGCAGTTGGAATCTATGAGATTGCAGTACCCTGACTAACCACCACAACTAGAGGCAGCTGTGGAGCGTTCCTACGTTGGTCCTAGACGCCTCGTCACAGCCTGAGAAACTAACTACACCTAAAGACAGAAACAGGAAAGCTATCTGCCCCGGAGCAGAACCCCAAAGATAATAGAAAGCCCCCAAACATGTAATGGCGGTTAGACAAGAGGAAATACTGACACAGAAAGAAAATAGTATGAGCAAACGCTGGGGCCCAAACTATCTAAATAGAAAAGGATAGGAAGGGTACTTACTGCAATCCCAGAAAACCCTGAAAAGCACCAACTCTACTAATTTCAAAATAACCTGAGATCACACGACCTCTACCACCTAAATTAGTTCTCTGGTGTAACAAAATCAAAACAGCAGCCACTGAAAAAACTGGAAAAAGCAAAAGAACAAAAACTCAGTGGCTGAACTAAACTGAGAGGGCAGAAGCCCCCAGAGGGGACCCTGAAGGCCCCCAAAGAAGTGCAGTACAAAATGCAAAAATATAGCAAAAACACAAAAGAAGACAAAGTCTTATCTGTTAGCAGGAGATGCAGACACGACACAGCAGGCTACAAGGGAAACTGGAATGAAGGATTCAGACCAGAACAATTGATCACCGGCAACCCTGATGGGAAAATGACTCCCTTATATAAGACCAGTCAGTAACACTTGATTCCCAGTCCTCACAATCTTCACTAGCACTGCTTGTAACCACCAGAGGGAGCCTCTGCTCAGAACTCATCTCAAACCCATTCACAACAGTTTTGGCTGTTGCAGCTGAAAGGAGGATATCTGTAAGTGCGCGAATTTAGGTACCGTATATACTCATGGATAAGCCGACCCGTGTATAAGCCGACCCCCCTAATTTTGCCACAAAAAAACTTGGAAAACTTATTGACTCGTGTATAAGCCGGGTGTATAAGTTGCCGTCCTGCTCTGTGCTCCCCCATCCAGCTCTGTGCACCCCCATTCTCCTCTGTGCTCCCCTCCTCCTGCTCCATTATCCTGTCCTAATCGTGCTTTCCATCCTCCCCCGTCCTGCTCCGTGCTCCCCCATCCAGCTCTGCACTCCCCCATTCTCCTCTGTGCCCACCCCCGTCCTGCTCCGTGCTCTCCGTCCTCCCCCTGTTCTGCTCCGTGCTCTCCGTCCTCCCCCGTTCTGCTCCGTGCTCTCCGTCCTCCCCCGTTCTGCTCCGTGCTCTCCGTCCCCTCTGCCCGCCGTCCTCCTGCTCCGTGCTCTCCGTCCTCCCCCCCCGTCCTGCTCCATGCTCCTTGTCCTCCTCCATGCTCCCCCCATCCTCCTCCATCATACTCACCCTCCCCGTGCCATCGCTGAACGTCCCGGCCGGCAATCCTGTGTTCTCCCCGGCTTCCTGCAGTTCTCCCCGGCTTCCTGCAGCTCTCCAGCGCTGAGCGGTGACGTAATACCGCTCATTAAGGCCATGAATATGGAGGCCACGCCCATGGGAGTGGCGTCGCGTCCATATTACATGACCTTAATGAGCGGGTATTACGTCACCGCTCAGCGCTGGAGAGCTGCTGGAAGCCGGGAGAGCTGCAGGAAGCCGGTGAGAACGCAGGATTGCAGGGACTTTCAGCGATGGCACGGGGAGGTGAGTATGATGCCCCAGCCACCGGCTCCTGCCGCCGCATCCCCTCCCCCGCTGGTTTCTGCCATATGACTCGTGTATAAGCCGAGGGGGCATTTTCAGCACAAAAAAAGGTGCTGAAAATCTCGGCTTATACACGAGTTTATACGGTACTTTTTTCACCGCTTTGATATCTCTTTAACAATAAGAGCATGGAAGAGGCTAGGAGTCATGTGGTGAGCTGCATTTCTTGCTACATGTTCACAGACTTACCAGTGGAAAAGCCAAATTTCACATGCCACAAATGCAAGCTTGTGTTCATGTTGGAGGAAAAGTTGCGAAATCTAGAAGAGAGGTTAGCTACATTGAAGATCATTAAAGAAGATGAAGAGTTCTTACACAGAGCAGAATTATCTCTTCATGGTACAGAAAGAGAAGAAATTCGAAGAGCACCTGAAGAAACAGAGGAATGGAAGCATGTGACCCAGAGAAGCAGGAGGATCGTGAGGCAGTCAGCACCCATACTGCTCAGGAACCAGTACCAGGCTCTCACACAGGAGAATGATGAAGAAATACATCAGGATAAGACTTTGCCCACAAAGAGCAACCTTGTAAGCCCTCAGAGTCCTCCTGAATGGAGAAAGAAAAATGTTGTGAAGAAGAAACGGAGAGTTGTGGTCATGGGGGATTCCCTGTTGAGAGGAACAGAGGCCGCAATCTGCAGACCGGATATAACCTTAAGAGAAATGTGCTGTCTTCCAGGTGCAAAAATTAAAGATGTGTCTGACAGGATATCAGGACTCTTCAGACCTAAAGATGACTACCCATCCCTGCTAATACATGTGGGGACAAATGACACCACAAGAAGTGACCTGGAAACCATCTGCAGTGACTTTGAAAACTTAGACAAGAAAGTGAAAGAACTGGGTGCGCAGGTGGTCTTCTCATCCATCCTCCCAGTGGATGGCCATGGAACAAGGAGGTGGAATAAGATTCTGCAGGTGAACAACTGGCTACGTCGATGGTGCCGTCAGCAAGGATTTGGATTTCTGGATCACGGAGTGAATTACATATACGATGGAATACTTGCTAGAGATGGGGTGCACCTTACGAAGACTGGAAAACGTATTTGGAAGTCGCCTTGCTACACTCATCAGGAGAGCTTTAAACTAGAACAATGTGGGAAGGGAAGCAAAAGGCCAGAAAAATCCATACACCTGACAAATGCTATTGAGAACTCGGCTATTAGAAGTGGAAAGGAAGAACGAAGACAAAAAAATCTAAAGCATAAAAATATTGGAGGAAGAGAAACCAATCACAAACTAAAATGTTTTTATACAAATGCACAAAGCATGTGCAACAAACAAGGAGAATTGGAACTACTAACGCAGGAGAAGAAGTATGATGTCATTGGAATCACTGAAACTTGGTGGGACGATACACATGATTGGAATACAAGGCTAGGAGGATACAACTTATTTGCAAGAAACAGACTTGATAAACGAGGAGGAGGTGTGGCATTGTATGTTAGAAAAGCATATATCTGCACAGAGATTGAAGCTTCAGAGACTGGGAGTTCTGTGGAAACTGTTTGGGTAAGAATACAAGGAGCGAACAATGGAAAGGACACCATTGTAGGCATTTACTACAGGCCGCCTATGCAAGCTGAATATTTGGATTAACTCTTTATGCATCATATGTCCAAGTTCTCCAAAAAATATGACATAGTGGTCATTGGAGATTTCAACTATCCAGACATTTGTTGGGAATCTCTCTCAGGCAAAACTAACAGGTCCAGGAAATTCTTATCCTCTCTTGCTGACAACTGTATCTTCCAAAAGGTAGGGGAGAAACCAAGGGGATCTGCTACCTTGGATCTAATCCTTATAAACAGGGAGGAAATGGTTGAGGAGGTAAGAGTGGCTAGGAACCTAGGAGGTAGCGATCATGCTATTTTAGAATTTTGGATAACTAGAGGAGGAAGACCTGTGAAGACTCAGACTTCAAGGTTAGATTTCAGAAAGGCAGATTTTAAGGGACTCAGAAAGAGAATCGGAGGGATCCAATGGCTGGATATCCTTAAGGACAAAAATGTCCAGGAAGAATGGGAAATCTTGAAAAATGAGATTCTCAAAGCACAATCATTAACAATTCCGAAAAGAGGGAAGAACAGGAAGCATTTAACGAAACCAGGATGGATGAACAAAGAACTTAAACACATGCTAAAAAGGAAGAAAGAAATGTATATCAAATGGAAAGAGGGAGGCATAACGAAAGAAGAATATAATGATGTCTGCAGAACCTGCAGGGCAAGAATCAGATTAGCTAAAGCTGACAATGAATTAAAGCTTGCAAGAGATGTCAAAATCAATAAAAAAGGATTTGGGGATATGTCAAAAGTAAAAGAAAAGTCAAAGATGCTATAGGATTTTTACAGGATGAAAACTATGAAATGGTAAGAAAGGATGTGGAAAAGGCCAAACTTTTAAATTCCTATTTTGCATCTTTTTTCTCTCAGAAAGGAAATGTAACATCAACTGATCTTCACTGTCCTATTAAGGGAATAGAAGAATCCAGGATATCTATAAACAGAAAAATAGTGAGGAAACACTTAGCTAACATAAATGAATTCAAGTCTCCAGGTCCAGATGAGTTACACCCCAGAGTACTGAAGGAGACAGCAGAAGAAATTTTGAACCACTCTCCATAATCTTTGAAAATTCTTGGAGAACAGGAGAAGTCCCAGAAGACTGGAGAAGAGCAAATGTTGTTCCTGTCTTCAAAAAGGGGAAGAAGGTGGACCCAGGGAACTATAGGCCGGTGAGTCTGACATCTATACCAGGAAAGATCTTTGAACAAATTATTAAACAACATGTATGTAAGTACCTGGACAAGAATGAAGTGATTAACCAGAGTCAGCATGGGTTTGTAACTAATAAGTCATGTCAGACTAATTTAATTTCCTTCTATGACAGAATCACTGACTGGGTGGATCAGGGAAATGCTGTAGATATATTATATCTTGACTTCAGCAAAGCATTTGACAAAGTATCTCACACAATCCTTATTGAAAAAATGACTAAGTATGGAATGGACAAGGCAACTGTTAAGTGGATACATAACTGGCTTAGTGATAGGACCCAAAGAGTGGTAGTAAATGGCTGCACATCGAGTTGGAAGAATGTATCAAGTGGGGTACCACAGGGCTCTGTCTTGGGCCCTGTATTGTTCAACATATTTATCAATGATTTAGATGAAGGAATTGAGGGTAAACTGATTAAATTTGCTGATGACACAAAGCTAGGAGGGATAGCTAATACTAGAGAAGAGAGAGAGAGGATTCAAAAAGATATAAATAAACTGGAGCAGTGGCAGCAACTAACAGAATGGTTTTTAACAGGGAAAAATGCAAAGTACTTCATCTGGGAAATAAAAAAGAAAAAAGCGTATACAGAATGGGAGGAATAAGGCTAAGCAACAGCACATGTGAAAAAGACTTGGGTATACTAATAGATCACAGACTGAACATGAGTCAACAGTGTGATGCAGCAGCAAAAAAGGCAAATACAATTCTGGGATGTATTAACAGAAGCATACAGTCTAGATCACGTGAAGTCATTATTGCCCTCTACTCCTCTTTGGTCAGACCTCATCTGGAATACTGTGTCCAGTTTTGGGCACCACATTTTAAAAAAGACATCAACAAACTGGAGCAAGTTCAGAGAAGAGCGACCAGAATGGTGTTCGGTCTGCAATCCATGTCCTATGAGGAACGGTTACAGGATTTGGGAATGTTTAACTTGCAAAAAAGAAGACTGAGAGGTGACTTAATAGCTGTATACAAATATCTCAAGGGCTGTCACATTGTAGAAGGATTAGCTTTATTCTCATTTGCACACGGAAAGACTAGAAGCAATGGGATGAAACTGAATGGGAGGAGACACAGATTAGATATTAGAAAAAACTTTTTGACAGTTAGAGTGATCAATGAGTGGAACAGGCTGCCACGAGAGGTGGTGAGTTCTCCTTCAATGGAAGTCTTCAAACAGAGGCTAGACATACATCTGTCTGGGATGATTTAGTGAATCCTGCTTTGAGCAGGGGTTGGACCAGATGACCCAGGAGGTCCCTTCCAACTCTACCATTCTATGATCTATGAGAAGCTTATCTCCATATCTACCCGCATCGACCTTCGTTTTCACGAGCGGAGGTTGGAGCGTGTCCAGTGTAGGCAGAGGTTCCGGCTGGCTCCCACCTTTGCCAAACCTCTAGAATCTCCCATTCAGGCGTCCGACTCCCAGGAGGCCATGGAGGTTCCTCGAGCGGGACCTAAGTCTCGGCCCGCTCTAGTCCCCGTGGTTTGTAACAATTGCCAACTGTTAGGACATTATGCCAATAGATGTCCCCAGCGATCGGGAACACGATCGCGTCTAGTAATCATGGAGGAGGTTCACTAGATTCAGCGGCATTTGCCTCCAAGCTGTCCTTTAAATGGACAATCTCTTTTGGTCCATCCACTCTAACAGTTGAGCTTTGTATGGATTCTGGAGCAGAGGGAAGTTTTATGTCCTCTGCCTTCGCTCTCCGCCACACAATACCTCAGGTGATGCTCGCCAAACCGGTGACTGTTCAAGTGGTGAATGGATCAATACTGCCCTCACAGATCACACATCAGACAATCCCTCTCACATTATCTATGTCTCCTTCCCATCAGGAGATTATCTCTTTCCTAGTCCTTCCCGAGAGTACAGATGAGGCTCTGCTGGGAGTACCCTGGCTTCGTCTTCACTCCCCACATATTGAGTGGTCCTCTGGGAGGATACGGGGTTGCAGTGAATCTTGTAAAGGTAGATGTGTGAGGGAGTGTGTTCAGGTTGCTACTACAGGGTTACCCGCAGTTCTCACTTCCCTGCCCAAGTGCTATTGGTCCTATGTATATGTGTTCTCCAAAAAGGCTGCGGAGACTCTTCCGCCTCACCGCCTCTATGACTGTCCAATTGACTTCTTGCCTGGAGCAGAACTGCCCCGGGGAAGGGTTTATCTCCTCTCTCTCCCGGAGACGGAGGCTATGTCCCAATACATCCAGGAGAATCTGGCAAGAGGGTTCAATAGGAAGTCAGTGTCACCTGCTGGTGCAGGGTTCTTCTTCGTGCAGAAGAAGAACAGAGAATTACGTTCCTGCATAGATTACAGGGGTCTTAACGCCATCACCGTTAAGAATAAATACCCGTTGTCCCTGATTTCTGAGCTCTTTGATAGGCTCTGGGGAGCAAGGGTATTTACCAAATTAGACCTGCGGGGTGCATATAACCTGATTCGCATCCGTGAGGGGGACGAATGGAAGACGGCTTTTAATACCAGGGATGGGCACTATGAATATCTGGTGATGCCCTTCGGGATCTGTAATGCCCCAGCCATTTTCTAAGACTTTGTTAATGACATCTTCCGGGATATGCTTTCCACCTCGGTCATAGTCTATCTGGATGATATTCTCATCTTCTCTCCAGATATTGACTCCCACCGGAGAGATATCTGCAGTGTCTTCGACCTCTTGCGAGCAAATTCCCTTTATGCAAAGTTGGAGAAATGTGTGTTTGAGCAGGAGTCTTTACCATTCCTGGGCTATTATCATCTCTGCCCAGGGATTGGCTATGGATCGTGCCAAACTACAGGCTGTGATGAACTGGCAAGAACCCCATTCCCTTAAAGCGGTGCAGCGCTCAACTTTCTCAACTTTGGTAGCTCCCTTGGTAGCCCTCACCAAGAAGGGAGCAAACCCCAAATTGTGGTCCGAAGAAGTCTCCAATGCTTTCATCTACAATTAAGTCTCATTTTGCTAGCGCTCCCATCCTACACCGCCCTGATGTTGATAAGCCATTTATATTGGAGGTGGATGCCTCATCCGTTGGTGCTGGAGCAGTCCTCTTTCAAAAGGATGCTCAAGGTCGGAAGCATCCTTGCTTCTTCTTCTCCAAGACCGTTACACCAGCGGAGAGGAATTATTCCATTGGGGACAGGGAGTTGCTAGCAATGAAGTTGGCTTTCTCTGAGTGGAGACATCTGTTGGAGGGGGCTCGCTTTCCCTTCCAAGTCTTCATCGACCATAAGAATTTGATATATCTTCAGACAGCCCAGCGGCTTAATTCTCGCCAAGCCAGATGGTCCTTGTTCTTCTCCCGGTTTCATTTCACACTCCATTTTCTCTCGGGAGAGAAGAACATTCATGCCGACGCTCTCTCTTGCTCTGTGGTGTCCTCTGAGGAGGAGGAGGAGGAGCCTCGGCTTATTGTCCCCACAGAGAGCCTGAGAATAGTGGCCCCGGTTTCGCTAGAGTCTGTGCCCCCTGGCAAGACTTTTGTGCCTACCAATTTGCGACCGGAGGTACTCTCTTGGGCACATTCGTCCAGGGTGGGTGGACACTTTGGGGAAAAAAGGACATCTGAGTTGCTGGCAAGGACATACTGGTGGCCGCATATGGTCCGTGACATTGGGGACTATGTTCGGGCGTGTGTCTCCTGCGCCAAGAATAAGTCTCCTCGAAACGGCCAGCTGGGTTACTTTACCCTTTGCCGGTGGCAGACAGGCCCTGGGAGATGGTTGGGATGGACTTTGTGGCGGGCTTACCCAAGTCTCGGGGCTGCACCATCATTTGGGTAATCACCGACCATTTTTCCAAAATGGTGCATCTGGTGCCGCTACCACGGTTACCTTCTGCACGGGCTCTGGCAGCGTTGTTCGTTAGGCACATCTTCGGTCTACACGGCATGCCAGACAAAATTGTCAGTGACCGAGGCCCCCAGTTTGCGTCTCGGTTCTGGAGGGAGCTTTGTCGTCTACTCAGTATTGAGTTAAATCTCTCTTCAGCGTACCATCCCGAGACTAATGGGTTGGTAGAGAGGGCCAACCAGACCTTGGTCACCTATCTACGACATTTTTTCTCAGCCAAGCAGGATGACTGGGCATCCTTGCTACCGTGGGCTGAGTTTGCACTAAACAATGCTGTGGCTGACTCACTGGACAGACTCCATTCCTCCTAAACTACGGTCAGCATCCGCGGCTTCCGGTGCCCATGCCCATGTCTTCCGCCGACTCCAGGGTGGCAGACTGGGCTGTGGAGGCACGGGACATTTGGGACTGTACCCAGGATGCCATTCAGGCGTCGAAGGAGAGGATGAGGTCCTCCGCCGACGCACATCGGCGCCTCGCTCCTACATTTGCTCCTGGGGACTTAGTGTGGCTCTCCGCCCGTAACATCAGGCTGCGAATTGAGTCCACTAAGTTGGAACCCCACTACCTGGGTCCTTTCAAAGTCCTCAAGCAGGTTAACCGTGTGGTATACCGTTTGGCTCTTCCACCATGCCTGGGTATCTCCGACACCTTTCACGTATCCCTCCTGAAACCCCTGCTCATGTCCCGGTTTTCCGAGTCATCTGCCGGGACATCGTGTTCGTCTATGGATGACCATGAGGTGAACGCCATCGTAGGGTGTAAGGTGGTACAGGGCAAAAGATTTTATTTGGTGGATTGGAGGCGTTATGGGCCTGAAGAAAGGTCCTGGGAGCCTGCCGAGCACATTCACGCTCCGCAGCTCATCGCTGCCTTTGAACGCAGAGAGGCCCAAAGAAAGGGGGGCCCTAGGTGGGGGGGTAATGTTGGGGATCGAGTTCCTGCTGCTGTACAAGGGGAATCTCAAACCAGTCTCGCTGCGGTCCCCCATCCATCTCCGGCCGCAGTGGAGCCTGCTCAGCAGAGACGTCGGTCCCAGCGTCTCGCTCAGTCTAATACTGTGCAGAGGCTTGTTGCTGCCTCTTCTGGTTCCTCTATTATAACCAGTGCTGGAGCAGGCAGTCTTGGGACTAAGTCCTGCGTTTCTCCATCTGAGCATGCTCAGGGCAAGATCTCCCTTTGGAGATCAGGGGTCACATGCTCGGTTACAGCAGCGACTCCCATTGGTCCGCCAGGAAGGTCCTGAAACTGCTTGTGTTCTGGAACACTTTCTCATTGGTCCTTTTCTGTGGCTGCTACTATAAAAGGTACGCATGTCCGCTCGGCCATGCGCTAGTATCAAATCTGTTACATGCTTGTGCCAGTGTGGTCATGTATGCATTGTGGTTAGGTCCAGCTGAAATAAGCCCCTAAAATACCGGCACCTCCGGTGAGGAGTTTTGTGCGCACATGTTCAGGGCTCGGCTGAAAACGCCATTAGAATACTGGCTGCTCCGGTGAGGAGATTATTGCTTGTGTTCTGATTGCATGACCTCAGACTGCAATCCGCTTAGCAGTCATCTGTGTCCCCTGTGAGTCTGACAGGACACAGTCTTTGTCACAGCGGCTCTGTGAATTAACAGAGTCCGCTTATATCGCCATATAGTGCTACGGCGTTTACATCTGCGACTATGCGGGATAACAGAGTTCGCTCATACTGCCTATTTGCACCATCTTACTAGCAGCAGGCTCTGCCTGCACGGTGGGCCCCGGGCTGCGAACGCACCTCTCCTTAATATCTATTAGGTGCGTTCCGCAGGCCCTAAACAACAAGTCAAAATGAAAATCAAAACAAGACAAAATTAATGTGGAAACAAGTCAAAATGATGCTCAGTATTGTGTGTGGCCTCCACATGCCTGTATGACCTCCCTACAATGCCTGGGCTTGCTCCTGATGAGGTTGCGGATGTTCTCCTGAGGGATCTCCTCCCAGACCTGGACTAAAGCATCCATCAACTCCTGGATGGTGTGGTGCAACGTGACGTTGGTGGATGGAGCGAGACATGCTGTCCCAGATATGCTCAATCGGATTCAGGTCTGGGGAACGGGCAGGCCAGTCCATAGCTTCAATGCCTTCATCTTGCAGGATCTGCTGACACACTCCAGCCACATGAGGTCTGGCATTAGGAGGAACCCAGGGCCAACTGCATCAGCATATGGTCTCACAAGGGGTCTGAGGATCTCATCTCGGTACCTAATGGCAGTCAAGCTACCTCTGGCGAGCACATGGAAGGCTGTGTGGCCCTCCAAAGAAATGTCACCCCACACCATTACTGACCCACTGCCAAACCGGTCATGCTGAAGGATGTTGCAGGCAGCAGGTTCACACTCAGCACATGTGACAGACGTGACAGAGTCTGGAGATGCCGAGGAGAGTGATTTGATTTGTGGTTTCCGAAAAAAAAAAAAAAAACTTGCTATGCATCATTTTCTATACTGCTGAAGCAGCAGAGAACAGGCTAAAATCTTTTTGCATTGCTGCACCTGTCTCCCCATGATGCACTGGAGCTATAAAATCTTACAGATCATCATACCTTGTAAAGTGGTGGTCAGTACCTAGGCCATCACAGATCATTGCTCCCCACTGGAGCACAGTTTCTATGGCAGATTCGTATTCCATCTCCAGATTTACTGGTAATTCTCTGTCTTCTGTAGAGTGTAAGCTCTTATGGTCAGCGATGTCCTCTCTCTTTCTCTTTCTGTCTTTCTCCTCTTTCCCTCTCTCACTCTCTCTCTCCTGTAGAGCATAAGCTCTTATGGTAAATGGGTCCTCTCTCTCCTTCCTGTAAAGTATAAATTATTATGGTCATCGGGGACCTCTCTCTGTGTATGGACGGGGTCACACTTGCGAGGAACTTGCACGAGTCTCCCACCTCGATACCAGGCACTGCCACCGGCTTTCGGACCAGAGCATTCAGCTGCATAGAAATACATGCAGTAGCACACTCCGGTCCCGAGGGCCGGCGGCAGTGCCTTGTATTGAGGTGCGAGATTTGTGTGGGTTTCTTGTAAGTGTGACCCCGGCCTATTTCTGTCTCTCTCCCCCTTCCCCTCTCTCACTCTATTCTTCCTGTAGAGTGTAAATTCTTTTGGTCTGTGGGGTTCTCTCTATCTCCCTCTTCTCCCCATGTGAATTTTCCAAGTAGTTACAAGCTTTTAAGTACTCACATTTTCACAAATTTAGTCACATAAATCTAATTCTTTGGGAAAATTTGACAGTCTTAGGCCTCTTTCACACATCCGGCGGGCGCCTAAACGGCGCCCCCGGCATTTAGCCGCAGCGCCGCATGTGAAAAGCTTTCACACTTCCGGCACCCAAAATGCGTTTTTTTGCCGGATGGTTTCTGATGCTTGGAGAGATAAGAAACCATCCGGCAAAAAAAAAAAAACGTTACATGCAGCGTTTTTTCCGGACGCCGCAATGTACATTTGCGCCGCATCCGGACAAAACCGCATGCAACGCATTGACATGCGGCGCCATGCGGCGCTAATGCATGTCAATGCGAAAAAAGCCGCATGCGGCGCATCAGATTTTCAGATGCGGCGCTGCGGGAAAATGCCGGGGGCGCCGCAAGGGGAAAAACGGATGTGTGAAACTAGCCTAAAACTGTCCTATTCTTCTAAATGAAAATAGCAGAAATCAATGCATATTCTGCTGAAAAAAATATTTAAAATCATAGAATCATAGAGTGTCATTGTTGAAAGGGACCTCCAGGGTCATCATGTCCAACCCCCTGCTCAGTGCAGGATTCACTAAACCATCTCAGACAGATATAACCTACAAAAGGCATGGAGTCAAAATCGACACTGTACATAAGTATAACAAAATGTTTATCACAAAAATTCAAAAAACAATGCCACAAATAGATAACATACAAATGTCAAGTAGTGAGAACAAAAGATGTTGGAATGCTGCAAATTCAGAAAAATTGTAGCAGGTGTGGGCAATAAGGGTCAATACGTATATATCAATTATTGTATGTAATACCAACACTATTAAAATATATAGTCTGGGAAAACAAAAAGTAATCAAAGACTGTCAATTAATGAAATATGGAACAGCCAGTGTAGTCACAGTAATGCAACCCAGATAATATATTTAGGCAAGTGGAACAGGGCAATATATGTATAAGGATATAAAAATACATGTAAAGCAATCTAAGTTCAGTATTAGTCCTATGCTCACAGCCCAAAGCACGTTTCACGTGGGCTTCCTTGGGGGCTGTGTTTTTTCAGATTTTGTAATAAACATTTTGTTATACTTATCAACCTTGTCGTACTTTGACTCTGTGTCTCTTGCAGGTTATATATGTAAGGAGTGTCCATTGTGATCTTTTGTAGGCTATAAAACTGGCAATTCACCATGATACATTAATACATTATATAAAGTTTTTGTTCGGTTGATATTGAACCCCACCATCTCAGACAGAAAAAAATAAAATCATAATCATGAACCAGGAGGTGGAGGTTCAAGTGGAGAAGGAGATGGAGGAGGTGGACGTGGCGGTGTAGTTGGAACAGGCAGGGGAGGAGGTATCCAACACTGTTTTTGTGGGTTTTTTTTGGGGGGGGCTGACTTAAAAGAAAGTAGAATAAAAAAATATAAAAAACAACAATCTAGACCCAGGAGGTGGAGGTCCAAGTGATGGAGAAGGTGGAGTAGGTGGAGGTGGACGTGGTGGTATAGGTGGAAGAGGCAGGGGAGTAGGTATCCAACACTGTTTTTGTGTTTTTTTGTTTTTTCTTGTTCTTTTTTAGGGAACTAACTTAAAAGAACATAGAATTTTAAACAAATCTAGAACCAGGAAGTCGGAGGTCTAAGTAGAGAAGGTGGAGGGTGGACAAAGTTGAATAAGTGAGAGAGGTGGAGGTGGATGTGGTGGTGTAAGTGGAAAAGACAGGGGAGCAGGCACACAACAATTTTTTTTGTGTTTTTTGTTTTGTTTTTTGTTTAATTTGTTTTTTTTTAGGGAACTGACTTACAATAACATAGAATTAAAAAAAATAATACTGCAAAACCAAGAGACAGAGGTCCAAATGGAAGAGGAGCTGGACAAGGCGGAGGTGGACATAACGGTGTAAGTGGAAGAGGCAGAGCAGGAGGTAGCCAACAGTATTTTTGTGATTTTTAGTTTTGAGTTTTGTTTTTTGCTTTTTTATTTGGGGAGGTCTCAAAATTAAACAAAAAGCAAATAGAGTACTGTATAACAATGGCTGTGGGTGTCTGGTATAGCTTTCTATTCAGCCAAAAGGTATGGACAAGTCCTGTGGGATCCACACCTGGTTCACTTTAATAAATGTTAGCTTCCCCACGTTGCATGTTGACAGGTGGATACACTTGTCTGTGATCACACCCCTTCCATGCTAAACACACATTCTGACAGTACACTTGCAGCAGTGCAGGCCATCACCTCCATGGCATAAAGAGCAAGCTCAGGCCATGTGTCCAATTTAAAGACCCAGAAGTTAAGTGGGGCAGACCAATCAGTTAGTACGTGTAGATTTGTGGACACACTGCCTCCTGCTAATACGGACCGTATCAGATCATGGTGCCGGATGTTGTGACGTGCCAAGAAAATTTTGTCACATTTTGGCCATGGTAACCCTGCCTTCAGAGGTGGTGATGGTGTACCAGCTGTGGTAGCAACTTACTCCTGCTCCTATGCCTTGTTCTTCCTCTAAGTCCCCACTATCAGATGGGAACACCATCAGTAGAATTTGTACCAGTGTGTACTTGTGTTCACACATTTTGCGATCCTGCTTCAGTGACGGAAGTAATGATGGTAGGTTGTCCTTGCAGCTGGGTTCCAGTATCTTGGCCACCCAGTAATCAGCAGTGGAAACAACTTGGCATTCGTTGCGCAGGCACAGCAAAATGCCTGGACTCCTGTGTGCCAGGGTGCCCAGTGGCAACACCAAACTTTCCTCGGAGGGAAGTGTGTGGTCTGGGTACTCTGTATCCCCCCAGCCACGTTCCAGTGATGTCCAAAAGTTGCTGTGAGTGTCACCCTTCTGTGAACATAGTTCCTTCTCCTCCTCATCATCATCCAAAACTGGCCACTGACTGGACAGTTGTGTACCTGACCACTGTTAGTACAGGAACCCACCCTCTGAGCAATATGTGGATGACAGGCTTGATAACAGTGTGAATGGTCCCTGTTCCTCCTGCTCCTCTTTCTCCTGTGCCAGTGTGGAGCCCAGCCATGGCCGGCTCCAGGTTTTTATGGGCCCCGGGCGAAAGAGCCTCAGTGGGCCCCTTTAACACAGACCACGATTCATGATGCACAGATACAGCAGAGAAATATGGGTACAGTACAGTGCCAAACACTTCACTTCTTCCATTACATGACTGATGCCTATTGTAAATTGTACAATAGCTCAAAAACCGCCAAATCCTCACAGCGCACAGTACAGACTGGACAGTACAGTCCTCCATACAATATTATGGGCACCACATAGTCTCCCCCTCATCACCCATATAATATCCCATGCAGGATGTCACCCCCCCATATAATGCTCCATACAGAATACTGGACCCAAAATAATGCTCCATACAGAATACTGGACCCAATATAATGCTCCATACAGGATACTGGTCCCCATATAATGCTCCATACAGGATACTGGTCCCCATATAATGCTCCATACAAAATATGGAGCTCTCCTCTGCGCTGTACTGCGTTCTGCACTGTTATGGCTCAGGAAAGGGTGCTGTGGAAAGACTCCCCATTATCATCATGATTTCCTCCTCATCATCATCATTGCCTCCTTATCATCATCATTGTCTCCCCATCATCATCATGGCCTCCCCATTATCATCAATGCCTGCCCATCATCATCATCTCCTCCCCATCATCATCAATGCCTGCCCATCATCATCATCTCCTCCCCATCATCAATGCCTGCCCATTATCATCATGGCCTCCCCATCATCATCATGGCCTCCCCATTATCATCAATGCCTGCCCATCATCATCTTCTCCCCATCATCAATGCCTGCCCATTATCATCAATGCCTGCCCATTATCATCATCTTCTCCCCATCATCATCAATGCCTGCCCATTATCAGCAATGCCTCCACATTATCAGCAATGCCTGCCCATCATCACACACAGACAGCACACAAGCACTCTCTCACATACATACACACACACATACACACACACACACAAAGCACCGCACTACATACACACAGACACACACACACAGAGACACACACACACACGTCTCACCCGTCCAGCGTCCGCGCTCTCTGCCACAGCCGGCCGCTGAATGATGACGTCATTCAGCGGCGCTGCTGTGAGAGGAAGCGCCGGCGCCCCCTGGAGCCCGAAGCTGCGGCTGCGGAGGCACGTGAGAGGTAAGTATTGTGCCATCTGATGCCGGGGCCCTGAGCAAGCGGGGGGGGGCCCAGTGGCGGCGCTGACATCGCTCTCCTCCGCTAACGGGCGCTGGGGTGCCAGACGGCAAGTGGGCCCCCCCGCCTGCTCAGGGCCCCAGCACTTGCCCGGGTGTGCCGGGTGCTGACGCCGGCCCTGAGCCCAGCTGCGACTGGATTCATATCTCCCAGAAGGGTGCACTGAAGGAATACACCACTAGAGGTCATTATATACACTCACACACCTTCACTTATCCCTAAGTCCACCAGAGGGAGCTCCGATAGTGATATAAAAGGAGAGTGAACACAGAAAGAGCAAGCCATTCAAGGCAGTCTCCTCAGAGAGTGCAAAAGAGAGTTAGTTATGAGGAGAGCTCAGTTGGTAGCTGAAGAGAGAGGCTGCAGAGCCATTCAGTTCAACAGAGTGGAGGCTAGTAAAAGTGGAACGGAATCCACTCCAGCCTAGTCAGAACTGAAACGAGTGAGTGCAGCTCAGTGTGAAAGCATGCCGACGCTTAGAGAGCAGTGAAGAGGCAGCCCACCAACTGCCAGTGTGTGATCATGTGAGGGCCCGGGTAGGCCGAAGGCGAGTGGAAAGAGAAGTGAATGAGGCAGAAAAGCCGTTACAGCTTACCTCAGCGAGTATTGAACGGACACCGGGGTCCGAGCCTATAGGGATCTCCACCACCCATTAGGAGAACACCCGAGTTCCTGGAGGACTACAAGTCCCAGGAGTACCACAGAGCTGATACGTAGCAGGATCAGGAGGACGGAGCTTGGCAGGATCCGCCATAAAAGACCCTGTCCTTTCAGAGAGAAGGTCCAATCGCAAGGTCAGCCAGGTACAGGACGGAGACTAAGTTAGGCCCAGCTACACGCAGGCCAGGACTTTATCACAAAAAGGCAAGGAACAGGAGGCCACACACCTACTCAGTGGAGGAATCTGGATGTGCACCCTTCACCCTACAGTGTTCCGGGGAGTGCCTGCAACATCTTCAGTAAAGGTACCAAAGTGACTTATGTGTGGGTTTACCTTATTAACCCTAACTGCCGGGTCCCCGTCTGTCCTGCATCCCTACACATCTATCTGCCCTGAAGGACATAGCCTTACCTGTGGAAGGCCTAACATCTTGCTGCACAATATTAACCCTTCAGTGGATCTGCATAGCAGCGCTGGTCACCCTGATCAGGTACCACAGGTGGCGTCACGAATCCCCATTCCAACATTCAATTCACCTGTAAATATCCCACATTAAAGGGTGAGCACCAGAGCCACGGACTGAGCTGTGTTGCCGTGACATCCCCCATAGTAGTCTATAGGCTCAGATCCGAGTTCCCATTGCTCTGGAGGGCGACTCTTCTTTAAACTTGGCGTCACGAACAGGATTGCGTGCCCTGCAGCAACAGAGTAACTTGTGCCGTTGCCACCGGGTACTGTGTGCCTCACTAAAAGACTGTCGCATATAGTGGTGAAGATTTCCCGCTATTTGCCCGCCATTGCCCGCCATTTACAGCGCCACGGCGCGAAAAACTAGTGGGCGTACCTGCAAAAGCGTGCCGAGTCCTGGACACGCCCCCAACGCTGACGCGGTGGCAAGTCCTGTGGAGAGCTTCAGTGAACGCTCTGACGTCAGAGCGCCGGCGACGCAGGTCTTTCTCACAACTGTGCCCTGCAGAGCTGCGGCCTACCGGAGAAGGTAGGCCACACTTAACTAGGGGGGCGCAGACATGTCGCAGCAGCAAGCCGACTACGCGGCCCAGGCCGACAGCCCCAATGACTTACCCACCGGCGCTGCCGCACAGGCTGGAAATGCTGGCCCCTCACCTGGTCCTGTGGCCCCGATAGTACCGCTGACGCTGCCATACATGCCTGGAGCGAAGTGGCTCCCTCAGTACAGCGGTAAGCCAGACACCCTGTCAGGGTTCAAGTGAAAAATATGCAGTATAATGGACATGTACCCTATGTCAGAAAAGCAGAAAGCTGCAGTGGTAGTGGGACAATTGACTGGTGCTGCAGAGAGAGAAGTAGAGACATGGTCAGCTGCAGATCAGGAGTCAGTGCTTGCAATTTTCTTAAAGCTACAGACTATCTTTGAGGACCGCACTGAAACAGAACTCCGAATGAGGTTCTATCAATGTTCTCAAAGGCCAGAGGACAGTATACGGGACTACGCCTGCCGACTACAGGGGGCCCTGCGAGCACTCAAACAGGTTAACCTCATGGATGTCACCAATGAAAATAAAATGTTAAAAGAACAATTTATACGGGACTAAGGTCCCAAGCGGAAAGCAGGACTGTGCACTGGTGGTCCTTGGATCATCCTGATGCCACCTTTGATGCTCTTAAGGATATGGCCATAAAAGGACTGCGGCCTCTGAAAATGCCCGAGATGGTAACCCAGTGCCAACCGGGTGAAGCCACTCTAATGCCCGCAGCATCCACCTTTTCCCCGCTGGTTGCTGAAGCCAAAACGCAGGTGGCGCCCCTGGCTGAGCTGGACTGTCTGCGCTCAGAAGTGCGCCAGCTGACCAAAAACCTGGCCACTGTAATGAGTGCCCTGCAACTGCCGACGGAGGAAGATGGAAATATCCTGCTAGCTGACTGCCCAGAGGATGTCCCCTGGATGAACCGGAGGAGAAGGAGGACGTCACCCCACCGGAGGAGGACAACGCCACCCCCAGGAAGGAACCGCGACCAGCATCATCCTCGCCGAGAGATCGTCTGCTACCGCTGCCACAGAGAAGGTCACCCAGCACGTCGGTGTCCTTTAAACGAGAAAATCCTGGTCCGAGGGCCAACACCCAGGAATAGACTCATCAGGCCTCTCAGACTGGAACCGCAGGTTTGTGGGAGGAGACCATACCTGTCCATTATACTGGATGGGATCGCAATCCCTGCCCTGCTGGACACTGGATCTCAGGTAACCATCATACCTGATGTTCTTTATAATAGATACTGGTCCATGGACGGTCTCCAACCCCCAAACCCTGACTTTGCCGTATACGCCTCTAATGGCCTCCCTATTGACTTACTGGGGGCTAAAAACGTAGACGTAATAGTGGGGAGAGTGGAGCTAAAGGATCAGGGACTTCTTGTAGTGAAGACTGTTAATGAGGAAAATGGGTTGAATGTGGTTTTAGGCACTAAGATTATTAGTAACTGTTTGGAGGAGGTTGTGTCTTTACTCCAACAGCTCGCCGATGTTGCCAGACCAAGGCAAAAAGGAGTGATCCAGAAGGAGATCCGGGCCCTGATGTGCCAGCAGCAAGTGAAACTGACCGGTGGTGAGATTGGTAATGTACGGGTAACAGACCCGAACTCCATTGTGATACCCCCAATGAGTGAAATGCTTATTTGGTGTAGAGCAGCAATAGGTCTGAGAGGACAGAACTACCAAGCAGTAGTAGAGCCCCATTGTTCAGAGCACAGACCTACACTCTTGACTGCCAGAGGGGTAGTGGAGGTACATAATGGGAGGGTGCCAGTCGTCTTCTCAACTGGGGAGAGGATGAAGTCAAATTACCACGTTATGCCACTGTTGCTAAGTTACATGCTGTGGATAATAACTCCATTCACCCGACGGAGAACTTAACCTCCCCACAACCAGTGGAGGATAACGGTCCGACCACCAAGGTGGAGGATTGGTGTCAACTAGAGTTGAGCGATACTTTCCGATATCCAAAAGTATCGGAATCGGAATGGTATCGCCGATACCATTAAAATATCGGCGATACCCGATACCGATACCGGAAATCCAATGTAAGTCTATGGGAACAAAATATCGTAACTAAAAAAACCTCTTTCTTTCCTTGTAAACACTAAATATACACACATAGAATACATATATATATATATATATATATACATGTCATTGTGACATATATATATATCATATATTTATAGTTTATACACTTCTACATAGTAAAATAGCCTCTGATTCAATTGCCGTGTAATGCCGGCTTTTGTGAAAAGACAGAAGCACCCGACATGAAATGACACTTGGTTGACATAGAGTTAACCATGTCTTTTCATGTAGTTTGATATCTGATTTGCACAAACAATTACATGAGTGTAAGTGTGCAAAATTTCACACCTGTAGGGGTTAATTAAAGGTGTAAATTCGTTGTAAAAAAAACTGACTTTTTTGCTACGAATTTACACCTTTAATTAACCCCTACAGGTGTGAAATTTTGCACACTTACACTCATTTAATTGTTTGTGCAAATCAGATATCAAACTACATGAAAAGACATGGTTAACTCTATGTAAACCAAGTGTCATTTCATGTCGGGTTCTGCATTTTCACAAAAGCCGGCAATTGAATTAGCGGCTATTATACTATGTAGAAGTGTATGAACTATAAATATATATATATATGTGTCACAAACTCAATGACATGTATATATAATATATATATATGAGGTGTAAAATTGCTGAAAAAAAATGCGTGGGCTCCCCCCCTATTTTCGCAACCAGACAGACAAAGCCAGTGAGTGGGGGCAGATAATAATAGCCCAGAGAGGGACCATTATTTTTGCCCCCCCCGGCTACTAACATCTGCCCCCAGACACCCCAGAAAGGGCAAATCTCTAATTAGATTTGCCCTTTCTGGCACTTTGCCCGTCTATTCCCATTGCCCTGTAGCGGTGGCGAATGGGTTAATAAGGGGTTAAAATGACCTTGCAATTGAAAGGTCACTTTAAGCCAGGTTAATAATTGAGAGCTGTCAATTAGACAACTATCAATTATTAATCCTATTGTATGAAAGAAAAATCAAACACACACACTTTAATAAAAAAGAAGTTTAATGAAATAATCACACAGTTTTTGACCATATTTTATTTACCTGCTAAAACCATTTCCTGTAATAAAAATAAAATAATAAAGCAAAATTATTCTTACCTATCCCATGCACAGTCAGGTCCCACGGTGTAATCCTTCAGAAAGGGTTAATGTTTACTGCAGGGACCGCAGCTAATGCTGCAGCCTCACAGTAAACCCCCAAATGAATGAGCTCCTCTCCTGGCTGACAGGAGAGGAAGTGGAAAGCTTAATTGATTGCTTTCCACTTTCACTTCAGGTCAGCCAGGGACACCATCAGTGACGTCAGAGGGAACTGATTAACAAAAATAGGGGTTCCCTTCGAAAAGAAAATGGCGTGGGGTCCCCCCTATTTTTGTTAACCAGCCAGATGAAGCAGACCGCTGAGGCCTGGATTTTCAGGCTGTTAAGGAGCTAAGATCCATGGACCTTGCCAGCCTGATAATACCAGGCCACAGCAGTCTGCATATCTTGGCTGATTAACAAAAATAGGGGATCCCCTCGAAAAAAATTGGCGTGGGGTCCCCCCTATTTTTGTTAACCAGCCAGATGAAGCAGACCGCTGAGGCCTGGATTTTCAGGCTGTTAAGGAGCCAAGATCCATGGACCTTGCCAGCCTGATAATATCAGGCCACAGCAGTCTGCATATCTTGGCTGATTAACAAAAATAGGGGATCCCCTCGAAAAAAAATTGGCGTGGGGTCCCCCCTATTTTTGTTAACCAGCCAGATGAAGCAGACCGCTGAGGCCTGGTTTTTCAGGCTGGTAAGGATCCAATATCCATGGACCTTGCAAGCCTGATAATACCAGGCCACAGCAGTCTGCTTAACTTGGCTGGTTAACAAAAATAGGGGATCCCCTCGAAAAAAAAACGGCGTGGGGATACCCCCTATTTTTGTTAACCAGCCAAGTAAAATGCAGACTGCTGCGGCCTGGTATTAAAAGACTGTCAAGGCCCATGGATTTTGGCCCTCAACAGCCTGATAATACCAGGCTACAGCAGCCCCACATTTGGCGCATCAAAAGATGTGCCAATTGTGGCACTTTACCCGGCTCTTCCCACTTGCCCTGTAGCGGTGGCAAGCGGGGTAATAAGGGGTTAATGTCACCGTTGATTGCACGGTGACAATAAGCCCGGTTAATAATGGAGAGGCATCAATAAGACACCGATCCATTATTAATCCCAAAGTTTTTAAATGTTTAAAAAAAAGACACAGCAAGAAAAAAGTCTTTTAATGAAATAAAAGAGACAACACAGTTTTCATTTCTTTTATTACACTCTCATTCCTGCGACGCCATCGATCTCCTGTAAAAAAAGAAAAAAAAAAAACCAACAGTATACCACCTGTCCGACGCAGTCCATAGTAACGAGTGTCCCACGACGATCCAGCTCTGCTACATCGGAATGCCAGGCAGAGCCTGACATCCCGGCGCAGCACAGCTGATTACCTGCTTCTCCGGCGGTGACGTCATCGGACTGCTTTACGGCCGCGATTACCCAGCAGTCACTGCAGTTATCGCGAGAAACTGCATGTGACCGCCAGGGAGAAGAGGATGGCGGCCATCAAGCAGTCCAGGATGTGACCGCCGGAGATCTTCTGCCGGGTAAGTGCCTCTGACTCCTGACAGACCCGACCGACGGACACTGACAGTGACAGTGACATTCCGATTCCGGTATCCGATATGACGAAAATATCGGAACTCGGAATCGGAATTCCGATACAGCCAATATCGGCCGATACCCGATATTTGCAGTATCGGAATGCTCAACCCTAGTGTCAACAGCTCCATGTCGAGATGGACACCACTCCAGCCCACCAGAAACAAGGAGTACATCGAGTAGTTCAGGAGTACGCACAGTTTTTCAGCAAACACCCACTTGACTTTGGGAAGATAAAAGGGGTCCAACATCACATCCCCACAGGCAATCATCCTCCCATTAAAGAACGGTACAGGCCTATACCTCCAGCACACTACCAGAAAGCCAAGGAGATGTTGCGTGACATGAAGGAGGCAGGGGTGATAAGGGATAGTTGTAGTCCCTGGGCAGCACCTCTAGTCCTAGTCAGGAAAAAGGATGGAAGCATGAGAATGTGTGTAGATTACAGACAAGTAAATCGCATTACACATAAAGATGCATACCCCTTACCACGCATTGAGGAATCCTTAGCTGCTTTAAAGACTGCTAATTACTTTTCCACCCTTGACCTCACTAGTGGGTACTGGCAAGTAGCTGTGGCTGAGGAGGATCGGGAGAAGACGGCTTTCACCACCCCAATGGGACTCTGCGAGTTCGACAGAATGCCGTTTGGACTCAGCAGTGCCCCTGGAACATTCCAGAGAGTGATGGAGAGCTGCCTGGGACATCTCAACTTTGAAACTGTGTTACTGTACCTGGATGACGTAATTGTGTACTCCAAGACGTATGAAGATCACTTGAAGCACCTGGCGGAAGTATTCGAGTCACTGTCCAAGTATGGGATGAAACTGAAGCCTTCAAAGTGCCACCTGCTCAATCAAAAGGTACAGTATCTGAGGCATATTGTCAGCTCAGAAGGAGTAGCGCCAGACCCCGAGAAGGTCACAGCCATCCAGAAATGGCCGGAGCCGAAAAATCTCAAGGAGGTGCAACAGTTCCTGGGACTGACAGGATACTACCGGAGGTTTGTAAAGGACTAAACCAAGAAAGCAGCACCTCTGCAAGAACTCCTGGTGAGACAGTCCCTCAAGAGCAGGAATTCTCCATTCCACTGGGGTAAAGAACAGGCTGAGGTATTCAAGGAAATGAAGGAGATCCTGACAGGTGACGAGATCCTAGCCTACCCTGACTACAGCCAACCGTTCCTGCTGTATACTGATGCCAGCAATGAAGGATTGGGAGTAGTGTTGAGCGATACTGCTCGATATCTAAAAATATCGTATCGAAATGGTATCGCCGATATCACTAAATATCGTCGATATCCGATTACGATACCGGAAGTCCAATGTAAGTCTATGGGAACAAAATATCGCAACTAAAAAAAACCTTTATTTCCTTGTAAACACTAAATATACACACATAGAATACATATATATATATTATATATATATATATATACATGTCATTGTGACATATATATACATATATGTATAGTTTATACACTTCTACATAGTAAAATATCCTCTGATTCAATTGCCGGGTAAAGCCGGCTTCTGTGAAAAGACAGAAGCACCCGACATGAAATGACACTTGGTGTACATAGGGTTAACCATGTCTTTTCATGTCGTTTGCAATCTGATTTGCACAAACAATTACATCAGTCTATGTGTGCAAAATTTCACACCTGTAGGGGTTAATTAAAGGTGTAAATTCGTTGTAAAAAAACCGGACTTTTTTGCTACGAATTTACACCTTTAATTAACCCCTACAGGTGTGAAATTTTTCACACTTACACTCATGTAATTGTTTGTGCAAATCAGATATCAAACTACATGAAAAGACATGGTTAACTCTATGTAAACCAAGTGTCATTTCATGTCAGGTTCTGCATTTTCACAAAAGCCGCAATTGAATTAGCGGCTATTATACTATGTAGAAGTGTATGAACTATAAATATAAATATATATATATATATATGTGTCACAAATTTAATGACATGTATATATATATATGAGGTGTAAAATTGCTGAAAAAAAATGCGTGGGCTCCCGCTCTATTTTCGCAACCAGACAGACAAAGCCAGTGAGTGGGGGCAGATAATAATAGCCCAGAGAGGGACCATTATTTTTGCCCCCCCCGGCTACTAACATCTGCCCCCAGACACCCCAGAAAGGGCAAATCTCTAATTAGATTTGCCCTTTCTGGCACTTTGCCCGTATATTCCCATTGCCCTGTAGCGGTGGCGAATGGGTTAATAAGGGGTTAAAATGACCTTGCAATTGAAAGGTCACTTTAAGCCAGGTTAATAATTGAGAGCTGTCAATTAGACAACTATCAATTATTAATCCTATTGTATGAAAGAAAAATCAAACACACACACTTTAATAAAAAAGAAGTTTAATGAAATAATCACACAGTTTTTGACCATATTTTATTTACCTGCTAAAACCATTTCCTGTAATAAAAATAAAATAATAAAGCAAAATTATTCTTACCAATCCGATGTACAGTCAGGTCCCACGGTGTAATCCTTCAGAAAGGGTTAATGTTTACTGCAGGGACCGCAGCTAATGCTGCAGCCTCACAGTAAACCCCCAAATGAATGAGTTCCTCTCCTGGCTGACAGGAGAGGAAGTGGAAAGCTTAATTGATTGCTTTCCACTTTCACTTCAGGTCAGCCAGGGACACAATCAGTGACGTCAGAGGGAACTGGTTAACAAAAATAGGGGATCCCCTCGAAAAAAATTGGCGTGGGGTCCCCCCTATTTTTGTTAACCAGCCAGATGAAGCAGACCGCTGAGGCCTGGATTTTCAGGCTGTTAAGGAGCCAAGATCCATGGACCTTGCCAGCCTGATAATACCAGGCCACAGCAGTCTGCATATACTTGGCTGATTAACAAAAATAGGGGATCCCCTCGAAAAAAATTGGCGTGGGGTCCCCCCTATTTTTGTTAACCAGCCAGATGAAGCAGACGCTGAGGCCTGGTTTTTCAGGCTGGTAAGGATCCAATATCCATGGACCTTGCAAGCCTGATAATACCAGGCCACAGCAGTCTGCTTAGCTTGGTTGGTTAACAAAAATAGGGGATCCCCTCGAAAAAAAAACGGCGTAGGGGTCCCCCTATTTTTGTTAACCAGCCAAGTAAAATGCAGACTGCTGCGGCCTGGTATTAAAAGACTGTCAAGGCCCATGGATTTTGGCCCTCAACAGCCTGATAATACCAGGCTACAGCAGCCCCACATTTGGCGCATCAAAAGATGTGCCAATTGTGGCACTTTACCCGGCTCTTCCCACTTGCCCTGTAGCGGTGGCAAGCGGGGTAATAAGGGGTTAATGTCACCGTTGATTGCACGGTGACAATAAGCCCGGTTAATAATGGAGAGGCGTCAATAAGACACCGATCCATTATTAATCCCAAAGTTATTAAATGCATAAAAAAAGACAAAGCAAGAAAAAAGTATTTTAATGAAATAAAAGAGACAACACAGTTTTCATTTCTTTTATTGTACTCTCATTCCTGCGACGCCATCGATCTCCTGTAAAAATAGAAAAAAAAAAAACCAACAGTATACCACCTGTCCGACGCAGTCCATAGTAACGACAGTCCCACGACGATCCAGCTCTGCTACATCGCAATGACAGGCAGAGCCTGTCATCCCGGCGCAGCACAGCTGATTACCTGCTTCCCCGGCGGTGACGTCATCGGACTGACTGCTTTACGGCCGGGATTACCCAGCAGTCACTGCAGTTATCGCGAGAAACTGCATGTGACCGCCGGGGAGAAGAGGATGGCGGCCATGAAGCAGTCCAGGCCGTGACCGCCGGAGATCTTCTGCCAGGTAAGTGCCGCTGACTCCTGACAGACCCGACCGACGGACACTGACAGTGACAGACCCGACCGACGGACACAGACAGTGACAGTGACAAATCCGATTCCGGTATCGATAAGACGAAAATATCGAAACGAATTATCGAAAGGCCGATAGAGCTAATATCGGCCGATATCCGATATTTGCAGTATCGTATCGCTCAACACTAATTGGGAGCTGTCCTCAGTCAGAAGCAAAATGGCCTGGAGAAAATCATCGCCTATGCAAGCAGAAAGCTCCGCCCGACCGAGAGGAACCCAGAGAACTACAGCAGCTTCAAGTTGGAGTTCCTAGCACTGGTCTGGGCCATCACGGAGAGGTTTAAGCACTACCTAGCCTCCAGCAAGTTCACTGCCTACACTGATAATAACCCCTTGACGCATCTTGAAACAGCTAAGCTGGGAGCCATGGAACAGCCATGGCTCGGCTGTCAAACTACCAATTCACAATCAAGTACCGAGCGGGCCGCAAGAATGCCAACGCTGATGCCCTATCCAGGATGCCTCATGAATCGGACACAGAAGAAGAAGTGGATGATCTGGAAGAGATTGAACTACCTGCATTTCACAGGAATGGGATGATCCACGAGCAACAAGCCTGCAGGAGGCAGCGTGGTAAGACGTTAAATCCTTTACCTCACCACAGCTGGAAGGAGACTCAGGACAGCGATCTAGTTGTCAGCCGTATCAAGGAGCTGATAACTCAGGAAGGTTCCTCCTTGGAGAAGGATGCGTCGCCGCAAGCAAAGCAGATGTGGAATGAGAGAAGCCGGCTGTTTATCTATCGTGAGAAGCTGTGCCAGAGGTAAGTCAATCCAAAGACCCATGAGATGGTATGGCAGATAGTAGTCCCCAGAGCAGACATCCAGATGGTGTTGGAAGCCTACCACGATCAAGCGGGACACTTTGGCTGGAAGAAGCTGGAGACCCTGTTGAAGTGTCGTTTCTACTGGGTGGAAATGCGCAGCTCCATTGAGAGGTTGTGCCAGAACTGTGGACCCTGTGGCCTCAGAAGAAAAGACTACAGCAGCCAGAAGGCACCCCTGCAACCCATCAAGATGACTTGTCCCTTGGAGATCGTGGCCCTGGACCATGTCAAGTTGTCACCCAGCCGGTCTGGATACTCCTATGCCCTGACCATGGTGTATCACTACTCCAGGTTCCTGGTGGTCACCCCTGTCAAAGATCTGACGGCAGAGACAGCAGCAAAGACGTTCCAAGCGTATTTCTGCAGACCACACGGATATCCTGAACAGGTGTTAACTGACCAAGGCCCAGCCTTCAAGGCCGAATTGTTCAAAGAGGTCTGTCTCTTGTATGGATGTAAGAAGATAAGAACCACACCGTACCACCCCCAAACCAATGGTCTCTGTGAAAAGATGAATCACATCGTCATTGACCAGCTGAAGACTGTACCACTCGAGGAGAGAAATCGGTGGCCAGACCTACTACCTGATCTGAACAATCACATACCTGTGAGTTCCACCAATTGCACCCCAGCCTATGTCATGCGGGCAAGACCAGGAAAGCTGCCCATGGATCTGGAGCTTGGTGTTGTAGAACCGGAAGCAGATGTGACTACTGAAGACTGGGACACAAACAGACAGGAAAAGTACAGAAAAGTACAGGCCTGCCTTGAAGATAGTCTCAATCGAGTGAGGGACAAGCAAGAGGATCACTACAACAAAAGTGCGCCAGCTGAACCTTTCACACCTGGTGAAGTCGTGCTGAAAAGAAAGAGGAGGATACACAAACTCGACGATCAATGGGAAAGAGAGCCCTACGTTGTACAGAATTCAAGGTTTGACAACAAGAAAACGTGTATAATTAGCAAAGATGGAGGAAGAACGACTACAACTGTATCCAGAGATCACCTAAAGTTGTGTCCGGATCCGTTAAAGCTTCAAGAGGAAGAACCTATTGTCAATAAGAAAGAGCGTGATGAAGCAGTCATACATATAGACTTAGGAGATTTCCCCGCAGATTGGCCCCGCATTGGAGAAGCCATAATCATTCCCGTACTCCAATTCTATCAACCACAAGGAGAACCTCTACATCCAGTTGAGCTGGTTGTTGCAGTAGAGTCAGTTCCAGAGGAACCTGCTCCAGCAGAACCCCAAGAAGTGGAATCCCAAGAAGCAGATTCTCAAGAAGCTGAATCTCAGGAAGAAGGATCCCCTGTCGAGACAGAACCGGTTCACCCAGCTGGAAGTATACTTGCCAGATCCCTAGAGAGGTTAAGGCAGTACTACAACCTACCTGCACGCAGGACAAACAGGTTAACTGACACCTCACCTACCACTACACCACGTAGGTCAGTACGCATAACAAGGGGGCAATTACCTGTTAGGTACAGAGAGTAAGACCTAACAAATGTAAATAATTGTCTAGAGTCATTGTACATAAATGTATATATTTTTGCTTACATTATGCTTTAATATACCGTTATTTATTTATCTGTTTTCCTTTTTGATATTGAAGCAAGTGGAGTAGACATTATTTTTACTTGTTCCCTCTACCCCTTTCGAGCAGCCCTTTTTTCCAAAAGAGACTGGGACTTTTATGGTTGCTCATTTCCTTATTGTGTTACTTGTGTATATAGTTATTCTTTTATCTGTTATGCAACAGTTTAAGAACCTCACCTCCCGTAAGGGAAGAGTTAAGTTATACAATGTTTTATTGTTTTTCTGTTTTGTATTTCAGCCCCGGAGTGCTGAGTTCTACTAGGGGGAAATGTGGAGCCCAGCTGCGACTGGATTCATATCTCCCAGAAGGGTGCACTGAAGGAATGCACCACTAGAGGTCATTATATACACTCACACACCTTCACTTATCCCTAAGTCCACCAGAGGGAGCTCCGATAGTGATATAAAAGGAGAGTGAACACAGAAAGAGCAAACCATTCAAGGCAGTCTCCTCAGAGAGTGCAGAAGAAAGTTAGTTATGAGGAGAGCTCAGTTGGTAGCTGAAGAGAGAGGTTGCAGAGCCATTCAGTTCAACAGAGTGGAGGCTAGTAAAAGTGTAAAGGAAACCACTCCAACCTAGTCAGAGCGGAAACGAGTGAGTGCAGCTCAGTGAGAAAGCGTGCCGACGCTTAGAGAGCGGTGAAGAGGCAGCCCACCAACTGCCAGTGTGTGATCGTGTGAGGGCCCGGGTAGGCCGAAGGCGAGTGGAAAGAGAAGTGAATGAGGCAGAAAAGCCGTTACAGCTTACCTCAGCAAGTATTGAACGGACACCGGGGTCCGAGCCTATAGGGATCTTCACGACCCATTAGGAGAACACCGGAGTTCCTGGAGGACTACAAGTCCCAGGAGTACCACAGAGCTGATACGTAGCAGGATCAGGAGGACGGAGCTTGGCAGGATCCGCCATAAAATACCCTGTCCTTTCAGAGAGAAGGTCCAATCGCAAGGTCAGCCAGGTACAGGACGGAGACTAAGTTAGGCCCAGCTACATGCAGGCCAGGACTTTATTACAAAAAGGCAAGGTACAGGAGGCCACACACCTACTCAGTGGAGGAATCTGGATGTGCACCCTTCACCCTACAGTGCTCCGGGGAGTGCCTGCAACATCTTCAGTAAAGGTACCAAAGTGACTTATGTGTGTGTCTACCTTACTACCCCTAACTGCCGGGTCCCCGTCTGTCTTGCATCCCTACACATCTATCTGCCCTGAAGGACACAGCCTTACCTGTGGAAGGCCTAACTGTTATGAATGTGCTAGAGATGGTTCTGAGCAGAGGCTCCCTCTGGTGGTTACAGACAGTACTGAACCTTTCAGCGAGGAGTGGCAATCAGGGATCACGGACTGGTCTGATATAAGGGAGGTTCCCTCCATGATGGTTGCCGGTGATCAATTGTTCTTGTCTCAATTGTGGTTCCTGGTTCATTTGGAAGTTTGCTGGAGTCTTGCCTGCATCTCCTGCTTTCAGATAAGATATTTTTTGCTTTTCTTTTTGTGCTTGTTTTTTGCATTGTTTTCTGCACTTTTGTGGAGGTCAGCCAGGTCCCCTCCTGGGGCCTGAGCTCCTCACAGTTTATCTGCAGCCACTGTTATTTGCTAATTTGTTTTTTCCTGTTTTTTCAGCGGCTGCAGCTTGGTTTTGTTCACACTGAAATCTGATTTAGCGGGTGGCGAGATCATGTGATCTCAGTATTTTTGTAATCAAAATTGTTGGATTTTTGTAGGGTTTTCTGGGTTGCAGAAAGTAATCTCTCCTTTCCTATCCTATTTAGTCAGCTTGTGGCCCCAGCTTTTGCTCAGTCTATTTTCTGCCTATGTTTGTGTTTTCATCTTGTCTAACCACCATTGTATGTTTGGGGGCTTCCTATTTTCTTTGGGGATCTGCTCCGGGGAAGATAGCTTTCATCTTTCTGCCTTTAGGTGTAGTTATCTCTCAGGCTGTGACGAGGCGTCTAGGATCAACGTGGGAACGCTCCACGGCTGCCTCTAGTTGTGTCGTTAGTTTAGGAATCTGCAACCCATCAGTTACCAACATCTCAGGTGTTCTGTGCCCTGCTGTTGTTCCTGTCCTCCTCAGCTACCGAAACATAACACCTAACATCTTGCTGCACATATTTAACCCTTCAGTGGATCTGCATAGCAGCGCTGGTCACCCTGACCAGGTACCACAGGTGGCGTCACGAATCCCCATTCCAACATTCAATTCACCTGTAAATATCCCACATTAAAGGGTGAGCACCAGAGCCACGGACTGAGCTGTGTTGCCGTGACATCCCCCATAGTAGTCTATAGGCTCAAATCCGAGTTCCCATTGCTCTGGAGGGCGACTCACCAGCACCTCATCTGTCATCGCCTGAAGTGTTTTTTCCAGGAAGCGCAGAAGTGACATACTAAAGCTCATGATAGCTTAATCAGCAATTGCTATATTGGTGTAGTTTCTAAGCAGCAGAACACGACACACGTCCCCATGGAGGCCCAATAATTGATGGTGAAGTGGTGTTATTCTGCAGAATGACTCATCCGTGCATACTGCAAGTGAAAGTCTACTATTGCCTGCTACTCCTCGCACAGTCTCTCCAGTATATGTAAAGTGGAGTTCCACCTTGTTGGTATGTTGCATATAAAGTGGTTAGCGGAAAGGCAGAAGTGACACTGCAGCACAGACAGGCGAGCAGCAGCAGGGTGAGAACACTGAAAGCACACACACACTGCTCGCACTTTCAGCATCAGCTCTGACATATGTGGGTAATTTACACCAACAAATTCATCACATGCCCCAGGCAAGGGATGTGTGTCAAACCAGCTAGGCCCAGAGCTGCTACAAGATTTCACCCATTATCATACATCAAAAGGCCAGGCTTGAGGTTCACCGGCACCAATTACTCATCTTCCTGCTGCTGATCCATGTCCACAGCTCCTGCGCAGTGTGAGATTTGTTACCCAAACTAATGAGTTTCAGAACAGTCTACTGTTGTTTCCGCGTCTGTGTTGGTGCCGGTCTTACTGTGACAGGATGAGGAGGTGGTGGAGGAAGCGGAGTATGAGAAGCAGGCAACTTGGACAGAGAAACATCCAATAATCCTCGATGGTGGTTGGACATGTGCTAGAACACTTTATTCCTCTGTCCCAGCTTCCACATTTACCCAGTAACTAGGGAGATGTAAAGTCCCTGGCCATGTTTATTGGTCCACATATGGTAGTTATGTGGACCTTGCCACTGATGGCATTGTGCAGCGCACACATGATTTGATTTACTGTTCAGGTTCACCCATCCCTACGTGTCAGTGTTCAGACCATACGCCTTACACTGCATCAAATTGATCTGCATGGCTGTCGTCTCAGAAGGAAGCTTCTTCTAAAGATGATGCCAAGAAAGCCCGTAAACACTTTGCTGAAGACAAGCAGACTAAGGATATGGATTACTGGAACCATGTCCTGTGTTCTCATGAGACCAATATAAACTATTTGGTTCAGATGGTGTCAAACTGTGTGGAGGCAACCAGGTGAGGAGTACAAAGACTAGTGTAACTTGCCTACAGTCAATCCTATTGAGCATCTGTGAGACATCCTCAAATGCAAGGTCTCTAACATCCACCAGCTCCATGATGTCTACATGGAGGAGTGGAAAAGGATTCCAATGGCAACCTCTGAAGCTCTAGTGAACTCCTTGCCCAAAAGAGTTAAGGCAGTGCTTGAAAATAATGGTGGCCACACAAAATATTGAAACTTTAGGTGCAATTTGTCCATTTTCACTTAGGGGCATATTCACTTTTGTTGCCAGCGTTTTAGACATTAATGGCTGTGTGTTGAGTTATTTAGTGGGCACACCAAATTTACAGTTATACAAGCTGTATACTGACTACTTTACATTGCATCAAAGTGTCATGTCTTCAGTGTTGCTCCATGAAAAGATATAATAAAATATTTACAAAACTGCTGGCCAGGCTGCATTCACTTTTGTAATATACTATATATTTAATAATGAAATATCAAGAATAGACACAGGCCACATGTAAATAAAAAAAACAATTTAAAAAGTGAAATGGCTACGTGCACATATCATGACTTGTCCATTATAGAGCTAATGTCTAACCTCTGGTGTCCTGACAAAATGTTTTACCTCTAATTTGAAGATGAAAAACACTACAGAATAGTCAGCAAAAACACACAACGCAGTGTGTCATAGATGTAATAATATATGATATTCATGAACAAGATATATAATATCTTGTATTATACTGTAGATTCATATAATATTTGATGATTCATGAATGAGATCCTCATTGGTTTGTATTGCACTACCTCCTGTTACAGTTGGTTCGAAATAACTAACATCATCACTGTCAATTTCATATAGACAGTAATCTTCATTTCTTGACTGTAAGGAGGTGGCGGACCCTCTGTTGCTCCCTCCTTCCTGATATGTTGGACATGTGTCCACCTGCAGTGCTCTAATAGTTGGCTATTAGTGATGAGCGAGTATACTTGTTGCTCGGGTTTTCCCGAGCAGCTTGGGTGGTGTCCGAGTATTTGGAAGTGCTCAGAGATGTAGCTTCTGTTGCTGCAGCTGCATGATTTATGGCTGCTGGACAGCTTGAACACATGTGAGGATGTGAGGAATGCCTGCTTGTTTAGGAATCCCCACATGTATTCAGGCTGTCAAATAGTCGCAAATAGAGTTGAGCGAAACAGGTCGTTCATTTTCAAAATCGCAGATTTTCGCCAAAGTCGGGTTTCATGAAACGAAACCCGACCGCGGAGTGAGTTCGGTCACGTGTTCGGCGAACATTTTGCTGGAGTCGGTTTTCCTCTACACTTTATGCACCTTTTCTCGGCCAATGAGCAAGGACGCAGGCTGTGGGCAACGGAATGACATAGCCAGCGGTCAGCACCATCTTAGAGAAGGCATTGCAGCGATTGGCTGGCTTTCAGTGGCGTCACAGTGCATATAAAATCCCTCAGCGCCGACTGCCATTTTACATCTGCCGAACTCAGTGTAAGGGAAGGTTGCTGGCGGTGCATCTGAGCAGGGAGAGCGTTAGGCAGGGCCTAAAAAAAATTTCTTTCTGCTGAAAGCGATTAGCTGTACAGTGACTGTGCAGTGAGAGGGGAGGATTTCACTGTGTGCAGCAACGCTGGTTCTTAGGCTGCCTGCCTTCCAGTGATGCAGGAGAAATAGCTTGTGTGGAGCATCAGATTTGATTACTAGGCTGCCTGCCTATGATAAGGGGGCAATTAATTTGGTGGAGTAGCAGAGCTGCCTGCCATTGACAGTGTACAAATAGCTTGTGTGGAGCATCACATCTGATTAGTAGGCTGCCTGCCTATGATAAGGGGGCAATTAATTTGGGGAGTAGCAGAGCTGCCTGCCATTGACAGTGTACAAATAGCTTGTGTGGACGCTATCTAAACAATCTGATTAAGTGAAATGCTGCACTCTGATGTACTGTGATATAAGGGGGCACTTAATTTGGTGGAGTAGCAGAGGTGCCTGCCAGTGACAGTGTACAAATAGCTTGTGTGGAGCATCACATCTGATTAGTAGGCTACTACACCAAATCATTTATGGAACACCCATAAACGATACAAAAGTGAAAAAACAGAAATATTATTAAAAAATATATTTATTTATTATATTGTTAAAAATGAAAAAACACATATTAAAAAACAGGACAATGGACCTCCAAATAGAGAGAAAAGGAGGGGGAGAATTAAACACCAGTTCTTTCTGAATTAAAGACCATATTGGACGGTTCTTGGACATAATAAATAACTTTTGTTTATTCAACACTTATAATTGCACTCCTTTTGGTCACTTGTTACTATTTTCTTTTTAAATTTTATAATTAATTTTTTCATTGTGTATTAGTTTATATCCCTATGAATGTACATAATCATTTATATTATATATGTTATATTCTTCTTTACCTTTCTCACGAATATACACTTTAAAATGTAATTATATACCCATATGCCCATAGTAATTAGCTCCAATTTTTGTGTATGTAGGTATTGTTCACCTCACTACACTATTTATTTATTTATTTTTAATTTTATTTTTAGTTTTATTCATCTTAATTCAGTATCATCTTTTCCTTGAATAGTCCCAAGAATTCCTATATATATATAGATAATTTTACCTGTCCACTTGAGAACCATATAGTGTTCACTGTCCACTTGAGCCTTGCTTCAACACGTTAGTTTTTCTCTCCTAGATTCAGTGCAAGGCAGCGCCAAGCTGCTAGGTATAGTTTCTCTCTCCTTCCCCTTTTCTCTTTTCTGTCCTGTGTCCGCCCCTAACTACTGTCTCCAATGTAAACAATCATAGGTACGGCGGCATGGGTGCGCACGCGCAGTGGTGACCGTGCCCTCTGACTTCCAGAGGCGCTCCAATATGTGACGTCAGTGGATTTGCTGATGCCACGGAGCGGTCTGTGGAAATCCCCTTAGCCTAAGGGGCGGTACCCGGCGCTGTGCGCTCCAAATACATCCAATGACCTGTGTCTTGTTTACACACCCCTATGAGGGCTGAGCATTTAAAAACCTCCCAACACCTGACCGGTGCACGCCCCAGGAAGAAGAACTTTGCGAAACGGTGCTCGTCGGGCTGTGTGGGGAGCGCTCCAGTTTTCCTGCTAGCTCTGCCTTTGACTACCTGCCCCCCTGCCAATCCAGGTAAATTCCACGGTGCTATCTTTACTATATGGTTTGAATAGATCCTATGATTAGGGATAATCCCTCACTAAGCTGCATGTAACCTGTATATATACATAGGATTCAATAGCAATCAGTTATTTGAGGAGCAGCTCAATATTGCCCTTTAACTGTTTAGCTGCCTAAGTCCATGTACTTTTTTGCTCTCTTTGAGATCGCAGCATAATTCTGATAGGATTGTTCCTCATACGATATTAGCACATAGGTTTGGCATGGGAGGTTTCCTTCTATCTTAACAAGCCAGAGCTTCCTCTATTAACCCCTTGTTGGTTTGTGGGCTATTCGATTTGATTTAATACTAATCTGTTGTGGTGTTACCAGCAATATTTGTAACTTTATATATTTGCAGTCTATTATGTAATATAGCCGAAGTGCATGCATAATAACTGATTTTTGCAAATTTTCAAATGTACGTATAATAATGTGTTAACTATTGGTAACCACTTTGCCCACCTCATTCAGAGGAGAACTGGTGTTTAATTCTCCCCTCCTTTTCTCTCTATTTGGAGGTCCATTGTCCTGTTTTTTAATATTTGTTTTTTCATTTTTAACAATATAATAAATAAATATATTTTTAATAATATTTCTGTTTTTTCACTTTTGTATCGTTTATGGGTGTTCCATAAATGATTTGGTGTAGTATATACATTTTGAAGTGACTATGGCCACTGTTATAGTAAGGACTTTGAGAATACATAATGATTAGTAGGCTGCCTGACTGTGATAAAGGGGCACTTAATTTGGTGGAGTAGCAGAGGTGCCTGCCAGTGACAGTGTCCAAATAGCTTGTGTGGAGCATCACATCTGATTAGTAGGCTGCTTGACTGTGATAAGGGTGCACTTAATTTGATGGCGTTTCAGAGGTGCCTGCCAGTGACAGTGTACAAATTTCTTGTGTGGAGCATCACATCTGATTAGTAGGCTGCCTGCCTGTGATAAGGGTGGCCATTAATTTGGTGGAGTAGCAGAGCTGCCTGATAGTGACAGTGTACAAATTGCTTGTGTGGACCATCACATCTGATTAGTAGGTTGCCTGACTGTGATAAGGGGGCACTTAATTTGGTGGAGTAGTAGAGGTGCCTGCCAGTGACAGTGTACAAATTGCTTGTGTGGAGCATCACATCTAATTAGTAGGCTGCCTGACTGTGATAAGGGGGCACTTAATTTGGTGGAGTAGCAGAGCTGCCTGCCAGTGACAGTGTACAAATGCTTGTGTGGACTTCACGTCTGATTAGCAGGCTGCCTGACTGTGATAAGGGGGCAATTAATTTGGTCGAGTAGCAGAGGTGCCTACCAGTGACAGTGTCCAAATAGCTTGTGTGGAGCATCACATCTTATTAGTAGGACTGCCTGACTGTGATAAGGGGGCACTTAATTTGGTGGAGTAGCAGAGGTGCTGCAGTGACAGCGTGCAAATAGCTTGTGTGGAGCATCACATCTGATTAGTAGGCTGTCTGACTGTGATAAGGGGGCACTTAATTTGGTGGAGTAGTAGAGTGTGTGACAGTATACAAATGCTTGTGTGGAGCATCACATCTGATTAGTAGGCTTCTTGACTGTGATAAGGGGCACTTAATTTGGTGGAGTAGCAGAGGTGCCTGCAGTGACAGTGTCCAAATTGCTTGTGTGGAGCATCACATCTGATTAGTAGGCTGCCTGACTGTGATAAGGGGGCAATTAATTTGGTGGAGTAGCAGAGCTGCCTGCCAGTGACAGTGTACAAATTGCTTGTGTGGACCAGCACATCTTATTAGTAGGCTACCTGACTGTGATAAGGGGGCAATTAATTTGATGGAGTAGCAGAGGTGCCTGCCAGTGACAGTGTACAAATAGCTTGTGTGAAGCATCACATCTGATTAGTAGGCTGCCTGACTGTGATAAGGGGGCAATTAATTTGATGGAGCCGCAGGAGCTGCCTGCCAGTGACAGGGTACAAATTTCTTGTGTGGATCATCACATCTGATTAGTAGGCTGCCTGACTGTGATAAGGCAGCAATTAATTTGGTGGAGTAGCAGAGCTGCTCGCCAGTGACAGTGTACAAATAGCTTGTGTGGAGCATCACATCTGATTAGTAGGCTGCCTGACTGTGATAAGGGGGCACTTAATTTGGTGGAGTAGCTGAGGTGCGTGACAGTGTACAAATTGCTTGTGTGGACCGGCACATCTGATTAGTAGGCTGCCTGACTGTGATAAGGGGGCAATTAATTTGGTGGAGTAGCAGAGCTGCCTGACAGTGACAGTGCACAAATTGCTTTTGTGGATCAGCAGAGCTGATTACTAGCCTGTCTGCCAGTTCTAAAGGCGAAATTTCAGTTAGTTACCGATTGTTCTGCTTTTTCCCACACTGTATAGAGCTGTACGCTCCTCACAGTACCGTGTACCGGCTGGTTTCAGGGACAAATACAGGCTGACTATCTGTGTGTGACTCCGGAAATATATACGGAGATTTACAATTCCCCCAACTACTGAGACAGTACACTTTTCCTGAGTTTGATATTCTGGTGTTAGGCTAGGTTCACATTGCGTTTAGTACAATCCATTTAACGGATCCGTTAAACAGATGTGCTTAAATTACCCAAATTTTGAGTAAATTTGGCTTCACGTTAACGCTTGCGTTGACGCATGTGACTGCGTTATGTCATTTTGAGGTCCGTTCTTGAAGCATCCGTTTGTCTGCTTTCAGGAACTGAAAATAAAGTTGTTCAAATTTTTTTTTTTTTTGCTTTTTGTCTGCGTGGCATGGGAGTCGACACTCATTATCCATTTTGAGAGCATCGAGTGAACTTCTGCTAGCAAGATGTTTGTGTCTGTGCTGGTACGATTTTGCTTGAAGTATCTGCGACGTCAGCAGAGAAGGCGTATTTCTCAAAGGAGATATTGGATCCATGAAGTGAATTTTTTACAGGATACATATAGTGCCTTTCACACCCTGTATGTTCAGCTTCGGATCATCCCTTTAAATTTCAACGTTACCTGCGGATGTCCATCGAAACATTTGATATTCTGCTCTCACATGTGAAGGATGACATACATCATCAGCGCAGCACTTTCCGTGAGAGTATTTGTGCGAGCAACATTTAGTGGTGACCCTGAGGTAAATATCCTTTTGTTAACATTGTTCTGACAAAGACAGGATGTAATTTATTGTGGTGCATGTCTTTTAATTTTGTACACGTTGCCAATTGTCATAGTCAATGTAAACTTGTCTTTTTTATTGTGGTCTCTGTAAAAATATGTAAAATATGTCCATAGTGCTAAATGTTTTTTTTTTGGCTTTGTCGATAGATATCTAGCTACTGGTGAAACATTTGCGTCACTGCATTTTCAATTTCATCTGGGAAAATCAACCATTTGCCAGATAGTTCGGGAAACATGTGATGCGATTTGGAACAACTTGCAACCACTTGTGCTACCAACCCGACTACAGAAATGTGGCTATCTATTTCCCAAAAATTTGAGGATGTGGCTAATCTTCCCAATTGCATTGGTGCCGTGGACGGGAAACATATTCGGATTCAGAAACCCGTGCATAGTGGATCCCTGTACTATAACTACAAAAAATACTTTTCAATTGTATTAATGGCTATTGCGGATACTAGATACAGGTTTCTAGCTGTGGATATCGGTGCATATGGATGGACGAACGATTCCAGGGTGTTAAAAGAGTCCAACATGGGGAAATATTTGTACAACAACAGATTCAACATTCCCTCAGCGCGACCACTTCCGTGGACCGAAGGCCCAAGTTTGCTCTATGTTTTAGTTGGAGATGAGGCGTTCCAACTCGGACAAAATCTACTAAAGCCGTACTCAAGCCATAGTCTAAACAACACAAGACGCATTTTTAATTATCGCTTGAGCCGGGCAAGACGGTATGTGGAATGTGCCTTTGGTATTTTAACCTCAAAATGGTGTACACTACTTACTTGTATGCAACTACAACCTGAAAATGTGGACCGTGTAGTGAAGGCATGCATCTGACTTCACAATTTTGTGTGCAGACATGAACCCATAGTGGTTGACCCCGATGACTGTGATTCGAACCTCATGAGGGTAGACTCCACTTCTGTTCGTTCTACAGCGGAGATAATGAGGATTCGTGATAACTTTGCTAATTATTTCATGCAAGAAGTTGTAGTTTCCTGGCAAGAGATGCATGTCTGAAAATTGACTTTTCATTTGTTTGGTTTATGTTCTATTTGTGTTGAGATTTTTGGTTTAACTCTATATAAAGTTTAAATACATTTGAAAACAAAACAGACAATTTAATTTTGAATAATATAAAATTTTACTTAAATATTTTTTGTCTTCCTCTCTGAATGTTCACATACATTTTTGGCATATACGATCCCATAGGGATGACCAACCAAAAGCAAAAAAACATTACCTTGGAAAACAAAATGTTTACACACACAGTTTAACCCCTTAATGTCCAATGACGTGCACAGTCCGTCATGGCAAGGTGTCAGTTTTGGCACCTTGACGACTGTGCACGTCATGCCTTTGAACTACCACTGCGTACTACACGCAGTGGTAGTTCAGTGCCGACAGCTGACAGGCACGGCAAGCGGTGCGGGGACCTTTGCCATCGGTCCCCGCACCTACAGCGCTGTGATTGGTCAGTCAATGTGACTGACCAAACACAGCAGCGATCGGGCAGGAGATGCTGAAATTTCAGCTTCTCCTGCCCGATCAGTGCAGGAGCTCAGCGCTGCAGTGACCGAGCTTCCTGCACTGACAGCCAGGAGCGGCGCCCCCACCGCCCTTGGCTGTTATCCCCCTGACTGCTGCGATCGAACGCGATCGCAGAGCTCAGGGGGGGAGGCAGATGGTCGGGAGCTCCCTGTGTCTCAAATCGGCGCCCTGCAATGTATTTGCAGGGCCCGATCTCTGCCATGATGACCCGGGGGTTGTCATGACAACCTCCGGGTCATCTAGCTACGGAAAGCTGCTGTGATCATGGTCACAGCAGCTTTCACTATAGGTACAATGCATTGCAATGCTGGAGCATTGCAATGCATTGTAACTGCAATAAAAAGTAAAAAGTGAAAGTCCCATAAAGGGACAAGTTAAAAAAAGCATTTTTTAAAAAAAATTGTAAAAAAATATTAAAAAATAATTTTAAAAAATTCCCCTAAAAATACACATTTTTATGTAATAAAAAAAAACAAAAAACAAAAAAATACACATGTTTGGTATCGCTGCGTCCATAAAAATCCCATCTATAAAAGCGTAACCCTAGTTAACCCCTTCAGTGAAAGCCGTAAAAAAAAAACACAAAAAAGTAGTAAATTATACTTTTTCCAAGCGGTATCATCATACCGCTTGGAAAAAGTGCAATAACACGCAATCAAAAAGTCGGATATAAATAATCATGGTACCGCTTAAAATGTCATCTTGTCCGGCAAAAAACAAGTCACTAAACAGCATCATCAGCGAAAAAATAAAAAAGTTATAGCTCGTGGAATAAACTGATGCAAAAATAATTATTTTTTCTATAAAATTTTTTATTGTGTAAAAAACGCCAAAACATAAAAAAATATATAAATGAGGTATCATCGTAATCGTAGTGTCCCAAAGAATAAAGCTGCTTTATCAATTTTACCACACGCGGAACGGAGGGAAAAAAAAAAAAACAATTCCTGAATTGCTGGTTTTTGTTCATTCTGCTTCCACAAAAATCGGAATAGGAAGCGATCAAAAAACGTTATGTGCCCGAATATGGTACCAATAAAAACGTCAGCTCGTCCCGCAAAAAATAAGCCCACAGATAACTCTGTTGGACGAAATATGGAAAAATTATAGCACTCAAAATACGGCGATGCAAAAATTTCTTACAAAAAATTCTTCCAAAAAAAAGCGTCTTTTAGAGTGTGACAGAAGCTAAACATGAAAAAAGGGTATAAATCTGGTATCGCTGTAATCGCACCGACCCAAAAAATAAAGTCGCCTAATCACTAATACCGCACGAGGAACGGCGTAAAAAATAAAACCAATTCTTCACCTTTTGTGGATTTGTTCATTCTGCCTCCCAAAGATCGCAGTAAGGCGATCACAGTGGTTCCCCTCCACATATGGGATATCAGCGTACTCAGGACAAAATGCACATCAACTTTTGGGGTCCTATTTTTCCTGTTACCCTTATAAAAATAAAAATTTGGGGGCAAAAAGGTCATTTTTGTGGAAAAAAATATGATATTTTTATTTTCACGGCTCTACGTTATAAACTTCTGTGAAGCCCTTGGAGGTTCAAAGTGCTGACCACACATCTAGATAAGTTTCTTGGGGGGTCTAGTTTGCAAAATGGGGTCAATTGTGGGGGGTTTCTACTGTTTAGGCACATCAGGGGCTCTCCAAGCGCGACATGACACCCGCAGACCATTCCTTCAAAGTCTGCATTTAAAAACGGTGCTCCTTCCCTTCCGAGCTCTGCCATGCATCAAAATAGTGGTTCTCCCCACATATGGGGTATCAGCGTACTCAGGACAAATTGCACAATAGCTTTTGTGGTCCTATTTCTCCTGTTACCCTTATAAAAATAAAAATTTTGGGGCAAAAAGATTATTTTTGTGGAAAAGAAATATGATTTTTTTTATTTTCACGACTCTACGTTATAAACTTCTGTGAAGCACTTGGGGGTTCAAAGTGCTCACCACACATCTAGATAAGTTCATTGGGGGGTCTAGTTTCCAAAATGGAGTCACTTGTGGGGGGTTTCAACTGTTTAGGCACATCAGGGGCTCTCCAAACGTGACATGACACCCGAAGACCATTCCATCAAAATCTGCATTTGAAAAAGGCGCTCCTTCCCTTCCGAGCTCTGCCATGCGTCAAAATAGTGGTTTACCCCCACATATGGGGTATCAGCGTACTCAGGACAAATTGCACAATAACTTTTGGGGTCCTGTTACCCTTTGGAAAATAAAAATTGGGGGTGGAAAGATCATTTTTGTGGAAAAGATATGATTTTTTAATTTTACAGCTCTACGTTATAACCTTCTGTGAAGCCCTTGGGGGTTCAAAGCTCTCACCACACATCTAAATAAGTCCTTTGGGGGGTCTAGTTTCCAAAATGGGGTCACTTGTGGGGGGTTTCCACTGTTTAGGCACACAGGGACTCTCCAAATGCGACATGGCGTCCAATCTCAATTCCAGCCAAAAAAGTCAAATGGCACTGCTTCCCTTCCGAGCTCTGCCATGCGCCAAAATAGTGGTTTACCCCCCACATATGGGGTATCAGCGTACTCAGGACAAATTGCACAATAACTTTTGGGATCCTTTTATCCTTTGAAAAATAAAAATTGTGGGTGAAAAGATCATTTTTGTGGAAAAAATATGATTTTTAAATTTTACGGCTCTACGTTATAACCTTCTGTGAAGCCCTTGGGGGTTCAAAGTGCTCACAACAGATATAGATAAGTTCCTTGGGGGGTTTAGTTTCCAAAATAGGGTCACTTATGAGGGGTTTCCACTGTTTAGGTACATCAAGGACTCTCCAAACGCGACATGGTGTCCGCTCTCGATTACAGCCAATTTGACATTCAAAATCTCAAATGATGCTCCTTCCCTTCTGAGCACTGCCGTGCGCCTAAAGATTGGTTTTCCCCCACACATGGGGTATCGGTGTACTCAGGAGAAATTGTACAACAAATCTTGTGGTTCATTTTCTACTGATACCCTTGATAAATTTGAAAAAATTGTGTCGAAAAAAAATTTGGGGAAAAAAGTTAAATGTTCATTTTTTCCTTTCACATTGCTTCAATTCTTGTGAAGTTAAATTAAAAAGTGTGTAGCGGCACAGGTGTATATGTGCCAGATCAGCAGCAAGTACAAAACTCCAAACCACAAGGAGAAAAAGGAAATTAGACTAATAATAACAAATAGTACTCGCGCTAAAAACAGACACACTACCAGTACTGATTGCGACACATACCTTAGTTTGCAAGGGATTCTATGAATGAATGTTCGAATGATGGAACAGCGATGAACTTATTGTAATAAGTAAACCCTTTCGTGGATACTAGAGAAAGAAAAAGATGTGTGTGAACAGCTCTAAAAAATATCATAATAATCCATTCTTGGATAAAGAAAAAGGTGCAAAGAAGAATATGTGAATATAAATGTGCTTATATAAATGCAACTTGGTTATAAAAATGCCGTGCTTACACTGCAGTATAATAAAACCGCAGAAGTAACCATGCGGTTTTCAAAGTGCAAAGTATCCGAACAACCAGCATAAAACAATATATCAATTGCCCATTTACTTGGTGAAAAAAGTAAAGTGATATATTAAACCATGAAGTCCTGAATCCTAAGTGGCAAAAAAATTATGAAACCAGTGATACAAAACAGATACTCTGGCGGTACCTTATATGAAAAAACAATTGCCCGGTAATCTATCCCGAAATGGTAGTACTTAGCTTGAGATGTTAATTCCAGAATGGTCCAATAAATGGGAAAAAAAAAAAAAAAAAATAAGTAGAAATCCTAGAGAGCTGCCCCGGCCGGTGGCAAACTCTCCTCCTCACTGTCGCCTCTGCACGGCTGCAAGCAGGGAGATGTAAATAATCCTCAAGCAACGGTGCTGGCGTGCGACGGTGGTAACAAAGCGGCTGCAATGTCCGGGTGCTAACACGTGATGGATCACGTGATGGCTAGTAAAAACTACGGTGTGCAGATAGAGCCACAATAATTCCTACGCGTTTCGGAGAGCTTTCGGCCTCCTTCATCAGGGATGGCTCTGTCTGCACTTGGCTCATATAAATAGGTTCTAGATCTGTATTGATTAATTAAAGGCAAATAGTTCCACATCATTATTTAGTCCTTTAGGTCTTAAAGTGTCCAGTTCAAAAATCCATCTAGTTTCTTCCCTAGACATTTGCTTGATAAAATCTCCATTTCGCCAGTCTTTCTTAACCACTTTAATACCGATAACCTTTGTGCCCTCAACGGATCCTTTGTGTACCAGTTTAAAATGTCTGGATAAAGGATGTGTATCCACGTTATTTCTTATATTACACAGATGTTCTCCGATTCGTCTGCATAAAGGGCGTATTGTACGTCCGATATACAATTTTTTGCATGGACATTCAATAGCATAAATTACTCCTGTTGTTTTGCATGTTATAAAGTCCATAATTTCGAATTTAGTTCCGCTTTGAGAAGAAATGGTAACTTGTTTAGTAAGATGCAATGTTTTGCAAGTTATACATTTTTTACAGGGATGAAAACCTTTTAAAATTGTTTTGAAAGGACCGACACACGTATCTAGTGGTTTTTCCAAATTACGTACAGTTGGAGCAATTAAATAATTAAGATTCTTCGCTTTTCTAAAGATGAAGCTCGGATTTTCAGTAATTTTGTCTCCAATGATTTTGTCATCTCTCAGGAGTCCCCAATGTTTTAAAACTATTTTTTTAAAAAGATATACATTAGAATTATATTGTGTTATTAAGGGGACAGATATTACATCTGGAGATTCAGATAGAATGTCCTTCCTAAGTTTAGTATTATATAGAATTTCCTCCCTAGGGATTTTTTTAACATTTTCTTTAGTATCGGATAGAAATTCTTCCTTATAGCCTTTGCTCAAAAATTTGGTAATAAGTGTGTCGGCTTCTTTCACATAATCCACTGTATTGGAACAATTACGATGTAATCTTAAAAATTGGCTACGTGGAACATTTAGCAACCATTTTGGAAGATGGCAGCTATTAGTGGCAATAAAACTATTTGAATCCGTGGGTTTCATAAAAGTGCATGTATTAATGGTCCCATCTTTAATAGAAATATCTAAATCTAAAAAGTGTACACTTTCCGTACTAGTGGTGGCATTAAATTCAAGATAAAACTGATTTTTATTTAAACCATTTAAAAACATATTGAGTGAGTCCCTCCCCCCTTTCCAAATAAAAAAGACATCGTCAATAAAACGGAGCCATAGGGCCAGGTCCGCGCGTAGACTACCATCTTGGTAAATGTACGTATCTTCCCATCTACCTACATATAAATTTGCGTAGCTAGGCGCGAACCTGGTCCCCATGGCTGTACCCCATTGCTGGGTGTAGTAGTTCTTTTCATGTTTAAAATAATTGTGCGTTAATATAAAATAAGAACATTCCTTAATAAAATCAATCATTTCTTGGGAAATATTTTCTGATTTGTTTAAAAAATATTCTAGAGCTTCAGTGCCCTTATCATGCTGAATGGCAGTATACAATGATGTAATATCTAGTGTCCCTAATATGAAATTACTGTCCCATTCAAATTGATTTAAAATTTGGAGAATATGCTTACTATCTTTCAGGTATGCAGGTAAATTCGGGACTAACTTTTGTAAGTGGCAATCTACATAATGGGACAAATTTGAAGTCAGATTGCCAATACCTGAAATAATAGGACGACCCGGGGGATTAGTCTGGTTCTTGTGAATTTTTGGTAAATAATAAAATACCGCTATTCTAGGATAGTTGGTTGTTAGGATACTTTGCACTTTGAAAACCGCATGGTTACTTCTGCGGTTTTATTATACTGCAGTGTAAGCACGGCATTTTTATAACCAAGTTGCATTTATATAAGCACATTTATATTCACATATTCTTCTTTGCACCTTTTTCTTTATCCAAGAATGGATTATTATGATATTTTTTAGAGCTGTTCACACACATCTTTTTTTTCTCTAGTATCCACGAAAGGGTTTACTTATTACAATAAGTTCATCGCTGTTCCATCATTCGAACATTCATTCATAGAATCCCTTGCAAACTAAGGTATGTGTCGCAATCAGTACTGGTAGTGTGTCTGTTTTTAGCGCGAGTACTATTTGTTATTATTAGTCTAATTCTTGTGAAGTACCTAAAGGGTTAATAAACTTCTTGAATGTGGCTTTGAACACCATGAGGGGTGCAGTTTTTAGAATGGTGTCACTTTTGGGTATTTTCTGTCATATTGACCCCTCAAATTCACTTCAAATGTGAGGTGGTCCCTAAAAAAATGGTTTTGTAAATTTTGTTGGAAAAATGAGAAATTGCTGGTCAACTTTTAACACTTATAACTTCCTAACAAAAAAAATTTTGGTTCCAAAATTGTGCTTATGTAAAGTAGACATGTAGGAAATGTTATTTATTAACTATTTTTTGTGACATATCTCTGATTTAATGGCATAAAAATTAAAAGTTTGAAAATTGCAAAATTTTCAAAATTTTTGCCATATTTCCACTTTTTTCATAAATAAACGCAAGTTATATTGAAGAAATTTTACCACTATCATGAAGTACAATATGTCACAAGAAAAAAATCTAAGAATTGCCAAGATCCGTTGAAGCGTTCCAGAGTTATAAGCACATAAAGTGACAGTGGTCAGAATTGTAAAAATTGGCCGTGGTCTTTAACCTACAAAATGGCTTGGTCATTAAGGGGTTAAATTACAGACTTTGATATTGCGCCGGCGTGTTGCCGGCCCAACCGTACCCCGGACTGCTACATTGCCTTTGCATTTCCATACCCATTTCACCATGGGCTCTAGATTGGGCTTGGTATGACGGCATGTCCATGGTTCTTTGTCTCAAGGAAGTGGGTTCCTGAGGGGCCAAAAATTCCTCAAATAGATCATGAAAACGTTGTCTAAACTGTAAATTTCTGTGCGGCGGTATCTTTTGGGCTACATGCATATATGACAAAAAGAGAAACTTCCACTGATTGGCTGCATACACAGATTCTCGAGATTGCAGTTCCGTAATCTCCCGCCTTATATCTCTGTGTTCACTGCGACACAGATCTTCAAGTCGTTGCAGTCCTTCGACAATTATGACATCGACTTCTTTATTGGCTGCTGTTTTCTTGCGTCCGCACTGTGTTTGCAGACGGGCACTAAAAACAGGAGCCACAGTCCGGCTGTCCATTGATCGTGGCTTGCTAAGGACAGACACATTTTCAGTGCCCGTGTGTTGACTTGGTTCCTGTCGACATGGCTCCGATGCCTCAGCCTCTCGAGGCGCAGCGGTACTGCATATCGTTCTATCCCCCCCAAAAAAATTATTATTTTTGCAATTTTAATAACGACTTGTTGCTCGATCCCATTTTTACATGCTAGTTTACTTACGAGCGCTGAGACTTTTCTGCAGAAACATCAATTGGTCATAATGGACATATGGGGTGACTCGTTTGCCACCAGACCCACTTGGGGTGTTTTGGCTGGTGCGGAAGTCCCTCACAAATCTATCTCTGATAGATCTCCACCGGGTATGGACTGTATCAGCTACAATAAAAGCAAACAAATAATGTTTATTTCTATCAAAATCGTTATGTTTTACAAATTTAAGTGGAGTGTTAATTACCAATTTTTTGTTTCGAGGAGGCGGACTTCTCCATATATTGCGGGTCAAAGTGGCATATAATCTTCTCCCACAACTTTCTGTTTCTAATAATGTCATTGTGGGAGCTGTCACTTTGATCCCATATCGACAGATTCGCTTCCACTAGATTTATCAGTGTCTCGTTTTCTATTTCAAGCGGCTCCTCGTCAACCTCCAGTTGTTTTCTTTTTTTAGAGCGCTGCTTGGGCTATAAAATAAAAAATTGTAACACTTTTTAACAGTTTCAGGTTTTTAAAATTAATATTGCAATGTTTTTTGGTTGTTTGCCCTTGTTCTTTTTAATGTTCTTTATAATGTTATGACATGTATGTAATTTTAAACGTTCACATATAGCGTTGTTTGGTGAGTTATGTTTTTGTCTTGTTTAATGTTGTGTTTTTAAAAAAATATTAAAAATTAGTTTGTTTTGAAATGTATATCGGCCCTCATATTTACCACTTCTAGGTGAGGTGATGACACACGGTGAAGCGGTTTTTTTTTTAACTTTTCAGCAATCTACAAAGTAAGAAAAAAAAAGAACAAATTTACAATTCTGGTATCAAATTATATTTTAATTAAAAAAAAATGGTGCAATGTACCTTTTTAGACACTTTAGTAAGTTTTTTTTGGGGGGACCTGGCAGGTTCGGGCACAGAAGATTCCTATTTGCAATAAAAACATTACACCGGATTAAAAACATAATTACACCTGATTACATTACATACACATCGAGTGCCACAACATATTGTGAGTTTTCAAACGGCAAGCCTACTGACTGTGATGAGAACACGGCTGACACACCGCTGCTGCTCGATCCCTCACTATCTGACATCTGTGTACACACAAAAACATACATTTTTTACAAACACATGGGACATGCATACACAGTCATCACTACACACTGAAAGGAGGTATATAGACATATTGAATAAATATAGATTTGTACTTACATTCACTCAGGCTGATCACAAGATGCACACACTGTGTAGCTGGTGTTTCCTACAGACAGCATGCCCCAAAATGGCTGAAATCCTATTTCCTGTCACATGAACACCTGGAAAAGACTCATTAACGCAATCCAACGTATGGTATAATTGGGACATTTTGCTACATTTGCGTCTGGATGCGTTAGCAATAGACTTGTATGGCAGAATTAACGCTTCCGTTATCCCTGCGTTAGCTTCGACGGACCCGAAAACGCTGCAGGCCGTGTTGGAAGGTGCGTCACAAAAAAACGGAATGTTGCTAACGCATGCCTATTTTGACATGCGTTACTATGCTTCATAACAATGCAAGTTTATGGATGCGTCACAATGTCCGTTACATTGCGTTTTGGGTACTTAAAAACGTGTCTGTTAGACGGACTCGCCTAGCGCAATGTGAACCCAGCCTTAGCCAGAGTGGGCCTGTGACTATGTGTGTTCCTGCTGAAATATAAACGCTGATTTAAAACTACCACAACACTGTATATAGCTGTACGCTACTGAGACAGTACACTTTTTCGGACTTTGATATTCTGGTGTTAGCCAGAGTGGGCCTGTGACCGTGTGTGTTCCTGCTGAAATCTAAAAGGAGATTTAAAAATCCCAAAACACAGTATATAGCTGTATGTTACTGAGACAGTACACTTTTCCTGAGTTTGCTATTGTGGTGTTAGGCAGACTGGGCCTGTGACCGTGTGTCTTCCTGCTGAAATATAAACGCAGATTTAAAATTCCCCCAACACTGTTTACAGCTGTACGCTACTGAGACTGTCCATTTTTTTTTCTATTCTACTGTAATCCATACTGAGCCTGTGACAGTCTGTTTCTGTTACTCCGCAAATATGTACGGAGATTAAACTTTTTCACCTTCACCGTATACAGCTGTTCGCTTCTGATACAGTACCATATATATGCTGTTATTTAGGCTACATTTACACAAACATGAGGAAGTATGGTGGAAGAGGTCGAGCACATGGTGGTGGTGGGCCACCTGCTTCTGATGGTGGTGGTGGTGCTACATCTGCTGCTAGTGGCAAAAGCACAATAGCACCTAAGGCAGGAGGTGTTGAGCCTGCCTCATCGTCTGGCTACATAAGGCCTAGAAGGCTCCCTTTTCTGGGAGTAGGTAAACAGCTTTTAAAGCGGGAGCATCAGGAACAGGTTTTGGATTATATTGCCAAATCAGATTCCAGCTCTATCTACGCCTCTTCTGATATTTCAAAAGCTGCAACCACAGAGGTGTCAGTGCAGCCTTCTGGTCTGACCCAACCACTTTCCTTGTGTCCTTCACCCCCACTACAAGTGAAGGATGCGTCAGCCCACACTTCAGATTACTCTATGGAGCTGTTTTCACATACCATGCCTGGGTTATTAAGTCAAATCCCTCATTCCCCAGTCCAAGATGAATCTGACATTGAGTGTACTGATGCACAGCCACTGCTAGATGATTGTGCTGCCCCATTGAAGCACAGCACTACATTGCCCTTGAAGTCTACAGCGCCACAATGTGACCCTGAGGAAACTCATGTGCCCCTTCCCGCATACTGTACCACCTTAGACGTTGACAGAGAGTAAGGTGCAGATCAAATTGAAGAGGAGGTGATGGATGGCCCAGTTGTTGACCCGGATTGGCATCTAGTTGTGGAAGAGGGTGCCACTGGCACTAGCTCAGAAGAGGAGAAGGATCCGCAGCAGGTATCGAGATCGCATCTGGGTTTATCTGGCAGGCCTGTACGAGTCCAAAAAGGTGTTAAAAAAAAAAGGAGTTGCAGGAACGGTTGGCCAGATGGTCCAATTAGCAGAGCATGCAAGGCCTGAAAATGAATACCACAGTAGGAAGAGTGCAGTGTGGCACTTTTTTGAACAAAATCCTACCGATGAGGCTAAGGTTGTCTGTAAAAAGTGCCTAAGAACCTTTAGCCGAGGGAAAAATCTCAAAAAATTTGAACACTAGTTGCATGCTTAGACATTTAGTGAACATGCACATGCAAGCGTGGACGGAGTACAAAAACTCAGATAGCACATGTGCACCGGCTCTGACTCAAGTTAGCCAGCAACGCTCCATTGCTTCCCCCACTGTAAGCCCACCGGTTGACACACCACCAGCAGCAAATGTACAGGTGTCGTCGCAAGGCCAAAGCAGTCAGGGAATCACAATGTTTTATTGCCACGAAAAACTGCATGTAGGCCATCACCACCACCACCATCACCATCAACAACCCACTCTCAGTCCCTCGTGTCCACAGATAGTTCCACCAGATGCAGCTCTCAAGTCCAGCTCACCCTACCAGACGCTCTGAGTAGGAAAAGAAAGTACTCAGCCTCTCATGCACGTACATAGGGCTTGAAAACTGATCTCATTAGTAGAGTTGAGGATACTTTCCGATATCCAAAAGTATCGGTATCGGAATGGTATCGCCGATATCCAAAAAATATCGGCGATACCCGATACCGGAAATCCAATGTAAGTCTATGGGACAGAAATATCGTAACTAGAGTTGAGCGATACTTTCCGATATCCAAAAGTATCGGAATCGGAATGGTATCGCCGATACCCAAAAAATATCGGCGATGCCCGATACCGATCCCGGAAATCCAATGTAAGTCTATGGGAACAAAATATCGGAATTAAAAAAAACCCATTCTTGCCTTGTTGGTTAATTGTACATGAAGGAAAACAACAAAGAGTAATGTAGAATGTATTGGGGAAGGTTGAGGAGACATTAAAGGCATAGATGTTTAACCTAATCAAATGGAATAGCATAAATATTTTTTTTTTTAAAGATGTTCGGATTGACGAAGAAATTGACAATGTTGTTAACGTTTTTTCTATTTTGGCAAATATGTATATTTCACAACTTCCATGCTCTTCACCTTTTTAACTTTTGACACACTTTCTCCTTCATAATCTTCAGCAGCATCATCTTTTTCATCAAATTATTCTTCATCTTCACCTTCTTTATCTTCTTCTTAAACTTCTTGCTATTCATCTTTTTGTTAACATTACTCATATTCTTCTTATTAAATCATTATTCTTCTTCATATTCTACTTCTTCATCTTCATCATATTCTTATTTGTGACAGAGATTCCTGTACTTGTAATCTGTCAAAGTATGAATTTTTCATCCTTCCGTTCTTGCTGTCACAAAAGATTTAAATTACAACAGTATTTGTCCGTGTTCAGTTTAGCCTGCAGCAGCAGGCATTTTCCAGGGGCACCACGAGGAGGAACGGACTCACCCCCATACACTGCTTAGTCTTCTTCTGCTTATAATTTAGAGCATATATTTTGCTCTTCATTTTGGTCTTATACTTCATATTATCCTGCTTTTTGATCTTCTGCTTATTGTTCTTAAGTCTCTTGTTCTGTATCTTGTAGTTTGTCTTAACCTTCTTAGTCCTGTTGGGTAATCTTTTATTTCTTCTTTGTGATGGTGTTTAGGCTGGTTGGCTTGATGCTCGTCGTCCTTGTGGTCGTCATCTTCTTCGGGGTGGTCATCAGGGTCGTCGTCTTCATTGTTGGAGATCCAGAGTGATTACCCAAATAAACATTTAAAAATCTTCAATTTGTAAATGTAGCAGAAGGTACAAGAGCCAATGCAAGTAACGAGGACCAGCTGACTGTGCTGGAACCCGGAGAGGCAGCAGAAGGAAAAGAGCCAATGGCACAACCGAGGACCAGCTGACGTTACTGGGACACGGTTACTAAGCAGGAGGTACCTGTGCTCCAAAGCACTACCAAGGACCAGCAGACGTTGCTGGAACTCGGATACCGAGATGGAGGCACCTAGGCCAAAGGCACTGCGGAGAACCAGCTGACATTACTGAACCCCAGTAACACAGGAGCAAGTGTTGACTGTGCTAACAGCACTTCCGAGCAACAACTGGCGGTGTTGGAGCCCAGGGATGAGAAGAGAATAGGGTGGAGGCAGCAGGACTTTTTGACGTACACACAGCAGGGGAACAGCTGACATTACTGAACCCCAGTAACACAGGAGCAAGTGTTGACTGTGCTAACAGCACTTCCGAGCAACAACTGGCGGTGTTGGAGCCCAGGGATGAGAAGAGAACAGGGTGGAGGCAGCAGGACTTTTTGACGTACACACAGCAGGGGAACAGCTGACATTACTGAACCCCAGTAACACAGGAGCAAGTGTTGACTGTGCTAACAGCACTTACAGGCAACAATGGCGGTGTTGGAGCCCAGGGATGAGAAGAGAACAGGGTGGAGGCAGCAGGACTTTTTGACGTACACACAGCAGGGGAACAGCTGACATTACTGAACCCCAGTAACACAGGAGCAAGTGTTGACTGTGCTAACAGCACTTACAGGCAACAACTGGCGGTGTTGGAGCCCAGGGTCAAGGAGGGTGTTTAAATACTAGATCAAGTAATTTCCTTGTTACCTGTCAATTTTAAATGTCTATACTTCAAACAAGAGAAAGATAACCTTTACTACCATAAAATGATGATTTCATTTAAACAATATCTAGATAAATAAAGAATTGACAAACATAAACACATACATTAACATGTTGAACAGCAATGCAAACCACAAAATAAATTAGTTAAGGAATCTGCTATACGGTTGTACATAAAAGCATACAAGTACATATCTGAATCCATTAATGATGGATAAGTAACAGTATGTACACCATTTTTATTGTATAGACAATGAATGTCTGACTTCAAAACATCATCAGCATTACAAGTTATCTGTGACATTACTAAAATGTTACATTTGCTGAATAATGTCACTAAACAGTTTATACAAAATTATACAATTTCCATCATGTAATACTCATAATATGTGGCAATAATCATTTTTATTAACAAACATAACCTTTAAAAAGTGCATAGTGCATAGTGAAAATTGCTATTTATGCCTGACTGTCGACTTGCAAGCATGACAACGGATAGATAAGGTATATATAGATGAGACTGCATAGCCACAGATGGTGAATGGCGATGTAATACTGTACCTCAATAAAGTATGCGTCACTACTAGTGTTGAGCGATACTGCTCGATATCTAAAAATATCGGATCGGAATGGTATCGCCGATATCACTAAATATCGTCGATATCCGATTCCGATACCGGAAGTCCCATGTAAGTCTATGGGAACAAAATATCGCAACAAAAAAAACCCTTTCTTGCCTTGTTGGTTAATTGTACATGAAGGAAAACAACAAAGACTAATGTAGAATGTATTGGGGGAGGTTGAGGAGACAATAAAGGCATACATGTTTAACCCAATGCATTGGAATAGCATTAATATATATTTTTTTTGGAAATACGTTTGGATTGACTAACAAATTGACAATGTTGTTAACCTTTTATCTATTTTGGCAAATATGTATGTTTCACAACTTCCATGCTCTTCACCTTTTTAACTTTTGCCAGTGCCACACTTTCTCCTTCATAATCTTCAGCAGCAGCATCATCTTTCTCATCAAATTATTCTTCATCTTCACCTTCTTAATCTTCTTCTTAAACTTCTTGCTATTCATGTTTTTGTTTACATTACTCATATTGTTATTATTAAACTAATTAATCTTCTTCATATTCAAATTCTTCATCTTCTTCCTCTTCATCTTCTTCATCATATTATTATTTGTGACAGAGATTCCTGTACTTGTAATCTGTAAAAGTATGAATTGTTCATCCTTCCGTTCTTGCTGTCACAAAAGATTTAAATTACAACAGTATTTGTCCGTGTTCAGTTTAGCCTGCAGCAGGCATTTTCCAGGGGCAACACGAGGAGGAACGGACTCACCCCCATACACTGCTTAGTCTTCTTCTGCTTAGAATTTAGAGCATATATTTTGCTCTTCATTTTGGTCTTATACTTCATGTTCTTCTGCTTTTTGATCTTTTGCTTATTGTTCTTCTGTCTCTTGTTCTGTATCTTGTAGTTTGTCTTAACCTTCTTTGTCCTGTTGGTGATCTTCTTCTGGGTAATCTTTTATTTTTTCTTTGTGATGGTGTTCAGGCTGGTTGGCTTCATGCTCGTCGTCCTTGTTGTCGTCATCTTCTTCTGGGTGGTCTTTAAGGTCGTCTAATTTCCGAGAAACAGCTGACGTTACTGGAACCCTGACGGGTATCAGATGGAGCAAGAGACAATGGAAGTAACGAGGACCAGCTGACTGTGCTGGACCCCGGACGGGTAGCAGAAGGAAAAGAGGCAATGTCACAACCGAGTACCAGCTGACGTTACTGTGACACGGTTACTAAGCAGGAGGTACCTGTGCTCCAAAGCACTACCAAGGACCAGCAGACGTTGCTGGAACTCGGATACGGAGATGGAGGCACCTAGGCCAAAGGCACTGGGGAGAACCATTTGACGGTACTGGACCCCGGACGGGTAGCAGAAGGAAAAGAGGCAATGTCACAACCGAGTACCAGCTGAAGTTACTGTGACACGGTTACTAAGCAGGAGGTACCTGTGCTCCAAAGCACTACCAAGGACCAGCAGACGTTGCTGGAACTCGGATACGGAGATGGAGGCACCTAGGCCAAAGGCACTGAGGAGAACCACTTGACGGTACTGGACCCCGGACGTGTAGCAGAAGGAAAAGAGGCAATGTCACAACCGAGTACCAGCTGACGTTACTGTGACACGGTTACTAAGCAGGAGGTACCTGTGCTCCAAAGCACTACCAAGGACCAGCAGACGTTGCTGGAACTCGGATACGGAGATGGAGGCACCTAGGCCAAAGGCACTGGGGAGAACCACTTGACGGTACTGGACCCCGGACGGGTAGCAGAAGGAAAAGAGGCAATGTCACAACCGAGTACCAGCTGACGTTACTGTGACACGGTTACTAAGCAGGAGGTACCTGTGCTCCAAAGCACTACCAAGGACCAGCAGACGTTGCTGGAACTCAGATACGGAGATGGAGGCACCTAGTCCAAAGGCACTGGGGAGAACCACTTGACGGTACTGGACCCCGGACAGGTAGAAGAACGCACCCATGAAAATGTAAGTTGACAGGACGCAAGCCGTCCGGAGTTACCGAATCACACAGTCCTACAGTGGGTGCTTATCCTATTGTCACAATGGAAACCGCCTTTATTTACATATCCCACAGCACACATAGGAATCACCTAAACTGCAGGCACCATAGAGTCGGCTAACCCGAATGCAACACGACAGCACAACTTATTGGAGGATAATTGACGTTCACACTGCCAGGAAACAGCTGTCGTGCTGTAACCAGGCTGGCCAGGAGTCAGTACCCCTGCCAATTACTTACGAGCAACAAATGGTGGTGTTGTAGCCCAGGGACTAGAGTTCAGGTGGTAGAAAGATGAACATAACAGGAGACATGGAAAACGTTGCCAAACAGTTATTTAATCTGAAAACGGACAGGCAAATTCAGGTGAGATCCATGCCTTGTTCATTTTCAGAAAAGTAAGCCGGTCTACATTCTCTGAGGATAGTCGCATGCGACGGTCTGTTACTACACCACCTGCAGCACTAAAGACACGCTCAGATAATACACTGGCAGCAGGGCAAGCCAGCACCTCCAATGCATACTGGCTAAGCTCTGGCCATGTATCCAACTTAGAGACCCAAAATTTGAAAGGGGAAGAGGCATCTGGGAGTACACTTAGAGGGAAAGCCAAGTAGTCTGTCACCATCTTACGGAAACGTTTCTTCCTGGTGACTGGAGCCGTCTCGGATGGTGTAGACCTTGCTGGCGCTGTCACAAAACTTTGCCACATTTGTAACATACAGTTCTTGCCCTGTGCAGACGCGCTGCTTCTGATCCCTCTTGTTGTAGAGGTGTCTACACTGCCTCGACGCACAGAGCTGCTTTGTAAAGCAGTAGCAGCAGCAGCAGCTCTCTCGGCTGGAATGTACAACAGTATGGATTGCACCAGTGTGTCTTGGTACTCCTGCATTTTACGGTCCCGGTTCACCGGTGTGATGAGGGTTTGTAAGTTGTCCCAGTAGCGAGGGTCTAGGAGGGTGTACACCCAATAATCTGACGTGCTGAGAATGTGGGCGATGCGGCGGTCGTTTCTCAGGCACTGAAGCATGAAATCAACCATGTGCTGCAGACTCCCAACTGGCCAACAAAGGCTGTCCTCTGGAAGAGGCATCATCTCTGTCTCCTCTGCATCACCCCACCCTCGCTCTACATACTGACTACAGCGTTGTGTACCTCCCTCTGTAGGGATTTCTTCCTCCTCCATTGACTCCTCCTCCTCCTCATCCTCCTCACAAAGTGAGCCCTGCCCAGCCCTTTGTGAGGAACCACGTTGCGCTGACTGTCCTGAAGGTAATTGAATTTGTGACTCCTCATCCTCCACCTCTTCCAAAACCTCTTCCTTTAGTGCTTTCAGTGATTTCTGAAGCAGGCAGATAAGGGGGACAGTCATGCTGACTAGTGCATCATCTGCACTCGCCATCCGCGTTGAGACATCAAACGCACGCAAAACGTCGCAGATGTCCTTCATAGAGGCCCACTCAGTAGTGGTGAAGTGTGAACGGCGAAAATTGCGAGTTGATTGCGCCTGTTGCAGCTGATACTCCATTACTGCTGGCTGCTGCTCACACAACCGCTCCAACATATGTAACGTGGAATTCCACCTGGTGGGTACGTCACATATGATGCGATGTTCAGGAAGGCGAAATCTGACTTGCAGAGCTGCAATGCGCGATCTGGCCATGCTGGAATGTCGCAAGTGAGCGCACTCTAGGCGGACCTTGTGCAGCAGTGCATCAAGATCCGGATAGTCCCTCAAAAAACTCTGCACGACCAAGTTGAGCACATGTGCCAGACATGGTATGTGAGTGAGGTTGCCAAGGCCCAGAGCTGCCACCAGATTTCGGCCATTGTCACACACTACCAAGCCTGGCTGGAGATTAGCTGACAAAAACCACACGTCGCTCTCCTGCTTGATGGCATCCCAGAGCTCCTGCGCTGTGTGGCTTCGATTCCCCATGGGAATTAATTTCAGGACTGCCTGTTGACGTTTGGCCACGGCTGTGCTCATATCGGTCGCAACAGGTAAGCGTTCACGGGTCCATGTGGAGGTATACCGTGACGGCTCGTGCAGCGATGATTCTGAGGAACTGGAGTAGGAGGAGGAATCAATGTGCACAGACTGGATTCCTGCAATCCTTGGAGTTGGCAGAACACGTACAGCGCCACTGGCAAGATCTGTACCCGGCTCCACAACATTGACCCAATGGGCAGTGAGGGAAAGGTATCGTCCCTGGCCATGGGTACTGGTCCACGCATCGGTGGTCAGGTGGACCCTGCTACTGACGGCGTTTAGTAGCGCATGTTTAATGTTTCCCTCGACATGTTTTTGCAGAGCAGGGACAGCTTGCCTGCTGAAATAAAATCGGCTTGGCACATTATATTGTGGGACTGCCAATGCCATAAAGTTCCTGAAACTGTCAGTCTCCACCAGCCTGAATGACAGCATTTCAAGGGACAGGAGTTTTGCAAGGCCAGCATTCAGAGCCTGTGATCGTGGATGGTTTGCCGAGTATGGCCGTCTTTTATCCCATGCCTGTGTTACCGATGGTGTTTTTTGTTCTGGGAGTGTGACGATGACTGTGAACTTGCTGCAGTGGGTGGAATAACAGTTTGTCTATGGACAACAGTGACCGAGGTTCTTCCATGGAGATCCTGTGAGGAAGCCGAACCAGGTGTGTGAGAGCTGGAGGTAGAGGCTCGAACATGACCTAAAGATGTAGGTGCTGCTGTAGGTTGGCCTACATCTCCAGTGTGTCTTTGTAACTCAGCTACGTGCTTTGTCCGTACATGTTTCCACATATTTGTGGTATTCAGGTTACTGATATTTTTACCTCTTTTAACTTTTTGCTTACACAGCTTGCATTGAACATAGCAAATATCATCTACAAGTCTGTCAAAAAAGGACCACGCAGTGCAAGTCATGGGAGCGCCAATTTTGACATTTCTAAGAGAACTGCTCCCAACAGGTGCCAAACTGGAGGCTACAGGCAAGCGAGTCTGCAGCCTACCTCTCCCTCCTCTTTGTACCGTTGGGACAATCTCTTCCTCAGAGCTGCTCCCACCACCTTCCTGTTGCTCACGCCATGTTGGGTCTCGGACTTCATCATCTCCACTACCCTCTTCCAACACCTGCTGCTGTTAGATGGTCTGGGCAGCACCATGCTCCACAAAACCTGGCACCTGAGTCTCATCATCATCATAAGATGCGTTCTGCGGTGTGCTGTCCATCGGCACTGGCTCACCCGCCTCTTCAGATTGAGAGAGACACAGCTGTTGCGCATCACTGCATACTCCCTCTTCTTCAAATTGCAGAATGCTGCTTGCCTGTGCCCGTGTTTGCGAGCCAACAGATTCTGAGAACAGAAGCAGAGACTCAGCTGGCTCCTGTACAGAACTCTCTGACTGCCTGGGCAATTTGACAGGCGGTGAACAGACAGATGGTTGCTCAACAGTGTTGTGTTCCTGAGAGGAGGTGGAAGGAATTGAAGTCGATGCATTGGCTGCCATCCAACCAACAACGGCTTCAATTTGTTCTTCCCGCAGCAGGGGGCACGCCGAGCTCCTACCAAAGTGCGCATAAAGGAACGCTCACGGGGAAAACTGGTGGATGCTGTGTCACTGAGGGTGGCAGCAGCCACAGAATCCCCACGTCCTCTCCCTGCTGAAACTCCACGGCCACGACCACGTGCCTTACTCACTGACTTCTTCATCTTGGTAGATTGAAAAGAAAGTCAGAAAAGTTATAAGGCCTAAGTGTGGTTATTACGCAGAGACTGAAGTGAACACTGAAACACAACTGTTCACAATCTGTGAAAGGCTACTCCTTTGTCTACTACTATAGTGTTTGCAACCAATGTATTGGATACGGATGGAAGCGCGTCACACTAATAGATTATATTTTAAATGGAATGGAGCAGAACCAATTGGAGATAAATGAAAAGGATGAGCCACTGAGACACGCTCAGCAGAGTACAAGCAGCAGTGCTTGAACAAGTAACTGGAGCGTGATGTGCACTCAAAAAATAAAAAACACAGACTGAAGTGAACACTGAAACACAACTGTTCACAATCTGTGAAAGGCTACTCCTTTGTCTACTTCTATAGTGTTTGCAACCAATGTATTGGATACGGATGGAAGCGCGTCACACTAATAGATTATATTTTAAATGGAATGGAGCAGAACCAATTGGAGATAAATGAAAAGGATGAGCCACTGAGACACGCTCAGCAGAGTACAAGCAGCAGTGCTTGAACAAGTAACTGGAGCGTGATGTGCACTCAAAAAATAAAAAACACAGACTGAAGTGAACACTGAAACACAACTGTTCACAATCTGTGAAAGGCTACTCCTTTGTCTACTTCTATAGTGTTTGCAACCAATGTATTGTATACGGATGGAAGCGCGTCACACTAATAGATTATAGTTTAAATGGAATGGAGCAGAACCAATTGGAGATAAATGAAAAGGATGAGCCACTGAGACACGCTCAGCAGAGTACAAGCAGCAGTGCTTGAACAAGTAACTGGAGCGTGATGTGCACTCAAAAAATAAAAAACACAGACTGAAGTGAACACTGAAACACAACTGTTCACAATCTGTGAAAGGCTACTCCTTTGTCTACTTCTATAGTGTTTGCAACCAATGTATTGGATACGGATGGAAGCGCGTCACACTAATAGTTAAATTGCATGGAGCTGCAAGAATTACACTGAAGGAAAAAAAAAAGAGTCTGTGAGTGACACGTGCAGAAGCCTACAGACAGCGTTGCATGCAGAGCAAACTGCAGCGTCACCTGCACTCACACACACCTTGCAGAGCTGTTAAAACAACACTGCAGGCAAAAGGAAGCTTTACACAGCGGTTGGTGCTAGCCTGCCTACAGCACAGTACACTAAATCGCAATCTCTAACTGTCCCTCAGAGTCAGCACAGCAGCGTTCTGTCCCTTACTGAATTCACAGCACAGTGACGCTAAAATGGCGGCGGCGCCTTTTATAGTGCATTCTGACATCATTTCAGCATCCAATCACAGCCATGCCATTAGTTAACATGACCGCAGCAGTACAGGATGTGCCCACACTTCTTAGGATTCCTCACTGGCTGACTAAAATCACATTGCCTCGCAAAGAATTATGGGAACTTCCGATTCCGGTATCCGATAAGACGAAAATATCAAAACGAAGTATCGAAAGGCCGATAGAGCTAATATCGGCCGATACCCGATATTTGCAGTATCGTATCGCTCAACACTAGTCACTACTACATAATTTTTTTATATAGCTTTATAAACAGGGTACGTGGTTGTATGCTTGCGCCTTTGTTTTGACGCACAGACTGCCTTCCTGCTGAGACGCGTTGGGTAGTGAACAGTTGTGTGCAGTGTTCACTATAGTCTGAGGTTTTCCTTTTTGGAGTGCAGATCACGCTCCAGTTAGTTCTTCAACCACTGCTGGTTGTAGTCTGCTGAGCGTGTGTCACTGGCACATCCTTGAAATTTTTCTCTAATTGTTGCTGATCCATTCTATTACAAATAAATAAAATCTATTAGTGTGACGCGCTTCCATCCGTATACAATACATTTGTTGCAAATACTATAGAAGTACACAAAGGGGCCTTTCACACCTACTGAACAGTTGTGTGCAGTGTTCACTGCAGTCTCTGCGGAATAACCACACTTAGGCCTTATAACTTTTCAGACTTTCTTTATCAATCTACCAAGATGAAGAAGGCAGGGAGTAAGGCACGTGGTCGTGGCCGTGGAGTTTCTTCAGGGAGAGGACGTGGGGATTCTGTGGCTGCTGCGGCCCCCAGTGACACAGCATCCACCAGTTTTCCCCGTGAGCGTTCCTTTATGCGCACTTTTGTAGGAGCTCGGAGTACCCCCCTGCTGCGGGAAGAACAAATTGAAGCCGTTGTTGGTTGGATGTCAACCAATGCATCGACTTCAATTGCTTCCACCTCCTCTCAGGACCACAGCACTGTTGAGCAACCATCTGTCTCTTCACCGCCTGTCAAATTGCCCAGGCAGTCAGAGAGTTCTGTACAGGAGCCAGCTGAGTGTCTGCTTCTGTTCTCAGAATCTATTGGCTTGCAAACAGGGGCCCAGCCAAGCAGCATTCTGTAATGTGAAGAAGAGGGAGTATGCAGTGATGCGCAACAGCTGTGTCTCTCTGAATCTGAAGAGGCGGGTGAGACAGTGCCGATGGTCAGCACACCGCAGAACGCATCTGATGATGATGAGACTCAGGTGCCAGTTTCTGTTGAGCATGGTGCTGGTCGGACCACCCAACAGCAGCAGGTGTTGGCAGAGGGTAGTGGAGATGATGAGGTCCAAGACCCAACATGGCGTGAGGAACAGGAAGGTGGTGGGAGCAGCTCAGAGGAATCCTAATAATAATAATATTAATTTATATAGCGCCATCATATTACGCATCGCTTTACAGTTTTGCAGTTTAAGAACACAAGTCATAAGTAACAACGTTAACAATACAATAATTTAAGCTAAATAAGTCGCCCCTGCTCGTGACAACTTACAATGTACAATGAGGTGGGGGAGATACAAAGTATAGGTGTTTATATACAATGGTGCATTTACAATAATGGTCCAGCCATCTTAAGGGACTGAGGGATGGAGATAGTGAATGGGCTAGAGACACACACACACATACACACTTACACAGAATACATAGAATGACTTTGATTAGTGAATGTGATAGGCCGCTCTGAACAAATGTGTTTTGAGGGAGCGCCTGAAACCATGCAAATTGTGGATAGTACTAATTTCTTGGGGTACAGCATTCCAGAGGATTGGCGTAGCGCGGGAGAAGTCTTGGAGTCGGGAGTGGGAGGTACATATTAGTGCAGAGGTTAGTCGAAAGTCGTTTGCAGAGCGCAGCAGTCGGTTAGGCCGATAGATAGAAATGAGGGAGGAGATGTAGGAGGGGTGCTGCACTGTGGATAGCTTTGTGGCTGAGAACCAGTACTTTGGTTGAAAGCTGGGAGAGGCCTAGAGAAGTGGTTAGTGATAGAAGGAAGATAGAGGAAGACATTGCCCCAACGGTACAAACAGGAGGGAGAGTTAGGCTGCAGACTCGGTTGCCTGTAGCCTCCAGTTTGGCACCTGTTCGGAGCAGTTGTCTTCCAAAAGTCAAAACGTGCGCTCCCAGGACTTGCACTGCGTGGTCCTTTTTTCACACACTTGCACATGATATTTGCTATGTCAAATGCAAGCTGTGTAATCAAAAATTAAAAATAGCTAAAAATGTCAGTCACCTCAATACCACAAATATGTGGAAACATGTGCGGACAAAGCACGTAGTTGAGTTACAAAGACACACTGGAGATGTAGGCCAACCTACAGCAGCACCTACATCTTCAGGTTGTGTTGAAGCCTCTTCATCGAGCTCACACACGCTGGTTCTGCTTCCTCACAGGATCGCCATGGAAGAACCTCGGCCACTGTTGTCCAGAGACAAAGTGTTATTCCACACACAGCAGCAAGTTCCCTGTCATCCTCACACTCCCAGGCCACAAAACAACCATCGGTAGCACAGGCATGGGATAAAAGACGGCCATACTCCGCAAACCATGCACGAGCACAGGCTCTGAATGCTGGCATTGCAAAACTCCTGTCCCTTGAAATGCTGTCATTCAGGCTGGTGGAGACAGACAGTTTCCGTAATTGAATATCATTGTCAGTCCCACAATACAATGTGCCAAGCCGATTTCATTTCAGCAGGCAAGCCGTCCCTGGTCTGCAAAAGCATGTTGAGGGAAAAATTAAACATGCGCTACTAAACCCCTCAGTAGCAAGGTCCACCTGACCACCAATGCGTGGACCAGTACCCATTGTTATGATCTGCTACAACCAGTAAGGAAAGAAGGGAATTCTGTCCCTACAATACAACTAAGCTGAATCCCTACGATGTAATGGGGAACCTGATCCTGCGACCAGACCCGCTAAAGTCCTCATCTAGTGTGAATGAAGACCTATAGTTGCGAGGGAGGAATCCCTACAAGATCTAGGGACTGGGAGAAAAGGTGGACACCTCTAACATAAATTGTAGCATGGATAATTAAACAGAAAAAAAAATACTTTGCGATCCTAACATCAAGCAAAATTGACTGATTAAGGCACCTAAGCACCCGGCTAGCTTAACAGTAGATAATACAATGAAGTCAAGCAAAGCCAGAAGGGCGGAGCCAGACTAAATAGGGAAAAAAGGTCATGTGACCAGCAAACTGAAACAAAACCTAACAAGAGGCTTCTAACACCCATGGCCAGGGACAATACCTTTCCCTCACTGCCCATTGGGTCAATGTTGTGTAGCCGGGTACTGATCTTGCGAGTGTCGCTGTACGTGTTCTGCCAACTCCAAGGATTGCAGTAATCAAGTCTGTACACATTGACTCCTCCTCCTACTCCAGTTCCTCAGAATCATCGCTGCAGGAGCCGTCATGGTCTACCTCCACATGGACCCGTGAACGTTTACCTGTTGCGACCGATATGAGCACAGCCGTGTCCAAATGTCAACAGGCCGTCCTGAAATTAATTTCCATGGTGAATCTTAGCCACATAGTGCAGGAGCTCTGTAATGCCATAAAGCAGGAGAGCGACGTGTGGTTTTTGGAAGCGAATCTACAGGCAGGCTTGGTAGTGTGTGACAATGGCCGAAATCTGGTGGCAGCTCTGGGCCTTGGCAACCTCACTCACATAGCATGTCTGTCATATGTGCTCAACTTGGTCGTGCAGAGTTTTTCGAGGGACTATCCGGATCTTGATGCACTGCTGCACAAGGTCTGCCTAGAGTGCGCTCACTTGCGACGTTCCAGCATGGCCAGATCGCTGATTGCAGCTCTGCAACGCAGATTTCGCCTTCATGAACATCGCATCATATGTGACGTACCCACCAGGTGGAATTCCTCGTTACATATGTTGGAGCGGTTGTGTGAGCAGCAGCCAACAGTAATGGAGTATCAGCTGCATCAGGAGCAATCAACTCGCAATTAGCGCCGTTCACACTTCACCACTACTGAGTGGGCCTCTATAATAATAATAATAATAATATTCTTTATTTATATAGCGCCATAATATTCCGCAGTGCTTTACAGTTTAACAGTTTCAAAACAAAAGTCATAAGTAACAACGTTAACAATACAATAATTAAAGCTAAATCAGCCGCCCCTGCTGGTGAAAGCTTACAATCTACAATGAGGTGGGGGAGATACAAAGTACAGGTGTTTATATACAATGGTGTTTTTACAATGATGGTCCAGCCATTTTAAGGGAGTGAGGGATGCATGGAGATAGTGAATGGGCTACACACACAGACTTATACATAGAATGACTTTGATTAGTGAATGTGATAGGCCACTGTGAACAAATGTGTTTTGAGGGAGCGCCTGAAACCATCCAAATTGCGGATAGTCCTAATTTCTTGGGGTACAGCATTCCAGAGGATTGGCGCAGCGCGGGAGAAGTCTTGGAGTTGGGAGTGGGAGGTACGGATTAGTGCAGAGGTTAGTCGAAGGTCGTTTGCAGAATGCAGCAGTCGGTTAGGCCGATAAATATAAATGAGGAAGGAGATGTAGGGGGGTGCTGCACTGTGGAGAGCTTTGTTGGTGAGAACCAGTAATTAGAATTGGATCCTATAATGAATGGGCAGCCAGTGTAATGAGTGGCGAAGGACTCTATGAAGGACATCTGCCACGTTTTGCGTGCGTTTGATGAGTCAACGCGGATGGCGAGTGCAGATGATGCACTAGTCAGCCTGACTGTCCCCCTTATCTGCCTGCTTCAAAAAACACTGCAAGCACTAAGGCATGACGTTTTGGAAGAGGTGGAGGATGAGGAATCACAAATTCCATCACCTTCTGGACAGTCAGCGCAACGTGGTTCCTCACAAAGGGCTGGAGGACTTTCAAAGTACCATGCTGTATCAACAATTGAACCTCCAGAGTAGCTGTCTATATTTTCATAACCATTCCAAACTTTTAATGTATTTACAAAGCACATAATGTACAGTTTTTGTCTATCCTTTGTAATGCTATTGTGTTTCCATAAAGTGATGTTACAGAATTATGATACAATGTTTTTAAATTTTGAGTTTTAAATTTTGTAAATTTTTATGTATTTGAAGGACTTTGTGAGGAGGATGAGGAGGAGTCAATGGAGGAGGAAGACATCGCTCCAGAGGGAGGTAGACAATGCTCTAGTCAGTATGTAGACCAAGGGTGGGGTGATGCACAGCAGGCAGAGATGACGCCTCTTGTAGGGGACAACGTTTCTTGGCCAGTTGGGAGTCTGCAGCACATGGTTGATTTCATGCTGCAGTGCCTGAGAAACGACCGCCGCATTGAACACATTCACACCACGTCTGATTATTGGCTGTACACCCTCCTAGACCCTCGCTACCGGGACAACTTACAAAGCCTCATCACACCGTTGAACCGGGAGCGTAAAATGCGGAAGTACCAAGACACACTGGTGCAATCCATAATGTTCTCCATTCCAGCCGAGAGCACTGCTGCTGCTACTGCTTTACAAAGCAGCTCTGTGCGTCGAGGCAGTGGAGACAGCTCAGCAACAAGAGGGAGCACAAGCAGCGCCTCTGCACAGGGCAAGAACAGTATGTTCCAAATGTGGCGAAGTTTTGTGGCAGCGCCACCAATGTCTACACCATCCGAGACGGCTCCAGTCAGCAGGAGGCAACATTTCCGTAAGATGGTGACAGACTACATGTCTTGCCCTCTCAGTGTACTCCCAGATGGCTCTTCCCCATTCAAGTTTGTTGTCTCTAAGCTGGATACATGGCCAGAGCTTAGCCAGTATGCATTGGAGGTGCTGGCTTGCCCTGCTGCCAGTGTATTATCGGAGCGCGTCTTTACTGCTGCAGGTGGTGTACTAACAGACCGTTGCATGCGACTCTCCTCCGATAATGTAGAACGGCTTACTTTTCTGAAAATGAACTAGGCATGAATCTCACCTGAATTTGCCTGTCCGGTTTCAGATTAACTAACTGGTTGGCAACGTTTTCCATGTCTCCTGTTATGTTCATCTTTCTACCACCTGAACTATACTCCCTGGGCTACAACACTGCCAGTTGCTGCTCAGAAGTGTCGTGTCCACAGACCATTACACAAGCTATAGTGATAGTGGTGTTCAGTAACGCCTGCTGTTCCCCTGCTGTGTGTCTGACAAAAATTAATGCTGCTAACTCCAAATTAAAGTTAAAATTAAAGTTCAAACATCTCATACTAGGCCTCAGCCTACATCCTCCTTGACCCTGGGCTCAGAAGTGTTGGATGCACAGATCAAAACAATCGATGATGTGTTTGTGGAGTTCAGTAACGCCTGCTGTTCCCCTGCTGTGTGTCCGGCAAAAATTACTGCTACCTAGCTACACATGTTGAAAAAAACATGACATGTTAAAGTGGCTAGTGCTACACATAGATATCAGGCTACACCCTTATTTCTAAGCTGTAAACAAGTCAAACGTCACATTTAAAACCATTCAATGATTAGTGTTGGTAACAAATCTGTAACTAAATAATTGTGACATATTATGGCAGATATCCACATATCTAACACAAATGCTAACACAAAACCATACTTATGCTATAGGGTACTGATGATGAACCTTCTCACTCCATAACTTTGACAAATCCAACTCACATCATGCCTCAAATGCTGCAATGTTGGAAGTGCATAATGTGGGTTGAACTTTGACAACAGCTGCAGTGCGAAGGTTATCCTTCTGTGTTCTTGGCTTTTAAATAAAAGCATACAAGTAAATATAATAATACATTGTTGATTAAGGGACGTGATGTACACCTGTAATATTGTGCAAACAATGGATGTAGGACTATTCCTCTTTAACATTACTTATATTTGTGTCATTTGAAAAAATACATATTTTAGTTCAAAATTAAAAACCCATGTTCACTAGCTGTGAAAGGCCCCTTTGTGTACTTCTATAGTGTTTGAAACCAATATATTGTATATGGATGGAAGCACGTCACAGTAATAGATTTGAATTATTTGAAATAGAATGTAGCAGCACCAATTCGAGAAAAATGTGAAGGATGAGCCAGTGAGACACGCTCAGCAGAGTACACGCAGAGGTGGTTGAAGTAAGTGGAGCGGGATCTACACTCCTACCAAAAAATTAAACCTCAGACTAGAGTGAACACTGAACACAACTGTTCACTTGTTGTGAAAGGCCTTTTTGTGGACTTCTATTATGTTTGCAAGCAATGTATTGTATTTTGATGGAAGAGCGTCACACTAATAGATTTTAGTAAATTGAAAATAGAATAAAGCAGCACCAATTTTAGAAAAATGACAAGGATGAGCCAGTGACAGACACTCAGCAGAGTACACGCAGCGGTGGTTGAAGTAAGTGGAGCGGGATCTACACTCCTACCAAAAAATTAAACCTCAGACTAGAGTGAACACTGAACACAACTGTTCACTTGCTGTGAAAGGCCTTTTTGTGGACTTCTATTATGTTTGCAAGCAATGTATTGTATTTTGATGGAAGAGCGTCACACTAATAGATTTTAGTAAATTGAAAATAGAATAAAGCAGCACCAATTTTAGAAAAATGACAAGGATGAGCCAGTGACAGACACTCAGCAGAGTACATGCAGCGGTGGTTGAAGTAAGTGGAGCGGGATCTACACTCCTACCAAAAATTTAAACCTCAGACTAGAGTGAACACTGAACACAACTGTTCACTTGCTGTGAAAGGCCTTTTTGTGGACTTCTATTATGTTTGCAAGCAATGTATTGTATTTTGATGGAAGAGCGTCACACTAATAGATTTTAGTAAATTGAAAATAGAATAAAGCAGCACCAATTTTAGAAAAATGACAAGGATGAGCCAGTGACAGACACTCAGCAGAGTACACGCAGCGGTGGTTGAAGTAAGTGGAGCGGGATCTACACTCCTACCAAAAATTTAAACCTCAGACTAGAGTGAACACTGAACACAACTGTTCACTTGCTGTGAAAGGCCTTTTTGTGGACTTCTATTATGTTTGCAAGCAATGTATTGTATTTTGATGGAAGAGCGTCACACTAATAGATTTTAGTAAATTGAAAATAGAATAAAGCAGCACCAATTTTAGAAAAATGACAAAGATGAGCCAGTGACAGACACTCAGCAGAGTACACGCAGCATTAGTTGAAGAAGTAACTGGAGCGTGATCTGCATTAAAAAAAAAATAAAAAATACCTCACAGACTGCAGTGAACACTGAAACACAACTGTTCACTATCTGTGAAAGGCTCCTTTCTGTACTTCTATAGTGTTTGCAACCAATGTATTGTTTACGGATGGAAGCGCATCACACTATAATTTCTATTGAATGGAGCAGCTAGAATTACACTAAAGAAAAAAAAAAAGAGTCTGTGAGTGACACGTGCAGATGCCTACAGACAGCGTTGGATGCAGAGCAAACTGCAGCGTCACCTGCACTCTCACACACACACCTTGCACAGAGCTGTTAAAACAACACTGCAAGGCAAAAGGAAGCTTTACACAGCGGTTGGTAAACTAGCCTGCCTAAAGCAAAGTACACAAAATCGCAATCTCTAACTGTCCCTCTGAGTCAGCAGAGCAGCGTTCTGTCCCTAACTGAGTTCACAGCACAGTGACGCTAAAATGGCGGCGGCGCCTTTTATAGTGCATTCTGACATCATTTCAGCAGCCAATCACAGCCATGCCATTAGTTAAGATGACCGCAGCAGTACAGGATGTGCCCACACTTCGTAGGATTCCTCATTGGCAGACTAAAATCACAGTGCCTCTCAAAGAATTATGGTAACTTCCGATTCCGGTATACTATATAGGAAAAATATCGGAACTAAGTATCGGAATTCCGATACAGCGAATATCGGCCGATACCCGATACTTGCGGTATCGGAATGCTCAACACTAGTCAGGACCCCAGCTTAGGGTCAGCATAGACCCTGGTCCTCCTGTATGCAGAGACAGCGTGACATTAGGTTCATTGGACCTTATAAGATCATGGAGATTCTTAATCCGGTTTCTTCTGTTTGCTTCTTCCAGGGACATTTAAGATCCATAACGTGTTCCACAAGTCCTTATTGAAGAGGTTTGTTGAGCCAGTGGTTCCTATGGCTGCGCCTCCTGACCCTGTTTTGGTTGAGGGCAATCTGGAGTATGTGGTTGAGAAAATATTGGATTCTCGTTTTTCTAGACGAAAACACCAGTATTTGATTAAGTGGAGAGGTTATGCTCAGGAGGACAATTCTTGGGTGTTTGCTTCGGACATCCATGCTAGGAGACTGATCCGTGCCTATCACCGAGCTCATCCTGATCGGTCTGGTTGCACAAGTGAGGATTCGGTGACCCCTCCTCAAGGGGGGGGGTACTGTTGTGAATGAGCAGAGGCTCCCTCTGGTGGTTACAGACAGTACTGAACTTTCCAGTGAGGAATGGCAATCTGGGATCACTGACTGGACTAATATAAGGGAGGTTCCCTCCCATGATGGTCGCCGGTGATCAATTGTTCTGGTCTCAATTGTGGTTCCTGGTTCATTAGGAAGTTTGCTGGTGTCTTGCCTGCATTTGCTGCTTTCAGATAAGATATTTTCTGCTTTTCTTTTTGTGCTTGCTATTTGAATAGTTTTCTGCACATTTGTGGAGGACAGCCGGGTCCCCTCCTGGGGCCTGTGCTCCTCACAGTTTGTCTGTAGCCACTGTTGTTTTTTTCTTTGCTTTTTCCTGCATTTTCAGCGGCTGCGGCTTGGTTTTGTTCACACTGAGATCTGATTTAGTGGGTGGCGAGATCGTATTATCTCAGTATTTTTGTAATCAGAATTGTTGGATTTTTGTAGGGTTTTCTGGGTTGCAGAAAGTAATCTCTCCTGTCCTAACCTATTTAGTCAGCTTGTGGCCCCAGCGTTTGCTCATTCTATTTTCTGTCTGCGTCCGTGCTTTCTTCTTGTCTAACCGCCATTACATGTTTGGGGGCTTCCTATTTTCTTTGGGGATCTGCTCCGGGGCTGATAGCTTTCATCATTCTGCCTTTAGGTGTAGTTATCTCTCAGGCTGTGACGAGGTGTCTAGGATCAACGTAGGAACGCTCCACGGCTACCTCTAGTTGTGTGGTTAGTTTAGGAATCTGCAACCCATTAGTTACCAACATCTGAGGTGTTCGGCTGCCCGGCTGTTGTTCCTGTCCTCCTCAGCTACCTAACATAACAGCCTATTATACACTGGATCATTAATAATATGGACCCTGATTTTGGCCCATAACACACTGGAGCATCATCCATGGGGTCCAACATATACAGGAGCATTGTCAATGGGGCAGATCAGAGACTGGAGCAGCAGCCATGGGGCCCATCATATACTGGAGTATTGTAAATGGGGGACAGCAGACACTGGAGCAGCATTTACGTGGCCCATTATACACTGGATCATTAATAATATGGACCATGATTTTGGCCCATAACACACTGGAGCATCATCCATGGGGCCCAACATATAAAGGAGTATTGTCAATGGGGCAGATCAGAGACTGGAGCAGCAGCCATGGGGCCTATCATATACTGGAGCATTGTAAATGGGGGACAGCAGACACTGGAGCAGCATTTACGGGGCCCATTATACACTGGATCATTAATAATATGGACCATGATTTTGGCCCATAACACTCTGGAGCATCATCCATGGGGCCCAACATATACAGGAGCATTGTCAATGGGGCAGATCAGAGACTGGAGCAGCAGCCATGGGGTCCATCATATACTGGAGCATTGTAAATGGGAGACAGCAGACACTGGAGCAGCATTTATGGGGCCCATTATACACTGGATCATTAATAATATGGACCATGATTTTGGCCCATAACACACTGAAGCATCATCCATGGGGCCCAACATATACAGGAGCATTGTCAATGGGGCAGATCAGAGACTGGAGCAGCAGCCATGGGGCCCATCATATACTGGAGCATTGTAAATGGGGGACAGCAGACACTGGAGCAGCATTTACAGGGCCCATTACACGCTGGATCATTAATAATGGGGCCCATTATATATGGAGCTTGATTTTGGCCCATCATACACTGGAGCATCAGCCATGTGGACCATCATATACTGGAGAATCATATGGGGTTCATTATTTATGGGACATCATATAGGGTATGGAGCATCATATGGGGCCTATTCTGTATGGAGCATTATATGGGGCTCATTATTCTGTATGGCACACTATGTGGTGGCCATAATACTGTATGGAGGAATATAGTGTCCGTTTTTTGAGCTATTGTAGATTTTAACATAGATATCAGTCATGTCATGTAAGAAGTGAAGTATTTTTCATTGTATTATACCGATATTTCTGTGCCGTAACGGAGCATCGTGAATTGTGGTATGTGTTAAAGAGGCCGACTGACACTCTTTGGCCCTAGTGAAATTAGAGAATACTTGGCACTCAACTTTGTGAAGTGGATTCCTGTTTATTGCAGTCACAGTACAAATGAAACGTTTCGGTCCAAGTGGACCTTCTTCAATCTGACAGCAAAAAGGCATATGACAACAAATTTGAAAATTGAAAAGAGTGGCAAACATCAAAATAAACATCAAAATAAAATAAAAATAAAAGTAATTATTTACAAAAATTTACAAGTATACAAATATATAGGAATATATATGGAAAGAAAGTACATTCTGTGACACTATACCAGTGTTCAAAATCTATTAGTGAGTGGATATTATAGAGGAGAATCTTCATAGTGGAATATCCATTTAGGTGATTAAGTGTGATAATAGAACGATAATCATTGGAAAAATTCCAATTACCTACCCGACTGCTTGTGAGGAAGCAATAGTATGAAAAAAAGAGGCAGTATGCCTAGAAAATAAACATGTTGAAGTTTAGCCTTGTGAAATCAAGAAAGGAATTGTAATGAACGTATAATGAAATATGGTACAAGCAGGTACCTTCAGAGGTAAGTATCCTTCTATAGTACTGTGCGTAGTACTCTTATGGAGTAGTCCCTTGTAAGGATCTGAATTTATGAAGTTTGCAAAAAATGGAGGTATAAAGAGGATTAGTATTATTAAACCCAATCTATAAGAAATATAGAGGTAATGGGTAAGGAAAAAAGGAAAAAACTCACTTGCTTATTATGTTTCCCAAATATGGAGGAAGAGGCCAAAGGGCTCTGTGTGTGACCTAAAACGGTATAGGAATATCCATATTTTCATATATTGTTAAATATGCAGAAAACCTATGATTCAATTTATAATGTCAGATATCATGGAGCTGTGGACTGGTCGTGTAGGGACTTGTATATTAGATGCCAGGGTATGATATGGTGGTATAAGAGCTCCCTGTGGAGTCTGAATTGGTGTACTCCTATATATGTACCCATTAATGGCAGTGTGCCTGTTAGATTGATAGAAAGCTACTGGAGTGAGGCACATATAATCAAGTCTTGCTAAGAGGTGGGGTGTGCTACTATCCATCGGTGGCAGTGTATCTGTTACACTAATATAACGCTACCAAGGGTGAGCAATCATAGTCAGATAATACATTGGTGGTAGTGGGAACAGACTTACTTGGTAGTAGGGAGAAGGATCGCTGGATTCTCTGCTGCTCTGGCGCGGTATCCACCGCTTGTCAGGAGCAGTGGCTTGTGTGTGAATCCGCCTTATATGGAGGAGGGGGCGGACCGTCCCATAAGGCGGTGTGACGTCACAGGAAGTAGCCTGTGCGTTCCACTGTATGCGTTCCACCTCTGTGGCGCTGTAGAAGCGTCATAGTAGTAAAGACTGGCGTAAATAGTGTCAGATGTAGCGTTATAATAAAGCAAATAAGAGGAAGTGTCTAATCAATGGAGCCTGTAATGATCATAGATGTTTATATAGATGGATTATTTGCAATTTTATCTGAATAAATAGTTCATATTGGTATGTAAAAAGGGAGGAGAACAAAAAAGGATTGCATGAACAAGTGAGATTTATTTCATATCATTATACATATCTCTATACATATAGGACCAAATTTCAAGAAAATGAAAATTTGAAAAGAAAGGAGGAAAAGGAAAAAGAAAAAAAGAAAAAAGGGGGAAAAAAAAGGGTGCTGGAATGCAGTCGGGAGGAAGGGATCCAAGGGTGTGGGTTCTAGATGAGACTCAATATAAGCGACTCTGTAACAAAAGAGAAACAAAGATTAATAGGTGAATCACAGTTGGCTCATACAGTACATATTGTGCAGGAGAGGCACAAGTGGGGACATCTCCCAGAACCAAGTATCAACTTGTAATATGGAAAGTCGATATTGTACAATGCTGAAAAAAGAGACATTAATATCAGAGAAGATGTTTAATGACCTCTGCTTAGAATGTTCGAAGTGATTGAAGGGGGCAATATAACCCCTGATTTAGTAATCCTCAAAATAGTGCATGAGAATCAAAACTCTTAGATGAAAGAGAGCAAGTCATACTCCCTATTTAAGCCTTTAGGTGAAAGGGTCTGTAGTTCATGTATCCAGTACGCCTCCCGTTTTTTTAGGAGGCGTACTCGGTCTCCCCTCGTCTGGGTGTGCGGATGTGTTCGATCACCTGAAACTTCAACTGTGAGATCTGGTGGCCTTTAGAAATGAAATGTGAGGGAATGGGGAGGAGCAGATTTTTGCATCTGATTGTGGATTTATGCTTAGAAATTCTCTCTTTTATCGCCTGCGTAGTCTCCCCTACATAGAGGAGGCCGCATGGACATTTTATCAGATAGACCACGAAGGATGAATTACAGGTAGAATAACATTTGGGAGTATGACTTGCTCTCTTTCATCTAAGAGTTTTGATTCTCATGCACTATTTTGAGGATTACTAAATCAGGGGTTATATTGCCCCCTTCAATCACTTCGAACATTCTAAGCAGAGGTCATTAAACATCTTCTCTGATATTAATGTCTCTTTTTTCAGCATTGTACAATATCGACTTTCCATATTACAAGTTGATACTTGGTTCTGGGAGATGTCCCCACTTGTGCCTCTCCTGCACAATATGTACTGTATGAGCCAACTGTGATTCACCTATTAATCTTTGTTTCTCTTTTGTTACAGAGTCGCTTATATTGAGTCTCATCTAGAACCCACACCCTTGGATCCCTTCCTCCCGACTGCATTCCAGCACCCTTTTTTTTCCCCCTTTTTTCTTTTTTTCTTTTTTCCTTTTCCTCCTTTCTTTTCAAATTTTCATTTTCTTGAAATTTGGTCCTATATGTATAGAGATATGTATAATGATATGAAATAAATCTCACTTGTTCATGCAATCCTTTTTTGTTCTCCTCCCTTTTTACATACCAATATGAACTATTTATTCAGATAAAATTGCAAATAATCCATCTATATAAACATCTATGATCATTACAGGCTCCATTGATTAGACACTTCCTCTTATTTGCTTTATTATAACGCTACATCTGACACTATTTACGCCAGTCTTTACTACTATGACGCTTCTACAGCGCCACAGAGGTGGAACGCATACAGTGGAACGCACAGGCTACTTCCTGTGACGTCACACCGCCTTATGGGACGGTCCCGCCCCCTCCTCCATATAAGGCGGATTCACACACAAGCCACTGCTCCTGACAAGCGGTGGATACCGCGCCAGAGCAGCAGAGAATCCAGCGATCCTTCTCCTACTACCAAGTAAGTCTGTTCCCACTACCACCAATGTATTATCTGACTATGATTGCTCACCCTTGGTAGCGTTATATTAGTGTAACAGATACACTGCCACCGATGGATAGTAGCACACCCCACCTCTTAGCAAGACTTGATTATATGTGCCTCACTCCAGTAGCTTTCTATCAATCTAACAGGCACACTGCCATTAATGGGTACATATATAGGAGTACACCAATTCAGACTCCACAGGGAGCTCTTATACCACCATATCATACCCTGGCATCTAATATACAAGTCCCTACACGACCAGTCCACAGCTCCATGATATCTGACATTATAAATTGAATCATAGGTTTTCTGCATATTTAACAATATATGAAAATATGGATATTCCTATACCGTTTTAGGTCACACACAGAGCCCTTTGGCCTCTTCCTCCATATTTGGGAAACATAATAAGCAAGTGAGTTTTTTCCTTTTTTCCTTACCCATTACCTCTATATTTCTTATAGATTGGGTTTAATAATACTAATCCTCTTTATACCTCCATTTTTTGCAAACTTCATAAATTCAGATCCTAACAAGGGACTACTCCATAAGAGTACTACGCACAGTACTATAGAAGGATACTTACCTCTGAAGGTACCTGCTTGTACCATATTTCATTATACGTTCATTACAATTCCTTTCTTGATTTCACAAGGCTAAACTTCAACATGTTTATTTTCTAGGCATACTGCCTCTTTTTTTCATACTATTGCTTCCTCACAAGCAGTCGGGTAGGTAATTGGAATTTTTCCAATGATTATCGTTCTATTATCACACTTAATCACCTAAATGGATATTCCACTATGAAGATTCTCCTCTATAATATCCACTCACTAATAGATTTTGAACACTGGTATAGTGTCACAGAATGTACTTTCTTTCCATATATATTCCTATATATTTGTATACTTGTAAATTTTTGTAAATAATTACTTTTATTTTTATTTTATTTTGATGTTTATTTTGATGTTTGCCACTCTTTTCAATTTTCAAATTTGTTGTCATATGCCTTTTTGCTGTCAGATTGAAGAAGGTCCACTTGGACCGAAACGTTTCATTTGTACTGTGACTGCAATAAACAGGAATCCACTTCACAAAGTTGAGTGCCAAGTATTCTCTAATTTCACTATTTTGGTTGGGAAACCTACTTGTGCACCATCACGGTAGTGCTACGATATATTTTCACTCTTTGGCCTAGGCCCACGAAAAACGGGAGCCATCCCTACCTCCCCCAGAAGTTGAGCCAACTAACCCCCATTTTTCAATGCGTAAACATTATTATAAAGTCAATTAAGGTTGCCAAGCTTAAGTAATAATGATTGATGTTGTTGGCATTGAAATGGGCACTGTAGGTGTGTTTTCTGTCCTCCACTCCCTACCAACTTTGCTTCCCCATTGACTTGCATTGGGTTCCGTGTTTCGATCGACCCGCTGATTTTTCGCGATAGTCGGTCGATTTCACTCGACCCGACTTTTGTGAAAGTCGGGTTCTGTGAAACCCGACTCGACCCGAAAAACGGGAAAGTCGCTCATCTCTAGTCGCAAATCATCTCCGAGCACTTCCAAAAAGAGATGAGCGACTTTGCCTACGGTAGGGTCGAGTCGGGTTTCGGACCACCCGACTTTCTCAAAAGTCGAGTCAAACAAAATCGGCCGACTATCGGAAAAAGTCAAAGGTCCGACTGAAACTCGAACGAAACCCAATGCAAGTCAATGGGGAAGAAAAGTCGGCAGGGAGTGGAAGACAGTAAACACACCTACAGTGCCCATTTCAATGCCAACGACATCAATTCTTACTACTTCAGCTTGTCAAACTTAATTTACTTTATAATAATTGTTACGCATTAAAGACTGGGGGTTATTTGGCTAAAGTTGTGGGGGTTGGCAGGGCTGGCTCCAGGTTTTCGTGGGCCCCGGGCCAAAGAGTGTCAGTGGGCCCTTTAACAAATACCACAATTCATGATGCTCCAATACGGCACAGAAATATAGGTATAGTACAATGACAAATACTTCACTTCTTACATTACATGACTGATATCTATTTTAAATTCTACAATAGCTCAAAAACCGGACAGTATATTCCTCCATACAGTATTATGGCCACCACATAGTGTGCCATACAGAATAATGAGCCCCATATATTTCTCCATAAATAATTTGTCCCATATAATGTTCCATACAGTATATGATGAGCTTCACATAATGCTACAGTATATGATGGTCCCCATATAATGTGCCATACTGTATAGGACTGTCCCCATAGAGTATAATGAGCCCCACATATTGCTCCATAGTACAGTATAATGAGTCGCATATAAAGCTCCATACAGTATATGATGGGCCCCATATATTGCTCCATACAGAATGGGCTCCATATAATGCTCCATACAGAATAGGCCTCATATGTGCTCCATATGATGCTCAAAACCCTATATGATGCCCCATATGACGCTCTAGTATATGATGGGCCCCATATGATGCTCCAGTGTATAATGGGCACTGTTTATGATGCTCCAGTGTATGATGGGCCCCATTCAACATCCCCATTGACACTTCCACCCCGGCTACCTCTAAACTTATTTCGCTCACAGCTTCCCTTGGCCTCACTCAATGGTCCTCTGTGGCCACTCACAAAGGCGGTCACACGCTGGACCTTATCTTCACCCGTCTCTGTTCCCTCACTAATCTCACTAACTCCCCACTCCCCCTGTCTGACCACAACCTACTGACATTCTCTTCCCTCTCCTCTGTTAGTACGCATCCCCCATCCACAAACTCACCCACCCTCGCAGAAATCTCAAACACCTCAATTTACAATCGCTCTCTGAGTCCCTCCTCCCTCTCACAGACATAGCCTCACTTAATGACACAGATGCTGCTGCCACATTTTATAACACCACAATAAAAACCACACTTGATTCGGCCGCCCCCCTCATGCAGAGCAAAACTCGTACAATCAACAGGCAGCCCTGGCTGACCGGCCTGACCAAAGAACTGAGACGGGCTTCCAGGGTTACCGAGCGGAGATGGAAGAGAACCCACTCCATCGAGCACTTCAACGCATACAAGCAGTCCCTTGCCAGCTTCAAGTCCACGCTCTCTGCCGCAAAACAAACTTACTTTGCATCTCTCATATCCTCCCTGTCTCACAACCCTAAACAGCTCTTCACCACTTTCAATTCTCTACTCCATCCCACAGCACCTCTCCCTCTCCTCTCATTTCTGCCGAAGACTTTGCCTCCTTCTTTAAGCAAAAGATTGATACTATCAGAGAAGGCTTTGGCCCGCAGCCCCCAATGCCCCTCTTAGCCACTCAGCCCTGTTCTTCCAAGACCAGCTTCACCACCATGACAGAAGATCAGCTCTCCACTCTCCTGTCAAGATCACACCTCACCACTTGCGCGCTTGACCCACTCCCGTCCCACCTCATCCCTAACCTTGCCACAGTCTTCATCCCTACTCTCACACACCTCTTCAACCTTTCACTTACAAATGGTGTCTTTCCTTCATCCTTCAAACATGCCTCAATCACCCCGATCCTCAAAAAGCCCTCCCTCGACCCATCCTCAGCGTCTAGCTATCGCCCGATATCTCTTCTCCCCTTCGCCTCAAAACTACTGGAACAGCATGTATATCTTGAACTGTCCTCCCACCTTTCCTCCTGCTCCCTCTTTGACCGGTTACAATCAGGCTTTCGACCGCATCACTCAACTGAAACTGCCCTAACTAAAGTCACCAACGACCTACTAACCGCCAAGAGCAAGCGACACTACTCTGTCCTCCTTCTCCTGGACCTGTCTTCTGCCTTTGACACCGTAGACCATTCCCTCCTCCTACAGATTCTCTCATCTCTTGGCATCACAGACTTGGCCCTATCCTGGATCTCATCATACCTAACAGACCGAACTTTTAGTGTCTCCCTCTCACACACCACCTCCTCACCTCGCCCCCTGTCTGTCGGTGTTCCCCAAGGCTCAGTCCTAGGACCCCTACTCTTCTCCATCTACACCTTCGGCCTGGGACAGTTCATAGAATCCCATGGCTTGCAGTATCACCTCTACGCCGATGACACGCAGATCTACCTATCTGGACCTGACCTCACCTCCCTACTGACCAAAATCCCACAGTGTCTGTCTGCTATCTCAGCCTTCTTTTCTGCTCGCTTTCTCAAACTGAACATGGACAAAACAGAATTCATCATCTTTCCCCCACCTCATTCTACCCCTCCACCAGGCCTATCCATCAATGTCAATGGCTGCTCGCTTTCCCCAGTCCCACATGCTCGGTGCCTTGGGGTGATCATCGACTCTGCCCTCTCTTTCAAACCACATATCCAAGCCCTCGCCACCTCCTGCCGCCTCAAACTCAAAAATATTTCCCGGATCCGCTCATTCCTCAACCATGAAACCACAAAAACACTAGTGCACGCCCTTATCATCTCCCGCCTCGACTACTGCAACCTCCTACTGTCTGGCCTCCCCTCTAGCACTCTGGCACCACTCCAGTCCATCCTACACTCTGCTGCACGACTAATCCACCTGTCTCCCCGCTATTCCCCAGCCTCCCCCCTATGCCAGGCCCTTCACTGGCTTCCTATTGCTCAGAGGCTCCAGTTCAAAACCTTAACCATGACATACAAAGCCATCCACAACCTTTCTCCTCCATACATCTGTGACATGGTCTCCCGCTACCTACCTACACGCAACCTTCGATCCTCTCAAGATCTCCTTCTCGACTCCCCCCTCATCTCTTCTTCCCACAACCGCATACAAGACTTCTCCCGGGCTTCCCCCATACTCTGGAACTCCCTGCCGCAAAACATCAGACTTTCACCAACAACGGAGACCTTCAAGAAAAACCTGAAGACCCACCTGTTCCGACAAGCCTACAACCTGCAATGATCCTCAGTCTACTGAACCATCGCACGACCAGCTCTACCCTCTCCTAGTGTATTCTCACCCATCCCTGTAGACTGTGAGCCCTCGCGGGCAGGGTCCTCTCTCCTTCTGTACTTGTGTGTCCCTTGTCTAGCACATGTTTATTGTATCTGTCTATATTTTTCCCTTTTCATATGTAAAGCGCCATGGAATAAATGGCGCTATATAAATGTATAATAATAATAATAATAATTTATAATGCTCCAGTGTAAGATGGGCCCCATGGATGATGCTCCAGTATATGATGGGCCTTTAAAATGCTCCATATATAATGGGCCCCATATGATGCTTCATGTATAATAGGCCCCATATATGATGCTCCAGTGTATGATGGGCTCCATTTATAATGCTCCAGTGTATGATGGGCCCCATGGATGATGCTCCAGTGTATGATGGGCCTATATAATGCTCTATATATAATGGGCCCCATTTATAATGCTCCAGTGTATAATGGGCCTCGAATATGATGCTTAAGTGTATGATGGGCCCCATGGATGATGCTCCAGTGTATGATGGGCCTATATAATGCTCCATATATAATGGGCCCCATATGATGCTAAAGTGTATAATGGGCCCTATCTATGATGCTCTAGTGTATGATGGGCCCCATTTATAATGCTCCAGTGTATGATGGGCCCCATGGATGATGCTCCAGTGTATGATGGGCCTATATAATGCTCCATATATAATGGGCCCCATATGATGCTAAAGTGTATAATGGGCCCTATCTATGATGCTCAAGTGTATGATGGGCCCCATATATAATTCTCCAGTGTATAATGCTCCCCATATATTGCGCCAAACATTTAAAAAAATGAAATACCTCTCCTCGCTGGGCACTGCTCTACTCTGGACTCTTCAGCGTCGCCATCTTCCAGCTCTCTGCACTGTGACTGTTCAGGCAGAGGGCGCACAGACGTGATGTCATCGCGCTGTCTGACCTTAATGTCATTGTCAGGAAATGCGCAAGACGTCACAGCGGTGGAGCAGGGAGAGGTAAGTATTGCAAGTGCTGGGGCCCTGAGCAAGCAGGGGTGCCCACTCGTGGGCGCCGGCACTGGCACAGGGCCCCTCATAGTATGCGGGTGTCTCTGACGGCGAGTGGGCCCTTCCACCTGCTCAGGGCCCCGACACTTGCCCAGGTGCGCCAGGTGTTAACGCCGGCCCTGTGGTTCTTCTGTGGTATGATGTTCTGTAATTTGCCTTTATAGCATGGATCGAGGATGCCGGCCAACCAGTAGTCGTCATCCTTCATAATTTTGGCAATGCAGGGGTCCCTTTTTGAGGATCCGCAAGAGATAATCACCACTGTGTGCACCACGAACACCTCTTCCATGTTGCCCAGTACGGCTCGTGCTAGAACCTGCACCGCTGCTGTGTGCTGGGAATGCCTCTAACAAACGGTTTACCAGAGTTGCTTGTTTGTTTGCCAATATTAGTTCTAGGTTCTCTTATGGCATGATGTTCTGTAATTTGCCTTTATAGCATGGAACGAGGATGCCGGCCAACCAGTAGTCGTCATTAGTGTTGAGCGATACGATACCGCAAGTATCGGGTATCGGCCGATATTAGCTCTATCGGCCTTTCGATACTTAGTTTCGATATTTTCCATATATCGTATACCGGAATCGGAAGTTCCCATAATTCTTTGAGAGGCAATGTGATTTTAGTCAGCCAATGAGGAATCCTAAGAAGTGTGGGCACATCCTGTACTGCTGCGGTCATGTTAACTAATGGCATGGCTGTGATTGGATGCTGAAATGATGTCAGAATGCACTATAAAAGGCGCCGCCGCCATTTTAGCGTCACTGTGCTGTGAATTCAGTAAGGGACAGAACGCTGCTGTGCTGACTCTGAGGGACAGTTAGAGATTGCGATTTAGTGTACTGTGCTGTAGGCAGGCTAGCACCAACCGCTGTGTAAAGCTTCCTTTTGCCTGCAGTGTTGTTTTAACAGCTCTGCAAGGTGTGTGTGAGTGCAGGTGACGCTGCAGTTTGCTCTGCATGCAACGCTGTCTGTAGGCATCTGCACGTGTCACTCACAGACTCTTTTTTTTTTCTTCAGTGTAATTCTTGCAGCTCCATGCAATTTAACTATTAGTGTGACGCGCTTCCATCCGTATCCAATACATTGGTTGCAAACACTATAGAAGTAGACAAAGGAGTAGCCTTTCACAGATTGTGAACAGTTGTGTTTCAGTGTTCACTTCAGTCTGTGTTTTTTATTTTTTGAGTGCACATCAGCTCCAGTTACTTGTTCAAGCACTGCTGCTTGTACTCTGCTGAGCGTGTCTCAGTGCCTCATCCTTTTCATTTATCTCCAATTGGTTCTGCTCCATTCCATTTAAAATATAATCTATTAGTGTGACGCGCTTCCATCCGTATACAATACATTGGTTGCAAACACTATAGAAGTAGACAAAGGAGTAGCCTTTCACAGATTGTGAACAGTTGTGTTTCAGTGTTCACTTCAGTCTGTGTTTTTTATTTTTTGAGTGCACATCACGCTCCAGTTACTTGTTCAAGCACTGCTGCTTGTACTCTGCTGAGCGTGTCTCAGTGCCTCATCCTTTTCATTTATCTCCAATTGGTTCTGCTCCATTCTATTTAAAATATAATCTATTAGTGTGACGCGCTTCCATCCGTATACAATACATTGGTTGCAAACACTATAGAAGTAGACAAAGGAGTAGCCTTTCACAGATTGTGAACAGTTGTGTTTCAGTGTTCACTTCAGTCTCTGCGTAATAACCACACTTAGGCCTTATAACTTTTCTGACTTTCTTTATCAATCTACCAAGATGAAGAAGGCAGTGAGTAAGGCACGTGGTCATGGCCGTGGAGTTTCAGCAGGGAGAGGACGTGGTGATTCTGTGGCTGCTGCCGCCCTCAGTGACACAGCATCCACCATTTATCCCCGTGAGCGTTCCTTTATGTGCACTTTGGTAGGAGCTCGGCGTGCCCCCCTGCTGCGGGAAGAACAAATTGAAGCCGTTGTTGGTTGGATGGCAGCCAATGCATCGACTTCAATTCCTTCCACCTCCTCTCAGGAACACAACACTGTTAAGCAACCATCTGTCTGTTCACCGCCTGTCAAATTGCCCAGGCAGTCAGAGAGTTCTGTACAGGAGCCAGCTGAGTCTCTGCTTCTGTTCTCAGAATCTGTTGGCTCGCAAACACAGGCACAGGCAAGCAGCATTCTGCAATTTGAAGAAGAGGGAGTATGCAGTGATGCGCAACAGCTGTGTCTCTCTCAATCTGAAGAGGCGGGTGAGCCAGTGCGATGGACAGCACACCGCAGAACGCATCTTATGATGATGATGAGACTCAGGTGCCAGGTATTGTGGAGCATGGTGCTGCCCAGACTATCCAACAGCAGCAGGTGTTGGAAGAGGGTAGTGGAGATGATGAAGTCCGAGACCCAACATGGCGTGAGCAACAGGAAGGTGGTGGGAGCAGCTCTGAGGAAGAGATTGTCCCAACGGTACAAAGAGGAGGGAGAGGTAGGCTGCAGACTCGCTTGCCTGTAGCCTCCAGTTTGGCACCTGTTGGGAGCAGTTCTCTTAGAAATGTCAAAATTGGCGCTCCCATGACTTGCACTGCGTGGTCCTTTTTTGACAGACTTGTAGATGATATTTGCTATGTTCAATGCAAGCTGTGTAAGCAAAAAGTTAAAAGAGGTAAAAATATCAGTAACCTGAATACCACAAATATGTGGAAACATGTACGGACAAAGCACGTAGCTGAGTTACAAAGACACACTGGAGATGTAGGCCAACCTACAGCAGCACCTACATCTTCAGGTCGTGTTCGAGCCTCTACCTCCAGCTCACACACACCTGGTTCGGCTTCCTCACAGGATCTCCATGGAAGAACCTCGGTCACTGTTGTCCATAGACAAACTGTTATTCCACCCACAGCAGCAAGTTCACAGTCATCGTCACACTCCCAGAACAAAAAACAGCCATCGGTACCACAGGCATGGGATAAAAGACGGCCATACTCGGCAAACCATCCACGAGCACAGGCTCTGAATGCTGGCATTGCAAAACTCCTGTCCCTTGAAATGCTGTCATTCAGGCTGGTGGAGACTGACAGTTTCAGGAACTTTATGGCATTGGCAGTCCCACAATATAATGTGCCAAGCCGATTTTATTTCAGCAGGCAAGCTGTCCCTGCTCTGCAAAAACATGTCGAGGGAAACATTAAACATGCGCTACTAAACGCCGTCAGTAGCAGGGTCCACCTGACCACCGATGCGTGGACCAGTACCCATGGCCAGGGACGATACCTTTCCCTCACTGCCCATTGGGTCAATGTTGTGGAGCCGGGTACAGATCTTGCCAGTGGCGCTGTACGTGTTCTGCCAACTCCAAGGATTGCAGGAATCCAGTCTGTACACATTGATTCCTCCTCCTACTCCAGTTCCTCAGAATCATCACTGCACGAGCCGTCACGGTATACCTCCACATGGACCCGTGAACGCTTACCTGTTGCGACCGATATGAGCACAGCCGTGGCCAAACGTCAACAGGCCGTCCTGAAATTAATTTCCATGGGGAATCGAAGCCACACAGCGCAGGAGCTCTGGGATGCCATCAAGCAGGAGAGCAACGTGTGGTTTTTGTCAGCTAATCTCCAGCCAGGCTTGGTAGTGTGTGACAATGGCCGAAATCTGGTGGCAGCTCTGGGCCTTGGCAACCTCACTCACATACCATGTCTGGCACATGTGCTCAACTTGGTCGTGCAGAGTTTTTTGAGGGACTATCCGGATCTTGATGCACTGCTGCACAAGGTCCGCCTAGAGTGCGCTCACTTGCGACGTTCCAGCATGGCCAGATCGCCATTGCAGCTCTGCAAGTCAGATTTCGCCTTCCTGAACATTGCATCATATGTGACGTACCCACCAGGTGGAATTCCACGTTACATATGTTGGAGCGGTTTTGTGAGCAGCAGCCAGCAGTAATGGAGTATCAGCTGCAACAGGCGCAATCAACTCGCAATTTGCGCCGTTCACACTTCACCACTACTGAGTGGGCCTCTATGAAGGACATCTGCGACGTTTTGCGTGCGTTTGATGTCTCAACGCGGATGGCGAGTGCAGATGATGCACTAGTCAGCATGACTGTCCCCCTTATCTGCCTGCTTCAGAAATCACTGAAAGCACTAAAGGAAGAGGTTTTGGAAGAGGTGGAGGATGAGGAGTCACAAATTCAATTACCTTCAGGACAGTCAGCGCAACGTGGTTCCTCACAAAGGGCTGGGCAGGGCTCACTTTGTGAGGAGGATGAGGAGGAGGAGGAGTCAATGGAGGAGGAAGAAATCCCTACAGAGGGAGGTACACAACGCTCTAGTCAGTATGTAGAGCGAGGGTGGGGTGATGCAGAGGAGACAGAGATGATGCCTCTTCCAGAGGACAGCCTTTGTTGGCCAGTTGGGAGTCTGCAGCACATGGTTGATTTTATGCTTCAGTGCCTGAGAAACGACCGCCGCATCGCCCACATTCTCAGCACGTCAGATTATTGGGTGTACACCCTCCTAGACCCTCGCTACCGGGACAACTTACAAACCCTCATCACACCGGTGAACCGGGACCGTAAAATGCAGGAGTACCAAGACACACTGGTGCAATCCATACTGTTGTACATTCCAGCCGAGAGAGCTGCTGCTGCTGCTACTGCTTTACAAAGCAGCTCTGTGCGTCGAGGCAGTGTAGACACCTATACAACAAGAGGGAGCAGAAGCAGCGCCTCTGCACAGGGCAAGAACTGTATGTTACAAATGTGGCAAAGTTTTGTGACAGCGCCAGCAAGGTCTACACCATCCGAGACGGCTCCAGTCACCAGGAAGAAACGTTTCCATAAGATGGTGACAGACTACTTGGCTTTCCCTCTAAGTGTACTCCCAGATGCCTCTTCCCCTTTCAAATTTTGGGTCTCTAAGTTGGATACATGGCCAGAGTTTAGCCAGTATGCATTGGAGGTGCTGGCTTGCCCTGCTGCCAGTGTATTATCTGAGCGTGTCTTTAGTGCTGCAGGTGGTGTAGTAACAGACCGTCGCATGCTTACTTTTCTGAAAATGAACAAGGCATGGATCTCACCTGAATTTGCCTGTCCGTTTTCAGATTAAATAACTGTTTGGCAACGTTTTCCATGTCTCCTGTTATGTTCATCTTTCTACCACCTGAACTCTAGTCCCTGGGCTACAACACCGCCATTTGTTGCTCCTAAGTAATTGGCAGGGGTACTGACTCCTGGCCAGCCTGGTTACAGCACGACAGCTGTTTCCTGGCAGTGTGAACGTCAATTATCCTCCAATAAGTTGTGCTGTCGTGTTGCATTCGGGTTAGCCGACTCTATGGTGCCTGCAGTTTAGGTGATTCCTATGTGTGCTGTGGGATATGTAAATAAAGGCGGTTTCCATTGTGACAATAGGACAAGCACCCACTGTAGGACTGTGTGATTCGGTAACTGCGGACGGCTTGCGTCCTGTCAACTTACATTTTCATGGGTGCGTTCTTCTACCCGTCCGGGGTCCAGTACCATCAAGTGGTTCTCCCCAGTGCCTTTGGCCTAGGTGCCTCCATCTCCGTATCCGAGTTCCACCAACGTCTGCTGGTCCTTGGTAGTGCTTTGGAGCACAGGTACCTCTGCTTAGTAACCGTGTCACAGTAACGTCAGCTGGTACTCGGTTGTGACATTGCCTCTTTTCCTTCTGCTACCCGTCCGGGGTCCAGTACCGTCAAGTGGTTCTCCCCAGTGCCTTTGGCCTAGGTGCCTCCATCTCCGTATCCGAGTTCCAGCAACGTCTGCTGGTCCTTGGTAGTGCTTTGGAGCACAGGTACCTCCTGCTTAGTAACCGTGTCACAGTAACGTCAGCTGGTACTCGGTTGTGACATTGCCTCTTTTCCTTCTGCTACCCGTCCGGGTTCCAGCACAGTCAGCTGGTCCTCGTTACTTCCATTGTCTCTTGCTCCATCTGATACCCGTCAGGGTTCCAGTAACGTCAGCTGTTTCTCGGAAATTAGACGACCTTAAAGACCACCCAGAAGAAGATGACGACAACAAGGACGACGAGCATGAAGCCAACCAGCCTGAACACCATCACAAAGAAAAAATAAAAGATTACCCAGAAGAAGATCACCAACAGGAGAAAGAAGGTTTAGACAAACTACAAGATACAGAACAAGAGAAAGAAGAACAATAAGCAGAAGATCAAAAAGCAGAAGAACATGAAGTATAAGACCAAAATGAAGAGCAAAATATATGCTCTAAATTCTAAGCAGAAGAAGACTAAGCAGTGTATGGGGGTGAGTCCGTTCCTCCTCGTGGTGGCCCTGGAAAATGCCTGCTGCTGCAGGCTAAACTAAACACGGACAAATACTGTTGTAATTTAAATCTTTTGTGACAGCAAGAACGGAAGGATGAACAATTCATACTTTTACAGATTACAAGTACAGGAATCTCTGTCACAAATAAGAATATGATGAAGAAATGAAGAGGAAGAAGATGAAGAATTTGAATATGAAGAAGATTAATTAGTTTAATAATAACAATATGAGTAATGTAAACAAAAACATGAATAGCAAGAAGTTTAAGAAGAAGATTAAGAAGGTGAAGATGAAGAATAATTTGATGAGAAAGATGATGCTGCTGCTGAAGATTATGAAGGAGAAAGTGTGGCACTGGCAAAAGTTAAAAAGGTGAAGAGCATGGAAGTTGTGAAACATACATATTTGCCAAAATAGAAAAAAGGTTAACAACATTGTCAATTTGTTAGTCAATCCAAACGTATTTCCAAAAAAAAATATATTAATGCTATTCCAATGCATTGGGTTAAACATGTATGCCTTTATTGTCTCCTCAACCTCCCCCAACACATTCTACATTAGTCTTTGTTGTTTTCCTTCATATACAATTAACCAACAAGGCAAGAATGGTTTTTTTTAATGTCGATATTTGGTTCCCATAGACTTACATTGGACTTCCGGTATCGGAATCGGATATCGACGATATTTAGTGATATCGGCGATACCATTCCGATCCGATATTTTTAGATATCGAGCAGTATCGCTCAACACTAGTTGTCATCCTTCATAATTTTGGCAATGAGGGGGGGTCCCTTTTTTAGGATCCGCAAGACATAATCACACATGTGTATAAATATAATGCACGTCACTCCTCAATAAAATTGTGGGTGCTCAGAAATTACGGTTACCAGGCCCATATAATGTAATAAATATAACTCTGGCACTCCAAGACTCAATGAACAAAGAAATTTCTTTGTTCATTGAGTCTTGGTGTGCCAGAGTTATATTTATTACTTTAATCACCACATGTGGGCCAATGTTCCAGGTGTCAATGATGCACTGCCAGTGGTGGTGGAGGAGCATTTTCTGCCAAATCCACATCCTCCAGTCACGCACAAACCCTGTACCTGACCTTGGCAAACCAACATTTTCTCTTGCCCCCTGAGAAGCATACTCCTCCCCAAAATAATCATCCCCATCATCCTCCTCCTCTTCCTCTTCTTCCTCCACCTCATCCAGTACAGTTCCCTGAGCAAACAATGGCTGACTGTCATCAAGGCTTCCCTCCTCCTCCTCTTCCTCCTCCGCTGCAGACGCCTGAACCTTAATGTGCGTCAAAGTTTGCATGAGCAGACGCATAAGTGGGCTGGTCATGCTTATGATGGCGTCATCTGCGCTTACCAGCTGTGTGCATTCCTCAAAACACTGAAGGACTTCACAGAGGTCTTTCAGCTTTGACCACTGAACACCCAACAACTCGATGTCTGCCCTCAAACTGCCTGCCCGTGTATCCTCCCACAAATGCATTACAGCCTGCCTCTGTTCGCACAGCCTCTCAACCATGTGCATGGTGGAGTTCCATCTTGTTGCAACGTCTATGATTAGGCGGTGCTTGGGGAGGTGGAGCGATCGCTGCAGCCTCTGCATACGACTGGAGTCTACGGGCGAGAAATGGATGTGCGAGCACAGTCTTCACACCTTATGGAGCAGGGCTGTTAACTCCGGATAATTATTTATGAAGCAAAGCACCACCAGGTTCAAGGTGTGAGCCAGGCAAGGTATGTGTCTGAGTTTTTCCAGGGCTATGGCCGCCACAAAATTATCACTGACTACCTTGCCTGCTCAAGATGTAGACTGCCCAGCCATGACTCAGTTTCTCACTGCAAGTAGTCGGCCAGTACCTCCGCGGTGTGTCTGTTGTCGCCCAAAGACATCATCTTTAAAACATTAATCCACACAACTGAAAAAAAAGCTGACAGCACTATCAGGCCTCAAGATGCACGTTCAGGTACCATCTGACCCAAATGGGCAAGTACATACCACATGAACAAGGAGAACAGCATCAACTCCGGGTGAAAAAAGTAGAAATTCTTTATTTGACAGATGCAACATTTCAACCAATACATGCTTGATAAAGAACTGTATTGGTTGAAACATTGCATCTGGCAAATAAAGAATTTCTACTTTTTTCACCCGAGTTGATGCTGTTCTCCTTTTTCATGTATCATCTTTAAAACAGCCTGCTGACGCTTACCACTAGCTGTTCGATATGGGACACCTCATGTGCAACACTGGCAGCTGCGGATGGATTGCTTGTGCGACTGTGCTCTGGTGATGAGCTTTCGCTTCTGGAGGAGGAGGAGGGTCGAACACCTACAGCCAAATGTTGCCTATACTGTGGGCTAGGCAGCACTGTCCCACCGCCGCTGTCCCCTGTGGACCCTGCATCCACCACATTAACCCAATGCGCAGTGATGGACACGTAACGGCCCTGGCCATGCCTACTGGCCCATGCATCTGTTGTGAGGTGCACCTTTCCACTCACTGATTGTTTGAGTGCATGGACAATTCAGTCTTTCACATGCAGGTGTAGGGCAGGGATGACTTTTCTTGAAAAGAATTGCCGACTGGGTAGGGACAGCGTGGGATAGCATGGGACAGCGTAGGCCATGAGCTTTCAGAAAGCTGAACTTTCAACCAAACGGAAGGGCATCATCTCTAATGAGATCAGTTTGGCAATGTAGGCGTTCAAAGCCAGTGTACGCAGATGAGAGGATGAGTGCTTTCTTGTCCTACTCAGAGTATCTGCTAGGGTGAGCTGGACTTGAGAGCTGCATATGGAGGAACTAGGGTTGGACATGGCGGACTGAGAGGGGGTTGGTGATGGTGATGGTGGAGGTGATGATGGCCTAGATTCAGTCTTTGGTTGCAAAAACATTGTGATTCCCTGACTGCTTTGGCCTTGCGACGACACCTTAACATTTCTTGCTGGTGGTGTGCTAACCGGTGGGCTTACAGTGGGGGAAGCGGTGTAGCGTTGCTGGCTACCTTCAGTCGGAGCACGTGCACATGAGCCACCTGAGGTTTTGTAGTCCGTCCATACTTGCAAGTGCATGGTGTTTGAATGTCTAAGCATGCAACTGGTATTCAAATTTCTGAGATTTCTCCCTCTGCTAAAGGTCTTCCGCATTTCTTACAGATAACCTTTGCCTCATCAATAGGATTTTGGTCAAAAAAGTGCCACACTGCCCTCTTCCTACTATGGGATAAATTTTATTTGCTTGCACGCTGTGCTAATTTGACTGTCTGGCCAAACTGTCCTGCAACTCTATTTGTTTTTTTTAACAAGTTTTTGGACTGCTACGGGGCTGCCAGATAATTGCAGCTGCGATGTCGATGCCTGCTGCGGATCCTCCTCCTCTTCTGAGCTATTGCCAGCGGCACCCTCTTCCTCCAATGGATGCCAGTCCGGGTCAACAACTGGGTCATCCATCATCTCCTCTTCAATTTCATCTGCACCTTCCTCTGTGTCACCGTGTAAGGTGGCATAGAATGCGGGAAGGGGCACCTGAGTTTCATCAGGGACAGATTCTGGCTCAGTAGACAGCGAGGGCAATGTAGTGCTCTGGGTGAATGTACCAGCAGAATCATATAGCAGTGGCTGTGCATCAGTGCACTCCATGTCAGATTCATCTTTGACTGGGGAATTCAGGATTTGACTTGATAACCCAGGCATGGTATGTGAAAAGAGCTCCATGGAGTAATCTGAAGTGTGGCCTGCCACATCCTTCACTTTTGGTTGGGGTGAAGGACACAAGGAAAGGTGTTGTTCCTGACCAGGAGCCTGCACTGACGACTCAGTGCATGCATTTTTTTGAAACTTCAGAAGAGGAGGCGATAGAGCTGAATGCTGTTTCGGCAATGTAAGCCAAAACGAGTTCTGATGCTCCGGCTTTAAAGCGGTTTACCTACTCCCAGAAAAGGGAGCCTTCCAGGCCTTCTGGAGCCAGATGATGACGCAGGCTCAACACCTCCTGACTTAGGTGCTATTGTGCTTTTGGCACTACCAGCAGATGCACCACCAGCACCATCAGTACCAGCTGGCCCCCCGCCCACATCCCCGGCCTCTTCACATACTTCCTCATGTTTGGGAAAATGTACCAAAAATACCAGCAGATATATGGTACTGTATCAGAAGCGTACAGCTGTATACGGTGAAGGGGAAAATTTACATCTCCGTATATATTTTTGGCAGTCACACACAGACGCTCACAGGATCAGTATGGATTAAACAAGAATATAAAAAGCAGAAAAGGGTACTGTATCAGAAGATACATGTGTATATAGTATAGGGTAAAATTTAAATCTCTGTATATATTTCCGGAGTCACGCAGTCGCTCACTCAGTATGGATTTGACAGAATACAAAAAGCTGAAAAAAAGGTACCATATCAGAAGATACCAGGTGTATATTGTATAGGGTAAAATTTAAATCTCCGTATATATTTCCGGAGTCACACACAGACGCTCTCTCTGTATGGATTTGACCTTAATACAAAAGGCAGAAAAAAAGGTACTGCATCAGAAGATACCAGGTGTATATAGTATAGGTAAAATTCAAATCTCGTATATATTTTCGGAGTCACACATAGACGCACTCTCAGTATGGATTTGACCGTAATGCAAAAAGCAGAAAAAAAGGTACTGTATCAGAAGATACCAGGTGCATATAGTATAGTGAAAATTTAAATCTCCGTATATATTTCGGAGTCACACACAGACGCTCACAGGCTCAGTATGGATTAGACCAGAATATAAAAAGCAGAAAAAGGGTACTGTATCAGAAGCGTACAGCTGTATACAGTGTAGGGGAAATTGTAAATCTCCGTATATATTTCCGGAGTCACACACAGACGCTCACAGGCTCAGTATGGATTTAGACCAGAATAGGAAAAGCAGAAAAGGATACTGAATCAGAAGCGTACAGCTGTATACAGTGTAGGGAAATTGTAAATCTCCGTATATATTACTCTCCGTATATATTTCCGGAGTCACACACAGACGCTCACAGGCTCAGTATGGATTAGACCAGAATATAAAAAGCAGAAAAAGGGTACTGTATCAGTAGCATACAGCTGTATACAGTGTAGGGGAAATTGTAAAATCACTGTATATATTTCGAGAGTCACACACAGACGCTCACAGGCTTAGTATGGATTAGACCGAATATAAAAAGCAGAAAAAGGGTACTGTATCAGAAGCGTACAGCTGTATACAGTGTAGGGGAAATTGTAAATCTCCGTATATATTTCCAGAGTCACACACAGATAGTCAGCATGTATGTGTCCGTGATACCAGCCGGTACACGGTATGTGTGAGGAGCGTACAGCTCTATACGGTGTGGGAAAAAATGATCGCTGGTAACTGTGCAGAAAAAAATAAAACTATTAGTGCTGTGTAAAAAGCAGTCTGCACAGTAGATGTACACACAGCAATACAGTAGCAGGCAGCCTAATAACCAGCGCTGCTGCACACAAGAAAGTCCTCCCCTGTCACTGGCAGGCAGCCTAATTACAGCACTGCTGCACACAAGAAAATCCTCCCTGTCACTGCACACTAACTGTACAGCACAACTGCTATCAGCACAAGCACAGAAGAACTTCTCTTTCCAGCTCTAACTCTCTCTCTACTGATAAACAGTGTCAGCAACCTCTCCCTACTGTTAAGATCGGCAGAAGTAAAATGGTGGTCGGCGGTCAGGGCTTTTCTAGACACTATGACGCCCCATAAAGCAAGCCAATCACTGCAATGCCTTCTCTAATGATGGTGGTGGACGCTGCTCTTGTCATCTCGTTGCCCACAGTGTACTTTCTTGCTCATTGGCTGAAAAAAGGCGCCTGCAAGCATTATGGGAAAACCGACTTTGGAGCTCGGTCGACGACCTCATGGCCGACTTCACGCTATGGTCGGGTTACGCTCGGCGAAACCCGACTTTGGCGAAAGTCGGCAACTTATGAATCTGACCGACCTGTTTCGCTCAACTCTATTCACTATCATTGTTAAGCTCTGCGATATTGTGAATGTCAAATGGACTCGGTGGTGATTATCATTACCTGCTCACTTTTGTAGAAAAACAATAAAACCATTTTGAGAATACATACCAGAAAATTTTTCCTAAGCAGCTCAAGTACGTAGAAGATAATAATTCCACTAGATTTACTGGTTGTTTCCCATGGAAAGAATTACATCTGATCTGGGAAGAAATAGAAGAGTTCTCTCATCAGGGTTTACATTCCAATTTTATTGTGCTCCTATGTTCTTTCTGTTGAAAGTAATTATGAGATCATACTCTTTAATCTTGCTGATACATACACTTAAATAAATTCTGTGAGTTCTCTTGTGTACCACCACCTTAGTGGCATGTTCTTACCACTTATAACTTGCACAAAAGTGTTTCACACATTCTATGGATGCAAGTTTTACACAACTATCTATTTTCACTTGAATGTGAAAGGTAATTATAATAATTCAAAAATAGAACTCTGACCCTCCTCCAGCTAAAGTACAATTGTCTTTAGTGGTGTGTGGCATGATTCTGACATACTCTGAATTGTTTTGTGCCTAGGCCATAATTCTTTTATATTTAACCTTGCAATGAAGCTATGATTGATTCTTACCTTACTTCATTGTTAAAGGTCTACCAGATGAAGCCTATAACTAGTTGTCCACCTTATACAGCCTGCTGGCTCTTAGAATGAAGCAATGTTTACGGAAAAAATAGATACTATATATTTTAAAATTTTTTAGGTGCCACCGGTAATACCGTGCACTAAATACCATTCTCACAGTTGTCTTTGACATAATTAATAGATCATTGAACATTTCTGAAAGGTAATTTTTGTTGATATGGATTCATTCTTATAAAAAACGGCAACTGGCTATTTTCAGATAATTAATTGCCACAGATCATTACTGTTAGCCATCTCATACTACTGTTTTCTAGACAACTAGAAGTAGAGCAGAGAGTGAAGTAAAGAATTACAGTAATTTATATCTACTTTTACTTGACCAACAGCAAATTTATGTCTAAAATTAGAACATTATGATTTAGGGTTATGTTAGTAAGGAAAACTTAACCTCTCGTTAGTGGCTGGCCAGTTTACAAAAATATATCATGGCTTTCAATTCTTCTATGAATATATCATTAATTATTACACACCAAACAGACAGAAGCACAATAAATATATTGGGAAATTATTATTATTTATAATTATAAAGCTCTACTGATTCTGGAAGTTGACCAGATGCATACTTTATTAGGAGATGGAATCGGAAGGGACGATTTGTTTAAATGGGTGAGATTGTTCTTATTATATCGCCCTAAATACAATAAAATTTCAGCGAATATATGCTTTTTAGAGGTGCAGGGTGCTTTCTATGATAATTTGCCTTGCGGTGCGAGCTAATCAAAAACCCATTGTCTGACATTAAAAACTCTTAAATTGTGGCCCTTTTGGACTTACCTCTCGATATATATTCATATTTTCCCCCGGGTGTTTTATGGAGATGTTTCTATTTTGTTTTTCCTTTTTAACACTGGGTTAATTAAATTTAATTTAAATAACCCCTCCCTGTTCTCTAATTTTTGGTTTTTGTTACATGAGATCTGATTTAGTGGGTGGCGAGAACGTGTGATTCAGTATTTTTGAAATCGAATTGTTGGATTTTTGTAGGGTTTTTGGGTGCAGAAGTAATCTTTTCTTCCTACCCTAAAAAAAAGCCCCGTTGTGGCCCCATTTTGCCAGTTATTTTGCCTGTTGTATTTTCATCTTTTAAACCCGCCTTATATTTTGAGGCTTCCAATTTTTTTGGGATCTGTCGGGGCGATAGCTTAAATCTTCTCCCTGGTGTATTTTCTCTCATGTGGGGACGAGGCGTCTAGGATCAACGTAGGAACCCCCAAAAGCTCCTCTTTGTTCGTTTTTTAGGAATCTGAACCCCTCATTTCCAAAATTCAGTTTTTTGCGCCCTCTGTTTTTCCTTCCTTCAGCTACAAAACATAAATTTTTCACTGGCCAAAAAGAAAATTTTTGAACAAAAAGGGAAAAAAAGTGTAAAAAAAAAAATTGTCAAGATTTTTTTTTTATTTTTTTGCCTTTTGTTTTTTTTTCCCTTTTTTTGGGGGGTGAGGGGATTTTTTTTTCTCTCAATGGAGTTTCACATTGGGGCGGGGGATCAGTTACCAGAGGTTTGGTTTTTGACCCATCTTGCGGGGTTCCGGTTTTGGGAACAAATTTTCCCCTACCAGATTTGTTTTTGGGGGATGGGGGAAATTTTTTAAAATTTTAAAAAAAAGAATTGATTTTTGCCCTTAAACCAAGTTAGGAACGCAGCAAAACGGGGTTTAAATTGTATCCCCTGGGGGAAAACCCAATTGGGTTTTTTCCCCAACCCCGGGGATCCGTTTTTTTTGATATTATGCTTTTTTTTGGCTCTGGGGGGTTTTTGTACATGAACCAAAAACACTGATCAATGAAAAAACCGTTGCATTAAATAGGGTCTTGAAGACGCGATTTACTTCAGAAATTCGAAAGGGGGAGACCTGACAAATGGAATGATTTGCTTTTGGGAAACCCTTTTTTTGGGAAGGGGTCAGAAAATGTAAAGGATGTTATGGTTTTGGTTCCCTCTTCTGGCTCAATGATTCTATGTCATTTGGTTTCAAAAGAAGCCCCTTTTTTTTTAGCCAAGTATGGGTGCCTTTTGGAGCCACTTGACCCCTGCGTTGAAGAGTGACTTCGGGGCTCAGCGTCATGATTTGAAAGCGCAAGGGGGTTTTGTTTATGGGGTGATGCCTTTGTATTTCAGTTGCCCTAAGGGGGAAGGTTTTGCATGTCATTGTCTTGGTAGTTTCAGAAAAAATTTTTTGTTGACTGTTCCCCTTTTTTCTCCCCGTCCCTTTTTTTGTCGGCTTTTTTGATTGGGAGCTTTAACCTATGGATTTTGACTTTCCCCAAAGTTTTTGGTTTTTTCCCTATTCCCCTGCGGAAGTTTTTTCCCCCAGGGCACGATTTCCCTTTTGGCGGAAAAAAAACCCCATTTCTACCGGGGGATAAAGGTTGAACAATCACGGGGGAAATTAAAAAATTTTTTGGTGCTGCAAATCTGAGACTTATTGTATGGGGTTTCCCTTTTTACGTCCAAAATTTGTTTGGTTGGGGAAATTTTGTGTCTGGCCGTTAGGCTGAAAAGGGTTTAAAGCCGACACCCCTTTTTTTTTGCCTTCCCAATCTCAGGTGTTCTGACTTTTGACTGATTTTTCGGTATTTAGGAAAGTAAATCGCTCTTTGCCCCCCAGGAGCTAATTGCGCTATTGAATTAGGCCGGTGGAAATTTTTTCCAAAAAGGGCCCTTTTTAACTTGCTGTAACTGAACACGACTATGGAAATTTATCAAGGATCATTGGAGAAGGGGGATATCAGACATCCCTTTTCCCCCTTTGGGCCCTTTTTTTTTTTTTTGGCCAAAAAAGTGGTTATTGAGGGCCCCGGATTATTTCGTCTCTTGAAAAAATATGGAAATCAAATCGCCCCCTTTTTTCTGCCGTTTCCCGGGGAAAAAATGCTAGTTGGGGTTTCCAAATTGACTTAAGGGGCGTAAACCTTTTTCCATTTAACGGGGGTGAAGGAAGTGGCGTTTAAAAACCCCCGAGGGGCATTTTTTGGACCTTGAGCCCTTTGGGCTC
>JARQOD010000009.1:155452848-155498510 GCA_033576555.1 Oophaga sylvatica
AGCTGTTACTATAAAAGGGTGGCATGGCTGGGCCGCCATGCGCTAATATCAATCATCATATGCTTTGCGCCAGTGTGGTCATGCGTGTGTGTGGTTAGGGCCCGGCTGAAATAAGCCCCTAGAATACCGACTTAATCGGTGAGGAGTTTGGTATGCTAGCTGGTCAGGGTCGGTGTCCTAGATGCCCTAGATTACCGGCATAACTGGGCAGGAGTTTAATTGCCGTATTCAGGGCATTGCGGGTTACTTCCGCGAGGACATTAGCACATGATCACGTTCTATGTTCGCTTAGCAGTCAACTGTGTACCTGGGTGCCTGACAGGACACAGAAGTTTTTCACAGTGGCTCTGTGACGTAACAGGGTTCGCTTTCAATGCTAGACAGCGCCCTAGCGTGTTTATTTTGCGACTCAGTGGTGTTAAGTGAGTTCGCACACATCGCCATATAGCGCTGCGGCACTCCTAGCGGCTCTGTGGAATAACAGAGTTCGCACATATTGCCACAGCGCGTTACGGCGTTTATTTTGGCGACTCTGCGGGATAACAGAGTTCGCTTCTTGCGCCATTTTACTAGCAGCAGGCTCCGCCTGCACGGTGGACCCCGGGCTGCGAACGCACCTCTCTACATCATATATTTGGTGCGTTCCGCAGACCCTAACATAATATTAGCGCCAGGGTCTGGCTAGTAAAATGGCGGATAACCAGCGTCTACCGCAGTACATCCAGCAGCTGGAGGGTAGGTTGGCAGCTCTTGAGCGCACAAACTCAGCTGTGGATGTTACCGCAGTCGCTGTTCAGGCTGCTAGCGTGGCTGCAGCCAGTTTGTCCTCTGCCACCTCTGCCCCTACATTATCCCACCTCCCGCTTCCTGACAAGTTTTCCGGTGACACCAAGCAATGTCGGGGATTCGTGAGTCAGTGCTCTATACAACTCGAGCTTCTGGCTGCACGTTTCCCCACGGATCGGGCACAAGTGGGTTTTGTACTGTCTCTACTCTCGGGCAGAGCGTTGGAGTGGGCAACGCCGCTGTGGGAGCGCGACGATCGTGTGGTGCGGAGTGCTCCTCGTTTCCTGGAGGCTCTTAAAAAGGTCTTTGTAGGACCCTCAGGTCACGCACGATATGGCGCTACAACTGCTGGCATTGGCACAGGGTTCGTCTTTGGTCAGTCAGTTTTCCGTCCAGTTTCGGACTCTGGCCTCAGAGCTAGACTGGTTGGATAAAGTTCTCATTCCAGTCTACTGGCGAGGACTGGCTGACCATGTTAAAGACGCTTTGGCTACCAGGGAGATTCCCGCCACACTGGAGAAGCTTATCTCCATATCTACCCGCATCAACCTCCGTTTTCATGAGCGGAGGTTGGAGCGGGCCCAGTGTAGGCAGAGGATTCGGTTGGCTCCCACCTTTGCCAAACCTCTCGAATCCCCCGATCTGGCGTCCGAACCCCAAAAGGCCACAGAGGTTCCTCGTGCAGGACCTAAGTCTCGAGCCGTCCGAGTATCTGTGGTCTGTAACCTTTGTCAGCAGACAGGACACTATGCCAACAAATGTCCACAGCGATCGGGAAGCGATCGCTTCTAGTGGCACTTGGAGGAGGTTCACTAGAGACAGCGGCATTTTCCTCCAAGATGACATTTAAAGGAACAGTCACTGTAGACTCTTCCACACTTACAGTCGAGCTTTGTGTGGACTCAGGAGCAGAGGGGAATTTCATGTCATCCACCTTTGCTCGTCGCCACGCAATACATCTGGTAGCGCTCGACAAACCAGTGACTGTCCGGGTAGTGAATGGGTTGACATTGCCCTCGCCAATTACACATCAGACTGTCCCTCTTACTGTGATGTATGGTGTACAGTTCATATAGCGTCTTGTGCTTGGGTGCGAGGAAAACACATGAGACACAGGTTTGATATGGAAGGACTTGTATTACTTCATACAAGTAGGCAAAAAGGGTCACATAGTTTGAAGGTACAGAGGCAGGAGACACAGCAGCCAGAGTAACTTTAAGTTCAGCAATAACTCTCCACAACAGGTTCAGGATCTCTTCTCAGTTACCGTAATTCCATGCAAACGTGGATTTATCAAATAGCAGGTTTCCAGAGTCCACAAGTGTTCCAAAGTTCCTCAGTAGGAAATAGCTGGAGTACCAAGTCCAAGGTTTCCAGGAGTCAGGTCACAGGCTCACTGCAGGTTTGATTCTGAAGCACTGATTGCTCAGCTGAGGCTGCTTAAGAGGCAAGAGGGAGAGAATCAGGGCGGGAACATGAAAGCTGGAAACTCCATATTGACTGAGGGCAAGATAGCTGCAGCAAGACAGAAAGCAAAATGGCTGACGGAAAAACTGAGTTTCAAGAAACATGTCAAAAGAGACAAAGAACCTTACACTTACTTTGTGTGTACCCCCTTCCCATCAGGAAATTATTTCCCTTCTCATCCTTCCCGAGGGAATAGACGAAATCCTACTGGGAGTACCCTGGCTCAGTTCCCACTCCCCTCATATTGAGTGGACCTCCGGTAGGATTCTGGGTTGGAGTGAGTCATGTAAAGACAGATGTGTCAGGGAGTGCATTCAGGTTACCACTACAGAGATACCCGCAGATATTTCTCCTCTTCCCAAGTGCTATCAGTCATATGCAGACGTGTTCTCTAAAAAGGCTGCGGAGACTCTGCCGCCCCATCGTCCCTATGACTGTCCTATTGACCTCTTGCCTGGAGCAGAACCTCCTCAGGGAAGGGTCTATCCCCTCTCTCTTCCTGAGACGGAGGCTATGTCTCAATATATCCAGGAGAATCTGGCAAGAGGGTTCATTAGGAAGTCGGTGTCACCAGCAGAAGCGGGGTTCTTCTTCGTGCAGAAAAAGAGTGGAGAATTACGTCCGTGTATAGATTACAGAGGTCTTAACGCCATCACCGTTAAGAATAAGTACCCGTTGCCCCTGATCTCTGAGCTCTTTGATAGGCTCCGGGGAGCAAGGGTATTTACTAAATTAGATCTGCGTGGTGCTTATAACCTGATTCGCATCCGTGAGGGGGACGAGTGGAAGACGGCTTTTAATACCAGGGATGGGCATTATGAATACCTGGTGATGCCCTTCGGGCTCTGTAATGCCCCGGCCGTTTTCCAAGACTTTGTCAATGACATCTTCCGGGATATGCTTTCCACCTCTGTAGTAGTCTATCTGGATGATATTCTCATCTTTTCTCCAGATATTGACTCTCACCGGAGGGATGTCTGCAAAGTCTTCGACCTGTTACGGGCGAACTCTCTCTATGCAAAGTTGGAGAAATGCATGTTTGAGCAGGAGTCTTTACCTTTCCTGGGCTATATCATCTCTGCCCAGGGATTGGCTATGGATCCTGCCAAACTACAGGCTGTGATGGATTGGCAAGAACCCCATTCTCTTAAAGCGGTGCAGCGATTTATGGGGTTCATTAATTACTATCGCCAATTCATTCCCCACTTCTCCACTTTGGTAGCTCCCTTGATAGCCCTCACCAAGAAGGGAGCCAATCCCAAATTGTGGTCAGAGGAGGTCTCCAAGGCCTTTACTTCAATTAAGTCCCATTTTGCTAGCGCTCCCATCTTACATCGCCCCGAGGTTGATAAGCCTTTTTTATTGGAGGTCGATGCCTCGTCCGTTGGTGCTGGAGCAGTCCTTTTTCAAAAGGATGCTCAAGGTCGGAAACATCCTTGTTTCTTCTTTTCCAAGACCTTCACACCAGCAGAGAGGAATTATTTCATTGGGGATAGGGAGTTGCTAGCCATGAAGTTGGCCTTTTCTGAGTGGAGACATCTCCTGGAGTGGGCTCGCTTTCCCTTTCAAGTTTTCACTGACCACAAAAATTTGGTCTATTTACAGACCGCCCAGCGGCTAAATTCTCGTCAGGCCAGATGGTCCCTGTTCTTCTCCCGGTTTCATTTCACCCTCCATTTCCTCTCCGGTGAGAAGAACATTCGGGCCGATGCTCTTTCTCGCTCCGTGGTGTCCTCTGAGGAGGTGGAGGAGGAGCCTTGGTTGATTGTCCCCACAGAGAGCCTAAGAACTGTGGCCCCGGTTTCGCTTGAGTCTGTGCCTCCGGGCAAGACTTTTGTGCCCACCAATTTGCGACCGGAGTTACTCTCTTGGGCACATTCGTCCAGGGTGGGTGGACATTTTGGGGCAAAAAGGACATCTGAGTTGCTGGCGAGGACATACTGGTGGCCACATATGGTCCGTGACGTCAGGGAATACGTTCAGGCGTGCGTCTCCTGCGCCAAGAATAAGTCCCCTCGACAACGGCCAGCTGGGCTACTTTTCCCTTTACCGGTGGCAGACAGGCCTTGGGAGATGGTCGGGATGGATTTTGTGGTGGGCTTACCCAAGTCTCGGGTCTGCACCATCATCTGGGTGATAACCGACCACTTCTCCAAAATGGTGCACTTAGTGCCGTTACCACGGTTACCGTCTGCACGGGCCTTGGCAGCATTATTCATTAGGCATATTTTCCGCCTACACGGTATGCCAGACAAAATTGTCAGTGATCGAGGTCCCCAGTTTGCGTCTCGGTTCTGGAGAGAGCTGTGTCGTTTACTCAGCATTGAGTTGAATCTCTCCTCTGCATACCATCCAGAGACAAATGGGTTGGTAGAGAGGGCCAACCAGACCTTGGTCACATACTTGCGACATTTTGTCTCTGCCAGGCAGGATGACTGGGCATCCTTGCTACCGTGGGCTGAGTTCGCTCTAAATAATGCTGTGGCTGACTCCACCGGACAGACCCCATTCCTCCTGAACTATGGTCCGCATCCGCGGGTACCAGTGCCCATGCCCGTGTCTTCCACCGATTCCTGGGTGGCAGACTGGGCTGTGGAGGCACGGGACATTTGGGACCGCACCCAGGATGCCATTCAGGCCTCCAAAGAGAGGATGAGGTCTTCGGCCGATGCCCATCGGCGCCCCACTCCTACATTTGCTCCGGGTGACCTAGTGTGGCTTTCTGCTCGAAACATTAGGCTACGTGTAGAGTCCACCAAGTTGGCACCACGCTTTTTGGGTCTTTTTAAAGTTCTTGAGCAGGTGAACCCGGTGGTTTACCGCCTAGCCCTTCCGCCTCGCCTTGGTATCACCGACACCTTTCACGTGTCCCTCCTGAAACCCGTGGCCATTTCCAGGTTTTCCGAGTCATCTGCCAGGACGTCGGGTTCATCTACCGACGATCATGAGGTGAATGCCATTGTTGGGTGCAAGGTGGTACGAGGCAAAAAATTTTATTTGGTGGATTGGAGGGGTTATGGGCCTGAGGATAGGTCCTGGGAGCCTGCCGAGCATGTTCACGCTCCACAGCTCATCGCTGCCTTTGAGCGCAGCGAGGCCCAAGGAGGGGGAGTAATGTTAGGGCTCAAGTTCCCACTGCTGCACAAGGGGAGTCTCGAACCAGTCCCGCTGCGGTCCCCCATTCATCTCCGGCCGCAGTGGAGCCTGCTCAGCTTAGACGTCGGTCCCAGCGTCTCGCCCAGTCTAACAGTGTGCAGAGGGTTACTGCTGCCTTTTCAGGCTCTGCTATTGTAGCCAGTACTGGTTAGCGGCGAACAGACGTCTTTAGGACAAAGTCCTTGTTTTCCCCTTCTGAGCATGCCCAGGGTGAGATCTTTCATTGGAGATCAGGGGTCACATGCTCAGGTACTGCAGCAGCTCCTATTGGTCCACCAGGAAGGTCCTGTGACTACTGGTGTTCTGGAACAGTTTCATTGGTCCTTGTTTCTGGCAGGTCCTGTAGCTGTTACTATAAAAGGGTGGCATGGCTGGGCCGCCATGCGCTAATATCAATCGTCATATGCTTTGCGCCAGTGTGGTCATGCGTGTGTGTGGTTAGGGCCCGGCTGAAATAAGCCCCTAGAATACCGACTTAATCGGTGAGGAGTTTGGTATGCTAGCTGGTCAGGGTCGGTGTCCTAGGTGAGGAGTTTGATTGCCGTATTCAGGGCCTGGCGTTCAGACGCCATAGATTGCGGGTTACTCCCGCGAGGACATTAGCGCATGATCACGTTCTATGTTCGCTTAGCAGTCAACAGTGTACCTGGGTGCCTGAGAGGACACAGAAGTTTGACTCAGCGGCTTTGTGACGTAACAGGGTTCGCTTTCAACGCTAGACAGCGCCCTAGCGTGTTTATTTTGCGACTCAGTGGTGTTAAGTGAGTTCGCACACATCGCCATATAGCGCTGCGGCACTCCTAGCGGCTCTGTGGAATAACAGAGTTCGCACATATTGCCACAGCGCGTTACGGCGTTTATTTTGGCGACTCTGCGGGATAACAGAGTTCGCTTCTTGCGCCATTTTACTAGCAGCAGGCTCCGCCTGCACGGTGGACCCCGGGCTGCGAACGCACCTCTCTACATCATATATTTGGTGCGTTCTGCAGACCCTAACACAGTGCCCATTTCAATGCCAGCGACATCAATTCTTATTACTTAAGCTTGTCAACCTCAATTTACTTTATAATAATAGTAACGCATTGAAAACTGGGAGTTATTTGGCTAAAGTTGTGGGGGGGGCAGGGCTGGCTTCAGGTTTTCGTGGGCCCCGGGCGACTGAGTCTCAGTGGGCCCCTTTAACACATACCGCAATTCATGATGCTCCAATACGGCAGAGAAATATAGGTATAGTAAAGTGCCAAATACTTCACTTCTTACATTACGTGAGTGATATCCATTGTAAATTCTACAGTAGCTCAAAACCGGACAGTATATACCTCCATACAGTATTATGGCCACCACATAGTGCACCATACAGAATAATGAGCCCCATATATTGCTCCATACATAATTGGTCCCATATAATGTTCCATACAGTATATGATGAGCTCCACATACTGCTCCAGTATATGATGGGCCCCATGGATGATGCTCCAGTGTATGATGGGCCTATATAATGGCCCATTTATAATGGGCCCCATATGATGCTGCAGTATATGATGGGCCCCATGGATGATGCTCAAGTGTATGATGGGCCTATATAATGCTCCATATATAATGGGCCCCATATGATGCTCCAGTATATGATGAGCCCCATGGATGATGCTCTAGTGTATGATGGACCCTATCTATGATGCTCAAGTGTATGATGGGCACCATATATAATTCTCCAGTGTATAATGCTCCCCATATATTGCTCCAAACATTAAAAAAATGAAATACCTCTTCTCGCTGGGCACTGCTCTACTCTGGACTCCTCAGCATCGCCATCTTCCAGCTCTCTGCACTGTGAATGTTCAGGCAGAGGGCACACAGACGTGACGTCATCGCGCTCTCTGACCTGAATGTCACTGTCAGGAAACACGGAATACGTCACAGCAGTGGAGCAGGGAGAGGTAAGTATTGCAAGTGCTGGGGCCCTGAGCAAGCAGGGGGGCCCACTCGTGGGCGCCGGCACTGGCACACCCCTCATAGTACGCTGGTGTCTCTGATGGCGAGTGGGCCCCCCCCACCTGCTCAGGGCCCCGGCATTTGCCCGAGTGCGCCAGGTGCTGATGCCGGCCCTGAGGGGGTATAGTCCAGTTAGGGAGGTGGAAAACTGGCATATGTTGAGGTGTAGGCTGGACGTTCAGCAGCTGCAAATGGAGGAATTGGAGAAGTCGGAGGAAGAGGAGGAAAAAGCAAGCCATTTTGCTGGCAACCTATGTGTCATCAGGGGAAGGTGGTACAAAATCCTTTGAAACCCAGGCAAGGTTCATTTTAATGAAGGTGAGATCACCAACATTTTGGGTCGACAGCCGGGTCCTTCTTTCTGTCAGGATTGATCCAGCAGCACTGAAGACTAGAGTTGAGCGAAACAGGTCGGTCAGATTCATAAGTCGCCGACTTTAGCCAAAGTCGGGTTTCGCCGAGCGAAACCCGACCATAGAGTGAAGTCGGCCATGCGATCGTCGACCTGAGCGCCAACGTCGGTTTTACCAGAATGCTTGCAGGCGCATTTTTTCAGCCAATGAGCAAGGACGTACACTATAGGCAGCGTCCACCACCATCTTAGAGAAGGACATTGCAGTGATTGGCTTGCTTTGGGGGCGTCATAGTGTCTATAAAAGCCCTGACCGCCGACCGCTATTTTACTTCTGCCGATCTAAACAGTTGGGAGAGGTTGCTGACGCTGTTTATCAGTAGGGAGAGAGTTAGGGCTGGAAAGAGAAGTTCTTATGTGCTTGTGCTGATAGCAACTCTGCTGTACACTTAAGTGTGCAATGACAGGGGAGGATTTTCTTGTGTGCAGCAGTGTGGGTTATTAGGGTACCTGCCAGTGACAGGGGAGGATTTTCTTGTGTGCAGCAGCGCTGGTTAATAGGCTGCCTGCTAGCTGTATTGCTGTGTGTAAACTGCTGTGCAGACTGCTTTTTACACAGCACTAATACTTTTATTCTTTTCTTCTGGACAGTTACCGAGCGTTCATTTTTTCCCACACCTTATAGAGCTGTACACTCCTCACACACCAGCTGTACCGTACGTGTACTGGCTGGTATCACGGACAAATACATGCTGACTATCTGTATGTGACTCGGAAATATGTACGGAGATTGAAATTTTCCCCTACACTATATACACCTGGAATCTTTTGATACAGTATCGTTCTCTGGCTCCACTTCATCTCCTCTTCCTCTCACTGTCGGTGTACCCCAGGGCTCAGTCCTTGGCCCCCTTCTTTTCTCTCTCTACACCGCCCCAATTGGACAGACCATCAGCAGATTTGGCTTTCAGTACCATCTTTATGCTGATGACACACAATTATACACGTCATCCCCCGACCTTACCCAAGCTGTACTACAGAACGCCACCGACTGTCTGTCCGCAGTCTCCAACATCATGTCTGCTCTCTATCTGAAACTTAACCTCTCCAAAACTGAACTTCTTCTGCTCCCGCCGTCTACTAACCTCCCTAAATCTGACATTTCCCTCTCAGTGGGCGGCACCATAATAACACCCCGGCAGCAGGCTCGCTGTCTGGGTGTTATGTTTGACACCAATCTCTCCTTCACCTCCCATATACAATCTCTTGCCCGCTCTTGCCGCCTACACCTAAAGAACATCTCTAGAATCCGCCCTTTTCTCACCATGGAAACAACAAAAACCCTCACTGTAGCATTGATCCACTCCCGCCTGGACTACTGTAACGCTCTATTACTTGGCCTCCCCATTTACTCGACTATCCCCTCTCCAGTCCATCCTTAATGCAGCAGCCAGGGTCATCCATCTTGCTAATCGGTACTCGGACGCGTCCGCTCTTCGCCAGTCCTTACACTGGCTGCCCATTCATTATAGGATCCAATTCAAAGTACTTGTTCTCACCCACAAAGCTCTCCACAGTGCAGCACCCCCCTACATCTCCTCCCTCATTTCTATCTATCGGCCTAACCGACTGCTGCGCTCTGCAAACGACTTTCGACTAACCTCTGCACTAATCCGTACCTCCCACTCCCGACTCCAAGACTTCTCCCGCGCTGCGCCAATCCTCTGGAATGCTCTACCCCAAGAAATTAGGACTATCCACAATTTGCATGGTTTCAGGCGCTCCCTCAAAACACATCTGTTCAGAGCGGCCCATCACATTCACTAATCAAAGTCATTCTATGTGTAAGTGTGTGTGTGTGTAGCCCATTCACTATCTCCATCCATCCCTCACTCCCTTAAGATGGCTGGACCATCATTGTAAATGCACCATTGTATATACACACCTGTACTTTGTACTCCCCCACCTCATTGTAGATTGTAAGCTCTCACGAGCAGGGCCGTCTTATTTTGCTTTAATTACTGTATTGTTAACGTTGTTACTTATGACTTGTGTTTTGAAACTGTTAAACTGTAAAGCGCTGCGGAATATGATGGCGCTATATAAATAAAGAATTATTATTATTATTATTATTATACAGTACCTTTTTTCTGCCTTTTGTATTCTGGTCAAATCTATACTGAGAAAGCGTCTGTGTGTGACTCCGGAAATATATGCGGAGATTTACAATTACCCCTACACTGTATACAGCTGTACGCTTCTCATACAGTACAGTTTTTCTGCTTTTTATATTCTGGTCTAATCCTTACTGAGCCTGAGGGCATCTGTGTGTGACTCCGGAAATATATACGGAGATTTACAATTTTCCGCTATACTATATACACCTGGTATCTTCTGATACAGTACCCTTTTTCTGCTTTTTATATTCTGGTCTAATCCATACTGAGCCTGTGAGCGTCTGTGTGTGACTCCGCAAATATATACGGAGATTTAAAATTACCCCAACACTATATACACCTGGTATCTTCTGATACAGTACCCTTTTTCTGCTTTTTATATTCTGGTCTAATCCATACTGAGCCTGTGAGCGTCTGTGTGTTACTCCGGAAATATATAAGGAGATTTAAAATTACCCCAACACTATATACACCTGGTATCTTGTGATATAGTACCCTTTTTCTGCTTTTTATATTCTGGTCTAATCCATACTGAGCCTGTGAGCATCTGTGTGTTACTCTCGAAATATATACGGGGATTTAAAATTACACCAACACCGTATACAGCTGTACGCTTCTGATACAGTACCATATATCTGCTGGTAGTTTTGGTACATTTTCCCAAACATGAGGAAGTATGGTGGAAGAGGCCACGGACGTGGGCGGGGGGGGCCAGCTGGTACTGATGGTGGTGCATCTGCTGGTAGTACCAAAGCAATAAGGCAGGAGGTGTTGAGCCTGTGTCATTGTCTGGCTCCAGAAGGCCTGGAAGACTCCCTTTTCTGGGAGTAGGTAAACCGCTTTTAAAGCCGTAGCATCAGGAACAGGTTTTGGCTTACATTGCCGAAACAGCCTCCAGCTCTATCGCCTCCTCTTCTAAAGTTTCAAAAAATGCAAGCACTGAGTCGTCAGTGCCGTCTCCTGGTCAGGAACAACACCTTTCCTTGTGTCCTTCACCCCCACCAAAAGTGAAGGATGCGGCAGGCCACACTTCAGATTACTCCATGGAGCTCTTTTCACATACCATGCCTGGGTTATCAAGTCAAATCCTGAATTCCCCAGTCCAAGATGAATCTGACATAGAGTGCACTGATGCACAGCCACTGCTATATGATTCTGCTGGTACATTCACTAGAGCACTACATTGCCCTTGCAGTCTACTGAGCCAGAATCTGACCCTGATGAAACTCAGGTGCCCCTTCCCCCATACTATACCACCTTACACGGTGTCACAGAGGAAGGTGCAGATGAAATTGAAGAGGAGGTGATGTATGACCCAGTTGTTGACCCGGATTGGCATCCATTAGGGGAAGAGGGTGCCACTGGCAATTGCTCAGAAGAGAAAAGGATCCGCAGCAGGCATCGACATCGCAGCAGTAGTTATCTGGCAGGCCCATAGCAGTCCAAAAACATGTTAAAAAACAAAAATAGTTGCAGGACAGCTTGGCCAGACGGTCAAATTGGCACAGCGTGCAAGGCCTGAAAATTTATCCCATAGTAGGAAGAGTGCAGTGTGGCACTTTTTTGACCAAAATCCTATTGATGAGGCAAAGGTTATCTGTAAGAAGTGCGGAAGGACCTTTAGCTGAGGGAAAAACCTCTAAAATTTGAATACCGGTTGCATGCTTAAACATTTAAACACCATGCAATTTCAAGCGTGGACGGACTACAAAACCTCAGGTAGCACATGTGCACCTGATCCGACTGAAGGTAGCCAGCAACGCTGCATCGCTTCCCCACTGTAAGCCCACCGGTTAGCACACCACCAGCAAGAAATGTTGAGGTGTCGTCGCAAGGCCAAAGCAGTCAGGGAATCACAATGTTTTTGCAACGAAAGACTGAATCTAGGCCATCACCATCAACATCACCAACCCCCTCTCAGTCCGTCATGTCCACCGCTAGTTTCCCCATATGCAGCTCTCAAGTCCAGCTCACTCTACCAGACACTCTGAGTAGGACAAGAAAGCACTCATCCTCTCATCCACGAACACTGGCTTTGAATGCCTACATTGCCAAACTGATCTCATTAGAGATGATGCCCTTCCGTTTGGTTGAAAGCGCAGAGTTCCGAGAGCTCATGGCCTATGCTGTCCCACGCTATGACTTACCCAGTCGGCACTTCTTTTCTAGAAAAGCCATCCCTGCCTTCCATCTGCATGTGAAAGACTGCATTGTCCATGCACTCAAACAATCAGTGAGTGGAAAGGTGCACCTCACAACAGATGCATGGGCCAGTAGGCATGGCCAGGGTCGTTACGTGTCCATCACTGCGCACTGGGTTAATGTGGTGGATGCAGGGTCCACAGGGGACAGCGCCGGTGGGACAGTGCTGCCTAGCCCATGGTATAGGCAACAGTTGGCTGTAGGCGTTCGACCCTTCTCCTCCTCCTCCTTCAGAAGCGAAAGCTTGTCAACAGAGCGCAGTCGCACGAGCACTCCATCCGCATCTGCCAGTGTTGCACACGAGGTGTCCCACTATAGAACAGCTAGTGGTAAGCGTCAGCAGGCTGATTTAAAGATGATGTCTTTGGGCGAAAACAGACACACCACGGAGGTACTGGCCGACTACTTGCAGCGAGAAACTGAGTCATGGCTGGGCAGTCTACATCTTGAGCCAGGCAAGGTAGTCAGTGATAACTGACGTAATTTTGTGGCGGCCATAGCCCTGGCAAAACTCAGACACATACCTTGCCTGGCTCACACCTTGAACCTGGTGGTGCAGTGCTTCCTAAATAATTATCCAGAGTTAACAGCCCTGCTCCATAAGGTGCGAAGACGGTGCTGGCACATCCGTCGCTCGCCCGTAGACTCCAGTCGTATGCAGAGGCTGCAGCGATTGCTCCACCTCCCCAAGCACCGCCTAATCATAGACGTTGCAACAAGGTGGAACTCCACCATACACATGGTTGAGAGGCTGTGGAACAGAGGCAGGCTGTAATTCATTTGTGGGAGGATACACGGGCAGGCAGTTTGAGGGCAGACATGGAGTTGTCGAGTGTGCAGTGGTCAAAGCTGAAAGACCTCTATAAAGTCCTTCAGTGTTTTGAGGAATGCACATGGCTGGTAAGCGCAGACAAAGCCATCATAAGCATGACCAGCCCACTTATGCGTCTGCTCATGCAAACTTTGACGCACATTAAGGATCAGGAATCTGCAGCGGAGGAGGAAGAGGAGGAGGAGGAGGGAAGCCTTGATGACAGTCAGCCTTTGTCTGCTCAGGGAACTGTCCTGGATGAGGTGGAGGAAGAGGAGGAGGAGGATGAGTGAGATGATTATTTTGGGGAGGAGGATGCTTCTCAGGGGGCAAGCGAAAAATGTTGGCTTGCCCAGGTCAGGTACAGGGCTTGTGTGTGACTTTGAGGGATGTGGATTTGGCAGAAAGTGCTCCTCCACCCACCACTGGCAGTGCATCATTGACACCTGGAACATTGGCCCACATGTGTGATTATGTCTTGCGGATCCTAAAAAGGGACCCCCGCATTGCCAAAATTATGAAGGATGACGACTACTGGTTGGCCAGCATCCTCGATCCACTCTATAAAGGCAAATTACAGAACATCATGCCACAGGAGAACCTAGAGCTAATATTGGCCAACAAACAAGCAACTTGGTAAACCGTTTGTTAGAGGCATTCCCAGCACACAGCAGCGGTGCAGGTTCTACCACGAGCCGTACTGGGCAACATGGAAGAGGTGTTCGTGTTGCACACAGCCGAAGTGGCGGTGGAGACAAAGGTTTCATGACCATGTTGTGGACTGATTTCTCGAGTACCACTCACACGACTGTTCATAATGAATTGATTGCAACAGACAGGAGACAGCAGTTGTCAACTATGATTCAAAATTACCTCTCCTCCCCTATCGATGTTTTCCCTCATAGTTCATTCCCCTTTGACTATTGGTCCTGTAAACTGGACACCTGGCCTGAATTGGCACAATATGCCTTAAAGGAGCTTGCTTGCCCTGCTGGTAGTGTGCTATCAGAAAGAGTCTTCAGTGCTGCTGGATCAATCCTGACAGAAAGAAGGACCCTGCTGTCGACCCAAAATGTTGGTGATCTCACCTTCATTAAAATGAACCATGCCTGGGTTTCAAAGGATTTTGTACCACCTTCCCCTGATGACACATAGGTTGCCAGCAAAATGGCTCGCTTTGTCCTCCGACTTCTCCAATTCCTCCATTTGCAGCTGCTGAACGTCCAGCCTACACCTCAACATATGCCAGTTTTTCCACTACCCTAACTGGGCTGTACCCCCCCAGGGCCGGCGTCAGCACCTGGTGCACCCGGGCAAGTTCCGGGGCCCGGAGCAGGTGGGGCGGCCCACTCGTGGGCAACGGCACTGGCACAGGTTCCCTCACGGTGTCTCTGACGGTGGAGGGGGCCCCCTGCTTGCTCAGAGCCCCAGCACTTGCAATATTTACCTCTCCCTGCTCCACCACTGTGACGTCTTCCGCGTTTCCTGACAGTAATATTCAGGTCAGAGAGCGCGATGACGTCACGTCTGTACGCCCTCTGCCTGAACAGTCCAAGTGCAGAGAGCTGGAAGATGGTGACCCTGAGGAGTCCAGAGTAGAGCAGTGCCCAGCAAGGAGAGGTATTTCATTTTTTTTAATGTTTGGAGCAATATATGCGGAGCATTATACACTGGAGCATTATCAATGGGGCCCATTATATATGGAGCATTATATAGGCCCATCATACACTGGAGCATCATCAATGGGGCCCATCATACACTGAAGCATTATAAATGGGGTCCATCATACACTGGAGCATCATATATGGGGCCCATTATACAGTGGAGCATTATAAATGGGGCCCCTTATATATGGAGCATTATATAGGCCCATCATACACTGGAGCATCATCCATGGGGCTCATCATATACTGGGGCATCATATGGTGCCCATTATATATGGAGCATTATATAGGTCCGTCATACAATGGAGCATCATCAATGGGGCCAATCATACACTGGGGCATTATAAATTGGGCCCATCATACACTGGAGCATCATATACGGGGCCCATTATACACTGGAGCATTATAAATGGGGCCCATTATATATGGAGCATTATATAGGCCCATCATACACTGGTGCATCATGCATGGGTCCCATTATACACTAGGGCATTATAAATGGGGCCCATCATACACTGGAGCATCATATACGGGCCCATTATACAGTGGAGCATTAAAAATGGGGCCCATTATATATGGAGCATTATATAGGCCCATCATACACTGGAGCATCATGCATGGGGCCCATCATACACTGAAGCATTAAAAATGAGGCCCATGATGCACTGGAGCATCATATATGGGGCCCATTATACACTGGAGCATCATATTGGGCCCATTATATATGGAGCATTATATAGGCCCATCATACACTGGAGCATCATCCATGGGGCCCATCATATACTGGAGCATCATATGGGGCCCATTATATATGGAGCATTATATAGGCCCATCATACACTGGAGCATCAACCATGGGCCCATCATATACTAGAGCGTCATATGGGGTTCATTATTTATGGTGCATCATATAGGGTATGGAGCATCATATGGAGCACATATGGGGCCTATTCTGTATGGAGCATTATATGTAGCCCAATCTGTATGGGCTACATATCTTTATTTCGGACCTTCGACTTTTTCCGATAGTCGGCAGATTTCGTTAGACTAGACTTTGTGAAAGTCGGGTGGTCCGAAACCCGACTCGACCCTCCCGGAGGCAAAGTCGCTCATCTCTACTGAAGACTCTTTCTGATAGCACACTACCAGCAGGGCAAGTGAGCTCCTGTAAGGCATATTGTGCCAATTCAGGCCAGCTGTCCACTTTACAGGCCCAGTAATCAAAGGGGAATGAACTGTGAGGGAGAACATCGATAGGGGAGGAGAGGTAATTTTGAACCATAGTTGACAACTTCTGTCTCCTGTCTGTTGCAATCTATTCAGTATTAACAGTCGTGTGAGCGGTTCTACAGAAATCAGTCCAGAACATGGTCATGAAACCCCTGTCTCCAACGCCACTTCGGCTGTGTGCACCACGAACACCTCTTCCATGTTGCCCAGTACGGCTCGTGGTAGAACCTGCGCTGCTGCTGTGTGCTGGGAATGCCTCTAATAAACGGTTTACCAGAGTTGCTTGTTTGTTCACCAATATTAGCTCGCCTCTAGGTTCTCCTGTGGTATGATGTTCTGTAATTTGCCTTTATAGCGTGAAGCGAGGATGCTGGCCAACCAGTAGTTGTCATCCTTCATAATTATGGCAATGCGGGGGTCGCTTTTTAGGATCCGCAAGACATAATCACACATGTGGGCCAATGTACCAGGTGTCAATGATGCACTGCCAGTGGTGGGTGGAGGAGCACTTTCTGCCAAATCCACATCCCTCCAGTCACGCACAAACCCTGCACCTGACCTTGGCAAGCCAACATTTTCTCTTGCCCCCTGAGAAGCATCCTCCTCCTCCAAATAATCATCCCCTCATCCTTCTCCTCCTCTTCCTCTTCTTCCTCCACCTCGTCCAGGACAGTTCCCTGAGCAGACAATGGCTGACTGTCATCAAGGCTTCCCTCCTCCTCCTCTTCCTCCTCCGCTGCAGACGCCTGATCCTTAATGTGCGTCAAAGTTTGCATGAGCAGGCGCATAAGTGGGATGCTCATGCTTATGATGGCGTCGTCTGTGCTTACCAGCCATGTGCATTCCTCAAAACACTGAAGGACTTTACAGAGGTCTTTCAGCTTTGACCACTGCACACCCGACAACTCCATGTCTGCCCTCAAACTGCCTGCCCGTGTATCCTCCCACAAATGCATTACAGCCCAACTCTGTTCACACAGCCTCTCAACCATGTGCATGGTGGAGTTCCACCTTGTTGCAACGTCTATGATTAGGCGGTGCTTGGGGAGGTGGGGCGATCGCTGCAGCCTCTGCATATGACTGGAGTCTACGGGCGAGCGACGGATGTGCGAGCACAGACTTCGCACTTTATGGAGCAGGGCTGGTAACTCCAGATAATTATTTATGAAGCATTGCACCACCAGGTTCAAGGTGTGAGCCAGGCAAGGTATGTGTCTGAGTTTTGCCAGGGCTATGGCCGCCACAAAATTACGTCCGTTATTACTGACTACCTTGCCTGGCTCAAGATGAAGACTGCCCAGCCATGACTCAGTTTCTTGCTGCAAGTAGTCGGCCAGTAGCTCCGCGGTGTGTCTGTTGTCACCCAAAGACATCATCTTTAAAACAGCCTGCTGACACTTACCACTAGCTGTTCGATAGTGGGACACCTCATGTGCAACACTGGCAGCTGCGGATGGAGTGCTCGTGCGACTGCGCTCTGTCGACGAGCTTTCGCTTCTGGAGGAGGAGGAGGGTCGAACGCCTACAGCCAAATGTTGCCTATACTGTGGGCTAGGCAGCACTGTCCCACCGCCGCTGTCCCCTGTGGACCCTGCATCCAAAGACAGTGTATGCGGATGAGAGGATGAGTGCTTTCTTGTCCTAATCAGAGTGTCTGCTAGGGTGAGCTGGACTTGAGAGCTGCATTTGGTGTAACTAGCGGTGGACATGGCAGACTGAGAGGGGGATGGTGATGGTGGTGGTGGTGTTGGTGATGGCCTAGATTCAGTCTTTCATTGGAAAAACATTGTGATTCCCTGGCTGCTTTGGCCTTGCAATGACACCTCAACATTTCTTGCTGGTGGTGTGCTAACCGGTGGCTTACAGTGGGGGAAGCGATGTAGCGTTGCTGGTTACCTTCAGTCGGAGCAGGTGCACATGTGCTACCTGAGGTTTTGTAGTCCGTCCACGCTTGTAAGTGCATGGTGTTTAAATGTCTAAGCATGCAACTGGTATTCAAATTTCTGAGATTTTTCCCTCGGCTAAAGGTCCTTCCGCACTTCTTACAGATAACCTTTGCCTCATCAATAGGATTTTGGTGAAAAAAAGTGCCACACTGCACTCTTCCTACTATGGGAGAAATTTTCAGGGTTTGCATGCTGTGCTAATTTGACCATCTGGCCAAGCTGTCCTGCAACCACTTTTGTTTTTTTAACACGTTTTTGGACTGCTACGGGGCTGCCATATAACCGCAGCTGCGATGTCGATACCTGCTGTGGATCCTCCTTCTCTTCTGAGCTATTGCCAGCGGCCCCCTCTTCCTCCAATGGATGCCAATCCGGGTCAACAACTGGGTCATCCATCACCTCCTCTTCAATTTCATCTGCACCTTCCTCTGTGTCACCATGTAAGGTGGTAGAGTATGCGGGAAGGGGCACCTGAGTTTCATCAGGGTCAGAATCTGGCTCAGTAGACTGCGAGGGCAATGCAGTGCTCTGGGTGAATGATGAGCAGAATCATATAGCAGTGGCTGTGCATCAGTGCACTCCATGTTATATTCATCTTGGACTGGGGAATTCAGGATTTGACTTGATAACCCAGGCATGGTATGTGAAAAGAGCTCCAGGGAGTAATGTGAAGTGTAGCCTGCCGCATCCTTCACTTCTGTTGTGGGTGAAGGACACAAGGAAAGGTGTCGTTCCTGACCAGGAGCCTGCACTTACGACTCAGTGCTCGCAGTTTTAGAAACTTCAGAAAGGAGGCGATAGAGCTGGAGGCTGTTTCGGCAATGTAAGCCAAAACCTGTTCCTGATGCTCCGGCTTTAAAAGCGGTTTACCTAATCCCAGAAAAGGGAGCCTTCCAGGCCTTCTGGAGCCAGACGATGAGGCAGGCTCAACACCTCCTGCCTTAGGTGCTATTGTGCTTTTGGCACTACCAGCAGATGCACCACCACCACCATCAGTACCAGCTGGCGTCCCCCCGCCCACGTCCGTGGCTCTTACACCATACTTCCTCATGTTTGGGAAAATGTACCAAAAATACCAGCAGATACAGTATATGGTACTGTATCAGAAGCGTACAGCTGTATACAATGTAGGGGAAAATTTAAGTCTCCGCATATATTTCCGGAGTCACAGACGCTCTCTCAGTATGGATTTGACCATAATACAAAAGGCAGAAAAAAGGTACAGTATCAGAAGATACCAGGTGTATATAGTGTAGGGGAACATTTAAATCTCCGTATATATTTCCGGAGTCACACTCAGACGCTCTCTCAGTATGGATTTGACCGTAATACAAAAGGCAGAAAAAAAGGTACTGTATCAGAAGATACCAGATGTGTTATGAATGTGCTAGAGATGGCTTCTGAGCAGAGGCTCCCTCTGGTGGTTACAGACAGTACTGAACCTTTCATCGAGGAGTGGCAATCAGGGATCACGGACTGGTCTGATATAAGGGAGGTTCCCTGTTATGATGGTTGCCGGTGATCTATTGTTCTTGTCTCAATTGTGGTTCCTGGTTCATTTGTAAGTTTGCTGGAGTCTTGCCTGCATCTCCTGCTTTCAGATAAGATATTTTTTGCTTTTTTTTGTGCTTGCTTTTTGCATTTTTTTCTGCACTTTTGTGGAGGTCAGCCAGGTCCCCTCCTGGGGCCTGAGCTCCTCACAGTTTATCTGCAGCCACTGTTATTTGCTCATTTGCTTTTTCCTGCTGCAGCTTGGTTTTGCTCACACTGAGATCTGATTTAGCGGGTGGCGAGATCGTGTGATCTCAGTATTTTTGTAATCAGAATTGTTGGATTTTTGTAGGGTTTTCTGGGTTGCAGAAAGTAATCTCTCCTTTCCTATCCTATTTAGTCAGCTTGTGGGCCCAGCGTTTGCTCAATCTATTTTCTGCCTATGTTTGTGTTTTCATCTTGTCTAACCGCCATTATATGTTTGGGGGCTTCCTATTTTCTTTGGGGATCTGCTCCGGGGCAGATAGCTTTCATCTTTCTGCCTTTAGGTGTAGTTATCTCTCAGTCTGTGACAAGGCATCTAGGATCAACGTAGGAATGCTCCACGGCTACCTCTAGTTGTGTCGTTAGTTTAGGAATCTGCAACCCATCAGTTACCAACATCTCAGGTGTTCTGCTGCCCTGCTGTTGTTCCTGTCCTCCTCAGCTACCGAAACACAACAGTATCACCGGCCATAACTGAAAATTATATGGTACTCACAGAAGGGAAAAATGGTGTGGAAAGAAAAAAGTTGTCAGAGTTGTCAGAGATTTTTTTTTTTCTGTCTGTTGCATTTTTCCCTCTTTTTCTCTGGGTGCTGAGGAGGATTTTTCTTTTTTTTTCTTTCAATGGAGTTTGCACAGTTGTCTGGCCGTGTGGATCAGCTTGCCACTGAGGTTCGGAGTATTGCTACCTATCTTGCTAGGTTGCCGGTTGAGGAACCTAGGATTTCCATGCCAGATTTGTTTTTTGGGGATCGGGCTAAATTTCTGAATTTCAAAAATAACTGTAAGTTGTTTTTTGCCTTAAAGCCTAAGTCTTCAGGTAACGCAGCACAGCAGGTTCAAATTGTCATCTCTCTCCTGCGCGGCGATCCTCAGGATTGGGCTTTTTCCCTGACACCTGGGAATCCTGTTTTGAATGATATTGATGCATTTTTTCTGGCTCTGGGGTTATTGTACTATGAACCTAATGTCACTGATCAAGCTGAAAAAACCTTGTTGGCATTAAATCAGGGTCTTGAAGACGCTGAGTTGTACTGTCAGAAATTCCGAAAGTGGGCAGTCCTGACCAAATGGAATGATGATGCTTTGGCAGCCCTTTTTCGAAAGGGGCTGTCAGAGAATGTAAAGGATGTTATGGTGGGATTCCCTGCTCCCTCTGGTCTCAATGATTCTATGTCATTGGCTATTCAAATTGACAGACGTTTGCGTGAGCGCAGAGGTATGCGTGAGATAGTGTTGCCTTGTGAGCCAGCTTCTGACCCATGCAGTATGATAGAGTGACTTCTGGGGTACAGCATCATGAGTTTCGAAAGCGCAATGGGTTATGTTTCTACTGTGGTGATGCCTCTCATGCTATTTCAGTCTGCCCTAAGCGGGGAAGACGTTTTGTTCGCTCAGTTGTCTTGGGTAGTGTTCAGACTAAATTTCTGTTGACTGTTACCCTGATTTGCTCCCTGTCCACATTTTCTGCTCAGGATTTTGTTGATTCAGGAGCAGCTATTAACCTGATAGATTTTGACTTTGCCAAACGTTGTGGGTTTCCCATGATACCCCTGCGGAAGTCTATTCCCCTACTGGGGATTGATTCTACCCCTTTGGCGGAGAATAAACCCCATTTTTCTACTAATGTGATAATGAGGGTTGAACCAGATCATCAGGAGAGTTGCAAATTTCTGGTGCTGTATAATCTGCATGACATTATTGTACTAGGTTTCCCTTGGTTACAATCTCATAATCCTGTTTTGGTTTGGAAATCTGTGTCTGTGACCAGTTGGGGCTGCCAATGTGTTAATGCCAACACTCCTGTTTTTTCTGCCTCTCCCAAGTCTCAGGATGTTCCTGAATTTTTGACTGATTTTTCGGATGTATTTAGTGAAAGTAAATCTGCATCTTTGCCCCTCACAGGAGCTACGATTGCGCTATTGAATTAGTGCCTTGTTGTAAATTTCCGAAAGGTCGCCTTTTTAATTTGTCTGTACCTGAACACGATGCTATGCAATCTTATATCAAGGAGTCATTGGAGAAGGGTCATATTAGACCATCCTCTTCACCCTTGGGTGCCGGTTTTTTTTTTTGTGGCCAAAAAGGATGGTTCATTGAGGCCGTGTATTGATTATCGTCACTTGAATAAGATCACTGTGAAGTATCAATATCCGTTACCCTTGATTTCTGACCTGTTTTCCAGGGTGAAAAGTGCTAGTTGGTTTACAAAGCTTGACCTCAGGGGGGCGTATAACCTTATTCGCATTAATCACGGGGATGAATGGAAGACGGCGTTTAATACCCCAGAGGAGCATTTTGAGTACCTAGTGATGCCCTTTGGGCTCACTAATGCTCCTTCCGTCTTCCAGTCCTTCATGAATGATATTTTCAGGGATTTTGTGGATAAATTTCTGATTGTTTATTTGGATGATATCTTGATTTTTTCCAATGACTGGGACTCTCATGTGAAACATGTTCAGACTGTGTTCTAGATTTTGAGAGAGAAGGTCTCATTTCTGGGATTCATTTTGTCTCCGTCTGTTATTGAAATGGACCCGGTCAAGGTTCAGGCCATCTGTGATTGGGTCCAACCTACTTCATTAAAGGCTCTTCAGAGATTCTTGGGTTTTGCCAATTTTTATCGTAAATTTATTGGTAATTTCTTCGGTATTGTTAAACCATTAACTGATTTTACCAAAAAGGGTTCTGATGTGGTGAATTGGCCTCCTGAGGCAGTCTCTGCGTTTCAGGAACTTAAGCAGAGATTCACTTCTGCTCCTGTTCTACGGCAGCCTTATGTTTCTCTACCGTTTCAGGTGGAGGTTGATGCCTCTGAAATTGGGGCAGGTGCCGTTTTGTCCCAAAGAGATCCAGAGACATCTAAGAGTAACCCTTGTGCCTTTTTCTCTCGAAAATTTTCTCCAACTGAACATAATTATGACGTGGGTAATCGGGAGTTATTGGCCATGAAGTGGGTCTTTGAAGAGTGGAGACATTGGCTGGAAGGAGCCAAACATCAGGTGGTGGTCCTCACGGACCATAAGAATCTGGTTTATCTGGAATCAGCCAAGCGACGTAATCCTAGACAGGCCAGGTGGACCTTGTTTTTCACACGTTTTAATTTTGTGGTTTCTTTTCTTCTTGGCACTAAGAATGTTAAGGCGGATGCTCTCTCGAGGAGTTTCTTTGTGGACTCTCCTGAGTTATCTGATCCTACTGTTATTTTGAAAGAGGGTGTAGTTCTTTCCGCCATCTCACCCAATTTGAGACTGGCCTTGGAAGGGTGTCAGGAGGATAAACCTGAGCGCTGCCCTATTGGGAAATTGTTTGTCCCAGACCAGTGGAAGAAGAGTGTGATGTCTGAGATTCATTGTTCCGCGTTGGCTGGTCATCCCGGGATTTTTGGTACCAGAGACTTTGTGAGTCGATCCTTTTGGTGGCCTACCTTGTCTCGTGACGTCAGGGAATTTGTGCAGTCCTGTGGGACTTGCTCTCGCTCCAAGCCTTGCTCTCGCTCTAGTGGTTTGTTAATGGCATTACCTGTGCCCAAGAGGCCATGGACCCATATCTCTATGGATTTTATTTCCGACCTCCCTGTTTCTCAGAGAATGACCGTTATCTGGGTAATAATACATCTTGTGCCATTACCTAAGTTACCTTCCTCCTCCGAATTGGTGCCTTTGTTCCTTCAGCACGTGGTTCGGTTACATGGCATTCCGGAGAACATTGTGTCTGACAGAGGAGTCCAGTTTGTTTGCAGATTTTGGAGGACATTTTGTTCTAAACTTGGTGTTCAATTATCTTTCTCCTCTGCTTTTCATCCTCAGACCAATGGACAAACCGAGAGAACAAACTAGACCTTGGAGACTTATTTAAGATGTTTTGTGTCTGCTGATCAAGATGACTGGGTCTCTTTTTTGCCTTTGGCTGAGTTTGCTCTTAATAATAGGGTTAGCTCTGCCACCTTGATGTCTCCATTTTTCTGCAATTCTGGGTTTCACCCTCGATTTTCTTCGGGACAGGCGGAGGCTTCTGTCTGTCCGGGTGTTGACTCTGTTGTGGAGCGAATGCAGCAGATTTGGGACCAGGTAGTGGAGAGGTTGTCTCTCAGGAGAAGGCCCAACGGTTTGCCAACCGGCATAGGACTGATGGTCCTTGGTTTAAAGTGGGGGACTTGGTTTGGTTGTCCTCAAGAAATATCCCTATAATAGTTGCATCTCCAAAGTTTAAGCCCAGGTTCATTGGACCTTATAAGATCAGGGAAATTCTTAATCCTGTTTCCTTCCGTTTGCTTCTTCCAGGGACATTTAAGATCCATAACGTGTTCCACAAGTCCTTATTGAAGAGGTTTGTCAGCCAGTGGTTCCTATGGCTGCACCTCATGACCCTGTTTTGGTTGAGGGCAATCTGGAGTATGTGGTTGAGAAAATATTGGATTCTCGATTTGCTAGGCGGGAACTCCAGTATTTGGTTAAGTGGAGAGGTTATGGTTAGGACGACATTTCTTGGGTGTTTGCTTCGGACATCCATGCTGGGAGACTTATCCGTGCCTATCATCGAGCTCATCCTGATCGGCCTGGTTGCGCAGGTGAGGGTTCGGTGACCCCTCCTCAAGGGGGGGTACTGTTGTGAACACTCTGGAGGTGACTTCTGAGCTGGGGCACCCTCCAGTGGTTGCTGAGGGTAATGAACTAATTGCTGAATGGCCTTCAGCTGGCTCTGAATGGTCTGATATAAGTGACCTGAACTCCCTTCAGCCTTGCCGGTAATCAATTTTTCTTCCTGGACTTGCTTGGAGCTCAGCTTGCATTCCTGCTCTCTTTCAGATAAGTGATTTGCTGTTTTTTTTCCTCTGGTTGGATTTTCCTTGCTGGTTTGCTGCTTGCAGTGGACTTTAACCTGGTCTCCTTTTGGGGCCTGGCGCTGCAATTGTGCTCATTTTGTATTTGCACTTTTGCTCTGTGGCTATGTCACGTTTTATTTGCTGAATTGCTGTGTGTTACACCAGAGATCTGATTTAGGTGGTAGAGATCGTGTGATCTCAGGTTTTTTGTTAATCAGAAGTGTTGGTATTTTTGTCAGGGTTTTTTTGGGTTGCAGTCAGAATTCTTTCCTATACTTTTCTATCTAGACAGATTGGGCCCCAGCGTTTGCTCATTCTATTTTCTGTCTGTGTCCGTATTTTCTTCTTGTCTAACCGCCATTACATGTTTGGGGGCTTCCCATTTCTTTGGGGGTTCTGCTACGGGGCAGATAGCTTTCATCTTTCTGCCTTTAGGTGTAGCTATCTTTCCGGCTGTGCGAGGCATCTAGGATCACCGTAGGTACGCTCCACGGCTACTTCTAGTGTGGCGGTTAGTTTAGGGTACTGCAATCCAATAGTTTCCAGCCTCTCTGGTGTATTGCTTTTTTGGCTATTTTTGCAATTTCTCCTCAGCTACCGAAACATAACACTATACCCGCTAAGGAATTTACCTAGATGTGTGGTGTGCACCTTACCAGGTGCTTACAGAAAATTATAACGTTGCATTGTGAAAAAAAAATCTATTTTTTTCAACATAAATGTTATTTTAGCCCCGATTTTTTTTAGTTTCACAAGATAACAGGAGAAAATGGACCCCAGCTTTGTTGATTAATTTCTCCTGAGCACACCGATACCCCAAATGCTGACTGCCAAATCACTACTTCATCACTACTTCCTGGAACTGAAGGAAGGTCCCGATCTGGCATGCACATCGTGATAGCACAAAGGTGTTATACAATGCCATGTGTACAATATGCATGGCTAGCTTCTTTTACCACACCTTGGCTTTTCAAATGGCACTTTACGGCTGGAGGACTGGCTCAGGAATATTGACTCCCCCGTGTTCTTGTTGTAACCCAGTACACAGTTTGGTTTGTGGACCTGTGTAGAGGTATCTTGTACAACAGTTGGGGTTCTGCCATCACCATGTATGGTGGTCAAGAATAGTACTTCCCTCTTGTCCTTTACTTGGTCACCAGCATGTTGTTGCTACATTGGGCTTTACTCTCACCCTTTCTGAGCAGCTGCCCAATTAGCATTCCAGAGATACGTCTCTGATTTTTGTGGACAGTACCGCATGCTGCGGTAGCTCATGCAGAGAGGGACTTGAAGCGTGGGATGCTGGTATAAATATTATCTAAATAGAGGTGATAATCTTGATCCATCAGTGGGTGCACCAAATCCCACACAATTTTCCCACTCATTCTCAGGACGAGGGGGGACAATCAGGGGGGTTTAATCCGGGTTTCCTTCCTTTCATAAACTGTAAACTTGTGGGTGTACCCTGAGGTACTCTCACACAGTTTGTAGAGCCTAATTCCATACCTGACTCTCTTATTGGTCAGTGTGAGGCAGTGACCGGTGTCACATGTAGGGAGCACTGTGTGTTCCCCCAGGATGCGCACGGAGGTGTATTGAGGCCATGAGGGTGCATTGCAGTCACAGGCGTAGTTGTGATTGCAATTGTGAGGCAGTGACCAATGTCACAGGTAGAGGTAGCTGTGTGTTCCCCCCAGGATGCGTACAGAGGCGTATGGGCCATGAGAGTGCATTGCAGTCACAGATGTAGCTGTGATTGCAATGCAGACTAAAAATAAGTGTTTGTCTTGGGCATGCTAGTGTCCAAGGCAGATTTAGGGAAAACCTGCTCTGGGTTTTTTGTATTTTGAAACAGACTGCAGGATGGTAGTCGTGCGGTCCGTTTCATTTCAGGCCTGTGTTTTCCATGTAGCTGAAGGCCACAGATCCCAGTTAAAATCCCTGCAGTAAAGATTATGGGTGTGTCAGGTCCAGTGTCAGTTTTGGTCTTGCAGGCAGGCAGAAACCATTTTACTTTTCTGTTTGTGAGTATGCTGTATATTAAACAAGACTTTATTTTGAACTTTTTCTGGGTCTCTGCCTTCTCAATGCACAGCGAGGACACCACTTCACTACATCAGGTATTGCTGGAATTTGAGCCTCCCCTTGAAATATATTAGGGACTCATCCATGCAGATGTCCCTTTAAGGGTTTTACACATTAGTAAACTAGTTGCTGAAGTGATCAATGGCAAGCCAAACTTTGAAAAGTTGGTCAAAGTTGGGATCAACTCGGGGAGGACATTGCGCTTTATCACTGTAATGCAGAAATATGTGGATGGCTTCAAAGCGTGTCCATGGCTTAGCCATGCAGAACAATGGAGTGGTATACAAAACATTAACACTCCAATATTGCCCAATTTCTGGCTTCTTCACTATCTCCATGTAAAAAAAACAGTCCCCACAACTTCATAATTTCTATGGTGCCTACAGGGGTCAAGTTGGCAAATTATAAAGTTTGATTTTTGGTTAAGAATTCCTGGGAGTACAAATTGGTGTAGGACACCATGAGATTTACATAATTCTCAGAGAAAAAAACTTTGAAAAAGTAAATTTCTGTGAGGCTGGTGGTGTCAAATTAAATTCCTAATTGTGCCAAAAAATAAGGAGTCTGTGGCTCATAATTTTTGGGAGGTAAGGTCCATATGGAGTCAGTAATGGTGGGCACTAGTTCATTTTCTGTCCTAGGGCGTCTACGTGGTGGTTCGGTTTCACTAGAGGAAGAGGAGGAGGAGTAGGAAAAATAAAGGAAGGTGGAATCCTCTCCTTCATTGTCTGTGTCGGAGGCAAGGAAAATGTATGTCTCCTCCATTCAATACCGGGTTTGGGACTAGCTGGACAATGTTTTTTCACGTATGTGGTGTTTGTTATGGGTACAAAACTTTATTAAGGTATGTATGTGAGTGCTTGGTATAAACGTCTTTTTTTATTTAGAAGCTTAGAAAAAAAAGCAACAACCAGAGGCCAATCACTGATGTGCATTAGCGATCAGCGCTCAACGGCTGTAGGATTCAGATGTGTTTCTTTTTTTTCCACGCTGACAATAACCCTGCCTCAATTCAGTAAAAAATACTGTAGTAGATGATGATTACTGCAGTATATATTTACTGTCTCTAATCTAATCCTATCAAGTACCGTATATACTCGAGTATAAGCCGACCCGAGTATAAGCCGAGGCCCCTAATTTTGCCATGGAAAACTGGGTAAGCTTATTGACTCGAGTATAAGCCGGGTGTACATTGTTCCCTCATTCCTGTCCTGCTCTGTATGGCTCCTCTGTGCTCCGCGTCCTCCTCTGTGCTTCCCCGTCCTGCTCCGTGCTTCTCTGTTCTCCACGTCCTGCTCCGTGCTCCTCTGTGCTCCGCGTCCTCCTTTGTGCTCCGCGTACTCCTCTTTGCTCCCCCATCCTTCTCCATGCTCCTCTGTGCTCCGCATCCTCCTCTGTGCTCCGCATCCTCCTCTGTGCTCCTCCGTCCTGCTCCATGCTCCTCTGTGCTCCACGTCCTCCTCTGTGCTCCCCTCATCCTGCTCCATGCTCCGCGTCCTCCTCTGTGCTCCCCCGTCCTGCTCCATGCTCCTCTGTACTCCACCTCCCCCCATCCTGCTCGGTGCTTCCCCGTCCTCCCCCTTCCTGCTCCGTGCATCACGTGTACTACCCCCGTCATACTCACCCTCCCCGTGCCATCGCTGACCGTCCCCTGCATTCTCTGTTGTCCCGGTTCCTGCAGCTCTCCTGTGCTGAGAGGTCACGTGGTTCCGCTCATTAAGGCCATGAATATGGACGCCATGCCTATATTTCATGACCTTAATGAACAGTACCATGTGACCGCTCAGCACAGGAGAGCTGCAGGAAGCCGGGACAACGGAGGATTGAAGGGGACGTTCAGCGATGGCACGGGGAGGGTGAGTATGATGTCTCAGCCACCAGCTCCTGCCGCAGCTTCCCCTTCCCTGCTGGTTTCTGCCCAATGACTCGTTTATAAGCCAAGGGGGCATTTTCAGCACAAAAAAAGGTGCTGAAAATCTCGGCTTAAACACGAGTATATACGGTAATCTAAATTATTATTTTTTTTACTCTTTACAGTATGACACTAGCCCTGACTCTATTCAGTCAAAAATTCTGTAGTAGACAATGATTACTACAGTATATCTTTGCTGTCTCTAACTAATAGTCATATTACCAAATCATAATTTTTTTACTCAATTCTTTTTTCATAAAAAAACAACAACCGGAAGCCATTCACTGATGTGCATCAGCAGTCAACGCTTGACGGCTGTGGGATGCACGCACGGATGTGTTGCAAAAGGGGGATAAAAAAACAGATTGAAAAAAAAGCAGTCCTTGCTAAAAGCAAGCATGGGTGCCAATCAATGATATGTGTCTGATCAGTGGCACAGCGTCTGTAGGACAGCGAGCATGAGTGCGGAACAGTGATTTGCAACACTGATCAACGCTCAGCGGCTGCAGGATGCACACACAAAGGTGGTGCAAAGGGGGGGCTAGAAAATGGCACAAGGACATTGATTAGCGATTTATGTCACTGATCTGCGCTTAGTGGCTGCAGGATGCATGAAAAAGAAAAAACTGCCAAAAGTCGAGAGATCAAGTACAGACCATCGATCAAGTACCGATCATCCCTCGGTGGCTGAACGTAGGGTGGTGAGTGGGAGAGGGGCAAAAATGGGTCGAAAGAAGTGGGGGAAAGAGGAGAGGGGGGGATTGTGGTTAGAAAGGTCAGTAACTAATCAGGGAAGGATCAGGAAGTTTTCTTTCTTCTTTCAGCAGCAGCAATAAGGCTACTTTCACACTTCAGGCTTTTTGAATCAGGCGCGATCCGGCGTGTTTTTAAAAAAACGGATCCGGTACCGGATGCGTTTTTTTAGCATTGACTTACATTAGCGCCGGATCGCGCCTGATGTCACTGCGTTGCATCCGTTTTTGGCCGGATCCGTCGGAAATGTACATTCCGGCGGCCGGACAAGACGCTTGCTGCAACGTTTTTTTTTTTTTCCGGAGCCGCCTGACAGTGCCTGAATCGGCACTTCAGGCCGCCGGAAACAATGCAAACCTATGGCGCCGGACCAGTGTTTTGACAAATCCGTCAGAAAACTCATCCGGAGTCCAAGGTCCCTCTCTCTCTCTCTCTCTCTCTCTCCCTCCCTCCCTTCCCACCTCCCTCCCTCCCTCTCTCCCTCCCTCTCTCTCTCGCTCTCTCTCCTCGGTCCGGACATTCAAGCCTGCATTTTCAACATGGAAATTTTATATTTCCGGGTTGAAAAGGTCAGGACGGATCAGGCAAAAAACCTGATCAGTTGCATCAGTTTTTTAAAATCAGCGCCGGATCCGTCCTATCAGGCATAGGACGGATTATGCCTGATTCAAAAAAACTGATGTGTGAAAGTAGCCTTAAGAGTGATGGAACAGGCTTTGGGGCACCATAAGCATGCAGAATGACACAGTGACCTCCCTGTACAAATCTGCAGCTAGAAAGAGAAACTACAGGGCAATCACCGTGGGGTCACATCATGTCTGTGCGCTCTGATTGGTGTGATCGACATCATCTTTAATTGAACCAATCAGAGCTGGCCCTGGTGACCCTGGCGTTGCTAGGCTCCAGCCTAGGATCGGTGCTGTTCAGAATCGAACAGCCAATCACAGCGATCGTAGTTGCGAGGGGGGCATCGCTACCCCACGAGCTGACGACTCTATCTGCCCTGCTGTGAGAAACAGCAGGCACCCATCATGCGATCACCGTGCGCTTAGTCACGGTGATCGCATGAATGACATGACGTATAAATACTGCATCAGTCTGGAAGTCCTTCCTGACAATCACATACAGTACAGACCAAAAGTTTGGACACACCTTCTCATTTAAAGATTTTTCTGGATTTTCATGAGTATGAAAATTGTACATTCACACTGAAGGCATCAAAACTATGAATTAACACGTGTGGAATTATATACTTAACAAAAAAGTGTGAAGCAACTGAAAATATGTCTTATATTCTAGGTTCTTCAAAGTAGCCACCTTTTGCTTTGATGACTGGTTTGCACACTCGTGGCATTCTCTTGCTGAGCTTCAAGAGGTAGTCACCGGAAATGGTCTTCCAACAATCTTGAAGGAGTTCCCAGAGATGCTTAGCACTTGTTGGCCCTTTTGCCGTCACTCTGCTGTCCAGCTCACCCCAAACCATCTCGATTGGGTTCAGGTCTGGTGACTGTGGAGGTCAGGTCATCTGGTGTAGCACCCCATCACTCTCCTTCTTGGTCAAATAGCCCTTACACAGCCTGCAGGTGTGTTTGGGGTCATTGTCCTGTTGAAAAATAAATGATGGTCCAACTAAACGCAAACCGGATGGAATAGCATGCCGCTGCAAGATGCTGTGGTAGCCATGCTGGTTCAGTATGCCTTCAATTTTGAATAAATCCCAAACAGTGTCACCAGCAAAGCACCTCCACACCATCACACCTCCTCCTCCATGCTTCACGGTGGGAACCAGGCATGTAGAGTCCATCCATTCACCTTTTCTGCGTCGCACAAAGACACTGTGGTTGGAACCAAAGATCTCAAATTTGGACTCATCAGACCAAAGCACAGATTTCCACAGTTCTAATGCCCATTCCTTGTGTTCTTTAGCCCAAACAAGTCTCTTCTGCTTGTTGCCTGTCCTTAGCAGTGGTTTCCTAGCAGCTATTTTACCATGAAGGCCTGCTGCACAAAGTCTCCTCGTAACAGTTGTTGTAGAGATGTGTCTGCTGCAAGAACTCTGTGTGCCATTGACCTGGTCTCTAATCTGAGCTGCTGTAAACCTACGATTTCTGAGGCTGGTGACTTGGATAAACTTATCCTCAGAAGCAGAGGTGACTCTTGGTTTTCCTTTCCTGGGGCGGTCCTCATTTGAGCCAGTTTCTTTGTAGCGCTTGATGGTTTTTGCAACTGCACTTGGGGACACTTTCAAAGTTTGCCCAATTTTTCGGACTGACTGACCTTAATTTCTTAAAGTAATGATGGCCACTCGTTTTTCTTTACTTAGCTGCTTTTTTTTGCCATAATACAAATTCTAACAGTCTATTCAGTAGGACTATCAGCTGTGTATCCACCAGATTTCTGCACAACACAACTGATGGTCCCAACCCCATTTATAAGGCCAGAAATCCCACTTATTAAACCTGTCAGGGCACACCCGTGAAGTGAAAACCATTTCCGGTGACTACCTCATCAAGAGAATGCCAAGAGTGTGCAAAGCAGTCATCAAAGCAAAAGGTGGCTACTTTGAAGAACCTAGAATATAAGACATAAGTTCAGTTGTTACACACTTTTTTGTTAAGTATATAATTCCACATGTGTTAATTCATAGCTTTGATGCCTTCAGCGTGAATTTACAATTTTCATAGTCATGAAAATACAGAAAAATCTTTAAAAGAGAAGGTGTGTCCAAACTTTTGGTCTGTACTGTATATATACTGCAAATGTCTTGAAGGGGTTAGAGACCCTGCATATTATTATATATAGTTTAAAATAGTGTGTATTATTATATTTATTTTAATCTACTGTTGATGACAAAAAAGACAGGCTTCAACAAAGAGTGTCTGTGTGCTATGAATGGTCATCTTACATTGCACGTATTATACATACATTCCTGGAGTTGGCACTTATGTCTGTCTATTACATTTATTATCCACTGCACCCTAGTTGAGTCAAGCAGAAGTGATGATGCTCATTTATATAGATACGTGTAGTGCATTCATACAAAAAAATGCTTCTTGAGTGCGACTAAAAGGGATTGATATTTTGATTTGAACAATATTTTTTAAAAAAATGTCATTATAGGAATAATTAGATTAGAATGAGTACAGTATCAGTCAATGACAATGTAATTAGGTGATATAGACATATTTACATATATACACCTATGTGCAATAGATCCTAAATCAACATAGAAGATCTACAACATAAGCTAATGCTCTAGTCCCATCATATCAGAAAGAGATCCATTGGAGGAAAGGAGCAACATGCGGGTCACAAAATATAGCATGGGAATACAATAGATCCTAAATCAGCATAGAAGATCTACAACCTAAGCTAACACACCAGTCCCATTATATCAGAAAGAGGCCCAAAGAAGGAAGGTAGCAACATGGGGGGTCATAATATACAGCATGGGATTATACAGAGACTCAATAAGAGCAAGAGAATCCTTATAGGGTAATAAATGCAGTAAAAATTGCAGTAAATAACATCTGTAAATGTTAAAAGAAAAGGGGAGTACATCAGCTCTATGTAATGAATAATCTTGAGATAATCCATAATCTCAACACTATAAATCGAGACGGCCTTGTCACCCTAGACATCAATAGTATATACACCTCAATAAATCATGAGTATGGACTATGAGCAGCTAAGAAATTCCTGACTATAGATGAGCAAACCTTTCAAGGTTCAGTTTGATTTGGATCGGCGAACATCCCTATGTTTGTCATACTTGTTCGACAAACATACCCAAACCCCATTGACTTCAATGGGAGGCAAAACGAAATGCATAGACAACACATTCAGGGGGCACAAAAGCTGCCAAGACATCTAAAATAAGGGCAGACACCGGGAACATTGGCATCAATAGACCCATCAATTGCGTTATAAGTAAATAATTTTTTTTTAAATGATGTGAGTTCTCTGTATTTTTGACAACCAGCCAGGCAAAACTGACAGCTGCGGCTGCAACCCACAGCTGTCAAAGTTAGCAACGCTGGTCATCAAGAATCCACACTGTTTTTTTTAATTATTTATTTAAATAATTAAAAAAAAACAGCATGGGATCCCCCCCATTCTTGACATCCAGCCAAGTTAAAGCTGGCAGCTGGGGTCGGTATTCCCAGGCTGGTTAGGGGCCATGGATATTGGCCCCTCCAGCATAAAAATAGTCCGCAGATGCCCAAGGAAAGGCACATCTTTTAGATGTGCCAATTCTGGCTCTTTGCCCGACTCTTCCCACTTGCCCTGTGACGTTGCAAAGGGGGGTTCATATTTGTGGGGTTGATGTCACCATTGTATTGTCCAGTGACATGTAGCCCACAGCTTAATATTGGAGAGGTGTCTATAAGATGCCTATCCATTACAAATACTATAGTTAAATTGTAAATAAACACTCAGCCAGAATAAAGTCCTTTAAATTAAAAGAATGACTCAGACTCCTTTAATGAATCTAAAATAACCCATACTCATGTCATTGCCCAGTCTACAGAAGCCATAGTCTTCTGTAACAGAATTAAAAATAATAAACCACAATATTCCTTACCCGTCTTCCGAGAAGATAATAATCCATTTGTCCTGTGATAGGTCTAGCTCTGCTACATCTGGATGGCAGGCTATATTGTTGCATTATACAACTGTACCGCCTGCCACCCAGCAGACACACCGAGCAGCATGTGCTACCGCTGCTCAGTATCTCGCGTTGAACTCCTATGACTTTACTGACGTCACTGCAAGCACTAGTGGTGCCCTCAGAAATGTCCTGGCTGATCACAGCCAATAAACTTTAGTTCAACTCACTGATGTCAGCACGAGCACCGTTCAAAAAGTTGTAACAACGCTCATGCTGAGGTCAGTGAGTCTCTTTCTCAGAACTTTAACATCAACCCCTAGCCATTGGCTTTCCCTCTGCTGATTGTGAAAATTACAGGAGACCCCCCACGTGTTTTTTTTCAATTACTTTTTTTAGTTGTCAACAAGATCAGTACAGTCACCTGAGTTTATAGCATCTCTTTCTCTTGCTTTGTAAGTGCCAGTGCCGGACTAATGAACGGCCACGAGTCCGGCACTTGGCACTCCGGCATTCAATAATCCCGCACTAGAACTACCGTGAGACCCGATAGCTTGATCTCAGGTAACCTTTCATGTTACCAGAGTTCACAGCCACTGGGTCTCACAGCAGCTGTGAGGCCCAGAAACCTCATTTTTTGAGTGACCTTTTAAGGTTACTGAAGTTTACAGCTGCTGGAATCTAGTTTTACTGTACTAGTAAAGAAATAAAAAATAAACAAAAAAAACGGAGTGGAGTCCCCCGTAATTTTCATAAACAGATGAGGGAAAGCTGACGGCAGGTATCTGATATTAATATTATGGAATAGAAACAATATTCATAAAGGTTTCCAGGTTATTAATATCAGCTCACAGTTGTATACTTAGCCTTTTATGATTATTAAAATGGGAGACCCCCCTCAATAAAATGACGTGGGGTTCCACTGTATTTTTGATAACCTGCCAGGCATAATTGACATCTGCAGGCTGCAACCCTAAGCTTTCAGCCTCAGCAAGGTTGGTCCGGTGACATCAAGCTAAAGGTTTTGTAATGGAGAAGTCTCTGTAAGAAGCCTAGCCACTACTAATACTTTAGTTGTATTTTAAATAAACACTCAGACAGATTAAAGTTCTTTATATGAAATAAAAATAAAACATACTTTTATTTTTTATTTAAAAATAACAAACACAGTTGTGCTTGCCTAATTTCCATTCCATTGAAGCCCTTGTCTCCTCTAATAACACAGAAATTAAAAACAACCATATACCTCACCTGTCCGTCATTCTGTCCCATGTCGTAATCCATATCTGGGGATAAATAGTTTTTGACCTGGGCGATGCCAAGATTCAACTGTACAAGCTGAGAACCACCGAGAAATGAGCTGCTGGTAGAGCAGCGTCAGTGAAAAGTGGTGATGTCATCGAGATTATTGCAGGCACTGAGGCTGCATTCCCAGCTGGATCCCTAAACTGTGGTGACCTCGGTGAGATCACCACTAGCCCAGTGAGAAAAAGTCTTACAGTACATCACTGAGCTCACTGTTGTCACCACAGTTCAGGGGCCCAGATTCAGTGGAATGAGTGATGACTTATGGTTTAATTTATATTTATTAAAGTAGTCTGTGTCATTCTTTCAATTTTCAAATTTTGGACGCACCCCCACAACCCTTTGAACAGACGTCATGGATGACAACATGCAACCAAAGTTGCAAGTATTTATTTGGTACTCCCATACTATTTGCCTATGCATTGAATGCAAGGCCTGCCCTGTCCCAAAGTTACACGCACCCAAATAAGACTTTTAACCGACATCCTGAATGACCACATTAAACCAAACTTCCCATTAAGCTTCATGTGGTACTGTCAAACTGTTTGCCCAGGCATTGAATGCAAGGCCTGCCCTGCTCGAACGTTAACCACACCCCAAAAACCCTTTGAAGCCAAGTAGTGGATGCCCACATTTAATCAAACATCCCATTAATCTTTATTTGGTACTGCCATACTGTTTGCCTAGGCATTGAATGCAAGGCCTGCCCTGCCCCAACGTTACACGCACCTCAATAACCCTTTGAAGCCACGTAGTGGATGACCATATTAAACCAACTTTCCATTAAGCTTTATTTGGTACTTCCATACTGTTTGCCCAGGCATTGAATGCAAGGCCTGCCCTGCCCCAATATTACATGCACTCCAATAACTCTTTGGACTAGTGGATGGCCGAATTAAACCAAACATCCCATTAAGCTTTATTTGGTACTACCATACTGTTTGCCTAGGCATTGAATGCAAGGCCTGCCCTGTCCCAAAGTTACACGCACCCCAATAAGACTTTTAACCCACATCCTGGATGGCCACATTAAACCAAACTTCCCATTAAGCTTTAATTCTTACTGCCATACTGTTTGCCCAGGCATTGAATGCAAGGCCTGCACTGCCCCAACGTTACACACACCCCAATAACCCTTTGAAGTCATGTACTGGATGGCTACATTTAAGCAAACTTCTCATTAAGCTTTATTTGGTACTGCCATACTGTTTGCCAAGGCATTGAATACAAGGCCTGCCCTGCCCCAACGTTACACACACCCCAATAACCCTTTGAATCCACGTAGTGGATGGCCACATTAAACAAAACATCCCATTAAACTTTATTTGGTACTGCTGTACTGTTTGCCTATGCACTGAATGCAATGCCTGCCCTTCCCTAACGTTACACTCACCCCAATAACCCTTTGAAGCCATGTACAGGATGGCCACATTAAATCAAACACCCCATTAATCTTTATTTGGTGCTGCCATACTGTTTGCCCAGGCATTGAATGCAAGGCCTGCACTGCCCCAATATTACGTGCACCCCAATAACCCTTTGAAGCCACGTAGTGGATGGCCACATTATACCAAATTTCCCATTAAGCTTTATTTGGTACTGCCATACTGTTTGCCCAGGCATTGAATGCAAGGCCTGCCCTGCTCGAACGTTAACCACACCCCAAAAACCCTTTGAAGCCACATAGTGGATGGCCACATTAAATCAAGCACCCCATTAATCTTAATTTGGTGCTGCCATACTGTTTGCCTAGGCATTGAATACAAGGCCTGCCCTGTCCCAAAGTTACACACACCCCAATAAGATTTTTAACCCAAGTCCTGGATGGCCACCCCAATAACCCTTTGAAGCAACACAGTGGATGGCCGCATTAAACAAAACATCCCATTAAGCTTTATTTGGTACTGCCATACTGTTTGCCTAGGCATTGAATTCAAGGCCTTCCCTGTCCCAAAGTTACACACACCCCAATAAGACTTTTAATCCACGTCCTGGATGGCCTCATTAAACCAAACTTCCCATTAAGCTTTATTTGGTACTGCCATACTGTTTACATAGGCATTGAATGCCAGGCCTGCTCTGCTCCATCGTTACACGCACACCAATAACCCTTTGAAGCCACTTAGTGGATGGCCACATTAAATCAAACACCCCATTAATCTTTATTTGGTGCTGCCATACTGTTTGCCTAGGCATTGAATGCAAGGCCTACCCTGCCCCAAAATTACGTGCACCCCAATAACCCTTTGAAGCCACGTAGTGAATGGCAACATTAAATCAAACACCCCATTAATCTTTATATGGTGCTGCCATACTGTTTGCCCAGGCGTTGAATGCAAGGCCTGCCCTGCCCCAATATTACGTGCACCCCAATAACCCTTTGAAGCCACGTAGTGGATGGCCACATTATACCAAATTTCTCATTAAGCTTTATTTGGTACTGCCATACAGTTTGCCCAGGCATTGAATGCAAGGCCTGCCCTGCTCGAACGTTAACCACACCCCAAAAACCCTTTGAAGCCACGTAGTGGATGGCCACATTAAATCAAGCACCCCATTAATCTTAATTTGGTGCTGTCATATTGTTTGCCTAGGTATTGAATGCAAGGCCTGCCCTGTCCCAAAGTTACACACACCCCAATAAGATATTTAACCAACGTCCTGGATGGCCACCTCAATAATCCTTTGAAGCAACACAGTGGATGGCCGCATTAAACAAAACATCCCATTAAGCTTTATTTGGTACTGCCATACTGTTTGCCTAGGCATTGAATTCAAGGCCTTCCCTGTCCCAAAGTTACACACACCCCTATAAGACTTTTAATCCACGTCCTGGATGGCCACATTAAACCAAACTTCCCATTAACTTTATTTGGTACTGCCATACTGTTTGCCTAGGCATTGAATGCCAGGCCTATTCTGCCTCACCGTTACACGCACACCAATAACCCTTTGAACCAACGTACTGAATGGCCATCTGAAAGCATTGTTCCTATTAATTTGGTACTCTCATATTGTTTGGCTACACAGTGAATTGTTGAGCCTGAAGAACCTGCATTGGAGAATGTCATATTGAGGATGAAGAACTGGCAGTGGAGAATGTCAGTGTTGAGTGTGGAAAACATGCAGTGGATAATTTCAGTGTTGAGGCTGAAGAAACTGCAGTGGAGAATTGCAGTGTTGAGGCTGAAGAACACCTGCATTGATGAACTGCAATGGTGAGCCTGAAGAACCTGCAGTGGACAATTGCAGTGTTGAGGCTAAGGACCCAGCAGTGGACAATTGCAGTGTTGAGGCTAAAGAGCCAGCAGTGGAGCATTGCAGTGTTGAGGATGAAGAACCTTTATTGTAGCATTGCAGTGTTGATGAATAACACCCGGAAGTGGAGCATTTCAGTGTTGAGCCAGAAGAACCTGCAGTGGACAATTGCAGTGTTGAGGCTGAAGACCCGGCAGTCGAGAATTACAGTGTTGAAGATCAACACACAGCAGTGGAGCATTGCAATGTTGAGCCCGAAGAACCTTTAATGTAGCATTTCAGTGTTGAGGAAGAACACCCAGCAGTGGAACATTGCAATCTTGAGCCCAAATAACCTGCATTGTAGCATTGCAGTGTTGAGGAAGAACACCCAGCAGTGGAGCATTCCAGTGTTGAGCCTGAAGAACCAGCAGTGGAGAATTGCAATGTTGAGGCTGAAGAACCTGCACTGGTGAATTGCAGTGGTGAGGCTGAAGACCCTGCATTGTAGCATTGCAGTGTTGAAGATGAACAACCAACAAAGTTCACATTATTAGGAAGTGGGTCTCCCATACTGTTTGCCTATGCAGTGAATGCAAGGCCTGCCCCAATTTTGGACGCACCCAAATACTACTTGGAAGAGACGTGGAGGAAGTCCTCCTAAAAATCTGTTTCCAGAGTGGGTCTCCTATACTTGCAATGCCCATACAGTAAGTGTATGGGCTGACAAAGAATTCCCCCTGGGGGGTACACATCAACATACTGTGTCAACATTTTTGTTACGGGCATTATAAACACCCTTGAAAATACTAACGTGGCTGTTGTATCACGGAACACGGTCACCCTGGTGATCTAGTGGTGGAGTAGGAAGAGACGTGGAAGATAGCCTCATAAAAAGGTCTTCCCAGTTTAACGGAGCAGGTCTCCGATACATTTTCCCCTGATTGGGTACACATGAACCTACTGTGTAAATATTTTTTGTTACGGACATCATAAACACCCTTACAAAACAATAAAGTGACTGTTGCATCACAGAACACTTTCTGCCTCGTGTTCTAGTGGTGGTGTCCGAAGAGACGTGGAGGATGACCTACCAAAAATGTCTTCCCAGTTTAAAGGAGCGGGTCTCCTATACTTGAAATGCCCCCTGGGGGGTACACATCAACATACTGTGTAAAAAAATTTTTATTTAAAAGGACATAAAAAACACCCTTTTACACAATAAGTTGGCTGTTGCATCATGGACCATGGTCACCATGTTGATCTAGTGGTGGTGAATGATGAGGATGAGGAGAAGGAGAAGGATAACACACCAAATAGCCAAAGTCAGGAAGCATATACCCATGTGTTTGTGTGAAGAGTTACATGGTAATACAACCCCCCAAAAAACACTGTATTGGAGGTTATGTTTCGCTGTTATCCTTTGGTGGTGTAGAGAAGTCGGCCCCAATCCAGCCCTTGTTCATTTTTATAAGAGTCAGCCTGTCAGCATTTTCAGCTGACAGGCAGATGCGCTTATCAGATATAATTCCACCAGTGGCACTAAAAATCCACTCTGACAAAACACTAGCAGCAGGGCAGGCCAGGACCTCCAAGGCATAGAGAGCCAGTTCATTCCACATGTCCAGCTTGAATACCCAATAATTAAAAGGCACAGAGAAATCAAAGAGGATGTTGGTACGGTCAGCAAGGTACTCCCTCAGCATCTTCCAAAACTTTGCACTCCTTGTGAGAGTACCCCGCGCCTCAGTGCCAGTGCAATGGGAGGGTTTGAGGAAACTCTCCCAGAACTTTGCCAGTGTTCCCCTGCCTCTGCTGGATTGGAGTTGTGTGTCTCTCGCCTGTACTCCTTGGGTGTCCAATGAACTGTGACCTCTGCCGCAAGCTTTTTCAGATGTGAATTAATTTAATTCCGCAACAAGGGCCCTCTGGTACTGCACCATTTTAGTACACCTGTCTGCCTCTGGAAGAAGATATTGAAAGTTCTCCTTGTAGCATGGGTCTAGAAGTGTCACCAACCAGTAATGAGTGTCAGCACAAATTTTGATAATACGGGGGTCACGGGAAAGGCAGCGCAACATAAAGTCTGCCATGCATGCCAGACTGCTAACTGGCCAGACTTCCGTGTCCTCACCAACAGGACGACTGACCATGTTGTCCTCCTCCACCTTCTCCCTGTCCTCAGGCCATCCATGTTGAACAGACGTTATGACAGTTGTGCTTGTAGTACCGTCTATAGCGAAGGAAAGTAGCTCTTGTTCCTTCTCCTCCTCCTCATTGTCAACCAATCCATGTTGGGATGACATGAGGCTGGGCTGTGTGTGGCAACCCTGTATGGTTTTTTGCTCTATTTCATCGTGCTCTGCCTGCAATGCATCCTTTTTCATTGTGAGCAGAGAGATTTTCAGAATACAGAGAAGCAGGATGGTGACGCTAATTATGACATCACCATCTTGGTGCTGGTAGTCAACAACTGCCTTCTTCTGCTCACAAATCCTTTTCAACATATGCAGTGTAGACTTCCAAAGCATGGGGATATCACACACCAGTTGGTGAGCCAGAAGCTGCAGACGCTGCTGAAGAACATCAAGGGCGGCTGAATCTGTAGCTCACTTTCTAAAATGGGCACACAGGCGGCATATTTGACAAGCAGGTCCGGCAGCTTCGGGTAGGTTTTGAGAAACTGCTGAACCACAAGGATAAGCACATGGGCCAGGCATGAGGCGCACGTGAGCTCGCCTCGCCTCAGGGCTGCTACCAGGTTCATGCCATTGTCACACACGACCATGCCTGGCTGTGGGTTCTGCAGTGTCACTCACAGATATGCCTGCCTTTTCAGAGCTGTCCACAACTCTTCAGCATTGTGCGGTTTGTCATCTAAGCATATTAACTTCAGCACAGCCTGTTGCCGCTTGGCTGAGGCAGTGCTGTAGTGCTTCCAGCTTGTGACTGATGTGGTCATTTCAGAGATGGAGGCTGAAAACGAGGAGGGAGATGAGCTGGAGGAGCTGTAGACTGTGGGGGCAACCCCAATTGTCCTAGGGATCACAATCCTCAGCGTCGGGAGGACGTGTTCCAGCCCAAGGTCCGACTGGGTCCCGGCTTCCACTATGTTAACCCAGTGTGCCATCAGCGAGATGTACCGTCCACATGTCCGTGGTTAGGTGGACTTTCCCAGTAACTGCATTGTTGAGGGCACGGTTAATGTTGTGGGACACGTGCTTGTGTAATGCCAGGACGGCACACCGGGAGCAATAATGGTGGCCGGTGACAGAGTACCTTGGGACGGCCGCTGCCATCAGGTTGCGGAAAGCTTCCATCTCTACGAGCCTAAAAGGCAACATTTCTAGTGCAAGCAGATGAGAAATGTGTTAATTTAGTACTGTGGCATGTGGGGCGTTGGCTGAGTATTTCCGCTTGCATTCCAATGACTGGGGTATGGACAACTGAAGGCTGCGCTGGTTCAAGGATGTGGATGTGCTTGATGATGGTGGTTTTTGAGTGTGTGCAATGACAAGTGCAGGGCAGGAGGCATCTTCGCAGGCACCATGGACAGGGGATTGGCTTCCATGCACAACCGCGGAAGAAGCAGTGGTATCACCCGCAGACAATATCGGGTGCTTTGCTGCCATGTGCCTGATCATGCTGGTGTTGGTCAGGCTGGTAGTTTTGCTACCCCTGCTGATGTGTGCATGGCAGGTGGTGCAAATAGTCTATTTGGGGTTATCGTCAGAATCCTTAAATAACAACCAGATTCTGGAAAACCTAACAGTTGTACTGCCAACTTCTGTCATGTTGAGTGTTGTGAACGTTTTGGAGATGACTTCGGAGCTGAAGCTCCCTCTGGTGGTTGCTGAGGGTATTGAACCTATGCTGATCACCAAGAGTCCTACACCTGCAGATAACGAGTGGTTGTCAGGTGGTACTGACTGGCCTGATATAAGTGAGCTGACCTGCTATGATCCTCGCCAGTGATCATTTGTTCTTCCTGGTCTAGGTTGGAATTCAGCTTGCTTTCCTGCTGTCTCTTGCTTGCTTTCAGATAAGTTCCTTTCAGTTTTTTTTACTGTGGTTGAATCCCTTGCTTTTTGTTGCATTGCTTTTTGTCTTCAGCCGGGTCCCCTTTGGGGGGCTTTGGCTGGTCTCCGTTCATTTTTTATATTTGTTCATTTGCTCAGTTCTTGTGACATTTTATTGCTGGGTAGCTACGTGTCCACACCAGAGATCTGATATAGGTGGTCGAGACCGTGTGGTCTCAGTGTTTTTGGATTCAGAAGTGTTGGAGTTTTTCCTAGGGTTTTTCTGGGTTGCAGACAGTATTCTCGCCTGTGCTGTCCTATCTAGACAGTTTTGGGCCCCAGCGTTTGCTCAATCTATTTTCTGTCTGTGTTCGTATTTTCATCTTGTCTAACAGCCATTATATGTTTGGGGGCTTCCTACTCTTTTGGGGTCTACTTCGGGGCAGTTAGCTTTCCTCTTTCCATCTTCAGGGAAAGCTATCTCTCCGGCTGTGCCGAGGCGTCTAGGACCACCGTAGGTACGCTCCACGGTTGCTTCTAGTTGTTCGGTTAGTTTACGGTTCTGCAACCTATTAGTTTCCAACCTCTCTGGTGTTAGGCTGCCTATGCGTTTTTTTGCTCCTGCCTCCCCAGCTACCAAAACATAACAGAATCACCAGCCATACTGAAAATTCTATGGTACTCAATAGAAGGGAAAAATAGTAAAGGAAAAAAAAAAGTTGTCAGAGTTGTCAGAAATTTTTTTTTTCCTGTTTGTTGCATTTTTCCCTCTTTTTCTCTGGGGGCTGAGGAGGAATTTTTTCCCCAATGGAGGTCAAGCATTTGTCCGATCGTGTGGAGCAGCTTGCTGTTGAAGTTCGGAGTATTGCTATCTATCTTGCTGGGTTGCCTGCTGTAGAACCTAGGATTCCTCTGCCAGATTTATTTTTGGGCGATCGGTCTAAGTTTTTGAATTTTAAAAATAACTGTAAGTTGTTTTTTGCTTTGAAGCCTAAATCCTCAGGGAGCACAGCGCATCAGGTTCAAATTGTCATCTCCCTGTTGCGCGGTGACCCTCAGGACTGGGCCTTTTCCCTGACACCTGGGGATCCTGTTTTGAATGATGTTGATGTGTTTTTTCAGGCTCTGGGGTTATTGTACGATGAACCTAATGTTACTGATCAAGCTGAAAAAACCTTGTTGGCATTGAATCAGGATCATGGAGCCGCTGAGCTGTATTGTCAGAAATTCAGAAAGTGAGCAGTCCTTACTAAATGGAATGATGATGCTCTGGCAGCTCTTTTTCGGAAGGGTCTGGCAGAGACTGTAAAGGATGTTATGGTGGGATTCCGTGTCCCCTCTGGTCTCAATGACTCTATGTCATTAGCTATTCAAGTTGACAGACGTCTGCGCGAGAGTAGAAATATGCGTGAGATTGTGATGCCTTGCGGGCCAGCCCGAGCCCATGCAGTGTGATGGAGTGACTTCTGGGGCACAGCGTCATAAATTTCGTAAGCGTAATAAGTTGTGCTACTACTGTGGTGACGCTTCTCATGCTATTTCCGTCTGCCCCAAGCGGTGAAGACGTTTTGCACGCTCAGTTGTTTTGTGTAGTGTTCAGACTAAATTTCTGTTGACTGTTACCTTGATTTGCTCCATGTCTACATTTTCAGCTTAGGCTTTTGTTGATTCAGTGGCAGCTATAAACCTGATGGATTTTGATTTTGCCAAACGTTGTGGTTTTCCTATGATACCCCTGCGGAAGTCTATTCCTTTGCTGGGCATTGATTCTACCCCCTTGGCGGAGAATAAACCCCAGTTTTCTACCCAGGTGATAATGCTGGTTGACCCCGACCACCAAGAGACTTGCAAATTTTTGGTGTTACATAATTTACATGACATTGTTGTACTGGGTTTTTCTTGGTTACAGACTCACAATCCTGTTTTGTATTGGAAGTCTGTTTCTATGACCATTTGGGGTTGTCAATATGTTCGTGCTGACACTCCTGTTTTTTCTGCCCCGCCAGTTTCAAGATGTTTTTTCTGCCTCCCCCCAGTCTCAAGATGTCCCTGACTATTTGACTGATTTTTCTGATGTGTTTAGTGAGAGTAAGTCTGCATCCTTACCTCCTCATAGGAGTTATGATTGCGCTATTGACTTAGTACCCGGTTGTAAATTTCCCAAGGGTCGGCTCTTTAATTTAGCTGTACCTGAGCATGAGGCTATGCGATCTTATATCAAAGTGTCTTTAGAGAAGGGTCATATCAGACCATCCTCTTCACCCTTGGGCGCCGGCTTTTTCTTTGTGGCCAAGAAGGATGGCTCATTGAGGCCGTGTATTGACTATCGTCTCCTGAATAAGATCACTATTAAATATCAATATCCGTAACCCTTGATTTCTAACCTATTTTCCAGAGTGAAGGGTGCTTGTTGGTTAACCAAGCTTGACCTCAGGGGGGCGTATAATCTTATTCGCATCAAGCACGGAGATGAATGGAAGACAGCGTTTAATACCCCAGAGGGGCATTTTGAGTACCTAGTGATGCCTTTTGGGCTCACTAATGCCCCTTCCGTCTTCCAATCCTTTATGAACGATATTTTCCGGGATTTCGTGGATAAATTTTGATCGTTTATTTGGACGATATCTTTATTTTTTCCAAAGACTGGGGATTCTCATGTGGAACATTTTCGGACTGGGATTTCCCAATTTTGAGAGAAAACGCATGTATGTGAAGGGATCAAAATGTCTTTCTGGCGTACAGAAGGTTTCATTTCTGGGATTCATTTTGTCTCCGTCTGTTATTGAAATGGACCTGGTCAAAAATTCAGGCCATTTGTGATTGGGTTCAACCCACCTACACTGAGGCTCTTCAGAGATTTTTGGGTTTTGCTAATTTTTATCGTAAATTTATAGCTAATTTCTCTGTTTTGTGAAGCCATGAGAATTTGACCCAAAAAGGGTTCTGTGTAGTGAATTGGTCTCCTAAGGCAGTTTCTGCGTTTTTAGAAGCTTAAGCGGAGATTCACTTCTGCTCCTGTTCTGCGCCAACCTGATGTTTCTCTACCATTTCAGGTGGAGGTTGATGCTTCTGAGATTGGGCAGGAGCCGTTTTGTCCCAAAGGGATCCGGGGAAAACCCTAAGATTAACCCTTGTGCCTTTTCGCCCCCGAAAATTTTCCCCAGCGGAACGTAATTATGATGTGGGGGAATCGGGAGTTATTGGCCATGAAGTGGGCTTTTGAGGAGTGGAGAATTGGGTGGAAGGAGCCAAGCATCAGGTGGTGGTCCTCACGGACATAAGAACCTAGTTTATCTTAAATCAGCCAAGCGACTTAATCCTAGACAGGCCAGGTGGGGGCCTTGTTTTTCACACGTTTAATTTTGTGGGTTTTTTTCCCG